>CM076682.1:6038810-6638810 GCA_038501925.1 Xenopus petersii | reverse complement strand
GACCTGATAGGGAACTGAAGCCTGTCTTTGCTTGTGTGACTGCAGGGCTGTGATTGCCATACCCAGATCTAACCATTGATATTTTCTGCAAGCCAGCCTTTTTAGGTTTGTAATTTTTAATTTCCCTGAGCAAAATTAGACAATTTGTAGGTACAGGGGAAATGGCAAGGTCTTAACTTGCTCTTATTTAATCCTTAAAGGGATACTGTCATGGGAAAACATGTTTTTTTCAAAACACATCAGTTAATAGTGCTACTCCAGCAGAATTCTGCACTGAAATCCATTTCTCAAAAGAGCAAACAGATTTTTTTATATTCAATTTTGAAATCTGACATGATTCTAGACATTTTGTAAATTTCCCAGCTGCCCCCAGTCATGCGACTTGTGCCTGCACAAGAAATGCTTTCTGAATGTGTCTCAGTGAGACATGGGTTTTTACTATTGAGTGCTGTTCTTATATCTACCAGGCAGCTGTTATCTTGTGTTAGGGAGCTGCTATCTAGTTACCTTCCCATTGTTCTTTTGTTTGGCTGCTGGGGGGAAAAGGGGATGGGGTGATATCACTCCAACTTGCAGTACAGCAGTAAAGAGTGACTGAAGTTTATCAGAGCAAAAGTCACATGACTTGGGGCAGCTGGGAAATTGACAATATGTCTAGCCCCATGTCAGATTTCAAAATTGAAATTTTAACACTATTAACTGATTCATTTTGGAAAAAAAAAAAATCCCATGACATTATCCCTTTAACTTTCAGCCAATTTCCTAAGTTTGCCATAACAATACGAAATCACGGATCCCCTCAGGATGGCTAACCGAAATGTGAACAGTAATGATGAGCAGACCAGAAATTTTCACCCTAACCCCAAAATAAACCCAACCCCAGTGCTTGCAGAATCCCAAATAGTGACCAAGTCCTCTAGGTGTAATCAGTCACCAAAGTATTCAGTCAGTACTATGATATAACCAAATTGGAGGGGCTCTTTTTGAATTCTGACCTGCCACCTGCATCTGAGCCTCAATTTCTAGGCCTGAACCTTCCCAACACACGGGTTCCTTGCGTTTCAGGTCAACCATCAGAAGTAGGCAGGGCTGGGTTTTGTCTAGCAGTAAAAATTAGCAAAAAGGCAAAGTCGTCCAGATACGTTGAGGTCTATGCCAAGACATAAGAATAAAGGTATTTTCATTTCTTAAAGGGAAACTATCGCGAAAATGAAATTGTAACATTAGCTTCAGCATACTGAAATAAGAAACTTTCTAAATACAATCAATTAAAAATTCAATATTACTCTCTCAGCATCTGTTTCTCCTCCTTCTGTTTCCATGCAGCAGTTGGGTGTCAGATGAATGATCCAATATATCTTTTGCGGGGGCTCCTTTTGCCTAGAAGATGTATTAGAGGTCACTCTATTAAACTCACCAGACATCATGTCTCACTACATGCAGGATTTGTGCAAAAGGCAGTTATTTTGTTAGATTTTATTTATTTTTTTAGTTTTGAGAATCCTATAATTCATCTTTTAGGCAAAAGGAGCCCCCCTATAAGAAATATTGGATCTAACTGTCAATGAATATCTGACACCCAACTGCTGCATGAAGTCAGAATGAAGAGAAACATATGCTGAGAGAGTGATAGTGAATATAAACTTGATTATTTCAGAAACAATGCATCGTTTTTTTTTCTTTTTATTTCTCCATCTTCATGCATCATTTTTAATTGGTTTATGCAGAAAGTTTCTTGGATCACTATGAAGAAGCTTATATAAAATTTTCATTTTCGTGATAGTTCCCCTTTAAATATGTAACGAAAAGCTGTCTATATTGGTCAGATTTGTGTCTAGAAACACAGATCATAGAAGACCACAGGCCTGGCTTAAAATGTCCCAGTTTCTTCTTTTAAAATGTTGGGAGGGATGAAACCATCTACTTGGTGAGACTGCCCCAAATCGGTGAACAAAAAAGGGGTGAGGTTTACAGAACAATGGGTGTGGCTTGGTTTCATGGGACATGGTATGGTGGGGGCATGGTCAAAAACATCTTTGTTTCATAATAGCAAAGCTGGGGGTTCCGTTACCGTGGCGTTTTTTTGTTTTTGGAAGTCTATTGCCAATAAGTCACTTGTTTTATGCTTTTTGGCCCACCACTGTAACAAAAGAGCGGCTAGCAGACAGCTGTGCTCTCCAGACTTTTCATTGCGTCAGCACATTCATGTAGGAGTTTTATTTCATACCATTTTTCTGTCCTCGGTATTATCTGCAATAATCTCCCTCTGAACTGAAGATTTGTGTTAATGCACTCGACTTGAAGGGGAAAAAAAGTCCAACTGTCGACTACAAAACTTCCACTCATTTCCTTTCTACCGAACTTTTTAAGAGATCCGCTATATAATAATTCCCATTATTTTTACCCTCTTCCAAATGCTAACACAAAGGAAATTTTACTTACAGTAGGAGACAGAAATCTATAACCTATACCATTTAACAAAAAAAAAATAGCTTTTTAAAGACAAGAAAAGAAAAAGACCCCATTGCCGTCCTCATTCTGCAAGATTCAGCAAATGCGGCGTTCATTTCAGCCGGCGAATAACGAGAGATGACAACTCCAGCGCTCACATGAACAACAACATCAGACGAAAGAGAAATGGGGAGGAAAAATTGCTTTTTAAGTTTCATTTGTGCTCAATTTACAGACGCAGGACAGCGGAGCCAATGTAGGAGCGCGATTCTCTTCTTAGGGTTTATCAGCTGAAAGTCAGATATATGCAGTAGACACATTAAAGGGTTTAATAAGTGCGGTTTATCATTCCAGCGGCAGAATGAGAATGGCGTGACGGTGGAAAGAAATTGGACGTGTATCTGAAAAGGTGTCATAAACAGGAGAGCATGTATATACATTATTAGAATTCAATTTCACATCAGAGTGGAAAGCGCAGCACATTCCAGATCATATCAGTTAAGGGTGATGAATAAACCCCCGGCATATGGATGAGTGGATAGAAAGCATATGGATATGGCAGTTGCAAAGCTAAAAATCCCAGCATTCACAGCTGCTAAGGCAGCAAAACCACCCCCTGATCTGTCAGGTGCAATATCTTGGAATAAAGACAATCCCCAATATGTAATAAAAAGGCACTAAGTTTGCCCAAGGGTAGTAATCTATAGAAATTAATAAAATGCATTTAAATAGGGATGCAGAGAACCCACTATTTGGGATTCGGTTGAATACCTTGCGAAAGATTCAGCCGAATAGCAAACAGAATCCTAATTTGCATAAGCAAATTAAGGGTGGGATAGGAAAAAGTAGATTTTACTTTCTTGTTTTTGTGATTTTCCCATCCAGCCCATAATTTACATACGCAAATTCGGATTCGGATTCAGTTTGGCCAAATCCAAATCCTGCTGAAAAAGGCAGAATCCTGGATTTGGTGCATCCCTATTTTTAAACAGTAAATGCTACTTGCTGATTGGTTGCTACGGGTTACTGCTCAAGGGCAAACTTCGTACCTTTTATTACATAGGCCAGTGAAAGCACTAGTGGCATCTTGTTTGTAGGAACAAAGTTACATAAAATATTTACATTTCAATGTTAATGGCGAACTATCGCGAAAATTAAATGTAATATAAACTTCAGCATACTGTAATAAGAAACTATATAAATACGATCAATTAAATAGTCTGCATTTTTTCTGAAATAATCAAGTTTATTTTCACAATCCCTCTCTCAGCATCTTCTGCTTATTCTCTCTTCATTCCGGAGTTGTGTGTCAGATAAATGAATTTGGTTCAAGTGTGCTCCAAAAGCGGACCAGGCTCCTTGCAGCCCCGGGTGCAAGCTGTACCCTGTCCAGGGCAAACTCTGCATAAATCCAATGAAAACAGCAGCACTCCGGTACTATTGGCAAAAGTGAAAAACTTTACTTAAAGGGATACAGTCATGGGAAAAAATTTTTTTTCAAAAAGAATCAGTTAATAGTGCTGTTCCAGCAGAATTCTGCACTGAAATCCATTTCTCAAAAGAGCAAACAGATTTTTTTATATTCAGTTTTGAAATCTGACATGGGGCTAGACATTTTGTCAATTTCCCAGCTACCCCAAGTCATGTGACTTGTGCTCTGATTAACTTCAATCACTCTTTACTGCTGTACTGTAAGTTGGAGTGATATCATCCCCCCTCCCTTCCCCCCCCCAGCAGCCAAACAAAAGAACAATGGGAAGGTAACCAGATAGCAGCTCCCTAACACAAGATAACAGCTGCCTGGTAGATCTAAGAACAACATTCAATAGTAAAATCCCATGTCCCACTGAGACACTTTCAGTTACATTGAGAAGGAAAAACAGCAGCCTGCCAGAAAGTATTTCTCTCCTAAAGTGTAGGCACAAGTCACATGACCAGGGGCAGCTGGGAAATTGACAAAATGTCTAGCCCCATGTCAGATTTCATAATTGAATATAAAAAAATGTGTTTGTTGTTTTGAAAAATGGATTCCAGTGCAGAATTCTGCTGGAGCAGCTCTATTAACTGATTCATTTTGACAGTATCCCTTTAAAATGCCTTAGGCAATGTTTTGGGCTACGCAGGCCCTTTGTCAAGCCATTAATTAACAGTGTCCACATGTGTTTAAAAACTCACAACAAGGAGGAGTCACAATCTCTCACATCCATATTACCCATAATTCACAGTGCCACAAATAATTGTATATCCCCCATTATATTCAATGTTACCCAACATACTAGGTGACTCATATTTATACAATTTTGCAAAAAAGAGCTATATAATAACAAGCGAAGTGTTTGTAAAAACAGTATCTTTCAAACATTTAAACAGAATATGAAACATATGTATCGAGGACAAGAAGCCTTACTTTACTTAGTTTCTATATTAAAATTCTTGAGTTTACTTATCTAGCTCCAATGCTGAATTCAGGGGACAAGTACCCCAGAATTTCTTGGAATCATATCTTTAAATCTCACTGTCCTAGAACATAAAATCTCCTTGTTGTGAGTATTTAAAGTGATGGATGAATAAGTTAATAGAGCTGATCCAGCAGAATTCTGCACTGAAATCCATTTCTCAAAAGAGCAAACAGCTTTTTTTTATATTCAATTTTGAATTCTGACATGGGGCTAGACATATTGTCAATTTCCCAGCTGCCCCAAGACATGTGACTTGTTCTCTGATAAACTTCAATCACTCTTTACTGCTGTATTGAAAGTTGGAGTGATATCACCCCTCCCTCCCCCCCCCAGCAGCCAAACAACAGAACAATGGGAAGGTAACCAGATAACAGCTCCCTAACACAAGATAACATCTGTCTGGTAGATCTAAGAACAACACTCAATAGTAAAAACCCATGTCTCACTGAGACACATTCAGTTACATTGAGAAGGAAAAACAGCAGCCTGCCAGAAACCATTTCTCTCCTAAAGTGCAGGCACACGTCACATGACTGGGGGCAGCTGGGAAATTGACAAAATGTCTAGCCCCATGTCAGATTTCAAAATTGAATTTAAAAAAATCTGTTTGCTCTTTTGAGAAATGGATTTCAGTGCAGAAGTCTGCTTGAGTAGCACTATTAACTGATGTGTTTTGGAAAAAACATGTTTTCTGATGACAGTATCCCTTTAAACACATGTGGACACTGTTAATTAATGGCTTGACAAAGGGCCTGCGTAGCCCGAAACGTTGCCTAAGGCATTTTGAGTAAAGTTTTTCACTTTTGGCAATAATACCAGAGTGCTGCTGTTTTCATTGGGTGTCAGATAAATGATCCAATATAACTTACAGGGAGGCTCCTTTTGCCTAGAAGATGTATTAGAGCTCACTCTATTAAAATCAATATGTCTCTCTACATGCAGGATTTGTGCAAAAGTCAGTTAGATTTTGTTTGTACTGGAATCAGTTATTTGAGTGAGCTCTAATACATCTGCTAGGAAAGGAGCCCCCCTATAAGATATATTGGATCTGTCAATGAATATCTGACACCCAACTGCATGAAGACAGAATGAAGAGAAACAGATGCTGAGAGAGGAATAGCGAAGATAAACTTGATTATTTCAGATACAATACATTATTTTTAATTTAATGTATCTAGAAGTTTTCTTAGTTCAGTATGAGGAAGCTTATATTAAATAATTATTTTCCCAATTGTTCCCCTTTAAAGGTACAAAAAGAACTTACCATCGCTGAGATCTTGCAGAAGGTTCTCTTGGCAGGAGAAGTCTAGCTTGACCTTGATGTAGACTGTTAAAGTGGCCGTATTTCCAGGTTTCAGAGGGAATTGGGACAGTGTCGGCTCTAGGTCCCAGCTCAGGAAGTCGCTGTAGAACTTTTCTGTAGAAGTAAAAGCAAATAAAGCCTTTAGCTATGTTACGTAGCTTTGCGTTGGCCCATGTATAGATACAGCACATCTCATAGTTACTAAATATCAGGCGTGTCAGCTGCCCTTATGCTCTTGTAAATAATTGCAACAGCCACAGTGTGCCCTTATTATTCAAAAACAATCATAACTACCTCCCAAAATAAAAATACACCATTAGCTCCATATGACAAGGCGAGACATTGACTTACAGTAATCAGTTATCCACTACCATAGACTTGTGTCCTGCACTCTCTTATTCCAATCTTCTATTTAAAGGAGAACTAAACCCTAAAAATGAATGTGGCTAAAAATGGCATATTTTATATAATGAACTTATTGCACGAGGCTAAAGTTTCAGCTTGTCAATAGCAGCAATGATCCAGGACTTCAAACTTGTCACAGGGGGTCACCATCTTGGAAAGTGTCTGTGACACTCACATGCTCAGTGGGCTCTGATTGGCTGTTGAGAAGCTGAGCTTAGGGCTCGTCACTAATAATCCAGCAGAAAATGAGCTTCCGCTGTAATAAAAGCTGATGCAACAGGTTTGCTGATTATTAAATTCTGATGCTAATTGCACTGGTTTCTGTGCTGCCATGTAGTAATTATGTGTATTAATTACTAATCAGCCTTATATTGTGACATTTCTATTCTATGTGTACTGTATATTGTGAGTGGCTCCCTAAGCTCAGTAAGTGACAGCAGCACAGAGCATGTGCAGTGAATCAGCAGAAAAGAAGATGGGGAGCTACTGGGGCATCTTTGGAGACACAGATCTTTACTGCTAAAGGGCTGTGGTTGCCTTGGGCTGGTACAGAAGCACAAAACATCATGTACAACATTTCTACCTACTTCTTAAGTGAAGCTTTACTTCTCCTTTAAAGGAGAACAAAAGCCCCATCGATGTTAGGGCCCCCTAACCTACAAACCTTGTATTTATTGGGACAAAAATATCCCCATGCAGAGGTTTGAAGTTATTAACATTGGTAACCGTAAAATGAGCTGCTGAAAGGAAAAAAACGGATATTATATCATATAAATATTCTTGCAGATTGTTTTGCAGCCTGTCATGGCCGAAGCTTTGTGGGCGAGTGAACAATGTGCCTGGAATTCAAAGCGGGTATAAAAGTTTCTTATAAAAACGGTACACTTTTTTTATTTAACTAAAGTATATTATGCATTAAAGTAAAAATGGGATTTTATTTTTTTGCCTTTACATCCCCTTTAAAGGTGAATGACCCCTTTAAATATGCAAGCCAGGTTCAGATTATCTTAAGTGGGCATTAAAAAAAAAAGTGAAGATTTCGGTGCCTCTCTGGAGGGCACTAAGACAGGTTGGATGTCTTTTTTGTAGGCAGAATAAAAAGTCACTGGTAGTGTGATATCCCTCCATATATATTAGGGATGCACCGAATCCAGGATTCGGTTCGGGATTTGGCCAGGATTTGGACTTTTTTAGCAGGATTCGGATTCGGCCGACTCTTTCTGCCTGGCCGAACCAAATCCAAATCCTAATTTGGGGAGGGAAGTCGCATGACTTTTTGTAAAATATGTTTTCCCCTTCCCACCGCTATTTTGCATATGCAAATTAGGATTTGGATTCGGTTCGGTATTTGGCTGAATCTTTAGTGAAGGATTCGGCGGTTCAGCCGAATCCAAAATAGTGGATTCGGTGCATCCCTAATATATACAGTATACATATTTAAATATGATCTATGGCAGTTAAAGGGTTAAAGCGACTGCCGCTGAGAAGTAGCAGCCAATATGAAGGCGTTACGGCTGAAGTCGCCACATTTGCTGCTGTTATTTTCTAGCAATATTACCAATTCTCCAGGCAGAATGTTACACTAATGTTTATCTTGTTTCTCTGGCACCCCTCAATCAGCTGAAATACCAGTCGAAAACCGCCGGGGGGAAAGGGGAAAAAAATAATTGATGTTCTGTAGTCGCAGCAGCAGTGCGTGAGTTTAATGACAGCGCAATTTGTAGCCAGAGCAGTGTCAGACACAGCGTGAGGAAAAAGTCTGATTTTAGATTTACAATATCCGTTTTATCTGCAAGCAGGGATGTAAACTACCCCCCAAAAAAACTTTCAAAAACACGTTCCTTCTACATTTTCAATTATTTGATAGTGAATTGTAAAGTTGTCTGTGACTGAAACCCTTTCTGCACTACTAGTTCTGACTCTTGAGTCAGCTCTGCATGCTTTCTCTCTTTCTAGCAGTGTCTCTCTCTGTCTCTCTCTCTCTCTGTTACTTGGACAAATACTGTATGCTCTGTTGGCAGGCAGGAGTCTGAAAACTCTGTACATTGCATTATATATATATATATAGAAAAATACAAGAGTCCTCTGCACTCAACCCATTATCAATATATTTAAAGGGATCCTGTCATCAGAAAACATGTTTTTTTTTTAAAACGCATCAGTTAATAGTGCTGCTCCAGCAGAATTCTGCACTGAAATCCATTTCTCAAAAGAACAAACAGATTTTTTTATATTCAATTTTGAAATCTGACATGGGGCTAGACATTTTGTCAATTTCCCAGCTGCCCCTGGTCATGTGACTTGTGCCTGCACTTTAGGAGAGAAATGCTTTCTGGCAGGCTGCTGTTTTTCCTTCTCAATGTAACTGAATGTGTCTCAGTGGGACATGGGATTTTACTATTGAGTGTTGTTCTTATATCTACCAGGCAGCTGTTATCTTGTGTTAGGGAGCTGCTATCTGGTTACCTTCCCATTGTTCTTTTGTTTGGCTGCTGGGAGGGGGAAAGGGAGGGGGTGATATCACTCCAACTTGCAGTACAGCAGTAAAGAGTGATTGAAGTTTATCAGAGCACAAGTCACATGACTTGGGACAGCTGAGAAATTGACAAAATGTCTAGCCCCATGTCAGATTTCAAAAATGAATATAAAAAAAAATCTGTTTGCTCTGGCCAGTCGTACACTCAAATTATGGCCATAGACGCAAAGATCTGATCGTACGAATTTTCGTACGATTTTCGAACCGTGTGTGGAGAGTCCCGACATTTTTCGTCCGGCAGAGATCGGTCGTTTGGTTGATCGGACAGGTTAGAAAATTTCTGTCGGCTGCCGATAATATCTCTGCGTGTATTGCCGATCGTACGATTTTCAGTGGGAGACTGTCACTAGCTTTGGTTGGAAATAGATGACTATGAAGATTTTCATTCATCCAGGTCATAGTTTATCTATTATAGGTCAACTCTTGTTTACCAAAATGAGTTTAATAAAGCAAGATGTTTTAACTGAATTTGTGGATTGCGGTGGATTTCAGACACAAGTTAAAGTTTATCTATTATAGGTCAATCTAAAAACAACTGTCCATTCATGCAACTCTCACAAGTAACACCTGTATCTAGGAGTTGTATGACACATTGGATAATCCTATCACAACTACACAGAATCAACACCTCTGTGAGTTTCTTCAGATGTCACCTCTTTGAAGAGTTACAATGTGCCATTGTAAATGGATTAGTGGAAGAGTTTATATGCCGAGAATTTCCCACACCAGTCAGTTGTACTGAAGAAGCTGCTCGGATGAGTAGTGAAACGTCTTCATTGATTACTCAGCAAGTCCAGTTGTTTTTTTTGTTTTTTTTTTTTAGATTGACCTATACTAGATATGTTGGACATAGATATCGTACGATTGCTGTCAGGGGCAGAACATTGCTGATCTGTTCTTTAACTAATCTGACTGGTAAGACTTTGATCTGAATGGTTAGTGGCGGGTTGGGAGATGGGAAAGTCCGATCGTATGATGATTCGTACGATCGGATCTTTGCATCTATGGCCAGCTTTAGAGTGATATCACCCCCTCCCTTTTCCCCCCCAGCAGCCAAACAAAAGAACAATGGGAAGGTAACCAGATAACAGCTCCCTAACACAAGATAACAGCTGCCTGGTAGATCTAAGAACAACACTCAATAGTAAAATCCAGGTCCCACTGAGACACATTCAGTTACATTCAGAAGGAAAAACAGCAGCCTGCCAGAAAGCATTTCTCTCCTAAAGTGCAGGCACAAGTCACATGACTGGGGGAAGCTGGGAAATTGACAAAATGTCTAGCCCCATGTCAGATTTCAAAATTGAATATAAAAATATCTGTTTGCTCTTTTGAGAACTGGATTTCAGTGCAGAATTCTTCAGGAGTAGCACTATTAACTGATGTGTTTTGAAAAAAACGTGTTTTCCGATGACAGGATCCCTTTAATGAATCAGATGAAAATTGAGCATAGGACTGGCCAGATATGGGATGACTGTGACGTAGTTGCAGTGCCGGGCCAAGTCAGCTGGACGCCCTAGGCAACCTGGCTGACTACGTAGCAACCTTCTCAAGACTGAGCTAGGGGAAGGCGGTAGAAGAGGTACCTGCCTGGCGCCCCTCCACCTTTGCACCCTAGGCAGGTGCCTCTTCTGCCTACCCCTAGTTCTGGCTCTGCATAGTTGGCCAGTTTAATTATATTGCAATATATGGACAAACAATTCCTGTTTTATTTAAAGGGTAAGGCATTTTAGTAGCTGTATGCACAAAATGTCTCAATGTCTTAAATATATTGATAATGGGTTGAGTGCAGAGGACTCTTGTATTTGTCTATATGTATTTTGTGGTCACAGCCTCATTGCACCCCCGCCTAATGGTTTTAAAAATTAGTGGTGAGCACAACTTTTCCTTTCCCCTGAATCAGTGGTACAGGCTGATACATTAGATAGGTATAAGAAGGGGTTGGATGGTGTTTAGCAAGTGAGGGAATACAGGGATATGGGAGATAGCTCATAGTACAAGTTGATCCAGGGATCATTTTAGAGTCATGAAGGAATTTTTCCCTCTGAGGCAAATTGGAGAGGCTTCAGATGGGGATTTTTTTCTTCCTCTGGAGCAACTGGCAGTTAGGCAGGTTATATATAGACTTACGTAACCTGCCTAACTGCAATTGTCTTTTTTCAACCTAACTAACGATGTTTCTACTATGTTACTATGTTAAAGGGGAACTGTCGCAAAAATGATAATTTAATATACGCTTCATCACACCGAAATAAGAAACTTTGTAAATATAATCCACTAAATGTTCTGATTTGTTTCTGAAATAATCAAGTTTATCTTCACTATTCCTCTCTCAGTATCTGTTTATCTTCATTCTGTGTTCATGCAGCAGTTGGGTGTCAGATAGTCACTTACAGTTAGATCCAATATATCTTATAGGGGGGCTCCTTTTCTAGCAGATGTATTAGAGCTCACTCAAATAACTGATTCCAGTACAAACAAAATCTAACAAAATAACTGCCTTTTGCACAAATTCCGCATGTAGAGAGACAGGATTTAGAGTCCTATGCGGAACCATTTGTAAAACCAACACCCAGCCCGCGACCTGCATACTTACCCGCTTGGACCTGCTACCTGACCCGCAAGTACCTTATCCACAACCTAATCCGCTGACCATCAAGAAACAGGAAGTGTGTCATCATTAGAAGTAGGCGTGATCAGAAAAAAAGGAGTATAACAGGAAGTGCTCAGGAAAAAAGGAGTAAAACTCGCTATTTAGCAACCTATGCAACCTGCAGGGTACCACAGTTGTTTGTGGGTAACCCGCGGGTAGCCGACCCTTTGTAGGACTTTAGCAGGATTTCTAGTGATTTTCATATAGTGAGCTCTAATACATCTTCTAGGCAAAAGGAGCCCCCCTATAAGATATATTGGATCTAACTGTCAGTGAATATCTGACACCCAACTGCTTCATGAAGAGAAACAGATGCTGATAGTGAACATAATTTGATTATTTCAGAAACAATGCAGAATATTTCATTGATTGTATTTAGAAAACTTCTTATTTCAGTATGATCAAGCTTATATTAAATTTTCATTTTCGTGATAGTTCCCCTTTTAAGGTTTTCGCAGAAGGGAACAGAAACAAGTCGAAGTCACGTGTCGCTGCTTAAAGGACGAGCAGAGAGACGGAAGCCTGGGAAGGTGAGCTGTGCCTTTTATTGCTCCGACCAATGGCAGAAAATCAATATCCCATTTTTGCAGCAGAGCCACCCCCTGAGTTGGTAAAGTTTGTCATTACAGACACACGCTGGTCCCATGAAAGTCTCATCAGATAATGAACACTCTCAGACACTTCTGTCACTTGTAAGGATTTTATGTTGCTCTTGGGGAATGCGACTCCCAACTGTGATGGAAGGAAAGACCTTTCAATCTACGGATTTTCTGGCGCCAACAATGTGCCCGTCGGTGTGTTACATAATAGGAGGCCATGGGCTGATTGTTGTCATTGGATCACGTACATAAGGTCCCGCTGGGTCTCAGCAACACAAGTTTTATGAAAACTGTTTTGATTGGCTTTCAACAATGCAACCATGTAAGCAGGGAGTTTTGATTGGTTCTGGGTATGTAGTCTGCATACATTGGGTGGTACCAGTGACTGGATCTCCTGTGTCTGAATCCCATCAGGAAGGGTAGACCCCAGCAAGGAATTTAAAGGAGTTCTTCACCTTTAAATTAACTTCTAGTATGATGTAAAGAGTGATATTCTGAGACAATTTGCAATTGACTTTCATTTTTAATTATCGGTGGTTTTTAGCATTTTATTCAGCAGCTCTCCAGTTTGTCATTTCAGCCACCTGGTTGCTAGGGCCTAAATTACCCTAGAAACCACTGATTTGAATAAGAGACTGGAACATTAATAGGAGAGGCCTGAATAGAAATAGGAGGAATCAAAAGTAGCAAGAACAATACATTTGTAGCCTTACAGAGCATTTGTTTTTTGCATGGGTCAGTGACCCCCATTTGAAAGCTGAAAAGAGTCAGAAGAAGGAGGCAAATAGTTAAATAACTATGAAAAAATAGATTATGAAGACCAACTGAAAAGTTACTTAGAATTAGCCATTCTATAACATACTAAAAGTTAACTTAAAGGTAAACCCGCAATTTAAGCTGGCCTTACACACGGGGTGCAACACTACACAGGGGGCTATATTGAGCAGATCCCTGGTGGCCAATGATCAGATGATACTGCAGGAATACAGGAACCCATCAGGCCCACGAAAAATGCACCAATGCAGTGACCACCCACAAGGAGTGTCCTATAGATTTCTGATTTTCTTCCAGACAGGGAGTCCTATGAGCCCCACACAAGAGCTGAGAAGTAATTGGCTGAGTCAGCAGCTTTGCATTTATGCATTCTGCATGTTATTCCAGTATATATATAGTGGATAAAGTACCCCCAGTTGCAAAATATGAGGATATTAAAAGTTACCTTGGAGTTCCATGACCTGTATAAAAACACTCGGCCTTCAGCCTCGTACTTTTATATGGTCATGAAACTCCTCAGTAACTTATAATATCCTTATATTTTACAAGAGGGGGGGTACTTTATCCACTATATATATATATATATATATATATATATATATATATATATATATATATATATATATATATATATTTTTTTTTTTTTTTTTTTTTGGGTCTGGAACAATCTCCACTAACAATCTGACTGATTAGGGGGTCACAGTGACTAACTGGTCCTGTTCTACAGTTACGTGTACAAGATATTCAGCACAACCTCGTAAAATCCTCTTTATCCGGGTGCACGTTTTCCAGTGGGCACTTCCCACTGGCAAATACAGCAAAGATTCAATAAGAACTGCACCACTTTATCTTATTAAATTAAAAATACCTTTATTGTAGACATATGGGTCGTTACAGCAACTTTCAGGCCTCACTTGGCCCTTTTTCAAGCTTGAAAAAGGGCCATGTGAGGCCTGAAACGTTGCCGTAATGCCCTATAAGTCTACAATAAAGGTATTTTTAATTTAATAAGATAAAGTGGTGCAGTTCTTCTTGAATCTTTGCTGTTCTACAGTTACACCAGCAGCAGTGACAATAGAAAGTGTAAGTGAGTTTTGCTATGTATTAGTCACAGACACACAAATACACACAGTCTTCACACAGGATCCTGTACCATTATGTGTTGTCATTCACCATTGTATGCTGCTGGGTAGAGCAGGGGTCTCCGTGCACTTTGCCGAATAAAACATGTCAAACATATGGAAAAGACTAACCTTTGGTGTTGACTGTTTTTGAAGTCACTTCCAGTTTCTCGAGGGGCTCCGCCCCGATGTTTTCCAGTTTTATTATAACCTTTTGTGTCTCGCCATTGTACAGCTGAACGGAAACGTGGGTCGAGACTTCGTCTCCTGAAGATGGCTGGAGCACGTGAGCCGACCTAGGGCAGACAATAGAACATGAACATGATATAACGATCCACTGCCAGGTGCTCTGTCTTCACTGATCCAGTTATAGTATTATAAGATAAAGAAGTTGGGGGGGGGCGCTTGTAACAAGCAGTTAATGACATGTAGATCTTTGGCTTCACTGGGACCAAACATTTCCTTCTCGTGGTTATATCTTCATGAGAATGGCATAATGCTTGGTTTGCTTTCCCTTTAAAGGGATACTGTTATGAGAAAACATGTTTTTTTTCAATAGTAATAGTAACAGTGGTGCTCCAGCAGAAATCTGCACTTTAATTTTGAAATCTGACATGTGGCTAGATATATTGTCAGTTTCCCAGCTGCCCCCAGTCACGTGACTTGTGCTCTGCTCAGTCATTCTTTACTGCTGTACTGCAAGTTGGACTGATATCACCCCCTCCCTCCTCCCAGCAGCCTAACAACAGAACAATGGGAAGGTAACCAGATAGCAGCTCCCTAACACAAGATAACAGCTGCCTGGTAGATCTAAGAACAACACTCAATAGTAAAATCCAGATCCCACTGAGACACATTCAGTTACATTGAGTAGGAGAAACAACAGCCTGCCACAAAGCAGTTCGATCCTAAAGTGCTGGCTCTTTCTGAAATCACATGACCAGGCAAAATGACCTGAGATGCACCTACACACCAATATTATAAATTTTTTAAAAAATACACATTGTTGGATTCCATCAGTTCAATATTTAGGGCTTCGTACACTAAAGGGATTATGTAATAAAAGACCCTAAAGTCTGCCCAGGAGCAGTTACCCATAGCAGCCAATCAGCAGGAAGCATTTATCAGTCACCTGTTTAAAAACAAACCTCTTGTTGGTTGCTCATGGTTACTGCTCCTGGGCAAACTTAGTGCCTTTTATTACATATGTGGAGAGAAGATGTCTGCAATTAGAGAAGAAAGAAGCAATAAAAATGAAATCCGGATTTGTTCTAAAAAGAACATTTCTACAGGCACTGGATAGGAATACAGTCTATTCTGTAGTATTCATAACCAAGAGCCTGTATGCATTATTAAATTAAAAGGCAAGCTCTTGGGTACAGCAATAAGATGGATATTGCCACTAACCCCTGACTCACCTGGGTAGGGAAGTGCTGATCTGAAGCCTGGGCAATGCAGGAATGACTTCCACAGTGCAGCCGTTGTTTTTAAGGCCCGGAAGGTTATCAAGAAGACAGTCACTGTATACTCCACAAACTGACGTGTGATATCCTTGTACAGCAAAGGAAGGACAAGCACTAATTACATAATTATAATATATATATATATATATATATATATATATATATATATATATATATATATATATATATATGCACAACACATGCATTTACACAGTTTTTGCACATTAACTCCCTTAGATCATGTGACTCAAACCAAAGGCTGGACTAGAACACTGATAAAAGTATATAAGGGGGAGGGGCATGAAGCAGTGGGCTGGACTAGAACAATGATGGAAGCATCCAGGTGGATGGGTAGGAGGTCTATGGCTCAACCCAAGGACTGGATTACAACACTATGACAGCAGAATAGAAGAATATGGACTACAATATTAGTGTGACATAAAAGTGTCTGGGTTTGGTTGCTCTTGAAATGCTGCTGCTTGTGAAAAGCATAGACCTATACTTAAAAGGATACCGTCATGGGAAAACATGTTTTTTCCCAAACACATCAGTTAATAGCGCTGCTCCAGCAGAATTCTGAACTGAAATCTGTTTTTCAAAAGAGCAAACTGATTTTTTTACCAGAATGCTCCGGATAACAGATCTTTCCGTTATTTGGATCTTCATATCTTAAGTCTACTAGAAAATCATTTAAACATTAAATAAAGCCAATAGGCTGGTTTTGCTTCCAATAAGGATTAATTATATCTTAGTTGGGATCAAGTACAAGTTATTGTTTTATTATTACATAGAAAAAGGAAATTATCTTTTAAAATTTGTACTATTTTAATTATAATGGAGTCTATGGGTGACGGCCTTTCCGTAATTTAGAGCTTTCTGGATAACAGGTTTCCACATAACAGATGACATTCTTGTATTTCATTTTCAAATCTGACATGGGGCTAGACATATTGTCAGTTTCCCAGGTGCCTCCGGTCATGTGACTTGTGCTCTGATAAATTTCAGTCACACTTTACTGCTGTACTGCAAGTTGGAGTGATATCACCCCTCTACTTTCCTCCCCAGAAGCCCATCAGCAGAACAATGGGAAGGTAACCAGATAACAGCTCCCTAACACAAGATAACAGCTGCCTGGTAGATCTAAGAACAGCACTCAATAGTAAAATCCAGATCCCACTGAGACACATTCAGTTACATTGAGTAGGAGAAACAACAGCCTGCCACAAAGCAGTTCCATCCTAAAGTGCTGGCTCTTTCTGAAATCACATGACCAGGCAAAATTACCCGAGACACACCTACACACCAATATTACAACTAAAAAATATACACTTGTTGGTTCAGGAATGAAAGTGTAATTTAGAAATAAAAACAACACCTTAAAAATCATAGTCAGCAACACAGGGGTTAAAACAATCATTAAAACTTCTATTTCAAGAAATAAGAAAAGCCCGGGCAAGTTCATTTCCCAGAAACAAACTTTATTCTCAGTGTGAGATAATAAATGAACAGAAAGTCCGGTTTTGCAGAGAAATCTCTCTCACACAATACTTCAATGTTATAACCCTGCCTGCTGATCAGACTAGGGACACGGCGCTCCCATCCCAAGCTCAGCTCATTATCACTAACTGATAAATGTGTCCTCAAGGTCTGGTCAATTCCTGCAGCTCTTCCTGCGACCTCTGTACAACTGTATTCAATTTATTGTTGCCATGTTGGATAATGCGCCTGGCACCTTCACTGCAGGGAACGTACTACATGTAATATTTAATTAGATTGAAATGTGTTATACCATATATATATATGTTGCCACCAATGCCCTGTCTCTTAAAGGAACAGTTACACCAAAAAATTGAAGTGTTTTAAAGTAATGAATATGTAGAGTTCTAGCCTGTAGCTGTGTAGTCATGGGGGCAGCCATTCAAGCACAGGATACACAGTAGATAACAGATAAGTACTACTATAGTTTATATAAACAAGCTGCTGTGTAGCCATGGGGCAGCCATTCAAGCACAGGATACACAGTAGATAACAGATAAGTACTACTATAGTTTATATAAACAAGCTGCTGTGTAGCCATGGGGGCGGCCATTCAAGCACAGGATACACAGTAGATAACAGATAAGTACTACAATAGTTTATATAAACAAGCTGCTGTGTAGCCATGGGGCAGCCATTCAAGCACAGGATACACAGTAGATAACAGATAAGTACTACTATAGTTTATATAAACAAGTTGCTGTGTAGCCATGGGGGCAGCCATTCAAGCACAGGATATACAGTAGATAACACATAAGTACTACTATAGTTTATATAAACAAGCTGCTGTGTAGCTATGAGGCAGTCATTCACACAGCAGCTATAGTTTATATAAACTATATAATACTTATCTGTTATCTACTGTGTATCCTGTGCTTGAATGGCTGCCCCCATGGCTACACAGCAGCTTGTTTATATAAACTATAGTAGTACGTATCTGTTATCTACTGTGTATCCTGTGCTTGAATGGCTGCCCCCATGGCTACACAGCAGCTTGTTTCACTTTTACAAGTGCAGGGCAACACTACATTATATTATCATTACTTTAAAACACTTTCACTTTTTGGTGTTACTGTTCCTTTAAGCCCTTTCCTGATAAAAATTGTTAGCTCTGCAGCACCAGCTATAATGTGCCTGACTCCTCCAGGTGACTCTTTTACCTAGTGCATCGCACAGTGTGGCCATACTGAATACATATATACTCACATGAGGAATGCTCAATAATGATAATTATAAAAGTGTTCCAGAAGCGACAGAACTGATTTACCATTGACTGTGATCTGCCCGGTGGTTCTGGGAACGCCAACTAATGTGACAGGATAGAGGCCGGACTCTGCGGGAAGGGAAAGGGCCGCCGGGAGGTATTCAAACTCGACTCCACTCGTCAGGAGACCCTGAAAGAAAGAAATGGAGAGTTATTTATTCATATAATCACAACTACAGCTCACAGAGTCAGTGTGTGACCCAGAACTTGCTGGGAAGGTAAATCTGCCAAATAGATACAAAATGGTGTAGTCAAGCATCTTTCTATTGCCACGTTGTACAACTGAGCTGGTTTTGCACTACCCAAGCCTAAATCAGGTGTTTACATGTGGCCCAAAGTTTAACTGAAAGGCTCACTAGCCAACCTGTACTTTTAAGCATAAGTAAACCTTAAAATTAGATGAACGTAAAGTTGATGTGGGTGCTATTATAAGCACTTTTGCGATGTACATTTATTATTATTATTATTTTTTTTTTTTTAATTCCAAGATTTTAAAGGATACATGTACTGTTAATGTGAATGAATTTTGTGACAACAGCGCCACCTACTGGTCATTTCCCACCAGTCTGACCAGCAAGTAGTCAGGAGAAAGAAAGAGGATGAAGGACATCAGAGCAGCCTCTTTCTTTCTCGTTTGATTTAGACTGTGGCACATAGTGATCAAGACTAGACAAAGGTTCTCAGGATCATTCCCTAAAGGCTGCAGTAGGACTCATACATTCTACTGTGCCTTGCCCAACATCCCAGACTTATGGCCAAACATATAACAGCCAATGTAATGAAGGGTCATATTGGCCAACATATTTGCCCTTGTGGTCCAAGCCTAAACATCTCCCTGCCCTTCTCCCTTTAAGCTGCCATTGCTATGTCCTAGTCCCTCCAACTGCTTGAGATTCCATCCCCAGTAAACTGCGATCAGAGTGTTGTGGTCCCTCCCATTGCTTGAGTCACAGACTCAGTCCCCCTGTAAATTTCCATCAGAGTATAACAGGCCCTCCCACTGCTTGAGTGTCCTAGTCCCTCCCACTGCTTAAGTCACAGACTCCATACCCAGAGAGAACTAGTAACTCCCGCTGCTTGAGTCACAGATTCCATTCCACTGTAAACTGCCTTCAAAGTGTCCAAGTCCCTCCCACTGCTTGAATCACAGACTCCATACCCCTACAGCCTGCCATCAGATTGTCCTAGACCTTCCCACGGCTAAAATCCCAAACTCAGTCCCCTATAAACTGCCATGATAGTGTCCTAGTACATCCCACTGCTTAAATCAAAGACTCAGTCCCATATAAACTGCCAGGATAATGTCTTAGTACATTCCACTGCTTAAATCACAGACTCAGTCCCCTATAAGCTGCCATGAGAGTGTCCTAGTTCATCCCACATCTTAAATAACAGACTACGTCCCCTTTAAGCGGCCATCCTAGTCCATCCCACGGCTAGGGTTGCCACCCGGCCGGTATTTTACCGGCCTAGCCGGTAAACCACCTGCCAGGGCCAGGGCCGGTATTACAAATTTACCGGCAATGTAGCTTCCAGTAATTTGTAATACCCTTTACAAAAGCCCTTGCCCTCCAGTAAAAACGTACATTTCCTTTGGCTTCTGTGATGTGGCCCCACCCCTTTTGTGGCGCTACCCTGTGGCTCCACCCCCTTTTGTGTCACTGCATGCCGGCTCCACCCCCTTTGAATCACCGCCCGCCCCTTTATTATCCGCCCCCACCACTGGCCGGTATTTTTTTTTTTTTTTTTTTAAAGGTGGCAACCCTACCCACAGCTTAAAGGACCAGTAACATCATAAAATGAAATTGTGTTAAGGTAATAAAAATATAACGTACTGTTGCCCTGCACTAGTAAGACTGTTGTGTTTGCTTCAGAAACACTACTATTGTTTATATAAATAAGCTGCTGAGTAGCCATGGGGGCAGCCGTTCAAGCACAGGATACACAGTAGATAACAGATAAGTACTACTATAGTTTATATAAACAAGCTGCTGTGTAGCCATGGGGGCAGCCATTTAAGCACAGGATACACAGTAGATAACCAAGAAGTACTACTATTGTTTATATAAATAAGCTGCTGTGTAGCCATGGGGACAGCCATTCAAGCACAGGATACACAGTAGATAACAGATAAGTACTACTATAGTCTATATAAATAAGCTGCTGTGTAGCCATGGGGACAGCCATTCAAGCACAGGATACACAGTAGATAACAGATAAGTACTACTATAGTTTATTTAAACAAGCTGCTGTGTAGCCATGGGGGCAGCCATTCAAGCACAGGATACACAGTAGATAACCAAGAAGTACTACTATTGTTTATATAAATAAGCTGCTGTGTAGTCATGGGGGCAGCCATTCAAGCACAGGATACACAGTAGATAACAGATAAGTACTACTATAGTTTATATAAACAAGCTGCTGTGTAGCCATGGGGGCAGCCATTCAAGCACAGGATACACAGTAGATAACAGATAAGTACTACTATAGTTTATATAAACAAGCTGCTGTGTAGCCATGGGGGCAGCCATTCAAGCACAGGATACACAGTAGATAACAGATAAGTACTACTATAGTTTATATAAACAAGCTGCTGTGTAGCCATGGGGGCAGCCATTGAAATGAGAAAAGTCTCAGGTTACACATCAGATAAGCTCTGTAGAACAAGTTACCTGTTATCCACTATTTATTCTGTGCCATATAGACTTTTTTCAATTTCCTCCATTACTACACAGCAGCTTGTTTATATGAACTATAGTAGTGAAGCAAACAGATCAGTATTACCAGTGCAGGGCAACACTACATGATATTTTCAGTACTTTAAAACACTTTTTGGTGTTACTGTTCCTTTAAATCACAGACTCAAGCTCAATGTAAACTTCCATCAGACTGTTCTAATCCCTCCCACTGCCTGAGTCACAGACTCTTTTGCAGAACCCCTGTAAGCTTCCATCAGAGTGCTTTAGTCCACCCACAGTGCTTTTCAGAAAGTGGCTGGATAGCCACGAAACGCGTTAAGCCTATGGTTCTCTAATTGTTCCTACTATGATGTGCCGCTTTTAATGGATCAATAAATTTTTGGATTTTTATTATTACTCCTGACTTCATTCCTGTGGTGCTCCGTGTTTCTACATACAAGTTTGACTATGAAGTTTTGTCCGGGGTACTTTTCCAAAACGTGATGCACACAGAGGAGAAGTCATACACCGTGGTGCTCCCAGGTAAGTAATTTTACAAATTGTTTAGCCCACCCACAGAGCCTGCACAAGATCATGCCAGTCAGGTTTATCTCTGGGATGACGGATACATTAACAGGACAAGCCCGTTGGATCCCATTAGGTCCCAGGCTCAGGCAGTGAGAACATTTTGACATGACAGAGCAATGACATGGGGGAGCGATGTAAAAATGAAAAATGTAAAAATGCATTTCTAAAGAATTTGAGAAAATGTTATATTATCATTAAACAAACAAACAAAATATAACTCGAAGTTTTTTTATTATTAGAAGAAGCAAGCGACTCCCAGTACCCACCACAAATCACCCATAGTCGCTTGTTCCTTGGGTTTGGGAGAAGATTGTTAAAGTGTGGGGATAAATGACTGGTGGAGCCCAGAGGATGATCAGAAGATCCTCAAAGATCCTGAGCCATAATTCCAACCAGTAGATTGTGCGTGTTTTTGAGTTGGAGAATAAATGTGGCCCTTAGTAGAGCAGAGTGAGAACCAGTAATTTCCTTCTATAAGGTTCGGCCCTTCATCTTCTCAATCAGTGGCGTAACTAGATGTTGCTGGGCCCCACAGCAAATTAATTTAAGGGGCCCCCAACATATCCAGTGTTTGTCCTGTTTTTACCAATATATGTTCAAATTGCTCATCAATGAGAGCCTCATGGGGGCACCCTGTACCTCCTGGGCCCCCCTGCAGCCGCAGGGTCTGCTTCCTCTGTAGTTACGTCCCTGTTCTCAATCCAACATCAGACGCAGAACAACGTCATCAAGAACCAAGATGTTATAAAACACACTGTAGGGCACTGCATTTTCAACAACGTATCTGATCTCTCCCCCAGTGGCGTAACTACCGGGGGAGCAGGGGGTGCGATTGGGCCAGGGCCCGCACCCCCTCAGGGCCCCCTGGCAGCTCGCACGCCACTCTGTTCTGTGGCTGTTTCCGGCGGTACGGAGGGGGGTGGGGCCCGGCGGCACGTCCCGCGCCAGGGCCCACCCCCCTCTAGTTACGTCTCTGCTCTCCCCATATATATTTTTTATACCGACTAAAGGCCGCCACGTAGGTTTGAATGTTGTGTAGGGAAACCACTAGTTGTCCGGAGCATGAATTTTGTATAGTGGTTTCACTATTAATGTACAGGGGAGGCAGCGAGGGGAAGAGAAATGGAGCCGCCATGAAAGGGACGATTTGAAATGCTTTTCCCCTTTCCGAGGCCTTTGTACTGCTGGGAAAGTCACATCAGGAACGGCACCCAGTTTTATATGGGGCTACTTTTTGCCATTTTTGCATTAAAGAAAATAGTTATATATTTCAGTTTGCACTGCAACATGATCCCGTCTTTTGTTTTCTGTGGATTAAAGGGGTTGTTCACCTTTAAATTAACTGTTAGTATGATGTAGCGAGTGATATTCTGAGACAGTTTGCAATTGGTTTTCATTTTTTATTATTTGTGTTTTTTGACTATTTAGCTTTTTATTCAGCAGCTCTCCAGTTTGCAATTTAAGCCATCTGGTTGCTTGGGTCAAAATTATATACAGTGAGAGGCAGTGGATACGGATACCCCAATGTGAGGCAGTAATTGTGACACCCCCAAGTACATTATATACAGTGAGAGGCAGTGGATACTAATACCCCAATGTGAGACAGTTGTAGTGACACCCCAAGTACATTATATACAGTGAGAGGCAGTGGATACGGATACCCCAATGTGAGACAGTTGTAGTGACACCACCAAGTAGATTTTATACAGTGAGAGGCAGTGGATACTGATACCTCAATGTGAGACAGTTGTAGTGACACCCCAAGTACATTATAAACAATAAGAGGCAGTGGATACGGATACCCCAATGTGAGACAACCAAGTACATTATATACAGTGAGAGGCAGTGGGTATTTATTGCTCAAAATCATTATTACAGTGAGAAACAAGCATAATGACACCCCAAGAACATTATAGAGAACAATGCAGCAGGTACTCGAATTCTAATCAGTGAGTGAGTGAAAAAGCTTCAGGAAATTAATTATTGCTCCATTTGTGGCTGTCAATTGCCTAAAAGCTTGTATGATAGAAAACATATGCATGAATATTTATAGTCCCCTTCAAATCAGCTCCCCAGATCCCCCTCTGTAACTTTCAAGGGCAGAATGTGAGCAGGAACTAAAAGCAATAGCAATACTGAATAAAAACATACAACCCATATTTCTATATAAATATATATATATTTACATACCTAGCTACAAACTGCTGCCAAGGTCACATAACTTTTCCATTGAAAATGGAAAATATATATAGTTTATATAAACAAGCTGCTGTGTAGCAATGGTGGAAATTAAAAAAAGGCACAGGTTAAATAGTGGATAACAGATAACACCATTATGTTCTACAGAGTTTATCTGCTAATTTGAATGGCTGCCCCATTTCTATACAGCAGCTTATTTATATAAACTATAGTAGTACTTATCTGTTATCTACTGTGTATCCTGTGCTTGAATGGCTGCCCCCATGGCTACACAGCAGCTTGTTTATATAAACTATAGTAGTACTTATCTGTTATCTACTGTGTATCCTGTGCTTGAATGGCTGCCCCCATGGCTACACAGCAGCTTGTTTATATAAACTATAGTAGTACTTATCTGTTATCTACGGCGTATCCTGTGCTTGAATGGCTGCCCCCATGGCTACACAGCAGCTTGTTTTCAGTTATTCCTAGCATATATAAAAGCTAATTTTCTGCTTTGGGCCCTAAGACTCTAAAGGCTTCAGTACAGGGCCCCAAACCACCATCTTTAGCAGAGTTTATCTCCCTCGGATATACAGTATCTATCCAAGGCACCTGAATCTACACCACCCAGAGCTAAAGAATAATGATCAATCAAGAAGCAAGATGCCAGTGAGGAGGTGGTTAATGCCAGTTAATGCCCTAACGATTTAGCCACCATTGGAAGATTAATGACAGAACTAAAAATGTATGACCCACTGTAAAGATTAAGATATCGCGAAATGAAAATGTGATATCCTGTATGCTTCATCATACTGAAATAAGAAACTTTTTAAATACAATCAATTCAAAATTCTGTACTGTTACTGAAATAATCAAGTTTATCTTCACCATTCCTCACTCAGCATCTGTTTCTCTTTATTCAGCAGTTGGGTGTCAGGTGAATGATCCAATATATTGTGACAGGGTTTTTGGGAAACACCACTGTCTTAGAGCAAAAGGCACATAAAAGAGTGCATTTAAACTGCATTGTATGTGCTGCAAAGGAATACTTGGCTCAGGTAGGGTTAATATTCCTTCTCAGCCAGGTAATTAAGTGGCAGTTGAGAGAGGATCTACCTGGCAATGTAAAAGGGCTATGTGAGTACAGCTCAGGGCCAGGGATGGGCGAATTTGACCCGTTTCGCCAGAAATTCGCTGCCGGCGAAATGTCGCAGACGCCCATTAAAGCCTATGGGCATCAAAAAAAAATTTGTTGCGCATCTTTTTTTTGACGCCCACCGCCATACAAGTCTATGGGCGTAATTTTTTCGGCGAATCGAGGCGAAAAAATTCGCCCATCCCTACTCAGGGCTCTCCAAACACCTCCTAGAGTGGAGGGAAGTGAGGGGCTGTGAGAGACAGAGCTGGGCAGAAGGAGCTTTGCTGCCAGCAAGAGAGTTCCAGAGCTTGGAGCCTAAATCCCTTATGGGGAAAGAAAGAGAAAAGGACTGGCAGAGGCTGGTGAGTGAGTCCCAGGAGGGGAAGCCCATATACTTCAAAGTGCAAGAGGGTGAGACTTTCCCTTGATGGTGAGCGACCAGAGGGGGGAAAACCCTAGAATGTATTTGCTGAACTGTTCCCTGCATGTTCTACAGTGAAGTTGTTGAACTGTAACCTGAACATTTTTCTGTTGCCTTTTCGTTGGGAATGTCCAGTGCTTAATAAACCTGTGTTTTTGTCTGAAGCCTTGGTGTCCCTGTCTCTAAGCTCAAAAATCCTACGCTACCTGCCTACCAAACGCTAATTCCCCCATAAAAGTGCATGTGCAGGCCAGTGGCATGTCACAATATCTTATAGGGGGGCTCCTTTTGCCTAGAAGATGTATTAGAGTTCACTCTATTAAACTCACCAGACATCATGTCTCTCTACATGCAGGATTTGTGCAAATGGCAGTTATTTTGTTAGATTGTGTTTTACTGGAATCAGTTATTTGAGTGAGCTCTAATACATCTGCTAGGAAAGGAGCTCCCTATAAGATATATTGGATCATTTATATGACACCCAACTGCTGCATGACGTGAGAATGAAGAGAATCCGATGCTGAGAGAGGGATAGAGAAGATAAACTTGATTATTTCAGAAACAATGCAGAATTTTTAATCAATTGTATTTAGAAAGTTTCTAACTTCAGTATGAGGAAGCTTATATTATATTTTCATTTTCCCCTTTAAATAGCGAGGTCTTCAGTGGTATCCAGTCTCTTGGAACCCAATTAGGTGGAGGCAACACGCATAAATAAACCATTTTTTTTCCAAACCTCTCCCACCAATACCATGGAGGGTTCCAACGTTTACTTGATGGCCAAGACTTAGGAACTCCAGGTATATAATGAAAAGTGATCCTGAACTAGAAGAACAGCGAAGGGTTTTACTAGAATCTCAGCCATAAAGAAAGACAGGAGAAAGCTGTGAGTAACTGCTACTAAGCACTTTGTTCGAGAACAGAAAGAGAAAAATGATTCAGAGTCACGTTACTAAACGTTATAAATACAATTCTGTTTTGATGACGGCGTTTATTTAAAGCAGTTATTAACATAAACAGCGAATCCATAGAGAAAGAGGTTAAACAGAGAGTCATCCAGTCGCCCCCTTCCACTAGTAGCGTCTTTGTTGCAAATGGAGATCATTTTACTCATGGATGGCTCATTATACCACCATCTGTGCCTGTTTCAGATCTGGGAAAACAGACTTTTTGTTGTAGACTCTATTGGCTTTGGTGGCACAAAATCGAGTGGACGCTCTGCCAACAACCATCCTATTCATCTGACTGCGACTGGGAAGATCACACGGATTCCAAAAATGACAGCTTTTAGTTTCTTATGGAAAAAGCAAGTAGCAAAAGCATTCTTCATTCCAAGGAATAACAACAGCATATGATTTATATAGAATTTTCTCCCTGGACAAATAGTAAGTGTGATGGAAGGGAAAGATCTACACGGTTTGTCTAAATATTGTACCTATAGTGCTTTCCTCCCTGGCTAAGGATCAAAAACCCTTTTAGCTTGGTTGTCTTTTCTGGTTCTGACCCAGAGGAAGTGATGTCATAGAAGAGAGTTTTCTAAAAACAGTAAATTAATGTTCTTTAAAGTGGACCTGTCGCCTATTCATAAAAAAAACTGTATAATGAAAGTCCTTTGCAAATTAAACATGGAACCCAAATTTTTTTTTTTTTTTATTAAAACATCCATACCTGTTATAATGGTTTTTAAATATCTGAGCTGACAATCAAATATTACCTGTCCCACCGATATTCCTGAGTCATAGAGGTGGGTCATGACAATTCCTTTCACTTTCCATTTAGCAATCCTAGAAGTCCGTGCACTCCTCACATTCCCCCATCACGCTTTATAATTGTGTAGGGTATTGTGCATGGGCATTAGGTCCCCCATTCTGATACATACACAAGTTTTTGGGGTGATACACAATTTGTCTTAATAACAAATTGTCACAAAATGGCTCCTGCCTGCTTGCTGTGATTGTGTAATTCTAAGATTGAAGGAAACAAAATCTAAATAATACATTTAGTGTAAGTTAAGTTTATTTTGCTCAACTAACATGATAGAAAAGAATGTGTAATTACTTCTTAAGGGGACAGGTCCTCTTTAAGCAAAAGTCAGATTTGGGGCGGAGAACACCTTTATTACTTCTTCTCCATTCCACTTTGTTTTGCCCTTTCACTCAGACCGGGAGGTCCATTTATCAGGTCGAATTACAAATTCATGTGAATTTTTTTTAATTTGAATATACAATTCGACTGGAAGGTTATTTAAGAAAAAATTTGAATGTATAATATTCAATCAAATGGTTCAGAACTCAAAAATGTGAATCGTATTCAATTAGTTGGAATCTAGTTTTTCTCCAAAAGAAAAACCCTTGAATGTCAGAAGGCTATTAACATCTCCAAATGGCTCAACAGACCTCTACCATTGACTTCTACATGAACTCGGTAGGTTTCAAGTGGCGAATATTCGAATTAGGACGGTTTCCATGGTCAAGGTGTGATACATCTCGCATTCAAATTTGCATTGGGATAGGGGGATTAAAATTTGAATGTGTGAATTTTTTAACTGAAAAATTCAAATTCGAATTTACTATTCGACCCTTTATAAATTGGCCCCTTGAAGTGGCAATAAACACACCAATATTTATCGTATGAAAGAACTTTAGTACAATAATCTGTGAATGTGTGGTGGGAGACAAGGTGACCAATATCGGTAAAAAGCCTTGGATATCGGTCGTCTCATCAATCGGGAAGGACTGAAAATTTTGATTGCCCACTTCAGAAGGCGCTAGAACATCGTTACTTTAATGCAGAACCGTCAGATAGAGCTAAATAATTTTTTGTTTTTACCTGAATATCCAACTATTCAGCTCTTAACATTAATAGAGTAGATGAAAGATCTTTCATGGGAAAGATGGTTGTTGGAAAGATCGTAATTGTAGCATGTATGGCCACCATAAGATATTATACAAAACAGCAACCAAAGCTAGAGGTCTCCAGCTGAAGTGGGTACTTAAGATTCTCTTGATACTCTTAGCTTACTCAGCAGAACCAATGGATTGTCACAATCCAGTTTTAGGGTCACCTCCTATCTAAAGCCTCTGAGAAATCCCACACTGATCCTTCAGAACACTTCCTCAAGTGGCTTAGGTCTATTAAATTATCATCTGTATGCTGATGATGTTAATGATACCCAAATATATTTATCCACCCCTTCATCAACAGCTGAAACAGAGGCTCAAATCTCTAACTGCCTCCTGGCTATCTCAAATTGGATGACCCAGCGCCACCTCAAACTCAACCTAACAAAAACTGAACTAATCATCTTTCCACCTAAGCCTGGTCCTACTCCCCTATGTACTATCTCTATTGATGGCTCATTAATCCTGTCAACTCAGCACGCTGTCTGGGGGTCTTTGACTCCTCTCTTTCCTTCTCTGATCGTATTAACACCACTGTCAAAACCTGACACCTTTTCTTATGCAATATTGCCAAAATCCATCCCTTCCTTTCACCGGCTATGGCCAAGATGCTCATGCATGCTCTCATCCTATCCAGACAAGATTACTGTAACCTTCTACTAACTGGCCTCCCTAACTCCCATCTCTCCCCTCTACAGTCTGTATTAAACACTGCTGCAAGAATTATCCTCCTCTCATCCAAAATGTACAGGCCCCTCCACTGCTGAAGTCCTTTTCATGGCTTCCCATAAAACAAAGAATAAACTCCTCCTCATAACCTTCTTTCCTCTGCACCTAAATACATCTCGTCTCTCTATATGTTCCTGGCCGAAACCTCCGCTCCTCTCAAAGCAACCGCTTGGTTGTACCCCCTACTACTATTTCCCGTATCAAACCCTTCTCTCTTGCAACTCCTTGTATTTGGAATGCCATTCCTCAATCTCTCAGGAGAGAATCCTCCTTCTGGGAGCACCTGGATAACACCTGAACTGGGAACTGGCACTTAGGGGCCGATTCACTCAGCTCGAGTGAAGGGTTCGAATGAAAAATACTTCGAATTTCGAAGTATTTTTTGGGTACTTCGACCATCGAATGGGCTACTTCGACCTTCGACTACGACTATCGAAGGATTCGAACTAAAAATCGTTCGACTATTCGACCATTCGATAGTCGAAGTACTTGCCCTTTAAAAAAAACTTCGACCCCCTACTTCGGCAGCTAAAAGCTACCGAAGTCAATGTTAGCCTATGGGGAAGGTCCCCATAGGCTTGCTAACCTTTTTTTGATCGAAGGATTTTCCTTCGATCGTTGGATTAAAATCCTTCGAATCGTTCGATTCGAAGGATTTAATCGTTCGATCGAATGCAAAATCCTTCGATCGATCGATCGCAGGATTTGCGCTAAATCCTTCGACTTCGATATTCGAAGTCGAAGGATTTCAATTCGAGGGTCGAATTTCGAAGTATTTTTAACTTCGAAATTCGACCCTAAGTGAATCTGCCCCTTAGTGTAACAATCTGTAACCTGCAGCACCTTAATACCCCTCTGAATTGTGTCTGTATGTTACCCTCCCATTTAGTCAGTCCTATGGGGTAGGGACCTCTAGCCTTTTGTTTCCTTGACACTGAGCACTTAATCTGTATTGTAATTATATTTTATATTTATGTGAATTGTATTTCTAATAAAGCACTTATTGTTACTTTTTATTTCAATGACCCCTTGTTTGTTACTACTAATTTATTGTTTTGCTGTACAGTGCTTTGCCCTCAAGGAGCGCTATACAAATTAAAATATACATACATATAGACAGCATTATTCAAGCACAAATTATAGTTGGTCTTTAGTTGTCATTGCTCTTGATTTATTTAGGTTGTGCACCTCTCATGCAGAACCAGACAGAAATCTGGACAGTAGAATGGAAGATGAATAGCAGTGGAGAACAATAAACCTACAATTGTAGACAGTTTTTATAGGTCCATCTGCTAAGCTAGTTGTGGTTGCCCTTCTAGTGTTTTCCATAAGGTTCTAACAGAACAGATCAAAGTGTCAGATAAGAAAATGATGCTTGAAATAGAATAATATATGGAATGAAGTGCCTCACAGGAATGACAAATCACTGGAAAAGCTTTAACAATTGGCCATATATCTAAGTTCTGGAAACTTGAGCCCTTGGATCTGAAACAGCGAATGGTTTTATGGGTTATACAAGAATAAAAAAAAAAAAAAAAAAAAAAGATCTTAAAAGAGATCTTATGAGCAGCCAACATTACGGGAGAAGCCATCAAACCAATACATTGAAAATGACCATCCACTATAGAGAAGGACCACACTTGAGGATGACAAGAAGCCATGCCCTAAGTACCATTATAGAAATGTGCATCCCAAAAACAAAACACAAAAGAAGTACAAAGAAGTCATTTACAATACAGGGATTTAAAGGATTGATCACATAACACAAAAAGATATCCCACCCTGCCGATTGTCTTAAGCTGTCATCAAGGTTCTAAATCAGCCCACTGCTTCAGTCACTGACTCCTTGGCCTCAGACCCATTAAGCTGCCATAACAGTGTTGTAGTACCTTCCACTGCTTTAGCCACTGACTCCTTGGCTCCTGACCCTTTAAGTTGCCATCACAGTGTTCCAGTACCTCCCCACTGCTTGAGCCATTGACTCCTTTTCCCCAGACCCTTTAAGCTGCCATCATAGTGCTCTAGAGCTATAGACTCTCTGTATTTCTATATGTAAGCAGACTGTTTCTACAATAAGGTAAGGTGAGAACCTAGCAACTCCATTAAAGGGTAAATGCCTGACCCTCACTCAGATAACTAATCATTTGCAATACCAGCCTTGATATAATTTCACTGATGAAGTACAGTGGCTTTATCTATCCACGGTCTGGCTAACAAGCCCAGTTGTTGTGTGCCATACAAGGGTTCCTCTGGAAGCAACCAGTTAAACTGAACATAGACAACAGACCTGCCTTTGGGAAATCAATCCAATAAACAAACTGATGAACCTTTAACAGGTGATCGAATGGCCCTGGTGACATTGTCACAGCCATTGACCCACAACTAACTGTTTATTTCGGTCAAGTTGACCCTCTATTCTATCCAGCCTCATTTTCTGCATTGAGGGAGAGCTGGTCATATTCATTCTGGCACAAAATTACATTTACTCCAGCCTTTGAAAATGGACGTGACGTCAGTGTGCTGAACCCCTCCAGAGTGGCTCAAGTGCCGGCTATTAAGCAGCATTCCATGGACATGATTGGGTTTATAGGACATTACTCTGTTATTGTAAATTCTAGGAATGAGGGATTATTGTAGGGACACACGGGTTGCTCTAAGGGTGAATCCATGTATTATGTATAAGCACATACAGAGCACACGTGCAGAACTTTGAGTACAATGATGCCTTATACCTGGAATCTATAACCTTGCTCCCAGAATGCACAGGCCTGCTTGCTCTCTCTCGTGACAATGAAAATTTTATATAAGCTTCAGCATACTGAAATAAGAGGTTTTCTAAATATAATCAAGTAAAATTCTGTATTGTTTCTGAAATAATCAGTGTACCTTCACTATTTTTCTCTCACCATCTGTTTCTCTTTATTCCTTCTTCATGCAGGATTTGGGTGTCAGAAATTAATTGACAGTTAGATCCAATATATCTTATAGGGGGGCTCCTTTTGCCTAGATGATGTATTAGAGCTCACTCTATTAAACTCACCACACATCTCTCTCTACATGCAGGATTTGTTCAAAGGCAATTATTTTGTTAGATTTTGTTTGGACTGGAATCGGTTATTTGAGTGAGCTCTAATTCGTCTGCTAGTAAAGGAGACCCCTATAAGATATATTGGATCTAACTGTCATTGAATATCTGACACCCAACTGTTGCATGAAGAGAGAATGAAGAGAAACAGATGCTGAGAGAGGGATAGTGAAAATAAACTTGATGATTTTTATAAACATTGCAGAATATTTGATTGATTTTATTTAGAACGTTTCTTATTTCAGTATGCTGAATCTTATATTAAATTTTCATTTTCATTATAGTTCCCCTTTAATGTCATAGAAACGTTAACCAAAGCTAGCCTACTGAGTGTAGCAATATAGCCAACTGAATAGGCTTTTGCAACAGCCCTGGGCTTTGCACTTTTGTTGGTCCTGGAGTTCTTTATCACTTGAGGGGATGACCATCCTGTAATCAAGAAGATCAAGGATGTGAGCAAAATTATATAATGACGCCATGATCTGCTCTGTAGACTTTTGTAGAGCTTAAAGATGAGGCTAATCAGATTAGTCAGTATAGAGCTAAGGTGCAAATACAATGCTACACAAGCAACCAAGATAAGTATTTAACACAGGAAGATCTCAAAAACATGCCCATAAGGATTTCTGGAGGCCAAACCATTACCTGGACAGGTTGTTCAAGACGCAATACATTAATGGCCCACCTGCCCTATTGGTTCATTCTGCACTTTATTTCTTCCACATTACTAGAAGAAAAGAAAACATGGCTGCCTACTCAGAGCACCTTGTGTGTTGTCGATTCCATTCTAACCACACACAGAAGTAATGGCACAACCAAACGCCACCAGCAAGACACACTAAATACAGGTATGTAATGTGTAACTTACCATTGTTTCAACTCTCAGTTCAAAGGGCATGGGATTGTAGACCATCAACTGAACTTCACACACATCACCTTGTACCCACTGGAAATCTGTGGACGAGAAAAACAATTAGCTAAGTAGCAATATTTATATTTGCCCAAATCACAAATATTTGGCCCAGGTGGATGTTTCCTGAAACAAGACTGACAAATAATTCTGACATTTTTTGGGGCAAAGCGAGACTGACATCTTAATCATCTACAGTGGAATAAAGTGAATTATAGAGGCCAGAGTTAAAAGATGTCTCCTATTGGAGTTTAAATATGAAATGTAAATGAATGATGATGAATGTATGGCCCAAAATAACAGTGAAAAGGGCAATAAGTGACGTAAAGCAGTGATTGTTCACATGGATCAACATTATTTTAGCTGCGGACTTTAATCAGGTTCTAGAAATGAAGCATAGGACAAGAAGGTTCAAGAAGTATGAAGGTACTTTCCTAGGTTGGGTAATGCAGCAGACTGGTCAGGTAGATGTAGCCCCTTATTTGGGCAGTAATAGGAGCAGCAGAATCAATACGGCCTCATTAATTCCAGGATGGGACTTTTTGCATTAGTCAACTTCTCAGACTTCTCAGACTTTAGTGATCGACTAGTTGGTCTCTGACTCAACAGAAAGGATTCTGGATACTAGGTACTGAAGACTTAGGCTAGGTCAACAAAACATGTCTTTATAGAGTATTTCTGTGGTGGGAAAGAGGATCTTTTCAATTCTATTTTAAGTCCCTACCTGTTAGAAGGGAGGGTTCTATAATTCTGAAGGATCAATCCTTGAGAAACAGGCTGCAATCATGTATTTCAGCTAGGGTTGCTGGGGAAGAAATTTCCCAGTTTAGAAATCATATAATTAAGTATCAATATAGTCATCGGAAGTCTATGGTTTCGGAAAGACATTTTGGGGCAAACTCTTTTCAGAATTGTAAAGAGAAGTTGCGGACAGGTCTTATTGACTCGCAGGTTGTTTCTAGTAAAGAGACGGTATACTGAGGGGTTTTATGCTCATTGGTCTGTGGAGGTAGAGAGAAGGAAGCCTGAAAATTATAATTTTTTCTAGATTTTTCTTATTTTCAAACACTTGGTCTAGACCAAGTTAAAGCCTTGTATTGAGTAAACCATGTGTGCAACTGGGCTCTTTTGTCATAGTACACTATCCCGAGTCAATTTGTTAGTTAGCTGATGATCTTTTATAATAGGTCAAAGAGATTTCTGCTAATTAATGGGTGGTAAGGTGATGATTTTAAAGGTGAACTAACCCCCCCTAGTAACAACAGTCCACCTTAACTGCCTTCTATAACCCCCTCACCTCTCCCTTCCCATACTGTGTATTAGTCAGAAAGGTGCAGCTGAAAAAAACCTGAGCCTAAAATGCAGAGTTGCGCCGTCATAGCAGATCTACTTCCTTCCCTTCGGCAATTTACTGAACTTTTCAGCGTATGCGCAGTTGGTAGGGATAGGGTAGGCTGCAAGAACTGTGCATACGTCAAATACAGCGTTCCCTTACCAAAGAAGACTGCGACCCATGAGCTTGGCTTCACTACTCTGCATAAATAAGTGAGCATGCTGTCCAGGGGCACTTTCTGGAATAATACACTATAAGGGTAGGGAGCAGGGATGGGGGACTATCTAGGGTAGTAGATGGGGCTTTTCTTATTGTGGGGGGTTAGTTCTCCTTTAAGATGAAAGGTTTCCCCACTGCCCTATAAAAATTAGGGATAAAATTCAGAAGGTGTAATAATACTAAAATTGGGAAGAGATACTGCAATGGAAAAAAATCAGTATTAGAAATTAGGGAGAATTACTTATTGGGAATGGGTGGGCTTTATTCTTTAGACTTTATCCATGGAAACTTTGTTCCTGTATGTTATTTATGTCTCACTATGTTTGTATCTATGGCAGTGGCATGTTGCTCTCCGACCCCTTGAATGTTGCTCCCCGTGGCTTAAAAGCAGGTGCTTAATTTTTAATTACTGGCTTGGAGGCAAGTTTTGGTTGCATAAAAAACAGATGTACAACAAAAATGAGCCTCCTGTAGGCTGACAGTCCGTATAGGGGCTACCAAATGGCCAATCACAGCCCTTATTCAGCACCCCAGGAATATTTTTCATGCTTGCATTGCTCCCCAATTCCTTTTAAATCTGAATGTTGCTCTTGGGTAAAAAAAAAAAAAAGGTTGGGGACCCCTGATCTATGGTCTGTGTTCAGACTAAACCCAGTCAAATGGGAAAAGTGCCTTCCAGCAGAGGAAATAAGGAGGCTTGAGGATGACCTGTTTGGGTGGCTGTATGCATGATTGCTTAAATGCTGGTTCTTTAACAGCTTGATGCCTACCCTTGTCCTGTCATTCACACACCATAGTGTGAGAAATATGCTGCAAGCTGCTGTTACAGCACATGGGACAGGCCAATGTCCAATCACAACTTAACTTACAACCTCTAAGAACTTCTTTGCCCTTGCGTTACATGAGTGACTCCCAAATAAATGTGCCCTATGAAGTGCAAACGGCTAGGGACTTGCCTACAATGAATCATCTTCTTGTCACAAACATTGGGAACTAGCCAGTAACGGCATGCTGAATCACCAGGGCTCTATACACAGTACAGCAGAATGTTCTTGTATACCAGTATGATATAGCATGAAATATAATAACTCAAGGCCAGTGACTCATTAATATACTGTATGTATATAGAGCTGATAAAGCAACCTTAGAAATGATGCACATGGAGTGCTCAAAGGCACAAAAGCAATAACTACTGCTCATCAAATCCACTATAATACTATAGAATGTGTTTTTATATAGAAACAAACACATCATTCAGCTGCACGTGGGAAAGAAACCTTAGCACTTGCTAAAAGGAGTTGATCCCAATGTATGTGGTGACTCAATGCATTAAGAAAAAGATGGCTGCAACCGTTTCCCTGGTCAACATCGCTGGTAGTGCAGTGCATTGTCTGTAATCAAAATAACGGTGCATTCTTTTAATTGGAGAACTAAAAGAGTTTTTATGTATTGAATTTACTGTACCCACCCAGAGGTTCAGCAGCCCTATAACAAGCCTTCACCCCAGCAGCTCCCCATCGTGGATCTGGTTAGGCCTCTTTTGTGAGTCAGTGGCTCTGCACATGCTCAGTGGGCTCTGGGCTGCTGCTGAGAAGCTAAGTTACAATTACTTCTTTGCTTGTCTTAAATTGTTACAAAAGTATCCAAGTATCTATTCTGGACTCTCTGCCAAAAGCCAATTAAGTTAGAATCTTTTTCTGGCTGCTCAGTGCATGAGATCAAAGAGAAAGCCGGGACATTTCATTAACAATCCGGGACTGCGGGCTGAGCTGTCAAAATCGCGACTGTCCCATGAAAAACGGGACATTTGGGAGATATGCAATCCTATGAAATCCTATTGGGTTCACTTAGGGGGAAATTTACTAAAGGGCAAAGTGGCTAACACTGGTGAAAATTCACCAGTGTGACGTTATTTGGGCACTTCGCCGATTTACTAATGGACGCTGGCGTAATTTCGCCAAAGAGATTAGCACTCTAACGCCAGGGACATTTTCGCTCTGGTGAAAGAGCGTTACTACGCAAATTCACTACGTTTTTGATTTTACTGACCGTTACCTCTCGCCAGACTTGCCTTCGCCACCTCAGACCAGGCGAAGTGCAATAGAGTAGATAGGAGTTCCTCAAACAAATTCCCAAAAAACGGTGGCTTCTTTTCATTTTTACAGGGTGATAGGCTTAAAAAGATTGTAAAATTTTTTTGGGGTAACCTCCTTCCTCCCTACATTTGAGAACATATGGCATATAAACTATACTGTGGGCTCATGTGTAGGGCATTATAACACCTCTATTTTATTAGGGTTCCCTGGCCTTGTGTAGTGTAATGTAGTTGCTGCAACATATACGGCCATTGTACTTTAACTGCACGCCGTATGCAAATTAGCCAGCAATATCGTAACTTCGAACTGCAGAGCGTATTTTCACTGGCGCAATTTCGCCAGCGTTCGGTACCCTGTTCGCAACTTTGGATACTTGTGAATTAGCGTTGTCCAGGTGAATTTACGCCTGGCGAAGTGTTGCGATGTGAGCGAAGCCAGCGCTGGCAAATTTTTGCCGGTAAGTAAATTTGCCCCTAGTGTTTCATTGACTTTTTAGTAGACTTAACATATGAAGATCCAAATTACAGGAAGACAATTTATCCAGAAAACCCCAGGCTCCAAACATTCTGGATAACAGGTCCCATAACGGTTTTTGGGATAGGTTTATTTTAGCGATGCACCAAATCCACTATTTTGGTAGTCAGCCGAATATCGAATCTTTCACAAAGGATTTTGATAAACCCTGAACTGAATCTCACCCCAAATGTACATATGTATATGCAGATTAGGGGAAGGAAGGGTTAAAATAACCACATGCACCATGCGGAAGAAATGCAAATGTGATGAAAAGTCATGTGATTTTAAGGATCTGGACTCCGTTTGGGCCAGGTACTGCTGAGCTCCAGCTGAAAAAGTCAGAATCCAAAAGCAGTGCTGCATCAATATTTTAAAGGGGCAAATTCACTAAGATTCGTAGTTGCGCCAGGCGTAACTTCGCCAGGCGTAGTTTCGCCAGGCGTAGTTTTGCCAGCGCTTCGCAAATTCACTAAAATCCGAAGTTGCGCTCAGGGGTAGCATAAGGTTGCGAAGTTGCGCTAGCGTTGATTCGCTAAGTAAAGCAAAGTTACGCTAGCGAAGGCTAATTTGCATACGGCGCCAAATTCAAATTTCAATGGAGGAATACGTATCAGCACTACAAATGCCTAGAAAACCTTCAAATCAGCAAATAAAAATTTTATTTTGCCCTACACATGTGCCCACTGTCTAGGTAAGTTGCCATGAGTTAGGAAATGTAGGGGGGAAGGAGGGGAGCCCCAAAAAAATTTTCGATCTTTTTCAGCCTATCACCCATAATGTAGAAAACACGCCAGTGTTTTTTGGGACTTAGAAAAAATTTAGACTTTTTTTGAAGCAATCCCTATCTACTCTATTGCGCTTCGCCTGGTCTGAGGTGGCGAAGGAAGTCTAGTGTAAAAGGTAGCGTTCAGTACACTGCGCGCGTTAGTGAATTTGCGTAGTTACGTCGCTAGCGAAACTTCGCCAGGCGTAAGGGTGCGAAGTAACACTAGCGAAACTACGCCAGTGTTCGTTAGTGAATTTGCGCAGTAACGAACATGCCAAACGCTAGCGAAGTAACGCTGGCGTTCGGCACTTAGTGAATTCGCCCCTTTGTTTCTAGCCAAACAAATAAAGAAAGAAGGTATGTTTTGCACCCTACAAAAAGTACCGGCAAGACTACAGTATTAACACAACCCGGTTGCTGGGGGTGGTGGTAGTACGTTGCATAAGGGGGCTATATGAGTCAACAGTGTAACTAGATATTACTGGGCACTGCAGCAAATTATTTTTCAGGCCTCCAAAATGTCTAGAGGTTGACCTGTTGTACCAGGTAACTGTGTATAAGTGTTATAGAGACTGTACAGCGCTGTGGAATATGTCAGCACTATGTAACTAAAGGATAATGACAATCTTGGGATGCTCCGTTGTCTTATAAAGTGAAAACACTGCGTTTCCACGATATCTAATGGAGGTTTTACTTTTCTTCCATTAATGATACTGTAGCATGCCATCTCTAGGGTACAAGCCCTTCCAGAGAACAAAAAATGTCTTTAGTCTCTCTAAGGAGCTGCTGCACGTTCAGAATAATGTCCCAGAAATTGATGGCGGCCAACGTGAATGATTTATCATGTCCGTACGGAGCTTTACAGGCAGAGTATAATTTCTAAAAAGTCTATTTTCAGCCTCGTTTTTTCACTTGTGCCCAAGGAGCCATAGGAACAAGGCGGAACAGTGTAATATATGTTTAACGGCTCTGGAGAGACGGAGGAAGGTTAATTCACTCCTGGGGTGAAAGTGGAAGCAGTTTAACATGCTCAGCACAGCCGCTTCATTCCTGACAACATAATTACTGCTTTTTAATTGCCCTAAAAAGCAGGGCTCACACAAAAAAAAAAAAAAAACGGCATATTAACCCGATGGTAATTTTCAATGATCGATTTGAAGTTACAAAATTGCAATGGAATGGTAAATCTTTAGTATTAAGATAAAATTCCATCTCTCCTTAAGTATAAATAAGTCGTGCAAGGGTAAACCCAAAGGAGGATATAGCTCTCCGTGTAGCCAGAACATTTCTTCTCTATAGATATGTATTTATATAAATCTGTTATCCTGAAATCTGTTATCCAGAAAGTTCCAAATTACGAGAAGGCCATCTCCTATAGATTCCATTTAAATCAAACAATTAAAATTGTTACAAATGATTTCCTCTTTCTGTGTAATAATAAAACAATACCTTATACTTGATCCCAACTAAGATAAAATTAATACTTATTGGAGGCAAAACCAGCCTATTGGGTTTATTTAATGTTTAAGGTGCAGATTTATTAAGGGTCAAATGGTAAATTTGAATTTTCATTTTTTTTTTGTGTCAAAACTCACAAATTCGAATTTAAAAGCACCAACTCGAATGTAAATTTGAATGTGAGATATATCACCCCTCAACCATGGAAACAGCCCTAATTCGAATATTCGCCACCTAAAACCTTCCAAATTAATACACCACATTAGCAATTCGCCAGTCTCTTGGCACTATGCCAGACCTCAATGAATCCTGAAAAATTAAGTAAAGCAGTTTAGCAATCACAGAGCTAAGCTCGCTAATTACCCTGAAATGAATACCATCTGGCCCCGGACTTTTGTTTATCTTAACATGTTCTAGTCTCCTTTGAATTTCCTCAAGCGTGAACCATGCATCATTAGTTGTATTACTAGAATTGGGACTATTAAAAAGGAAACCTTTATTAACTGGTTCCTCATTTGTGTAGACAGACGAAAAATAGGAGTTCAGAATCTCAGCTTTTTTTTATTCTCATCAACCAACTGACCCCTCCGCTCTGATATTAAGGGTCCCACACCTTCCTGCTTCATTTTTGTTACTATTTACATATTTAAAAAATAATTTTGGATTCTTTTTATTGCTTGCTGAAATATCTTTTTCCATATCGATTTCAGCTTGCCTGATAGCTTTTTTGCATGATTTATTGGCCTCCTCGTACCTAATAAATGATCCTTTCTTACAAGGGGAATATACTGACATGTATATTCATTAAACAGCATTTTCAAATGGTTCAAGGGACCTCTGCCATTGCCTCCTTCATGACCGCAACAGGTTTTAGAGGGTGTATTTTTGGATTCAAGCTATTTGTATTTATACATATGGGAAGAGGTGACATATTGCTTCCCTTAGACAGTACAGTATTAGGGTATAGCTTATTGTGTGCCCAGAACATTCCTTCTACGTATATTTGTATTTTTACATATGGGAGGAGGGAGGTGCCATTTTGATTCCCTTACACAGTACAGTATGAGGGTATAGCTTAGTGTGCCCAGAACATTCCTTCTCTGTATATTTGTATTTATACATATGGGAGGAGGTGCCATATTGCTTCCCTTAGACAGTACAGTATTAGGGTATAGCTTATTGTGTGCCCAGAACATTCATTCTCTGTATATTTGTATTAATACATAAGGGAGGAGGTGCAATTTTGATTCCCTTAGACAGTACAGTATGAGGGTATAAGCTTAGTGTGCCCAGAACATTCCTTCCCTCTAAAACGAATGGCACACAAGCAATGACAAAACCCTAAACTGCCATCCTTTGCTTTGAGTCTCATGTAAATGTGCGTACAGCAGCATGTAAGCCTGGAAATTGCCTGGAGAGTTCTCAGGCCGAGATCCATGTACACAAGTGATGAGTGGTAGTTGCTATTGAAGTCAATGGTGGAGCAGATTATGATGTTTCTCTACCCATGCCCCATTGCCCATAGACAGTATCAGCTCATAACATTATTATTATTATTATTATTATTATTACATGTATTTATAGTCAGCAGAGCTGTAATGAAGTCCTTCCCTCTCCCTATTTTTACTTAGTATTCCGGACCCTTCCTTCTACTGTGATACTTTCAATCACGTGGGCATTTAAGTGGCCACTTATTTAGAATGACCCTTCCTGCACCTGTACCATCTGTTCCTCGATCATCTCCAGCAGGAGGAGAGAAACGGCTCTAATCTGACTGCAGAGCTCCGTTCTTGCAAAGCGCTGTCGTCTCGGCTCGACTGTCATTCACAGATTGAGATCTGGTGTAGTTCTGGCCTCAGAATAACTAGATAAGGTTCCATCAGAACAGTCAGAACCTTTCCTGCCTCCCGTCCCTTGTCACTGCAATTACTCTTCTTTATGCCTCACTGTGAAAATGTTTATTATAGGGATGCACCGAATCCACTATTTTGGATTCGGCCGAACCCCCGCATCCTTCTTGAAAGATTCGGCCGAATACCGAACCGAATCCAAACCCTAATTTGCATATGCAAATTAGGGGTGGTTAGGGGAAAATATTTTTTACTTTCTTGTTTTGTGACAAAAGTCACACGATTTCCCTCCCTGCCCCTAATTTGCATATGCAAATTAGAATTCAGATTCGGTTCGGCCTGGCAGAAGGATTCGGCCGAATCCGAATCCTGCTAAAAAAGGCCGAATACTGGCCGAATCCCGAACCGAATCCTGGATTCGGTGCATCCCTAGTTTAGTAACCCTTTATATGCTCTGCTGCTACGGACACTTATTCCTTGTTGGTCCATGTCAATAACCCCTCCATGCCAAGCTCCTCCTCTTTAGCGTTATTACACTAATGGTTTCCATCCAGCAACACCACTCTTACAAACATCAAAGGATTTAGGGGCAGATTTATCAAGGGTTGAACTGAAAATTTAGAGTTTTTTTATTGTCAAATTTCGACCAGCGAGTTGTTCAAATTCAATTCAAATTTTTTTAAAAAAAAAATAATTTTATTTTTGAGATTTATCATACTCTGGCCCTTTACGAACTCGAATTCCACTATTCGACACCTAAAACCTGCAGAATTGCTTGTTTAAGTCAATGGGGCTGCAAAGTGCGTGTGTTGGTATTAAATACTAATAAGATATTATACATTGGAAATATACAATAAATTGCAGCCACGCCCAGTTGATCCTATACGTGAGCGGTGTGGCCTGCAGCGGGCCAATCCATCACTGACAGGGGAGCCCCGGAATCATTTTTCATATATCACTTACATTTATTTTGTTAGCTTGCATATTAATTGCTATAAGCCTCGGTTTTATATTACGGAAGATTACATCCATCAAAAGAAATGAACATGTCAAAAGAAGCCAAGATAGATGATGACTCTGGGAATGAATCTGCTGCTAATACCAGATGCAAATCAAGCACTTAAAGGGCAACTAGTCCTTAATTTAATATTTTCTTTATGGATCGCCTAATATTAAAAACTAAACATTTATTTTCCAAGTGCTTTTCTTCTCTAAAGATTCTGTAAAACTTTCTCTAAATGCTGTTCCGGGGCTATGGGGGAATGATTTGGCAGCATGAAAATGGTATTGGACCTGTTATTCAGAATGCGCAGGACCTGGGGTTGCTCGGATAACGGATCTTTCTGTAATTTGGATCTTCCTACCTTAAAGGAGAAGGAAGCTACAGAGGCATTTTATTGCCAATAAATTAGCTGCAATAGTGCAAGCTAGAATGCTATATTTATTCTGTAGATTTTTTTTACCATACCTGAGAAAAAGCTCTAAAAGATCTCTGTTTGTTTAGGATAGCAGCTGCCATATTAGCTTGGTGTGGCATCACTTCCTGCCAGAGTCTCTGCCTGCTCACTCATAGCTCTAGGCTCAGATTACAGCAGAGAAGGGAGGGGAAGAGGAGTAAACTGAGCATGCTCACGCCCGGGGCAAAGACGTTTAAGCTGAAAACAGGAGCCCATGAGTACACAATACTCTTTTGACAGAGGACTCACTTTGAGGGTTTACTGGTGTATTTATATACAGTAGACCTTTCTGATAAAGCTTACTTACTTTTAGCCTTTCCTTCTACTTTAAGTCTACTAGAAAATCACTAAGCGGCAGATTTATCAAAGGTCGAACTTTAAATTTATGTGAACTTTTTGTACTCTAATAAATTCGAATGTACTCAAAACTCGAATGTTATCCTATTTAAGAAAAACCCCAAACGTCTAAAATTCGAACGAAGGTTACTGCCCTAAATCTAATGCAAATGAAACTCGATTCGAGTTTTCCCTACAAAAAAAACTTGAATGTCTGGAAGGCTATTAACATCTTCAAATGGGACTACAGACCTCTGTCATTGTAAATTAATTCGGCAGGTTTTAGGCGGCGAATATCAGAATTAGGGCTGTTTCCATGGTCGAGATGTGATAAATCTCACATTCTAATTTACATTCGAGTTGGTGCTTTTAAATCCAAATTTGTGAGTTTTGACACAAAAAATTTGAAAATTCTAAAATTCTATTTGAACCTTAATAAATCTGCCCCTTAAACATTAAATAAACCCAATAGGCTTCCAATAAGAATTAATTATGTCTTAGTTGGGATCAAGTACAAGTTACTGTTTTTATTATTACACAGAAAAAGGAAATTTGGATTATTTGGATAAAATTTGATTACAATGGAGTCTATGGGGCAAATTTACTTACTTCCAAAGTTGTGCCAGCATTGGCTTTGCCGCACTTCAGCTGGCGTATACAGGGTTGCACATATTCACGAAGATCCGAAGTTGTGCACAAGTTACCGATCGTTTGCAAACTTGCGCTATCAATGTTACGATCAGCAGTTCGAAGTTATGCTAGCGTTGTACATTACACTACACAAGTCTTCATGAAATAAAATAAAGTTGTTATATTGCCCTACACATGAGCCCACTGTATAGTTTATGTGCCATATGTTAGAAAATCTAGGGAGGAAGGAGGATACCCCCAAAAAAATTTACGATCTTTTTCAGCCTATCACCCTTAAAAAAGTAAAAGACGCCAGCATTTTTGGGAAATTTCAACTTTTTTTGAAGCAAGTCCTATCTACTCTATTGCAGTTCGCTTGGTCTGAGGCAGTGAAGTAAAGTCTGGCGCAAGAGGTAACGTTCACGAAATTCCGCAATTTAGTGAATTAGCGTTATTACGTCCCTTGGCCATAGCGCAACTGTGCCTGGTGTTAGGGTGCGAAGTAGGGATGCACCGAATCCACTTTTTTGCATTCGGCCGAACCCCCGAATCCTTTGTGAAAGATTCGGCCGAATACCGAACCGAATCCGAACCCTAATTTGCATATGCAAATTAGGGGGGGAAGGGGAAAACATTTTTTACTTCCTTGTTCTCTGACAAAAAATCACGCAATTTCCCTCCCCGCTCCTAAATATGCAAATTAGGATTCGGATTGGCCGGGTAGAAGGATTCCAAATTAGAAGTGGCAAAACTATATCACGCTGGCGAATTTTCACTAGCGTTAGCCACTTTGCCCTTTAGTAGATTTGCCCCAATGCGAGACGGCCTTTCCATAATTCAGAGCTTTCTGGACAACTGGTTTCCAGATAACGGATCCCATACCTGTATTTTGATTGATCAGGGGGTTGCCTGAATGAATGGAACAACAGATATGAATGGAATTGTAACACGCGCAGAGAAGACTGTGATTAAGTTTACAATTCATTTTTGGGTTTAGATTTCTAAATCTAAGCAACTTTTCAATTGGCCTTTATTTTTTATAGTTTAATTTATAGTTTTAATTATTTGCCTTCTTCTTCTGACTCTTTCCATGGGGGGTTCAATGGGGGCTCACCCATCTAAAAATCTGTAAGGCTACAAATGTATTGCGATTGCTACTTTTTGTTACTGATCTTTCTATTCAGATGACTCCTATTAATATACCAGTCTTATTCAATTCAATGCATGGTTGCTAGGGTAATTTGGACCATATCAACCAGATGGCTGAAATTGCAATTCGTAAGGCTACGAATTCTTTATTATTGCTACTTTTTATTCCTCATCTTTCTATTCAGTCCTCTCCTATTCATATTCCAGTCTCTTATTCATATCAATGCATGGTTGCTAGGGGAATTTGGACTCTAGTAACCAGACTGCTGAACTTGCAAATTGGAGAGCTGATAAATAAAAAGATATATAACTATAAAACAATGAAAACCAATTGCAAATTGTCACAGAATATCACTCTGTACATCATACTAAAAGTTCATTTAAAGGTGAACAATCCCTTTAAAGGACAAGGAAAGTCTAAAATAGAATAAGGCTAGAAATGCTGTATTTTGTATACTAAACATAAGCATGAACTTACTGCACCACAAAGCCTAATTAAACGAATGATTTATACTTTCAAAGTTGGCCACAGGGGGCTGTCATCTTGAACTTTGTTAAACATCTTTGCCTGACCGTGCACATGCTCAGTGTGGTCTGAGCTGCTTAGGGATCGTCATAAACAAAGCTGCTTGAGTTCTGCATGGCTGGTAAGGAGCTCCCCCTGCTGTTCATAAGTATAATTGTTTTCCTGCTCAGCAGTTAGGGACTGTCTGACAATTCCTATCCACAGCAGTAAATGAAGGGAGAATTTCACTGCATACAGTCAGGTTTCTTATTAAAACGGTGCACATTTTTTAATTATAATTATTTAAACATTTTTAAGTATATTGGAGATAGGTTTCTTTTTCATTAAAGAAAGTAAAAATAGGATTTTACTTTTTTGCCTTTCCTTGTCCTTTAAGCTTAATCCCTTAAAATATCATTTTTGGCAACTCTGAGTCCTATAAAGGGGGAAAAAGCCCAAACATTGGATAATCCCCAACATAAGGAAGGCAGGCGACGCTTGGTTGGAGCTCACGGCACTGAAAAGACAAAACCAGCCCCTGCGTCTCTTTACAACGGTTTTATAATAAAAGATCATAAAGCAGAAGAGGAGGATTACCGGTGCCGCAGAGTGAAAATGGGTTTAAAGCAGCATCACCAGATAAGTTTAGCACTCGCAGGCACGGCATTGTCATATTTTAATGTTAAATAAATCACCTGGGCCTGCCGGGAGGGCATTTTACTCTTTACAGATAATGATATGTGACAGAAATAATGACCGGCCCAGCGCTTTGTGAAGGTGGAATATAATAACTGCTGAGATTTCAAGCACAACCTGCAGCGCCTGCAAATTACTCTCTTTATTTCTAAGGCTCCTGTATTATTTATCTACTTCCCTGCTCCTCGCGCAGCACTATCTGTTGCTATCAATCAGTCCCAATCAATCCACAGGCACAATCCCAGCTCACACCTGCAGATTGGGTTGCACAGATCCCTCATGTTCCAGCGTGGGGCTGTCTGGGTAACTTCTACAAACTCCGACTGAGTCTAATTCTACGCAAAATGTCAGCTAATAATTCTGTTACACTGTATAAATCTTACAGACTGTGAATGAGGTACGTTAGTTTCTTTTTAGTATGCTAAACTGGTCATATATAATATGTATAAAGCAGGACAGGACTGCTACTTACAATGAGGATCAGATAGAGCATTCTGTCCCAGTGGCTGCACAGATCCTATCTGATCTCCATTGTAAGCAGCAGTCCTGTCCTGCTTTATGGCAGCTGAGATTCTAGCTATCTGTATAACAGAACATTCTGTCCCAGTGGCTGCACAGATCCTATCTGATCCCCATTGTAAGCAGCAGTCCTATCCTGCTTTATGGCAGCTGAGATTCTAGCTATCTGTATAACAGAACATTCTGTCCCAGTGGCTGCACAGATCCTATCTGATCCCCATTGTAAGCAGCAGTCCTGTCCTGCTTTATGGCAGCTGAGATTCTAGCTATCTGTATAACAGAACATTCTGTCCCAGTGGCTGCACAGATCCTATCTGATCCCCATTGTAAGCAGCAATCCTGTCCTGCTTTATGGCAGCTGAGATTCTAGCTCTTTGTATAAGAGAACATTCTGTCCCAGTGGCTGCACAGATCCTATCTGATCCCCATTGTAAGCAGCAGTCCTGTCCTGCTTTATGGCAGCTGAGATTCTAGCTATCTGTATAACAGAACATTCTGTCCCAGTGGCTGCACAGATCCTAACTGATCCCCATTGTAAGCAGCAATCCTGTCCTGCTTTATGGCAGCTGAGATTCTAGCTCTTTGTATAAGAGAACATTCTGTCCCAGTGGCTGCACAGATCCTATCTGATCCCCATTGTAAGCAGCAGTCCTGTCCTGCTTTATGGCAGCTGAGATTCTAGCTATCTCTATAACAGAGCATTCTGTCCCAGTGGCTACACAGATTCTGTTATTTATGTATTGATAAAGATGTTTCATTATTTCCGGTACAGACAATACAGTATAATGGATTAGTTTACTGTTTACACAGAACATTCCTTTGATGTATATATGCATTTGAGTCCTCCAATTAAACTTAGACTTTACTATATATATATTAAACTAAAGTTAAAGCAAACACTGGCTGCTCCACAAATATGTCTGAGGCCCTTCTCCTCATTACCCTCACTGCAGGGTTGTAGCTATACACATACCTATCTTCTTGTTCTTCTCCTCACTGCGGTTGTGAGCAATAATTGGGGAGTAGATGAAGGGGCTCTTGGTAGAAAGCTTCTGACCCAACAGGTTTTTCACCTTCTGCGGCCTCAGAATGACCGGGAGGTCCAGAAGTTTCACAGATCTGGAACAAATTATTGTAATTATTTATACCTGCTGCACAGTCCATGTGGCTACGTAGTGTAAATTACACGGGTGTGGAAACCTACAAACTAATAACAAATAGCAATACTGAAGCCTGGAATTTACCCAGAATATAAAATAAAAATATAAATATAAATATAAAGAAATATCTCCAAGGCACCACCATCATCATCATCATCATCATCATCATCATCATCAACAACTCTGCCTATAGTCTGCCTTCTGTGTGCTCTCCAGAGTAGCAGGGAGCAGGACTTCTTTTGCACAACCTGGAAGCAGGAGCTTAGCCCACAGGTAGTAGACAAAAGCAAGTTCTGTGTCTAAAACTCTGGCGATAACAGACAGACCAACTGCAAACTGAAATGTCAGATCACTGCTCAATCCATGTGTATTTATATGCCAGGAATTCAATGCAATTAACAAAGAGGTAGCATAGACAGGCACTATTTACTGTTGCTTGAGTCTCCGTGAACCTGATATGCCAGGGCCTATTTTGCATCTCAGTCTATATATATATATATATTTGAGAAATTGCAGCTATTCCTAGAAGTAGCACTATGCTGCAGACAGAAATAAAAAGGCCCAGAGAGATTTTGACAGCCAAACAGCCTAAATCTTTCTGTGACAGCCCAGAGTTTTTTTTACTCTCCCTCCATATATTTCTATATATAGAAGCTGCTAAAGTCTGAAAATGAAATCTCAAGGACGCACACGGTCAGTTGCACATCACATACAGGCACTGGGCCAACTGCTATTTTTAAGCTGAAGATAAAATGAGCCTGAACTGATATATTTCATCGACAGACCTCCCAGGATCCTTCAGTCTTTTCAGTCACTTCCCATAAAATGGGCTACAAAAAAAATGGTCAGCAAAGACATTTTAATGCTTCTTAGGACAATTTTACGGCTTCTTTAGTTTGTTTCCAAAACCACTGATACAACATAACGATTCCCTTACAGTCAGATAGGTTTTCATTCTCACCTGACAATGGGCAGTTTGGTGAAAGGAACTGGGGGCAATACAAGCCCCTCTGGTAATGTAATGGGATCCATAGTGCCAGGGCATTTTGAGGTGTAACTCTCCAGGCTCTGAGCCACATCTTTCTTCTCTGTAACACAAGAAATATCATTTAAATTAAACCGTCACATGTTGGTATTCAATGTACTCAATGTATTCAAATGCAACTTTCATGTCTATCAACATTACTACATTTTAACCCTGTGGCTAAAAATGGCATATTTTATATAGTGAACTTATTGCATGAGGCTAAAGTTTGAGCTTGTCAATAGCAGCAATGATCCAGGACTTCAAACTTGTCACAGGGGGTCACCATCTTGGAAAGTGTCTGTGACACTCACATGCTCAGTGGGCTCTGATTGGCTGTTGAGAAGCTAAGCTTAGGGCTCGTCACTAATTATCCAGCAGAAAATGAGCTTCCCTGGCTGTAATATAAGCTGATGCTACAGGTTTGCTGATTATTCAATTCTGATGCTAATTGCACTGGTTTCTGTGCTGTCATGTAGTAATTATGTGTATTAATTACTAATCAGCTTTATATTGTGACATTTCTATTCTATGTGTACTGTATATTGTGAGTGGCTCCCTAAGCTCAGTAAGTGACAGCAGCACAGAGCATGTGCAGTGAATCAGCAGAAAAGAAGATGGGGAGCTACTGGGGCATCTTTGGAGACACAGATCTTTACTGCTAAAGGGCTGTGGTTGCCTTGGGCTGGTACAGAATCACAAAACATCATGTACAACATTTCTACCTACTTCTTTAGTTAGGCTTTAATTCTCCTTTAAGCACACATGGCAAACACTGGAAATTACGCCAGACATTTAAAGGAGAACTACAGTAGTGACCCCTGCACCACCCAACCGTAACCCGGCACACATACAAATTCATAGACCCACGCCAACCCAATGATGTCACAAAAGGGGCAGGGCTATGCAAACATGAATCTTTCGAAACAGCTCACTGGAGGCGGAAGCTGACACAGTAAGGTTGCGGAAGGAAGAGATCAGCCCGAAATCGCTGACAATTGTATGCGGAACAAGAATAGGAGTACATGTGATTCCCCATTTTAAAAGAAGAAGAATATATATATATATATATATATATATATATATATATATATACACGACTCCTCTAGAAGATTCATAAAGAAGAGGAGTATATGTAACTCCTCTACTAGATTAAATAAGAAAAGGAGTGTGTGATTCCTCTAGAAGATCCATCAAGAAGAGGAATATATGTAATTTTCCAAGAAGATTTAATAAGAAGAGGAGTGTGTGACTCCAATAGAAGATTCATTAAGAAGATGAGTATATATGACAGTGTGTGTGGCTACTATAGAAGAGTACAGTGAGAAGGACAGTGTGTGTGGCTACTATAGAAGAGTACAGTGAGAGGGAGATGTGTGTGTGGCTACTATAGAAGAGTACAGTGAGAAGGAGAGTGTGTGTGACTACTATAGAAGAGTACAGTGAGAGGGAGATGTGTGTGTGGCTACTATAGAAGAGTACAGTGAGAAGGACAGTGTGTGTGGCTACTATAGAAGAGTACAGTGAGAAGGAGAGTGTGTGTGACTACTATAGAAGAGTACAGTGAGAAGGACAGTGTGTGTGGCTACTATAGAAGAGTACAGTGAGAGGGAGATGTGTGTGTGGCTACTATAGAAGAGTACAGTGAGAAGGACAGTGTGTGTGGCTACTATAGAAGAGTACAGTGAGAAGGAGAGTGTGTGTGACTACTATAGAAGAGTACAGTGAGAAGGACAGTGTGTGTGGCTACTATAGAAGAGTACAGTGAGAGGGAGATGTGTGTGTGGCTACTATAGAAGAGTACAGTGAGAAGGAGAGTGTGTGAGGCTACTATAGAAGAGTACAGTGAGAAGGAGAGTGTGTGTGGCTACTATAGAAGAGTACAGAGAGAAAGAGAGTGTGTGTGACTCCCCAGGTGAATCTGTTACAAAGAATAACATATGTTACAATAAGAATGTGAGTGCATGTGACTCATTTAGCAAGTAATATGAAAGTATGTGTGTGTGTGTGTGAATCTGATAAAAATATGTATGACTATTCTAGAAGAGAACAGTAAGAAGGGGAGACTGTGTGACTCCCCTAGAAGAGTATAAGGGGGGGGGGTGTTACTCTGGAACCACATAGGGGTAACTGCAGAATTACAAGAATTATAAAGGCATCTCAAAAGCCCCTTCTCAAAGCCAGAAAACCATAATGAAAGGCCTGAAGATTTCAAGGAGGGTTTGGGGGATTTTTGAAGAAAAATGAACTGTTGGCACTGCACTGATGTTCCCCACAGTCTCTTATAAAGCAGAAATGTGAGCGCTCTGATACTTTGCCATCTCTGCCTACTCAGTTCACCTTCTCTTTTTGAAGTCAGCCCCTCTGTGCCGGTGAATCAGTTCAGCCGAAATTAATCACACGCCTTTTATGTATTTAACGGAACAAAGGTTAAACAGTTTGCAAACTCAGCAGAGATCTACCCGGCTGGTATTGAAAAAAAAAATTCCTACCCAAACGGCAGCCAGAGAGTCACTAAATATAGTCGTTTCATTTGTGTAATGAACTCCCATTTATCTGAGCTGTCTTGTGTAGGAAGAAGAACGCACAAAGGAGAAAAATGCTCCCGTTCTTTTGTGTATAATGACAAGTACAATTATGTATTAAGAAGTTACCAAAATATTCTTTTTTCTCATCTCTTAAAAAATATAGATTTTTTTTTTATTATCTGTAAGGTTTAGGTTGCAACAAGCTACAGAAAATAAAAAGAGATAAAGAATTGACTGTTGCCTTAGTCATCATGGGGTGAAGGGACTGAAAACAAAAAGTGCAGAGGACAACGGCCGATTCTGTGCAAATAAGGTTTGAGCAGGAGAAACAACAAGGGACCCACCAGACAGTAGAGTACAGCTCAATAAACATCCCTGGCTTGCAACTAGGGATGCACCGAACCCCCGAAACCTTCATGAAAGATTACGTTGAATCGAATATGAACCCTAATTTGCATATGGAAATCACTGTGGGGCAGGGAGAAAGAGAAAATGTATTTACATCCTTGTTTTGTGATGAAAAGTCACATGACTTTAAGGCTTCAGTCAAATTCGAATCCTGCTGAAAAAAAACTGCCCGATCCTGGCAGAATACCGAACCGAATTCTGGATTCGGTGCATCCCTACTTGCAACTGAAACTTATAAAGCCAACCCGAGCAGGAAAGATGTTTCATAAAAGTGTACTTCTCAGGAAGGCTTACTTACCCATTTTTGTGAATTTTACAGTATTGCTTCTTATCATTTAGAATAATCTCAAATGTTTGCTTATTTCTTAAAAATTTGGAATTTTAAAAAAAACTTAAGACATGGCAGATAAAAAAATTCAAAATCAAATGTATCAAATTCATATTTGGAGGAGTGCCCGATGGTGTTCCTCTGCTTCTTCGGCGAGCTCAAAATCCACATTCGCCTCATTGCATCGTAGTGCCGTCACCAAAGACCTGGGTTCAATGTCTTAAAGGAGAACTTAACCCCCATTGTGATAAGTCCCCATTGGCCCCCCTCTGCTGGCCCCTCTCCCTGCCTCCCCCCGGCAGGTAATCTTCGTGTCTTCTTTCTCCACGAACTGGAAGATTGCTCCAACTGCGCATGAGCAAATACACCGTTCACTTCCCGAAGATTACCGAATAGAAGAAGATGGAGCCCATGTGCGGCTCGCTATTTCTAGAGGGGAATTCAGGGGTAAGACTGTGCAGGGGGGCGGCAGGGAGGGGGGCCAATGGGGACTTATCACAATGGGGAGTTTAGTTCTCCTTTAATATTCGGGATGCACCGAATGCAGGATACGGTTTACGATTCATCCAGGATTCGGCCTTTTTTAGCAGGATTCGGATTTGGCCTTTTTTTGCCCCAACCCTTATGCCTGGCCAAACTGAATCTTAATTTACCAATTAGGGGCGGAGAGGGAAATCACATGACACCAAAGTAAACTATTTTTTCCCACTTTTTGCTTTCCCGCTCCTAATTTTCATAAGCAAATTATTATTCGATTCAGTATTCTGCCAAATCTTTCACAAAGGTTTCAGGGATTTTCCAGAATCCCAAATAGTGGATTCAGTGCATCCCTACTGAATATAAGTTATTCCCGTGTGAGTTCCTGGGTGCACTATATTTACTGAACTGACCGATTCTTGATTCAAGACCCTTTCGCCTATTACTGACCTTGCTGTTTCGCTGCCTACCCTGACTTTCTTGCCTGAATATCGACCTTGATCTGCTTAACCCCTTTGTACTGAGAATTGGACTATTTTCTGTCATTCTGCACACCAGCTTCCTCCATGGTCCGGCCTCCAATCTACTATGGCCCTGACAGGATTTTACCCATCACTTTCAATGGGTCTAACAAATGACAAAAATTTTTTAAAATCTTGTATCGTAAAAACACACACATTTTACCAAGGACCCATTGTCTTCTACACGATTCACAAGCTTTTAGATGCAGGCGTTTATATTCAAGTATTTTTTTCCCTTAATAAATATTGACCATTTGAGTTTTGGAAACCATAACTGAACTTGAGAGTTTTTGCATGAAAAAAAAAAAAATCACAGAAAAAATTCAAACATTGATAACTCACCCCTTATTTAAGGGCATGATAATCCATACTTGTGGTGGGAGGGCATCATTGATACAGGTTGGTGAGTGCCAAGTTGGGCTGATCTGGTCATACCTCCTTGGCTAAGAATGGGATTACAATAGGGGAATATGCAGACACTTTGGGAGGACCACATCAACAGCCCAATGTGTTCATTACCCACCAGGATTTTTTAAGATGCTTGATAGATATCTGCAAAATTGGCACCACACAAGGACCATTACATTGTTGACCAAGTCAGTAATAGGCAACCCAACTGCCAATATCTGCTTGTGTAGATAACCAGTTTTACATAAGAAAAGTGTTCTCCTAACAGCACCAAGCAACAAGTTGCTCAATGCAACTCTACATTGCTCCCCTTGTTTGATTTCCAACATTTTTATATTATAAAATGTGGTTTAGAGCTTAAAAAGGTCGGGGAATGTGGGGGTAATGACTAATGAATCTAAAGATGAATTTATCACATGGAAACTCCACTGACAAATAAGGCTTAAATTTTATAGTAAAATTAAATTCTATAGCTTCATTTCTCCTGTAACAGAGGAACCCTGGAGATCTGTGGGTCTTGAATAGGTGGGTTGCAATTGAAGCGCACAAGGCTGCTTGTTGTGGGAAGCCATTCACCTCCAGTACGTCCTTTATGTTTAATGTGCCCATTTCTTGTCCTTAAATAAATGAGCCTTCATTGAATGAAATATTCTATGTACAGCGATAGGTTTCAGGACTATTTAAAGCCATGATGGTAAAGGCACAGGCCAATGTGCAGGAAGAGTGAAATACAGTAAAGGCATCGCCCTGGAAATAAACTTATATTGCGTAGCCTGTCAGTGATGGCAGTTGCTATATTTAGCTGCATTTAAAATGGTCATTAAACGTTTGGTGTGTAATTTCCCTTAAATAGAAACCCATCCCGACTTCTAGCGGAACACTGTCAATTAGCGCGCCCTGCATTATTCTTGCCGGGGCCCTTTCTACAGTCTCCGCGGGTCTGTCAAGTGGCACTTTTGTGTCTTCTTAATCAATTCTGCCCATTAAGTTCTGCGATTGTGCCCTTCAGCCGCGTCCTCTGACTGTGTGCCAATCCCTATTTTTAGGTGCCATTAATCATGCAGGGCAACATGTCGTGATAAATTAATAAACTCATAAAAATGTCCTTATTTTTATACCAACTTGTACACAGTCAAGATTTTACTATTTTCAGACATTGCGTTACTGACTATTAAACAAACGCAACAAGATAAGTTAATGCCTCAGGAATGCAGGGAGCGTAGTGGTGCCCTGAACAAAAAGCTCATCTCTACAAAGTTTAGAGGACCCCAAAAATGAATTTGCTGTGGCGTCCAGTAACTTCTATTTTAACCTACGAGACATGGGCACAACCCATGGAACACTCCTGCACAGGAGCAAGTAAAAAATAAAAAAAGACTAATACAGACCAAGGCCAGATACACATGTGGTTGATTCCCAGCCAGACTGTTGCCGGAGTTTTGACCCTATAGAGGCCAGTAAGCTGCTGAATACGTCTTGGGGAAGATAAAACTAAATTTACCCCTTAAAGTTCCAACTGCTCTTAGTGTAGAGACCCACAAAAAATATTCAGGTGGTCTAGGAACTGGTCTATTTACCTTAAAATGGGTTGGATCACCTTTACGTTAACTATTAGTATGTTATAGAATGGCCAATTCTAAGCAACTTTCGATTGGCCTTCATTACTTTTTTTTATTTATTTTTATATTATTATTTTCTAATTATTTGCCTGTTTCTTCTGTCTCTTTCCAACTTTCAAATGGGGAAGTCACTGACCACATCTAAAAACAAATGCTCTGTAAGGCTACATATTTATTGTTTTGATTTTTTGGTTTTTATTCCTCCTCTTTCTATTTAGGCCTCTCCTATTCATATTCCAGTTTCTTATTTAAATCAGTGCATGGTTGCTAGGGTAATATGGGCCTTAGCAATGAGATTGCTGAAATTGCAAACTGGAGAGCTGCTGAATAAAAAGAGCTAAATAACTCAAAAACCACAAGTAATAAAAAATTAAAAACAATTGCAGTTTATCTCAGAATATCGCTCCCTATATCATTGGAAAAATTAATTAAAAATGTGAACAACCGCTTTAAAGCATGAGTAACACCACAAAATGAAAGCATTTAAAGTAATGCAAATATAATGTACTGTTGTGCTGCATTGGTAAAACGGGTGTGTTTTCTTCAAAAACACAACTTTAGTTCATATAAACAAGATGCTGTGTAGCCACGGGGGCAGCCATTCAAGCACAGGATACACAGTAGATAACAGATAAGTACTACTATAGTTTATATTAACAAGCTGCTGTGTAGCCATGGGGGCAGCCATTCAAGCACAGGATACACAGTAGATAACAGATAAGTACTACTATAGTTCATATAAACAAGCTGCTGTGTAGCCACGGGGGCAGCCATTCAAGCACAGGATACACAGTAGATAACAGATAAGTACTACTATAGTTTATATTAACAAGCTGCTGTGTAGCCATGGGGGCAGCCATTCAAGCACAGGATACACAGTAGATAACAGATAAGTACTACTATAGTTTATATTAACAAGCTGCTGTGTAGCCATGGGGGCAGCCATTCAAGCACAGGATACACAGTAGATAACAGATAAGTACTACTATAGTTTATATAAACAAGCTGCTGTCTAGCCATGGGGGCAGCCATTCAAGCACAGGATACACAGTAGATAACAGATAAGTACTACTATAGTTTATATAAACAAGCTGATGTGTAGCCATGGGGGCAGCCATTCAAGCACAGGATACACAGTAGATAATAGTTAAGTACTACTATAGTTTATATAAATAAGCTGCTGTGTAGCCATCGGGCAGCCATTCAAGCACAGGATACACAGTAGAGAATAGTTAAGTACTACTATAGTTTATATAAATAAGCTGCTGTGTAGCCATCGGGCAGCCATTCAAGCACAGGATACACAGTAGATAACAGATAAGTACTACTATAGTTTATATAAATAAGCTGCTGTGTAGCCATCGGGCAGCCATTCAAGCACAGGATACACAGTAGATAACAGGTAAGGTCTAAAGAATTCCATTAATGTGCCCTTTTTTCAGCTTTGAATGGCTGCCCCCCATGGCTACACATCAGCTTGTTTATATAAACTATAGTAGTACGTATCTATTATCTACTGTGTATCCTGTGCTTGAATGGCTGCCCCCATGGCTACACAGCAGCTTGTTTATATAAACTATAGTAGTACTTATCTGTTATCTACTGTATATCCTGTGCTTGAATGGCTCCCCCCATGGCTACACAGCAGCTTGTTTATATAAACTATAGTAGTACTTATCTGTTATCTACTGTGTATCCTGTGCTTGAATGGCTGCTCCCATGGCTACACAGCAGCTTGTTTATATAAACTATAGTAGTACTTATCTGTTATCTACTGTGTATCCTGTGCTTGAATGGCTGCCCCCATGGCTACACAGCAGCTTGTTTATATAAACTATAGTAGTACTTATCTGTTATCTACTGTGTATCCTGTGCTTGAATGGCTGCCCCATGGCTACACAGCAGCTTGTTTATATAAACTATAGTAGTACTTATCTGTTATCTACTGTGTATCCCAGGGGTGTCCAAACTTTTGGCTCGCCGGGCCACATTGGAAAAAGAAAAATTGTCTGGGGCCACAAATGAAATACACAAACATGTTTGATTTGTAAAAGTAATGGAAATACACAGAAAAGAACTACAATGCCAGTTGGATAACCAGATGGAGCTATACACTGGAATATGGGACACCTGGATATTAAATAGACTTATTATATTATTATTACTAACTGGCCAATGGGCAGAGTCCCTCCTCCTCCTATATCCTTTGCAACATGACGTTTCCTCGGGAACCAAGCTGGGCCGCATTCATATGCATCCTGGGCCGCATGTGGCCCTCGGGCCGCAGTTTGGACACCCCTGGTATATCCTATGCTTGAATGGCTGCCCCCATGGCTACAAAGCAATTTATATAAACTATAGTAGAGTTTTTGATGCAAAAACAGCAGTTGTACCATAGAAGGGCAACACTACATTATACTCATTCCTTTAAAACACAATCCTTTTTTGCTGTTCCTTTAAGTCTGGCAGTGGGCTGGCTGAATATAGAATATAGCTGTTACAAAACTGTAAGAAGGTTTTTGCCAGCTAATTGGTTTTAAAAATAAGTGGTTCATGCGGAACTCAAGGGTTAATTTATTCCCCAGGCAGACTAAGGGTTAACATGATCCAGGTGGCTCTGGGTAAAGTCTGCCAAGCTTTGGCGACTACAGAAGTAGCGAGTTAACGTGAAGGAAAAGGATTTGCCATTGTGCCGTTGTAGCAAAGCAGGAGACTGATGATCCTGTCTCACTGCCGTTTCACACCATAAAGTATGAGGAGCGGCATCATGAGCCGCAATCTTCAGGGAAATGTTTGTTTAGATACTCAAAGAAAATACATTGGAGTTTCATGTAATGACACTTACCTGACACATACTTGGAAACTCACTATTGTCGCCGCAAATTTAGGCCCCAGACTCAATGGGCTTTTATCCTGGAATAGATGTACCTTCCCCCAACCTCTAGTGAATTATAAAGAGATTTATGGAATAAAATATGCAAAAAAAAAAAAATAAGAGACTACACAGGACAGGACTGCTGCTTATTATAGGGATCACATTAGAGATTTATTATTATTAAACAAAATACAGCAAAAATGTTTGCCATAGACTCCATTATAATCATATACAGTTAGGCCCATAAATCTTTGGACAGAGACATTTTTTTTCTAAATTTTGGTTCTGTACATGACCACAATGAATTTCAAATGAAACAACTCAGTTGAACTGCAGACTTTCAGCTTTAATTCAGTTGGTTGAACAAAAAGATTGCATAAAAATTTGAGGAACCAAAGACTTTATTTTTTTTAAAACAATCACTTCATTTCAGGGGCTCAAAAGTAATTGGACAAATTAAAAAACTGAAAATAAAATGTTCATTTCTAATACTTCGTTTGAAAAGCCTTTGCTGGCAATGACAGGCTGAAGTGTTGAACTCGTGGACATCACCAGATTGTGGGTTTGCTCCTGTTTAATGCTCTGCCAGGCCTTTACTGCAGCCGCTTCTTTCACTTGCTGTTTGTTTGTGGCCTTTCTGTCCCAAGTTTAGTCTTCAGCAAGTGAAATGCAGCTCAATTGGGTTCACATCAGGTCACTGACTTGGCCATTCAAAAATATTCCACTTCTTTGCTTTAATAAACTCCTGGGTTGCTTTGGCTCTATGTTTTGGGTCATTATGAGACGCCTCCCAATCAATGTGACTGCATTTAGCTGGATTTGAGCAGAAAGTGTCTCTGAACAGCCAGGCCTGGATTTGGGGAGAGGCCACCAAGGCCTGGGCCTAGGGCGGCAAGACGTTTAGGGGCGGCAAACAGCCGCCAGGGCCCTAACATCTATATAACGGTCAGTATAAGACAAAGAAAAAACAGGTATGATGCAATTCATTAAAGGAAAACTATACCCCCCCCCCAAACAATGTAGGTCTCTATTAAAAGATACTGAGTAAAACAGCTCATGTGTAAAACCCTGCTTCATGTAAATGAACCATTATCATAATAATATACTTTTTTAGTAGTATGTGCCATTGGGTAATCATAAATAGAAAATTGCCATTTTAAAAAATAAGGGCCGCCCCCTGAGATCGTAAGATTCACTGTGCACACATACAAACCACATGTAAGGTCACATGAGCCAATTAACAGACAGAGTTCTGCCTTTTGCTTCCTCACTTCTTCCTGTTACAGTTAGTGTTGTAGTATTTCTGGTCAGGTGATCTCTGAGGCAGCACAGATAGAGTCACGCAATGGTGGTTCAAGGCAAGAGATGTAAAAGGGCAATATTTATGTAAATATATATTCCAGTTTGGTAAGATTCTTTAATATGTCATTCAATTTGATATAAACTATATGTTGCTTAAGTATTCATTTTGGGGGTATAGTTTTCCTTTAAATCATTGTTGTGCTTTGTTAAACAGTTAAATTATCTTGCCCGCAGCAGCCCGAGAAGAGAGCACAGAGATCCGGTCCGGTACTGAACAGCTTCTTCCTGGTCACGTGCAATGACATCATCACTTGACCGCGCCGCACACGCAACGTCACTCTGTACGCGGCCCGTCCTGCTAGTTCTCATCTCTGAGTGAACTGCCAGTGCCCCCTCTGTATTTACTTTCATGCAGTCTTCTCTTTATGGTAGACTTGGATATGGATTCTCTACCTCCTGGAGACTGTTGGTCACTTATTTGGCTCTTGTGAAGGGCTTTCTCTTCGCCATGGAAATGATTCTGAGATCATCCACCACTGTTGTCTTCCATGGACGTCCAGGTCTTTTTGTGTTGCTGAGTTCACCAGTGATTTCTTTCTCTCACACGATGGACCAAACTGTAGATTTTGCCTCTCCTGATATTGGAGCAATTTCTCTGATGTTTTTTTTCTGTTTTTTCATCTTAAGGATGTTCTAAGCTTGTTTCACCTGCATGGAGACCTCCTTTGACCTCATGTTGTCTGTTCCACGTACAAACACCCCCCCCCCCTCAAATCAACTCCAGGGCTTTTATCTGCTTCATTGATAATGACATAACGAAGGATTTGCCCCCACCTACCCATGAAATAGCCTTTGACTCAATTGTCCTTTTACTTTTGAGCCCCTGAAATGAAGTGATTGTGTTAAAAAAAAAAAAAAAAAAAAAGGCTTTAGTTCGTCACATTTTTATGCAATCTTTTTGTTCAACCCACTGAATTAAAGCTGAAAGTCTGCAGTTCCACTGCATCGGAGGTTTCATTTAAAATTCATTGTGGTCATGAACACAACCAAAATTGGAAAAATGTCTCTGTCCAAAGATTTATGGGCCAAACTGTAATTCCAATTTTGAAAATGATTTCCTTTTTCTGTGTAATAATAAAACAGTCGCTTGTACTTGATCCCAACTAAGATATAATTAATCCTTATTGGAAGCAAAACCAGCCTATTGGCTTTATTTAATGTTTCTATGATTTTCTAGTAGACTTAAGGTGTGAAGATCCAAATTATGGAAAAATCCATTATTAGGAAAACCCCTGCATTCTGGGTAACAGGTCCCATACCTGTACTCCTCTTTCTATTCAGACCTCTCCTTTTCATATTCCAGTCTTTTATTCATATCAAGGCATGGTTGTTGGGGTAATTTGGAGCCTAGCAACCAGATTGCTGAAATTGCAAATGTGAGAGCTGCTGAATAAAAAGAGAAATAACTCAAAAAACACAAATAATAAAAAAAAATAAAACCAATTGGAATATCACCCTCTACATCATACTAAGAGTTAATTTAAAGGCGAACATCACCTTTAAAATGTCTTTATTGTTTTAATGGCAAGAGAATAATAACCAACATATTTCGGAGGGATCCCCGCCCTTCAGCACCTTTGTCATCCTTACACTCTGGGATCCACCAGATCCTCTGGAAAACGGTTATCCAGAAAACTTTGAATTACGGAAAGGCTGTCTCATATAGACTCCATTATAATCATATAATCTCAATTTTGAAAAATGATTTCCTTTTTCTGTGTAATAATAAAACTTGTACATGATCCCAACTAAGATATAATTAATCCTTATTGGAGGCAAAACCAGCCTATTGGGTTTATTTAATGTTTATATGATTTTCTGGTAGACTTAAGGTATGAAGATTCAAATTACAGAAATATCCATTATCCAGAAAGCCCCAGGTCCAAAGCATTCTGGATAACAGGTCCCATACCTGTATATTGATAATTACTTTGTTTTTATCTAGAATTTATAGGGTCTCTGCCCAAAGTATAGCCAGCTAATATCAATACGCAGCGCAGGGGATAAATGATAGATGTGAATACAAGTTGCTAAGACTCGCGTCCCACATAATCCACTGCAGCACAACCCGCAGGTTCATTAGAAAAGCGCCACCTCGGCAGTTTCTTGCTCCCCTGAGGGAGTTAATGCAGTGTCTTCATTTACTTTTGATTCCGTGCTCTGTGTAAATAATTCAATCTGTTTCTCATCGCAGCCACTGAATTATTATGCAGGAAGCGGCATACAATTTGTTAAAGGGATACAGTTACCGCCTTGTTACCTCCTACCTTAACTAAATCAAACTGTGACATACAAAGTTTTTTTAAATTTAATTATCAGGGAAGTTTTTAACAAACGGACACATTTATTATGTGACGTGTGTCAGTTCTTTGGAGTGTACACGACTGCTCTGAGCATCTCATGAATTTCCTATGGGGTATTAGTGCTCAGGGCAGCTTTCCAGCAGCACTGGGCATTATTACCAATTCAAATAATTCATCATGTATCTCACAGTAAGCAAGTATTTACACAACCCCATATTCCATACAGCCCAAGTTACTCAACTGTTGGTACAAGGCAGCTCCCTCAGAAGTGGAATTTAGCTGGGCCAAGATGCGGGGAGCTACAGTTCTGCAGTAATACCAAACGATTATTCCATCTCTTTAGATGTGAGTAAACCCCTTACAGCACAGATTCTTGAGCACATAGCATGGCATCCCTGACAACCCCTCCTAATCCACTGGAAATGCTTACAACAGGTTTTATACCTTTTTCCAGCTGCTTCACATCATTTAGCATGAGGAACTGGAGGTTTAATTAATCCTGCAAAGAAACACGATATAGGGCCCTAGATATATGTGCTGCTTCGCTCATTAAAGCAACTTCTAATGAATCAGCGTAGCCACGGAAAACCCCCTTAAACAGTTTTGTTTCATACACCATGAAATGGGCATCTCTCTACCAAACAACATGGTTCTGGGGTGCAAAATGCTGGGTGGGCAGGTTTCCATGAGTATATCACATACACGGGATCAGTAGTGTGTTCTGGGAAGCCAAGTTAATTTGAATAAATAAATAATGGATGCACCGAATCCACTATTTGCGATTCGGCCGAATCCTTTGTGACAGATTCGTCTGAATACCGAACCAAATTTGCATATTCGCATATGCAAATTAGGGGCAGGAAAGATAAAATTTGCATATGCAAAGTAGAATTAGGTTCGGCCATACACAAGGATTCGGCCAAATCCTGCTGAAAAAAAGCTGTATCCCAAACCAAGTCCTGGATTCGGTGCATCCCTAAAATAAATAAATAAATAAATAAATATGGAAGAGGAAGTTATCCGGCCCCATCCAAAATCATTTTGAGGGCCCTCCCAGATGCAGGGAGATATGATAATCTCTCAGAATCTTTTATGTGCTACAAGCAAAGGGAAGCAGCTTCCCTGGTACTAACCTTGGTCCGACAGAAAGTCCAACATGGTTTGCAGAAGGAAAGAAAGATGGCGTACGGCCAGGGCAGGGTTCCCCATTCTGCGAGAAGCATACACAAGCTCATGGAGAAGGCGCATCTGCACAGCAGCCCATCCCTTGTGTGTTCCTGGAGGAAATAAACAAGGCCATAATAAACCATAAGTGCTAGCAAGCTCCTATGCAAGGGTCCTTATCAATTATCATACAAAGTAAATGTCATAACTGCTCTTTATTTGGGAAAAATAATGCAATAAGTATAAAAATAAAGCAAAATTAAACTACTTTGCGACATATTTTTAATATAATGGCATTTGTTACTTTTAACTCAAAGATTTCATTGTCATTGGGCTGCGCCTGCTATAGCCAGACCCTATTACGATTACCTCTGCCCATGAATCCTTCATGAAAAATTCAGTTGAATACCGAACCCAATCCGAACGGGAAGGGAAAAAGTGGAAAACTTTTTTTTTTTTTTTTTTAATTTCCTGTTTTGTAATAAAAAGTTATGCGATTTTCCTTCTAGTCCATAATTTGCATATGCAAATAAGGATTCCGATTCGGTTCAGCCAGGCACAAGGATTCGGCCGAATCCTGGCAAATCCTAAAGCAAATCCTGGATTTGGTGCATAATTTGGATATATAGCACAGTTGCCTGGGGAGGTTGGTAATTAATTTAGCTACAGCAATGGAATACATATAATAGCTCTGGCTGAGGCACACTAACAAAAAACAACAACTTTAAAATACATTTTAAAAAGATGGTAGCGTAATTGGATTACAATAGGACGCCCCACAATGCACCTATAATCTAGTTTAAGGACTCAGGGGTGTAAGGATACAGCTGGTCATCCCCTTGTTTCTCCCAGTCTGCAGCAGGGAGGCTTGTGTATGAGTGAACAAATATATCATTTAATGAGATGCTATTTTTCCAATGCGTGGGAATGTGACTGCTGCTCTTTTGTAAGCACTGCTAGAATCCAGCACTCACTGCTCACATCTCTGCTTTCTCAGATAAACATTCCACCCCAACCCAAGCACATCCTACAGGGAGGCTCAGTGCCATCGTGCTGAACATCTTAATGGCTTCCACCTCCCTTCCTCTCCTGTACCCCAATAACCCCGAATGAATCTTCTCTCTCACTGTAACATTCCCATTTTTTTTTTTTACAAGCCAAAGGCACAGAAGAAAAGCCTCTATTTAATTCATTGTGCCATTTCCATTATTAAACAGGCGAATGGCTGCGCTAAACTTCCTTTCCCGCTGGAAACCGCAAAAGAAATGAAAATCTGAAAAGAAGATTTCTGAAAAGTCTTTTCTGCCTCAACGGGTTCTCACAAAATAGCTCCTTTATAAAAAAGGAATGAAATGTTATACGGAAGCCTTTGTGCCTGGAGAGGCTGAAAATAAGGATAATTCAGAGAGAGGGAAATAAGGATTGCGATTTCCAGGGGGTTTTAATGTTTAATGTTCCTATAGGAAAAACCAAAGCATTGCTGGCTCTACGGTGCACACAAAGGGCCCCAGCATGATAGTTCTTATTCAACTACAACTCCCAGCATCCCCTTTCCCAATGACAGGGCAGTCTGTGAGGAAGATTACATTTAATTTTTTTTAAATTTGTATTTATACATATGGGAGGAGGTGCCATATTGATTCCCTTAGACAGTATAGTATGAGGGTATAGCTAATTGTGTGCCCAGAATGTTCCTTCCCTCTCTATTTATGGGTGGGAGATGCCATATAGAATTAAAAAAAGCGGCATCAACCAGCAGGTACCTTTACTAAAGTCCTTGGGGTCCAGGGACAAGCTGTACCCCGGCAGTGTCTCCAGCAGTAGTTTATAGCAGGCCTTCCATCCGGGCTCTACAATACTTGGGGCCACACACTGCATTGCAGCAACACGTTTGAAGAAGGCAGATTTACGGTGGAAGCCGATGAGTTCATACAGTTCAGAGAGAACACTGTAACGCTGAATCTTCTCTTCTTCAGAAAGCTGCAACCAGACAGACAAGTCTTTTGTATTGTGTATGTCCAGAACAACATTGCAGCAGACATGTAAAAACACACACATACATAATGCACAAGAGTGTAACTTTCTCTCAAAAGAAAAGCTTCGTGACCTCGAATATCCTTATCATTTACAGTAGGGGGTACATTATCCCTTATAATACAGGAGTGATACGCGGAGTTCCCTGTATGACTCAGCCTGCAGCCTTGTGCCTTTATATGGTCACAGAACAACCCCTCAGTGACTTCTAATATCCTTATCATTTACAGTAGGGGGTACATTATCCCTTATAATACATGAGTGATACTCAGCGTTCCCTGTATAACTCAGTCTGCAACCTTGTGCCTTTATATGGTCACAGAACAACCCCTCAGTGACTTCTAATATCCTTATCATTTACAGTAGGGGTACATTATCCCTTATAATACATGAGTGATACTCAGAGTTCCCTGTATAACTCAGTCTGCAGCCTTGTGCCTTTATATGGTCACAAAACAACCCCTCAGTGACTTCTAATATCCTTATTATTTACAGTAGGTGTTGTTCTGTGACCATATAAAGGTACAAGGCTGCAGGCTGAGTTATACAGGGAACTCTGAGTATCACTCATGTATTATAAGGGATAATGTACCCCCTACTGTAAATGATAAGGATATTAGAAGTCACTGAGGGGTTGTTCTGTGACCATATAAAGGTACAAGGCTGCAGGCTGAGTTATACAGGGAACTCTGAGTATCACTCATGTATTATAAGGGATAATGTACCCCCTACTGTAAATGATAAGGATATTAGAAATCACTGAGGGGTTGTTCTGTGACCATATAAAGGCACAAGGCTGCAGGCTGAGTTATACAGGGAACTCTGAGTATCACTCATGTATTATAAGGGATAATGTACCCCCTACTGTAAATGATAAGGATATTAGAAGTCACTGAGGGCTTGTTCTGTGACCATATAAAGGCACAAGGCTGCAGGCTGAGCAATATCAATCTACTTCACATAGTTAAAAATACAAATTTCTTCACGGTGTAATAATTCATGCTCCAGTGCAGTAAAACCAGCAAATCCCTTGTGTACCAGAGCCGAGCCCAAGCCTCACACTTCCATGCAATTACACAAGCAAAGTCTCCCATACACAGAGCACAGCTGCACAGCACTACTGCTCCCTAGTGGTCAATAGAGTTCACTCTAGGGATTTTAAAACCCAAAAAGGAGAATAATTGGCAAAATAATGCCAAACACCTGACTCACAGCAGGGATGCCCAGGTGTCCATGTTCAGCACGGAGATTTCAATCCATACAAAAGAATTTGTGGCTATGCATAAGAAGGAAGATCCCTGCAGAGTATCTCAGCTAACATTAAAGGGGTTGTTTAACTTTAAATTAAAGGGGAACTATAGCGAAAATTAAAATGTAATATAAACTTCCTCATACATAAATTTCTGAAATAATCAAATTTATATTCATATCCCTCTCTCAGCATTTGTTTCTTCTCCTTCTGTCTTCATGCAGCAGTTAGGTGTCAGATGAATGATCCAATATATTTTATAGGGGGGCTCCTATCCTAGCAGTTGTATTAGAGCTCACTCAAATAACTGATTCCAGTACAAACAAAATCTAACAAAATAACGGCCTTCTGCACAAATTCTGCATGTAGAGAGACATTATCCATGAAATGTAGAAAATGAGATGGCACACACTCTGGCAATCATGCTAAATATATGCAATTTATTGAGATCTCCACACTACATTACATGGATGATTGGAACTAAGGTTTGCAGTAAGGTTTCCAGATTGAGCACCACAGGAATATATACTCATAATTTTGTACTATTATATGTTAGAGAGACATGATATCTGGTGAGTTTAAAAGAGTGAGCTCTAATACATCTTCTAGGCAAAAGGAGCCCCCACCAGTGAAATTAGCAGTAAATCAGTCCTATAGGGATGGCAGCCTATAAACAGTGTCATTCAGTTGGCTCTTACCTGGCGCAAATTGATGTACACTACATTCTGTAGGAACTCTGAGGCATCCATGCTCTTTTTCTGTATGGCCAACACACGAACGGCCTTCACACAGGCTTCCAGCTCAATCACCCCCGCGGCCTTAGACTGTAAAGGCAAACAATTGGCTCACTCTCACTGCTGAAAAAACTGAGACTTAATAGAAAACTGTACATTCTGGGGGACTGTGTGATTATCCAACAAACTGATTATCCACTGAACCTTCAGATTTCTTGGCAAAAGTGTAATCCCTGAAAGCTCCAGAATGACCAGACATGTCAAATCTTTGGTAAATCCATTATTTGGTTCTAGCACACCAACATCATTTTTGGGGGTTCCAAACACATGCAGGGAATTGGAAAACTAAAAACTGAACTGAACTGTATGAGTAATACGTGTGGGTTCATCTTAGATGGGACTAAGCAATAACCATGGCAACTCCCATGATACAAATTTTATATTTAGTCCAATCGATGTATAACTGCCAGGTTGTACTAAATGTCATTGTAAATTATCTGTAGAACGAAAGGGGATACAAAGAACTAATACCCATATGTAATAAAAGGCACTAAGTTTGCCCATTAGCAGTAACCCATAGCAACCAATAAGATGTGTGCTTTTAAGCAGGTGACCAGTAAATCCTACCTGCTAATTGGTTGCCATGGGGTTACTGCTCCTGGGCAAACTTGGTGTCTTATATTACAAAACCCCCAAATGCAAATCTGGCCAATAGAAATGAAGGTTAAAGGGTTGGTTCAACTTCAAGTTAACGTTTAATATGTTATAGAATGGCCCATTCTAATCAACTTTTCAATTGGTCTTCATTGTTTATTTTTAATATTTTTTTAAATGATGTGCTTTTTTCTACTGACTCTCTCAAATGAGGGTCACTAACCCCATATATAAAAATAAACGCTCTGTAAGGCTACAAATGTATTGTTATTGCTACTTTTTATTACTCATCTTTCTATTCAGGCCTCTCCTATTCATATTCCAGTCTCTTATTCAAATCAAGGCATGGTTGCTAGGGGAATTTGGAGCCTAGCAACAAGATGGCTGAAATTGCAAACTGGAGAGCTGCTGAATAAAAAGTTTAATAACTCAAAAACCACAAATCAAAATCAAAACCAGTTGCAAATTGTCTCAGAATATCCCTCTCTACATCAGTGATCCCCAACCAGTAGCTCTTGAGTAACATGTTGCTCTTCAACCCCTTGGCTGTTGCTCTCAGTGGCCTCAAAGCAGGTGCTTAATTTTGAATTCCAGGCTTGGAAGAAAGTTTTAATTGCATAAAAAAGAAGTATAGTCTAGTATAAAAAAACTTAAAGCCTCCTGAAGGCTGCTAGTCTCAATAGGGGCCACCAAAAAAAACGATCGCAGCTCTTTGGCACCCAAGGGATTTTTTCATGCTTGCGCTGCTCCCAAACTCTTTCTACATTTGAATGTGGCTCACGGGTAAAAACGTTGGGGACCACTGCTCTACACCATACTAACAGTTAATTAGAGGTAAACAACCATCCAAGAGTCTCCATACCTTCCCATAGTAAGAGATGGCTTCTTTGTATTTCTCAATGATATCGTCGGGACTCAGACAATTTTTGGCACGACCAATCTCAGTGCTGGCATCCATATTGATCCCATTAGTCGACAGAGCACCTAGAAATGTAAGATATTGTATAAGGCATTCTGTTAAATATGTTTTTAAAAAAAAAAAAAAAAAGGAATACTCCACCTACCTATGTCTATGGGGCAAATTCACTAAGATGCCGCACTTCGCCACACTTCGCCAGGCGTATTTTCGCCAGCGCTCCACAAATTCACTAAACTCCAAAGTTGCGCACAGGGGTAGCGTAAGTTTTCGAAGTTGCGCTAGCGTTAATTCGCCAAGCGAAGTTTCGATAGCGATGGTTCATTTGCATACGGCGCCAAATTCAAATTTCAATGGAGGAACACGTATCAGCACTACAAATGCCTAGAAAACCTTCAAATCAGCAAATGAAAATTTTATTTTGCCCTACACATGTGCCCACTGTCTAGGTAAGTTGCCATGAGTCAGGAAATGTAGGGGGGAAGGAGGGGAGCCCCAAAAATATTTTCGATCTTTTTCAGCCTATCACCCATCATGTAGAAAACACGCCAGCGTTTTTTGGGACTTAGAAAAAATGTTTACTTTTTTTGAAACAATCCCTATCTACTCTATTGCGCTTCGCCAGGTCTGAGGTGGCGAAGGAAGTCTAGCGTAAAAGGTAGCGTTCAGTACACGGCGCAAGTTAGTGAATTTGCGTAGTTACGTCGCTATCGAAAATTCGCCTGGCGTAAGGGTGCAAAGTAACACTAGCGAAACTACGCCAGCGTTCGTTAGTGAATTTGCGTAGTAACGAAAAATGGCAAATGCTAGCGAATTAACGCTAGCGTTCGGCGCTTCGGCGCTTAGTGAATTTGCGCCTATGTGTCTATGCTAATGGTTAGAACGGGGAGACTAAGCTCAATGCACTGGGGTTATTGGGGATATCTAGCTAAGGCCACTGGGAGTTAAATTATGAAATAGGCACAAAACTGGTCAGAACAATTAACCATCATGCCCATAGGTATAACTCTTATTATTGATTGTTTGTTCCATGGCAGCTACAGAACAACTGATGAAAAACAAAGGATAGCCGACACTAAATGTTTTTTGATGAACACAATTGTGACAAACGCCGGGATAGAAAAGGACCAGAGGTTTGGCTATTAGACTGTGCTTGCACCTTTTTCAGTATAGAAAGGACAAGGAAAGGCACAAAACAGTACCCAGCCCCAACCCCACTAAAGCTACATAAATAACATACACCAGTTCATACAAGGGGGGGTGTGGCAAAATCCCTCCCTCAACAAAAAGTTGTGTTGGTCTGGGAAGTGGGGGTTGTTTTTGGGTGTGGTAAGGAGGACTTTGGGGTTGGAAACCTGTGGACTGACATCAAGGGAAGCTCTCTATTTCTGGCCAGGGAGAGTGGGAATCTCCCATGTTACTGTTGTGTCCCTGATCTCAGTTTTTGTTTATCTGTAATTAGGGATGCAACGAATCCACTTTTTTGGATTCGGCCGAACCCACGAATCCTTCGTGAAAGATTCGGCCGAATACCGAACCGAACCCTAATTTGCATATGCAAATTAGGGGTGGGAAGGGGAAAACATTTTTTACTTCCTTGTTTTCTGACAAAAAGTCATGCAATTTCCCTCCCGGGCCCTAATTTGCATATGCAAATTAGGATTCGGATTCGGTTCGGTTGGGCAGAAGGATTCGGCCGAATCCGAATCCTGCTGGAAAAGGCTGAATCCGAATCCTGCTGAAAAAGGCCGAATCCTGGCCGAATCCCGAACCGAATCCTGGATTCGGTGCATTCCTATCTGTAATAAAGCCCCTGTGTAAATGCTATTCACAGAGTGTGGCGTGTCCCTGTTTTGCGCCAGTCTCCGATCCGTCACATGTTGCATGACATTATATAATTTTATATTACATGATATTATGTAAATGGTGACACACTAGATGCAACGAGTACATAATATGGAAACTCACCTGGGTCAATGAGAACTTCCTGTGCACCTATAAGAAAAGTACAAAATTTAAAAATGAATCATTCATTTAAAGAGTAAAATCCTAAAGCAAGCTAATGGTATATGGCAACAGAAAGGCTGTGAATAAAATATGCAGTGTCATCTCTTTTACTTCCAGGCCCAACTGCTTTACCTTACATCAGATCCCTCTTGCCTTGAAACTGCTACCCCCCAGCACATCTACAGTACAATCTTTTTCATGGAAAGGCCACGCAAACTCAGCACAAAACAGTTACTCTTTTTTACATTGCACACAAGCATGTAATTGTGTTGTTTTCTCTGCTACATCTGACCTCTCCTACCCTTCCTACTCCTGGATCACTGAGCCCTTATCCCTGGGGCAGCAGTAGTCACTTAGACTGTAAGTTCTACAGGACAGGGACCTCCTTCCCACTGTGTCTCTTACCACAAAGCACTTAAACTCTTTGTTCTGATATAAGCTCTGTATATATTCATTGTGTGATTTGTCTTCCCTGTGTATATTTTTATAGAAATTGTATATTTTATGTATTGTACAGCGCTGTGGCTCCATAACAGCGATTTATAAATAAAGTTATACATATAAACACAAACAATGCAACCCTTGAGCCTTTGTGGCTGCTGCTCTGAATCTATGTGTCTTACATAATGTATCCTAACACAAGGCTGCTGATTTTCATCATGATTTTACATAATTTCCAAAAAAGAATAGTGGAAAAATGCAAACACAAGCTTGTAGCACTAATAAACAAACACAAGATGGCACAAGGGAGCAGAAAACTAAAGGTAACCCAACAACATCGGTTGCTGGATTATCCAACAGTTGCAAAACAGTTACACTGCCCTTGCAGAAAAAAAAACTGAAAAATCTTTCAATATCCAAGTCTTCTGTAAACCAATAGAAAACAAGTATTGTTTATTCACAGTCTATGGGCATAAAGTCTTGCTTGCTGGGAATTTCTATGAACAAAAAGGAGTGTGTCATTATGTATAACACATCATTCCAGTAGCTGCACAGATCCCATCTGATCCCCATTCTAATCAGCAGTCCTGCCCTGCTTTATGGCAGCTGAGATTCTAGCTATCTGTATAACAGAGCATTCTGTCCCAGTGGCTGCACAGATCCTATCTGATCCCCATTGTAAGCAGCAGTCCTGTCCTGCTTTATGGCAGCTGAGATTCTAGCTATCTGTATAACAGAACATTCTGTCCCAGTGGCTGCACAGATCCTATCTGATCCCCATTGTAAGCAGCAGTCCTGTCCTGCTTTATGGCAGCTGAGATTCTAGCTATCTGTATAACAGAGCATTCTGTCCCAGTGGCTGCACAGATCCTATCTGATCCACATTGTAAGCAGCAGTCCTGCCCTGCTTTATGGCAGCTGAGATTCTAGCTATCTGTATAACAGAGAATTCTGTTCCAGTAGCTGCACAGATCCTATCTCATCCCCATTCTAGGCAACAGTCCTACCCTGCTTTATGGCTGAGATTCTGTCACACTGGGAACTAAGATTCAGTGAAACCAACTGCACGATTTTGAGCCCCTAAAAGAATTAGCAATGAACAAGAAAGTTCACAGCCATTTCAGATACTAGGAAAATAGATACATTTAGTAACAGAAAGGTAAAGTGCAGTAACAAAGAAATATTTAAAAGGACATTTTGGAATCAGATGAATGCAAACAAACAGATTACCATACAAACTATTTAGTCACATCAATTTAAAGCAAGGCTTTAAATCAATGGCTTCTAAAGAGCCTACGAAGTCAGGAGCTTATAAAGTATTGCAGAGTCTGAATAGCCCAATAAAGTGTCTGGTTTTCCCACCTGGGCGGTGTCTCTTGAACGAATCAGCAGACATCGTGACACTCTGCCGCAATTGAGTTCCAGCCTTTCCTCCTGTGCCCCCGGGGTAATGGTGGATAACAGACGCAGAGCACAGACCTTCCAGGGCAGCTGCAAAGAAAGATTAAAACATTCTGCATTAGCTACTAGTAGAAGCTATCTGCTGTGGCTACAAAAATACCCTGCTATAGACAACAATGAGAACTGCGTCCGCTAAAACACATGTAGTGTCTAAGCAAAGTCAATTATCACTATTGTCTATTTTGTAGCCATGACAAGTAGCTGCTGCTGCTAGTAGCTCAGTGTGTCTTTACCCTCACGGTCTGGCCACACGGACAGATTCAGGGAGATAAGTCGCCAGGCGACAAATATCCTATTCTTTGCTGCGACTAATCTCCCCGATCTGCCTTCTGCCGGCTAAAATGAAAAATCGCCTGGGGGCAGGCACTCGGAACGCTTCATTTTACGAAGTCGCCCGTAATTGCCTCACAAGGAAACTTCAGGCGACGTCAGAATATGAAGCGCTCCGAGTGCCTGCCCCCAGGCGATTTTAGCCGGCGGAAGGCAGGGGAAAGGCAGATCGGGGAGATTAGTTGCTGTCAAGAAGAGGAAATTTGGTTTTGATGTGGCCAGACCCTTAAAGTTACAGCACTTACCTATGCTGATACTCTGAGGATTGTCCATATTATCATTAACATGTATTTATATAGCGCCAACATATTTCGTAGCACTGTGTCCATATCTAGCCACCCCATATAATGCTGAAGTAAGAAGCACATGGACACAGAACTTTACTTTCCACTTGCACCTATACAGAATATCTACAGTGACTCACCAGAGACATTTACATATACCTATAATTAGTATAGTTACCTATAGTAAAAGGGGCTTACCTGAAACTGTACAGGCTTTAGGGTGGGTTTGGGAGATCTCTGAGTAACTAAAACTGGTCAGTGTTGATTTGGGATGAGATTGAAAAATATCCATATTTTCCTAACTGTGAGGTACCAGGGTGTATAACTGTTTAATACCATGCACTTACAAAAAATGTTTTAAAGATCTTATTTTCCACACACTGTAGATTACTTCATGTATTAATCAAAATTAATAAATCCTCAGAGAGCCCAAAAATGTATGATTTAATTTTTTTAGGTTTTTAATTCCAAATACAAAAACAGTGAAAAATGCTATACAAATACCAATTTAATAAATACAATTAATTATACCACAATTCATGTATAGATAAAACACCATATATTGTTTGCACCATATTTTTTAAAAATAATTAATTTAGCTGCTAATCATGGATTATGCAGATAATGAGGCTTGGAGGAGACAATTAAAAACGCATCATCTGTATCAGCATTCCTTGTTTGTCAAATTGAATTATGTCCATGGTATTAACCTGCTTAAGTAAAAGTCACAAAGAAGCGCTTGTTAGTGGTTTTAAACATTGTATGCAGGACATATTCACTTCGTTGCTGATAATAAGAAACAATGTAGCAGAGTGTGAGAATGTATTCAAAACACTTGCAGCCGTAGATACGAAGAGCGGTGCCTTTTGAAATACTGCGCTGAATTTCCAGACAGATAAGTAGTATGACCTACTCACATAAATTTCAGGTAGTAAGTATAGGGTTGACTGTCAAATTAAATCATACATTTTTGGGCTCTCTGAGGATTTATTAATTTTGATTAATATATTACATGAAGTAATCTACAGTGTGCGGAAAATAAGATGTTTAAAAAAATTTTTGTTGTTGCAACTAATTATATCTATCTTACGCAGCGCCGTACATGGCTTTGTAAGCTTCTATAATTTTAAATAGTAGTGTGCGCTGCCGACATATATACAACCTTATACCATGCACTTACCTCCAAGCCAGACAAAGTCATTAACGGCCCGTAGCAGCTCCACAGCCATATGGTAATGCACCAGGGCATCCTGTAACATCCCCGCCTGCAGGCACAGGTCTCCCACGTGCTTGCGCATGCGCCCTTGGCATCGCTTCTTGTAGTGCCTGGGGAAACAGAAGGCATTGCTCAGCGTTATTACATCGACATGAGTAGATCCGAAACTGAGGACTTGTCAAAACAATTGTTGATGCCTGACAGGGTGTCAATATTAACTGGAATAAAAAGCAAATAGCAGCTGCACAAACATGTTATATTAAAGTGCAGCTATTTGTTTCCATAAAGCAGGACAGGACTGCTGCTTAAAATGGGGATCAGACAGGATCTGTGCAGCCAATGGGAAAGAATGTTCTGTTATACAGATAGCTAGAATCTCAGCTGCCATAAAGCAGGGCAGGACTGCTGCTTACAATGGGGATCAGATAGGATCTGTGCAGCCACTGGGACAGAATGTTCTGTTATACAGATAGCTAGAATCTCAGCTGCCATAAAGCAGGACAGGACTGCTGCTTACAATGGGGATCAGATAGGATCTGTGCAGCCACTGGGACACAATGGTCTGTTATACAGATAGCTAGAATCTCAGCTGCCATAAAGCAGGACAGGACTGCTGCTTACAATGGGGATCAGATAGGATCTGTGCAGCCACTGGGACAGAATGTTCTGTTATACAGATAGCTAGAATCTCAGCTGCCATAAAGCAGGGCAGGACTGCTGCTTACAATGGGGATCAGATAGGTTCTGTGCAGCCACTGGGACAGAATGCTCTGGTATACAGATAGCTAGAATCTCAGCTGCCATAAAGCAGGAAAGGACTGCTGCTTACAATGGGGATCAGATAGGATCTGTGCAGCCACTGGAACAGAATGTTCTGTTATACAGATAGCTAGAATCTCAGCTGCCATAAAGCAGGACAGGACTGCTGCTTACAATGGGGATCAGATAGGATCTGTGCAGCCACTGGGACATAATGCTCTGTTATAAAGACACAGAGAATCTCAGCCACAAAGCAGTGAAAGACTTTTTGGTAACTAAATTGACCAAAGTGATCAAATTCTGGTTTAACGATAGTGGTGGGTTGGACTTCCTAACAGACTGGGTCAGACAGAACGACTATAAACATAAGGACACAAGTTTACAGTTATAATAGGACTCACCTGCTATCTGGGTCCAACCCAACAAAGTCCTTTTTCTCATATGGGACATACAGCAAAGGGATTTTCTCCCCAGATTTCTCACTGGTCCTGTCTAGACGTTTGCTTTCCAGTACAATAAAGAGAGACTGAATAAAATCCTCCACCCGCTTGTCCACAGCAGCACAGTTATCATAACTGGGATAGGACGCTACATCGATGCGGCTCTGATCCGCCATCTCGCCCTGAAACCCAAAAAGGAACAGCCGCGAGTCATACAGAGTAGAACTGTAGGCTTCCTTCTGCTGCTCAAACTTCAAGATGGTGTGAGGCAAGTCCCTGGCGGAGGTGCATTCTGCAATACAAATAAGGCCGACCACTTTACGGTGAGTCTGGAAGTCTCCCCACTCATTGTTGTCAACTGGGTATTGGTGTCGGTATCGGATAGACAGCAATCGTTGAGTGTTCATAGGGTTAACCTGACACACGGAGGAGACACGGTTATAGATCTTGAAGAAATTCTCATTCTTGATGACGCCGACGGGCTGCACCACGACGAGGAGGGTCTGATGGTCCTCTGCACATTGCATATAATCAGGGGCGCTCATCGTTAATTTAATCTGAGATTCTGTAGAGAAAAACAGAGGTATTAGGAACGGAGACATTAAAGAATTAAATTGCAATTAAAGAAAGAATGGTAAATTGCAGGACAAATCCAAGACAGTCGTCTTCATTTACAAATCATTTCATTGGGGAAGTAAATGCTCCACTACATGTTTCAGGCTAGGTCCTTTATACTTGATAAACAAGTAGTGGAGCATTTACTTCCCCAATAAAATGATTTGCAAATGAAGAGGACGGTCTTGGATTTGTCCTGAATTTTACCATTCTTTCTTTGATCCAGTCATTTTGGGTGTTGACACAGGACAGCCCCCGCAGGATAACCTACAGAAGAACTGCTACTGGCGAGTTAAATTTTGGCTAATTATATGAGTAATTGCAATTAGAGGGAATTGATAGTTTTAGGGCTGAGAGGACAACTGTGCAGCGAGGCTGTCGTGGAACAAGGCTTTCTAGTAAACCAGATTGTACAATGAGTTCTAGGCCTTTGTATTCAGCCTTATTGAATCCAGTTTCTTCTGCCTTCCCCTGGATAAAGTAAAGAGGAATCTGCATAATATTTCTGTTAGCAAAGGACTGACCTTGGATATTTCTCTTCATTCTAGCCTGGATAAGTACCTAGCCATAGAACTGAATTAGTAGTGATATATTGATGACACTCTATAACAGAATGGCACCAGCACAGAGATAGAAAGCAATACAGGCTGAAACACAACGTGATTCAAACCGGGGTGCAACCACTGGTATGTTTATTGCCTAACAACGTTTCAGGGGCGCTCCCCCTTCGTCAGGTGTCTATCACCTGACGAAGGCGGAACGCCCCCGAAACGTTGTTATGCAATAAACGTACCAGGGGTTGCACACCGGTTTGAATTGCTTTGTGTGCCAGTCTGTATTGCTTTCTATAGTTGAAAATTGGGAGGGCCGTCTCCCTGAGGAGCTGTGCACCGAGCGGAACCGTTGGACAAAGGGCCTGAGTGTGCGCGTGAGTTTGTACAGAGCACCAGCACAGAGATAACAATGTTTGGGCATTTTATGGGGTGCAGCATTGAGACAGACACAACCCAACAGCATGGGGGGGGGGTTAGTTGGAGTTTTGGGGTTCCAGTTCCACAGCATCTGGTGGGTCTCAAGGTGCCCAAAGCTTTAGGTCAGAAGCAGCACCTGACACAGACACAACAGCAGCAGCAGCAGCAGACATACACAGCAGCCCCACACACACAACAGCCCCACAATCACACACACAGCAGCCCCCCACACACACAAACACACACACAGCAGCCCCAGACTCACAACAGCCTCACACTCACACACACACAACAGCCCCAGACTCACACTTACACTCACAACAGCCCCACATACACACATACACACATACACATATACACATACACACACGAATGAATAATGAATGATTCCATGAGGTGATCCAGACAGGAAAATCAGAGTGTAAAGGGACCACAAGCAGCTGCTGTTTATTCTACTCACACAACACTGGAGACGCGGCACAATCCCTCACACACAGCATGGGAATCCCGCCCGACACTCAGCTTCACACGGGATAGTCGTAACTCAGCCGGCGGAGCTATTTAAACGTCCCGCAGCGGCATTAATATCCACTTCCTTGGCTCCTGTCTGACAGGTAACGCAAAATCTCATCTCGCGAGACCGTGACGTCACGCTAAACGTCAATAAACGCGCTGACGCGGCCGACGTGTGGAAGGGACGCAATAGGACTGTGGGGATTTAGCTGTGGATGACTAGGCTATGTTTCTAATAAAGCGCTGCTGTTGTCTGCCCGCAGGGGTCCCGTCCTACTTGTCAGGGAACAAAAAAGCACTTTGTATTTGCGACTTCTCCAGCTATTCCCGCCGCCTGTGCAGCCTACTGTACTCAGTGTCTAAAGGAAAAGTAACACCAGAGAATCAGTAATATAATATGTAGTGTTGCCCTGCACTGGTAAAACTGGTGAGTTTGCTGCTGTGTAGCCATGGGGGCAGCCATTCAAGCACAAGATACACAGTAGATAACAGATAAGTACTACTATAGTTTATCTACTGTGTATCCTGTGCTTGAATGGCTGCCCCCATGGCTACACAGCAGCTTGTTTATATAAACTATAGTAGTACTTATCTGTTATCTACTGTGTATCCTGTGCTTGAATGGCTGCCCCATGGCTACACAGCAACTTGTTTATATAAACTATAGTAGTACTTATCTGTTATCTACTGTGTATCCTGTGCTTGAATGGCTGCCCCCATGGCTACACAGCAGCTTGTTTATATAAACTATAGTAGTACTTATCTGTTATCTACTGTGTATCCTGTGCTTGAATGGCTGCCCCCATGGCTACACAGCAGCTTGTTTATATAAACTATAGTAGTACTTATCTGTTATCTACTGTGTATCCTGTGCTTGAATGGCTGCCCCCATGGCTACACAGCAGCTTGTTTATATAAACTATAGTAGTACTTATCTGTTATCTACTGTGTATCCTGTGCTTGAATGGCTGCCCCCATGGCTACACAGCAGCTTGTTTATATAAACTATAGTAGTACTTATCTGTTATCTACTGTGTATCCTGTGCTTGAATGGCTGCCCCCATGGCTACACAGCAGCTTGTTTATATAAACTATAGTTGTGTTTCTGGAGAAAAAACTGTTTTACCAGTGCAGAGCAACGCTACATTATATCGTCATTCCTTTAAAACATTTTCATTTTTTGGTGTAAGTGTTCCTTTAACCAAAAGTGCAGTTCAGTTTTGTGTCTCTTGAGCAGAGCTATGACTTGGGTCAGGGAAACAAATTAGGAATTTACCTGGTTTCCCCAATACCGCCATGACTGCTACGTCTCCAAAATTTGACCCAAAAAAGGAAGGTGATTTTCTACAAACTAGGGTCAGAGAGAATGAAAGGGGTTGTTCACATTTTTGTGGCCACTCCCTCTAATTACAATGTTCATTTGACAAAATTTGGCAGGTTATGAAAGTTTGAACACATTTCTGTGGTTTTTATGTGTTATTACAGTTTTGCTAATAAAGATGAATAGAATGCAGCTTCCTCAAGAGACCTGCTTATCTTAAATTGTTACAAAAGTATCTAAGTGCACCTGCCACGTATTCTGGGCTCTCTGCCAAAAGCCAATTAAGTTTCAGAAACTTTGTATCTTTTTCTGGCTGCTTAGTGCAGGAGATGAAAGAGAAAGTCGGGACATTTATAGACGCACACCTGTTCGCCACACCATTTTTGTGATGTCATGGGCAGGCAGTGCAGGTCTATAAAAGGAACCCCGGAAGTTCACTAGTTGGGAGGTATGCTCCTGTGATACAATGAAATTTGACTGCCTGATTTGAAATGTATGGGGCCCATTTAATAACAATCAAATTTAAATTTTTTTCCACAAATCTCTAAAAATGCGAGATTTATGTGGAGGTCTATTTAAAGGTCAGATTTTTGGTTTTTGAAACAGCAACTTAAGTCACAAACTCTAAGGGGCCCATTTACTTAGCTCGAGTGAAGGAATAGAGGAAAAATAACTTTGAATTTCAAATGTTTTTTTTGGCTCCTTCGACTACGACTACGACTTGGACTTCGATTCGAACTAAAAATTGTTCGACCATTCGATAGTCGAAGTACTGTCTCTTTAAGAAAAAACTTAACCCCCTAGTTCGCCACCTAAAAGCTACCGAAGTCAATGTTAGCCTATGGGGAAAGGCTTTCTAAGTATTTTTTAGTCGAACAAAAAACGTTCAATCGATCGATTAAAATCCTTCAAATCCTTAATTAATGCTCGATATTCGACCTTAAGTAAATTTGCCCCTAAATCTTCAACATGATTATTTATTGAAAGAGCCAAATAAAAAAAGCAAGAACGGAAAATTATGCTGAACCATGCTCTGAAAAATAAGAATGAAGAAGAAGGCAAATAATTGTACTATACAAAAATGAAGACCAATTGAAACATTGCTTAGAATTGGCCATTCTATAATACACTAAAAGTTAATGAAAGGTGAAGCACTCCGTTAAGACTTATATAGTTATTTTGCAGTTCCCAGTGTTTTTTTCATGCAAACAAGGGATTTAGGAGAAGGCTGTATGAGCAAAAACAAACTTTTACTCTTTGTTTTCTCTGGTCCTAAATCCAAATTATACAGGTTCCCTGTCAGTTCTGCAGCACAGAAATCCAGGCCCCAAAAGGGTTTGGTGCAGACTGGTGCTGGCACTGAGGAGTAAGTGTAAATATGTTATGTTTCACATAAGATTCAGACCACTCCAACTGTCACCCACAGCTTCCCATATACACACTGTTACCATATCTTCAAGTTTCAATCCAGTCCTTTAAAGGGATCCTGTCATCGGAAAACATGTTTTTTTCAAAACGCATCAGTTAATAGTGTTACTCCAGCAGAATTCTGCACTGAAATCCATTTCTCAAAAGAGCAAACAGATTGTTTTATATTCAATTTTGAAATTTGACATGGGGCTAGACATTTTGTCAATTTCCCAGTTGCCCCTGGTCATGTGACTTGTGCCTGCATGTTAGGAGAGAAATGCTTTCTGGCAGGCTGCTGTTTTTCCTTCTCAATGTAACTGAATGTGTCTCAGTGGGACATGGGTTTTTACTATTGAGTGTTGTTCTTAGATCTACCAGGCAGCTGTTATCTTGTGTTAGGGAGCTGCTATCTGTTACCTTCCCATTGTTCTTTTGTTTGGCTGCTGGGGGGGGAACGGGAGGGGGGTGATATCACTCCAATTTGCAGTACAGAAGTAAAGAGTGATTGAAGTTTATCAGAGCACAAGTCACATGTCTTGGGGCAGCTGGGAAATTGACACTGTCTAGCCCCATGTCAGATTTCAAAATTGAATATAAAAAAAATCTGTTTGCTCTTTTGAGAAATGTATTTCAGTGAAGAATTCTGCTGGAGCAGCACTATTAACTGATTCATTTTGAAAAAAATGTATTTTTTCCCATGACAGTATCCCTTTAAGTGGAGGCTTGGGCCAGATTCTATGTGCAGTTTAGGGACAAAATCTGAGCTAATTTAGGTGAAGACAATGGCAGAAATTGTCCAAAAGCTCATGGATTTTTTTTTTATTCTTTATTTTGCATATATGAAATATATAGACATGCATTATCAAGTGCTCATTTGTCAAAGAAATCAAGAGAAACACAATGTTTTATAATTTATAACAAATATCAACAGTATGGTCTGTAATACTAGTTGTTACATTTAGTATGAAATTCACTTTAGGGTGTCGCATTGTATTAAAATAAGCTAAAATACAGTATATGTATGGGAGGGAAGTCCGCTGGATTGGCAGTTGTATATCTTCCTATGAGTCACAGGCAGCCTGTGATACAATGACATTTCACTACCTGATTGGAAATTTATGGGGCCGTCTTCTTAAAATTTCGATTTATTTTCAATTTCGTTTTTTGTTTTTCCCACGAATCTCTAAAATATTGTTCTTTTCTAAACTGCGCGATTTATGTGGGGGCCTATTTATCAAATGTCGGAGTTTACTGGTTTTAGAGTTTTTTGAAACCAGGACTAATGTCACAAACGCTAGAGCTGCGAGATGACATTTATTAAAAGATCCGAATAAAAATGTAAGGATGGGAAATTATGCTGAACTTTGCTCTAAAAATTTAGAAAACCTCAAAAAAATTTAATTTTTCAGACAATTCTTAGCAAAAAAAAAAAATCTGAAAACCTCTAAAACTCTGAATTAATTTAAAGGAGAAGGAAATTAATTTATACTTGGGGTGCCAAAAGTTAGGGTGCTCTTCTCAGCAGAAAACTGCACCAGCCAGAGAGCACCACGGAGCTTTCGTCTTCTTTGCTTGTTCATTTTTCAAATGTCCCGGGACAGACACATGTGCAGTAGCAGTGTTGGACTGGGACATCAGGGGCCCACCATAAAACCTTATACCAGGGGCCCACCCTCAGTACTATTTTCTTCCTCTAGTCACTCAACCTCTATTCTCCTAGTCTCTTTTCTTTACATACTATAATCTATTACTCCATCTATTTAGTCTCATTGTTCTCATAGAAATAAGGAATGGCCATGAAATAGGGCAAATTAGCAGCATGAGGGCCCACCAACACCTGGCCCACCGGAGATTTCCTGTTATCCCGGTGGGCCAGTCCAACACTGAGGGGCAAATTCATCAAGGGTCGAATATCGAGGGTTAATTAAAGCTCGTTATTCGACTGGGGAATGAAAATCCTTCGACTTCGAATATCGACGTCGAAGGATTTTGCACAAAAATACTTTGATCGAAGGAATAATCGTTCAATCAAACGATTAAATCCTTCGAATCGAACGATTCAAAGGATTTTAATCCAATGATCGAAGGATTATCCTTCGACCAAAAAAAACTTAGGAAAGCCTATGGGGACCTTCCCATAGGCTAACATTGGGTTCGGTAGCTTTTAGGTGGCGAACTAGGGAGTCAAAGTTTTTTCTTAAAGAGACAGTACTTCGACTATCTAATGGTCGAATAGTCGAACGATTTTTAGTTTGAATCCTTCGATTCGAAGTCGAAGGTCGAAGTAGCCCATTCGATGGTCGAAGTAGCCAAAAAAATACTTCGAAATTCAAAGTATTTTTTATTCTAATCCTTCACTCGAGCTAAGTAAATGTGCCCCTGAATGTCACATGGTTTTTACGATTCAATTCGGCCAGTAATTGGACTGGGCCAAATCCAAATCCTGCTGAAAATGACCAAATCCTGAAAGGAATCCTGATTTGGCGCATCAATACTTTATAGTTAAAGGTTTGTAGGTTCAATTGCCCAAGATTTGAAAACTGTATTTTTTTACCATGACCATTTTGTGGCCACACCTCCTAAATACCATCTTCATTTTACAGCATTTGGCAGGTTATGATTTCTGGGGGGTTTCGGTGCATGTTTTACATGTTGTTCTGCTATTGAAGGTGAAATTGCCCTGCAAGTCTCTGTTCTTCCAAGAGACCTGCTTGTCTTATGAGTTACAATTGTATCTCAGTGCAGCAGCTAAGTATTCTGGGCTCCCCTGCGAAAAGCCTCTTATTTAATTAAGTTTCAGAAACTCTTTTTAGTTAAAGTATGAACTGCGTGTGAGTGTGAACTCACCCCCAGTCACACACAAACAGCCCCAATATGCCAAAATGTAAAAGCTTCCAACACCTACTCTTGATACTCTATTGTACACTGACGCTTACTAGAGGCTAAACCCCACTATGCTTTTCTAGTGTAGGGCTTGGTTAGTTGAATCAGCTCCCAATTCTCTACACCTGAGAATCCTGATGTACGTACCTTGAGAGGCCGCTTCCCAATTCCACAAACTGATACTTTAGCTGCTGTATCTCATGGCAAAATGGACTGCAACAGCTTGCGCCACTTTTATTGTCCTTATAGCAGATTCCCTTATGTCTTCCCTTATGCGTTCCCTTACTGGGTGACTCGTCTGACCCACATACATTAACCCGCATGGGCGTTTTATTACATAAACGGCAAAAGTTGTTGCAGAAGTATAATATCCCCGAATTTTTATGTGGGTTCCCATTCGAGGATGGAAGATTACATCCCCTTTCTGGCAATTGGAGCAGCAGCTGCAACTCAAAAATGGGAATGTTCCACATTAAACAGGACCCAGGCAGCCCATTTTGTGGAAAAATGCAACGGGGTACAGCAGCTAAAGTATCAGGTCGTGGATAATGTACCCAGCATGCGACGTGGGGGTGACCGGATCAAAGGGCTTCTTAAGAAAGAGTCCGTGTGGATTAGGAGATTAGAAACTGTCACTTTGCAGGGATTAAATAAAGAATACGATTTGCAAGATATTTTACATCTTTAACTGTTTTTAATTGTTTTAAATCTTATGTCTTACAGATAACTTAGAACTTTAGCTTTTGGTTGTTCAGCCTTCTAAGAGTTAATGGGATTTAACCTTGTGACATTATAACAAACCTGTGGAAGGATATAACAAATGTTTAATGATTTTGCCAGTAGATGGCGCCATATGTTTCTCTATAAAAAGCTGTATTGTTTAGTATTTGATAAGCTTGAAAAAAGGCTCTTTGTAGCCTGAAACGTCATTTATCCAGGTCCTGCCAGTGTTCCATATAAAGGCATTTTTTATTCAAAGAAAAATGGTGGTGCTGTCAGGGGCAATCCTGGCCCCTCCGCTGCGCTGCCCCCCCTCCCCCAGAAATTTGCTCTTAAAGTACCAGGAACTGCATTTTTGCTGCCCATGGTACCTAGTGGGGTGCTGCTGCCTGAGGCGACAGCCTCAACTTGCCTCATTGGTGAAGCACCCCTGGGTGCTGTACTTCAAGGAATTGTTTCTAGTGCATACCTCCCAACATTTTGGAAGTAAAAAGAGGGACAAAAAATTTTTTCAGCACGTAGCACAGCAATTTTTTGACCACACCCTTTCTGTGGCCACACCCCCTAATTACCATGTTTGTTTTACAAAATTTGTCAGGTTATGAAAGTTTGAAAATATTTCTCCTTATCTAAACTGTGTTTTTGTGTCTCAAAATTGTTACAAAGTATCTTATTTGCACCTGTTATCTGTTCTGGGCTCTCTGCTAAAAGCCAATTAAGTGAGAAACTTTGTTTCTTTTTCTGGCTGTTCAGTGCAGAGAAAAGAGGGACTTTCCAGTACAAATGAGGGACTGCGGGTTGAGCTGTCAAAAGAGGGACTGTCCCTCCGAAAAAGGGACAGTTGGGAGGTATGCTAGTGTAGGAGTCCATAGGGTTAATATGCCTCTATGGCTTGAAATCCCTACCCGTCCTCATTTCTCTGGTTACTGGACAAAAGCCCATGTATCTAGTTTAACATTTCTATATCCCAGTTATTGGACTACTTAATACCACACTTTGATATAGTGCTTGGAAAGGGCTCCTTCTTCTTTGGCTCCTGGGTACACCAAGGCCCAGTAAAGCCATTTAAGGGGGTGGTTCACCGTGAAGTTAACTTTTAGTATGTTATAGAATGGCCCATTCTGATCATCTTTTCAATTGCTTTTCATTGTTTATTTTTTATAGTTATTTGCCTTTTTCTTCTGTCTTTTTGCAGCTTTCAAATTGGCTTTGCTGACTCCAAGTGCCAGCAGAATTTCACATTTTGGTTACGCGAAATGCCAGCCGTTTTTGAAACATTTTGTGCTCTCTCACTTTAGGGGCATTTTCTGAGGGGAAACCTATAGTTTACCTAGGAAAACTATACATTGTTTTTTTCGGTAGAAACTGAGCTTTCTAAATCTGCCTGAGTTTTCATATATTTACACCTGTGCAAAAAAATTTATAGTGCTAAATACCAAAAAAAAATGAAAAATTACCATTTTTCATCGTATATCAATTTATACCAGAAAAATATTTCATTTTACGGATGAAAATCCAACTGATTTGGAAAGCCTTATGTCTCTCGAACGTGCCAATACCAGATATGTATAGTTTTAGGGAGATTTAGGATTTCTGTACAGCAAAAACTCCCGGCAGTATATTACCAAATTTTGAAAGCACTAAGGCAGAAAATGGCATGCTTTAGATTCCAAGGCAAAAAATCCTGAAACCGTAGGTTTACCCCAGAAAACCATACATTTTTGAAAAGTACACATTCTGCCGATTACAAAATGGGTAACTATGTCTCTCTACTCCCAACTACCAAACATAAAAGCTTGTCTGAACATAGCGGTTTTTCAACAAAAAATTCAAAATTCTGAAAAATCATTTCAAAGGTTTTATTTTGCTGCTCCGCATATCCCAAACTATATTAGGTACCAAGAAAAAGCACCTGAAATATGATTGCCAGGGGTCCACTGAACAATTTGATACCCATTATGCATAGGTTTACCAAAGTATCTGGCATTTAGAGACACCAATATGTAGTTAGCACATCCAAATTGTTCAGGACTTTACTTCAGCTACTGAGAAATCAACACATTGACTGCATTTTTTGTGGGGTAAAAACACAGAAATATATGTTTACCCCTGAAAACCATATATTTTTGTACACATTCTACTGAATCTAAAATGGGTACCCATGCCTTTCTGCTCCAAACTACTGAGTCGCAAGGCTTTCCCACAATTGTCGGTTTTGGTGAAATATCTGAAAATTTCCTCAAACCTTCAACTTCCCAGCACCATATCACTCATGTATCATTACGTACTAAGAAAAAGCACCCTAAATATGATTGCCAGGGTTCCTCTGAACATTTTGGTGGCCATTGTTCATAAGTTTACCAAAGTATCTGGCATTTAGAGTCCCCAAAATGAAGTTAGCGCATACAAACAGTCCCGTGGGTAACTTCAGCTAATGAAAAATCAACACACAGGAGAAAGCTCTCTGTTTAGTGCTGAATTAAGCATTGAAATTCCTGTTTGAGACAGGATTTTTTGTTATCACTTGGTGTGTGAATGTGTTGTCCACTTGGTGGGTGAAATTTGGGAAGTTTTGAGTTGATTTTCTTTACTAAAAATCGATTTTTCTTTTGACCCTGAAGGTGAGTGATTCCTAGCCCAGTTCCCTTCACTTGCTCTGGGCTACAAACTCACTGTTAGATCCCCTACCCCTCCCCCGCACCTGGGTGTCAGTTTCATTTGCATTTTTCTCTTGTTTCAGCACAAATTGTTTAATTTTTGTACAGATTGAGTGGATATTTTGATTTTGCACTCAGTTCTGTGAGGAGAGAAAGCTAAAGGGAGAAGGATTTAATATAAGTATAAATATAAAATCTTTTCCAGCAGCAGCAGTGCAGCTCCCAGGCACCTGCTCACATTAACCCTCTCCCTGCCACAGCTTCTCAACTTAAAACTTATTTTTTTGTTAATCAATAGTATAAAGCTTTCTTTTTGTGTGGTGTTGTGTAAAATAATGGGAGGGAATAAAAAGGAAAGTTATAAAAAAACATCTCTTGGTTCTAAAGCAAAAGGACCTGAAAAAGCCAGCTGTAGCTCTGCAAGGAAACACCAGTCAGAGCCCATGTCAAAAAGCCCCATTGCCTCTACTTCTGCTGCTGCAGCCAATGTGACCCCTGCTAAAACATTTGCACACGCGGTAGCTACTGGCAGCAACCCAAGCCAAGTCACTGCTGGGGTAGAGAAGCTTACAAGGAAGCATGGGGTCAGATGCCTAATGTCAAGCACTCATGGCATAGAGGCTTATATAAAGGCTGCAGCTGAAGTGGTGGGCCACTCTGCAGTAGTGGCAGCAAGTAAAATGTATGGGAAAGCCATAATCTTTGCCCGTACTCTAACTGCAGTGCATACTCTGGTACAGAGGGGTATCACAGTGGGAGGGAGTTATGTCCCTGTAGAACCCCTAGAAGGATTGGGCACAAGAGTGGTTTTATCTAATGTGCCCCCCTTCCTGCAAGACCACTTATTGTACCCCCACCTGCAAGCCCTTGGGGAGTTAAAATCAAATATGTCTAGAATTCCCCTGGGATGTAAGGAGAGCAGACTGAGGCATGTCCTTTCCTTTAAAAGGCAGGTGCAACTACTTTTACCTCGGGGGCAAGACACTATTGAGGGGTCTTTTGGGGTTCCATTTGAAGGGGTGCTGTATAAAATTTTTTACAGCACAGAGGAAGTGAGGTGCTTCCTTTGCAAGAACCTGGGGCACACTCGCCAGAGTTGCCCCAAAGGGCAAATTAAGACCACAGCCCCTGTTCCTGCTCCCAGTGCCTCAAATAAAACATCTTATCCTGCTGGGACTATTTCAGCAGGGTCCTCAAAGGGGATATCTCCTTCACTAAAGAACCTCAAGGTGGCTGTTACACAACCCACCTCTACAACATCCAAACCTGATCCTTCCTCACTGAAGACATCTAAGGCTGCAGCATGTCTTACAATTGCGGCAAAAGAGAAGGGGGGAAAACATGTCAAAGCTTCCCCCAGGGTCACAGTTGTTCCTACCACAAAAGGGTGTACCCCTGTTATGGGCACCCCTGAAGGTGTGGGGGTACCCATGATTGCAACACCTGTTGGGGTTGGGGCAGATAGTGGCCTTTCCTCTTCAGATGCCAAGAAAAAGAGGAAATTTAAATCAAACTGGCTTGTACCTGAGGAATGGGCATCAGTGGTTAATGATGGGGCACCCCCATCCAAGGGTAAAAAGGGCAGCAAAACTTCTGCTCCTCATGTGGTGACATTGTCTGGCCCAACTGTTGGTCACGATCAACCGGTGTCAGACCATGCACTCTTGCCTCCAGACCAGGTGGGGAATAATGAGGTTAATGGTCTGCATGGCCTTGAACATGGCAGTGTTGATTTCCCCACAGAGTCAGGGGTGCAGTATCTGCCTCAAAATCATTTGGAAGATCTTCCCTTGGAGTGTAAAGAGACACCTAATGAGACTCCTGCAGAGTGGGCAGTCAGTGTTCCTGAAGTGCTGAGATTTGGCAACTGCAACCAGCCTCAGTTTTTAGTGCCTCAGGGTATTTCACTCCAGGAGGGGGACAATATTGGGCTAACCCCCATACAGGACCCTGCAGATAAAACTGCTGGGAAGGATGGTGAGGGTGGAGTTGTAAATACGGAGGAGGGTAGCCAGACAACCTCTACTGTTCATGCTAAAATCTCTCCTCCCTTGTCTTCAACTGACCCAAATGTTATTGCCATCCAGAAAGCACAGGAGGTAGTAGAGAGGGCAGAGGCTAACCATCGAGCCTCCAAAGCTCTACCTGTTGCTGGGGAGCTAATTAGTTCTGTTGCTCCTGTGTCAAACACTTCCAAATGTGTTTCAAGTGAAGTTGAGGGAACACCTGAGCCATTGCAGGGTCTCCAGAAAAGTGATTCTGATACTTTTCCTGTAACAACTTGTGGAGAGATTCTCAAAGCTCTAGTGGAGAGGGGAGATTATCAATCCCTTAGCCAGGAAGAGCTCATGGATGAGGGGAACATCGAAGAGGAGGTTGACATAGGAGTGGCAAATCCTTCTACCCCAATCATCCCTGCTGAGGAACTCAAAAAGTTTCTTGAGAGCACCCTTGGTGTTAAATTAGAGAAGAAGATGCACATGGCTCTGGAGAAGTGGCATGATTTGCCTTTAGTTATCAATTCTGTGAGACAGTACATTAAGGTCATAAAAGAGGCCAAGAACTATGGAACAGCGGAATATCTCCGTATAATGAAGTTTCACAAAAAATGTTTGTCTCATCAGACCTTGATGAAGGTTAAAGCACTTCCTAAGACTCAGTAATGGCCTTGAGTATAAGCACACTTAATACTAATGGCTGTCGGAATCCTTTCCGAATGTTTCAGGTACTCTCCTTTCTTCGTCAAGGAGGGTACTCTGTGAGTTTCCTCCAAGAGACCCACACCACTCCAGAGCTTGAAGCAAGCTGGAATCTGGAGTGGAAGGGAAGGGTCTTTTTTAATCACCTCACTTGGACATCATGCGGGGTGGTGACCCTTTTCTCAGATTCCTTCCAGCCAGAGGTCCTGAGTGCTACCTCTGTCATCCCTGGCCGTCTATTGCATCTTCGGGTCCGGGAGTCAGGTAGAACATATAATCTAATGAATGTGTATGCTCCTACTACCGGACCAGAGAGGGCACGGTTCTTTGAAAATTTGTCAGCCTACATGGAGACAATTGACTCTGATGAAGCCTTGATTATAGGGGGTGATTTTAATTACACCCTTGATGCTCGAGATCGCAATGTACCCAAGAAAAGAGACTCGTCTGAGTCCGTTTTGCGAGAACTAATTGCTCATTTCTCCTTGGTTGATGTCTGGAGAGAACAGAACCCAGAGACGGTTGCCTTTACCTATGTCAGGGTGAGAGATGGTCATGTTTCTCAATCCCGGATTGATAGGATATATATATCGAGCCATCTCATGTCACGAGCCCAGTCGAGCACCATTAGATTGGCACCATTCTCAGACCACAATTGTGTATCCCTGAGAATGTCAATCGCACCATCTCTGCCAAAAGCTGCTTACTGGCACTTTAACAACAGTTTATTAGAAGATGAGGGTTTTGCAAAGTCAGTCCGGGATACATGGAGAGGCTGGAGGGCCTTTCAGGATGAATTTGCCACATTGAACCAGTGGTGGGATGTAGGCAAGGTTCACCTAAAGCTCTTGTGTCAAGAGTATACCAAAAGTGTGAGCGGGCAGCGCAATGCAGAGATTGAGGCACTGAATGGGGAGGTGCTTGATCTTGAGCAAAGGCTATCAGGCTCTGAAGACCAAGCCCTTCAGTGTGAATATCTAGAAAGGAAAGAAGCGCTGCGTAACATGGAACAACGACAGGCTCGTGGTGCCTTTGTGCGAAGCCGGATGCAGTTACTTTGTGATATGGATCGTGGTTCCCGATTCTTCTATGCTCTGGAGAAGAAGAAGGGGAACCGAAAACAAATCACATGCCTTTTTGCGGAGGATGGAACCCCCCTTGAGGATCCGGAGGCTATCCGGGACAGAGCCCGGTCCTTCTATCAAAACCTTTTTTCTCCAGATCCCATCTCTCCAGATGCCTGTGAGGAGCTATGGGATGGGCTTCCAGTGGTCAGTGAGAGGAGAAAAGAGAGGTTGGAAACACCAATCACTCTAGATGAACTTTCTCAAGCACTCCGTTTAATGCCCCACAATAAATCTCCTGGGCTTGACGGACTTATCATAGAGTTCTTCCAGTTCTTTTGGGATACTCTGGGCCCTGATTTCCATAGGGTCCTAACTGAGGCCTTCAAGAAAGGTGAGTTGCCACTTTCGTGTCGTCGAGCAGTTTTATCACTACTTCCTAAGAAGGGGGATCTCCGTCTTATTAAGAACTGGAGACCAGTCTCACTGCTTAGCACAGACTATAAGATCGTGGCCAAAGCTATCTCACTTAGGCTCAAATCAGTGCTGGCAGAGGTGATTCATCCTGACCAGTCCTATACAGTCCCCGGTCGGACAATTTTTGATAATGTCTTTTTAATCCGAGACTTACTACATTTTGCGAGAAGGACTGGTCTATCTCTTGCTTTTCTCTCTCTGGATCAAGAGAAGGCATTTGACAGGGTGGATCACCAATATCTTATAGGCACTCTGCAAGCCTATAGCTTTGGCCCACAGTTTGTGGGCTACCTGAAAACAATGTATGCCTCTGCAGAGTGTTTAGTTAAAATCAACTGGTCTCTGACTGTACCTCTGGCCTTTGGACGAGGAGTTCGGCAAGGATGCCCCTTGTCGGGACAACTGTACTCGCTGGCCATTGAGCCCTTCCTGTGTCTCTTAAGGAAAAGGCTCACGGGACTGGTGCTCAAAGAACCTGACATGAGGGTGGTTCTCTCAGCCTACGCTGATGATGTAATTCTTGTGGCCCAGGACCTAGTTGATCTTGAGCGGGCACAAGAGTGTCAAGAAGTCTACGCTGCTGCCTCATCTGCCCGTATCAACTGGTCCAAGAGCTCAGGCCTTCTGGAGGGTTCTTTAAAGGTAGATTTCCTGCCTCCTGCTTTCCGTGACATCTCGTGGGAGAGTAAAATCATTAAATATTTAGGCGTCTACCTATCAGCTGAGGAGTATCCTGTCTCACAGAATTTCATTGAACTTGAGGAGTGTGTTCTAACGCGCCTTGGAAAGTGGAAGGGTTTTGCTAAAGTACTTTCTATGAGGGGGAGAGCTTTGGTGATTAATCAGCTGGTGGCCTCTCAGATCTGGTACCGGCTGATATGTCTTAGCCCAACCCAAGAATTCATTGCTAAGATCCAGAGAAGGTTACTGGACTTTCTCTGGATAGGAAAGCATTGGGTTTCTGCAGGTGTCTCAAGCCTCCCGTTGAAAGAGGGAGGGCAGGGAGTCGTGTGTATACGTTCTCAAGTGCACACCTTCTGTCTCCAGCAAATACAGAGATACTTGTATGCAGATCCTTCTCCACAGTGGTGTACTCTAGCATCGAGTTTTTATCGCCAGGTACGAAATATGGGATATGACCGGCAATTGTTTATAATTGAACCTGAGGGTTTCCTAAGAAACCTTTCAACCCTGCCGGCTTACTACCAAGACGCGCTAAAGACCTGGAGCATGGTATCCGTGTTAAGGCAAGGAGCCATTGAAGGGGAAGACATTCTAAATGAGCCCCTACTTTACAATCCATCTTTTAAGACTAAGATGTTAGAATCCATCAGCATCCGACGTCGCCTTTGCCAGGCTCGGTTAACCAGAGTTGGAGATCTCCTGGATTTTGAGAAATCAGATTGGGTGGACTCTCAAGCAGTTATGCAACACATGGGATTCCTCACCACTAGGGTTCCACACCGTCTTCTCAAGGAAATCAAGGACACAATCTCTCCTGATTCTCACACCTTCATTGATGGGGTTTTACATGCTGGAGAGCCACGTCCACCTTGGAACTCCTCACCTCCAGACATAATAATAGCACCTAAAATCCGTCAATCCCCCCAAGCACCTCCTTCTCCCAACTTGAGCCAGTTGGAGAATTTTCCATTGACACGCTTTCATGATATAACAAAAAAGTTGTTGTACTCTCTAATGCTTCACACTGTACACTTCCTTGCCCTCATCTCCCGATATGATACCATCTGGAGACGTGTGCTTAATGAGGGTGAAAGACCTCAGTGGCGAGCTCTTTATTCCAGTTTGGTGCCTAGACCAACTGGAGACTTGAGTTGGAAAGTGCTGCATGGTGCATTGAGCACGGGAGAGTATTTAGCTCGTTTTACAGACTCCCCAGCTGCTTGTCCATTCTGCGGCAAAGGAGAGTCTGTGTTTCATGCTTATTTTACGTGTGCCAGACTGCAACCTCTATTGGCTCTTTTGAGGAAGCTTTACCTGCAGTTCTGGTTACACTTTTTCCCCTCATGTTTATATTTTTGGACGCCCAGTATCCCGGGACAATAAAGAGAAAGACCTTCTCTCCAACTTGCTCCTGGCTTTAGCTAAATTAGTCATCCATAAATCTAGAAAGCAATGTTTGGAAGGTGGGAATCCTCTGCCAGCAGAGGTCTTGTTCCGAGTGCTGGTGCGTTCCCGAATCCGAGCGGAGTACACCCAAGCAGTGTTTACTGGTCGGTTGAAAGAATTTGCTGACCAGTGGGCAATAGATGGGGTACTTTGCTCAGTATCCCCAGACCTGGTTTCTGTTCAGACAATTCTCACACTCCATATTTAAGTGCACTTTAATTTAAGTGACAGTTGTATTTTAATCAGTTAATTATCTCCTTTGAGATGTGATTAACTTTGGTGAGCAATCACTCACCTGCAATTTGAATAATATATCAGCTAATGAAACATCAACACATTGACTGCATTTTTGTGGGGTAAAAACACAGAAATATATGTTTACCCCCCAAACCCATACATTTTTGGAAAGTACACATTCTACCGAATCTAAAATGGGTACCCATGCCTTTCTGCTCCAAACTACTGAGTCGCAAGGCTTTCCCAAAGTTGTAGGTTTTGGTGAAATATCTGAAAATTGCCTCAAAGCTTCAACTTCCCAGCACCATATCACCCATGTGTCATTACGTACTAAGCAAAAGCACCCTAAATATGATTGCCAGGGTTCCTCCGAACAGTTTGGTGGCCATTGTTCATAGGTTTACCAAAGTATCTGGCATTTAGAGGCCGCAAAATGAAGTTAGCGCATACAAATTGTCCTGTGGGTAACTTCAGCTAATGAAAAATCAACACATTGACTGCATTTTTGTGGGGTAAAAACACAGAAATATATGTTTACCCCCCAAACCCATACATTTTTGGAAAGTACACATTCTACCGAATCTAAAATGGGTACCCATGCCTTTCTGCTCCAAACTACTGAGTCGCAAGGCTTTCCCAAAGTTGTCGGTTTTGGTGAAATATCTGAAAATTGCCTCAAAGCTTCAACTTCCCAGCATCGTATTGTCCATGTATCATTACCAGCATAAAGCATCCTAAAAATAAACATATGGGTCTACTAAACAGTTTGATGCCCAATGTGCATAGATATACCAAACTATGTGGCGCACAGAGACCCCCAAATGACAATAGTGTATATACATTTTCACGGCTGACGCACTGGCTGCTGCAATATAACCACCCGGTGTGTGTATTATGCGACATTAGACCCCCCTAACAGTACAGAGACCCCAGAAAACCATATATTTTCAGAAAGTAAACATTCTGACGAATCCAATATGGGTAAATAAGTGTTTCTACTGCAAACTGCCAAACTGCAAAGCAATGCTGAACATAACGGTTTTTATCAAATTTCGGAAAATCGTCACAAAGCTTCAATTTTACCCCATTATATGCCACACATTTCGTAACGTATCAGCATAAAACATCCTAAATATGAACGCCAGGGGTCTACTGAACACTTTGATGCCCAGTATGCATAGATATACCAAACTATGTGGCGCACAGAGACCCCCAAATGACAATAGTGTATATACATTTTCACCGCTGACGCACTGGCTGCTGCAATATAACCACCCGGTGTGTGTATTATGCGACATTAGACCCCCCTAACAGTACAGAGACCCCAGAAAACCATATATTTTCAGAAAGTAAACATTCTGACGAATCCAATATGGGTAAATAAGTGTTTCTACTGCAAACTGCCAAACTGCAAAGCAATGCTGAACATAACGGTTTTTATCAAATTTCGGAAAATCGTCACAAAGCTTCAATTTTACCCCATTATATGCCACACATTTCGTAACGTATCAGCATAAAACATCCTAAATATGAACGCCAGGGGTCTACTGAACACTTTGATGCCCAGTATGCATAGATATACCAAACTATGTGGCGCACAGAGACCCCCAAATGACAATAGTGTATATACATTTTCACGGCTGACGCGCTGGCTGCTGCAATATGAGCACCTGGTGTGTGTATTATGCGACATTAGACCCCCCTAACAGTACAGAGACCCCAGAAAACCATATATTTTCAGAAAGTACACATTCTGACGAATCCAATATGGGTAAATAAGTGTTTCTACTGCAAACTGCCAAACTGCAAAGCAATGCTGAACATAACGGTTTTTATCAAATTTCTGAAAATCGTCACAAAGCTTGAATTTTACTCCATTATATGCCACACATTTCGTAACGTATCAGCATAAAACATCCTAGATATGAACGCCAGGGGTCTACTGAACACTTTGATGCCCAATATGCATAGATATACCAAACTATGTGGCGCACAGAGACCCCCAAATGGATATATAGTAGATAAAATTTACAAGGTAAAACAAAATAAGGCAGTAAAGAGTGAAATGCAAAAAAATCCAATAAAACCACAAAAATCAATGTTTTTTTTCCAGACTAGTGTTATCGGCCGTCAGAATCACAGTTTGAATATTTTAGCTGGGCCAAACAGGTTATACGGCTAGAAACAAGTGAACACAACATACGCAGAGCTGAAAATGCAATAAAATGGCTAAAAATTCAATAAAATGGCTAAAAATGCACCAAAATACCCCAAATTGCAATATAATCACCGAAATAACATAAAAAAGATATTGCACAGTACGGTTAGCAAATACGCTATTCGTAATGGCAATAAAACATTTTTTTCAGCCAAAAAAAGAGAGACGATGCGATAATAAAAAAAAAAAAAAAAAGCCACAATGCCATGTTATGTGCGTGTGCGTGTGTACAAATGGTAAATTACATGTTATGTGCGCGCGTGTGCACATGTGTGTAAGTGCAGTGAGTGTAAGTGACCCCCCCAATCCCCAAAAATGTATGTGTAAGTGTGTGTAAGTGTGAATCTAAGTGTGTATTACTGTAATAAGTGTGTGTTGGTGTGTTTGTGTGTGTAATTGTTGCACTAACTAAAAAGTCGCTGGAGACTGTTGCACACGATCAGGAAGAGGCCCTGGAAGAAATCTGCGACGTCTTCTGTGTCCCTGTGCTGTGGGGGCGGAGATCGTCGATCCGGTGCAGGCTGCAGCAGCAGGACACGTAAGTAACACGTGCCTGCTGCTGTTTTTGGGCCCCTGGGCGATCGCGCCCCAGGGGCCACTCGATCCCCTGCTCTGCTCGTTGCCTAGGGGCAGGGGATCGAGCAGGAACGGAGCGAGCGGCTCTAACAGCCGCTCCTCCGCTTCTGAACCCGGAAGTGCTGCAGAACGTAGAATCTACGTTCTGTGGCATTTCAAGTTACTTTTCCACAGAACGTAGATTCTACGTTCTGTGGCACTTAAAGGGTTAAATAAACGAATGCTCTGTAAGGCTACAAATGTAACGTTATTGCTACGTTTTATTACTCATCCTTCTATTCAGGCCTCTCCTATTCATATTCCAGTCTCTTATTTGTAATTTGGTCGTTTGGACCCTAGTTATCAGATGGCTGAAATTACAAACTGGAGAGCTGCTGAATAAAAAGCTAAATAACTCAAAAACCACAAATAATAAAAAATGAAAACAAATTGCAAATTGTCTCAGAATATCCCTCTCTACATCATACTGACAGTTATCTCAAAGGTGAACAACCCCTTAAAAGGACCTGCAACTTTAGTGTCTAAGTCGGGGAGCAGGGACCCCATAAATGAGTTTAACTAGAGACAGGATTAGATCTGTTATAGACTCTCTAGGAGAGTAAAGGTGGCCATACACGGGCCAATAAAAGCTGCAGACAGACCGAGTTGGCAGCTTATTGGCCCGTGTATGGGGCCCCCCGACCAGCTTCATTGCTAAGTAAGTAACCCTGTGGGTCATTTGTCTCTGACAAATAAATTGTTACCTCTTTGTTTTACTGCAAGAACCTCTGGTGTCCACTCTTTTACATTTTTATTGCTTGTGGGAGTTGTAGTTGCACTACACCACACCTTTATTCTTCCACTTAGCGAAGGCCCTGCCTTAAAGGAGAACTAAACCCTAAAGTTAAAAAAAATCTACCCTACATAGACCCCCCAGACCCCCCTACCCCCCCCCCAAGTCTTTACTTACCCCTCCGTTCTGTCCAGCGGCGTTCACGGGCGCCATCTTCAGCCACTTTGCTAATCCTTGGAATGACACCCGCTCTTCGGCAATTTTTGTGAGTTTCGGGGCAAAACAGAAAAAACGCCGGTATCATTCTGAAAATGACGTAAGAGAAGAAGATGGCCGCCGTGAACTCCGCTGGACAGAATCTGCACAGAGGGGTAAGTAAACACTATGGGGCATTTGCCTGGGGTAGCAGTTAGGCTTGGAAAGAGAAGAGGGAGGGGGGTAAGGGTTTTTTAACTTTAGGGTTGAATTCTCCTTTAAGTGTTAGGGTCACATGTAACCCATAGTCTAAGCAGTAGCTGGACATTAACCCTGTTTGGTGTAAATAGCCCAAAATAGTGTTACACTAGCAAAACACAATGACATACACTCCAGAAGAGAGGTCGAGAAAGACAAAAGAAATAGTGATATTTTTTTAAAATTGAAAAATATACTTTATTATATATATAATATAGATACCTGTATATAAAAAACAAACAATACATAAAATATTTTCTCAAGGTACAGTTCTGTAGTACAGTAAAGCTTAGGGGGCAGTGGATAAGGGAGGGTGAGTGGAGAGGGGATAGTAAAGTTGATTTGACTGAAGGATTGTTTTCTACTTAAAACAATGGGAGGAGGAGGGGGAGAAGTTTAGGGTATTTACACCATTTCTTCCTCAAGGATATTGCAGATGTTGTAGGCGCTCAGCAGACTATGAATCAGCCTAAGGCTAAGGCCACACTAGGCGATCTTTTTTCTATTGTCGCTCGAAATCGCCTCGCGAGGCGATTTCGAGCGACAATAGAAAAAAGATCGCCGCGTGTGTTTTTACGCTGGCGATTTTTCGCGATTCCCCATAGACGCCAGCGCAAAAGTTTCCCCAGCGATTGCGGCTTAAAAGTCGCGGCGAAAAGTCGCCGCGAGTCAAATCGCGGCGCTATCGCCTAGTGTGGCCTTAGCCTAAGGCAGTCTTGGATGCTTGTCTTCTCCTTCATTAGAATGAGGCAGCTCCTGGAAAACCACAATATGTCCTTAACACAGTTCATAAGGTGGCGGCTTTCCGAACTTCCCCTTCCATATGGGGGCCCTGAAACAATCCGTACAACACCACCTCAAGCGGCCACCGCCATCCTCAGCTGGATCCCCATCTCGAGCAGTCACCTCAGTCCTCAGCTGGACTTAAGCAACCACCGTCCTCTGCTTGACATCCGCCTCGAGCAGTCACCACTGTCCTCAGCCGGTCTCGAGCTGCCACTGCCACCCTCAGCTAGAGATCCGACTCGATCAGTCCTCAGCCTGCCTCAAGTGGTCACCTACCTAGCTTGATCCCTGCCTCGAGCAGTCACCTCAGTCATCAGCTGGCCTCGAGCGGCCATAGCCACCCTCGCCTGCAGATCCGCCTCAAGCAGCCACAACCGCCCTCATCTGGACTCAAGGAGCAACTTCCATCCTCAGCTGGATCCCCGCTTCGAGCAGTCACCTCAGTCCTCAGCCGGCCTTGAGCGGCCACCGCCACCCTCAGCTGCAGATCCGCCACAAGCAGTCAACTCAGTCCTCATCCGGACTCGAGCGGCCACTGACCATCCTCTGCTGGATCCCACCTCTTGCAGTAACCACTGTCTTCAGCCGGCCTCGAACAGCCACTGCCGTCCTCAGCTTGATCCCCACCTCAAACAGTCACCTCAGTCCTTGAGCGGCCACTGCAGTCCTCAGCTGGAGATTCCCCTCTAGCAGCCACCACCATCCTAAGCCCTTCTTGAGCGGCCACCTCCGTCCTCAGCTAGATATCCGCCTCGAGCAGTCACCACCATCCTAAGTTGGCCTAGAGCTGCCAACGCCACCCTCAGACTTGAGCAGACTTGAGCAGTCACCTCAGTCCTCAGCTGGCCTTGAGCAGCCACCGCCATCCTCAGCTGGATCCCTGCCTCAAGCAGTCACCACCGTCCTTGGCCAGACTCGAGCTGCCACTGCAGTCCTCAGCTAGAGATCAGACGTGAGCAGTCACCTCAGCAACCACTGTCATCAGCCCACCTCATGCGGTTACCACTGTCCTCAGCTGGATCCCCGCCTCAAGCAGTCACCACCGTCCTCAGCCGGCCTCGAGCAGCCACTGCCATCCTCAGATGGGTCCCTGACTTGAGAATTGACCTCAGTCATCAGCCGGTCTCTCAGGTGGAGATGCGCATTGAGCAGCCACCACCATCCTAAGCCCGCCTTGTGTGGCTACCACTGTCCTCAGTTAGAGATCCGCTAAGAGCAGTCACCTCATTCATCAGCCAGCCTCGAGCGGCCACCGCCACCCTCAGCTGGAGATCCGCATCAAGCAGCCACCGCCATCCTAAGCCCATCTTGTGCGGCTACCACCGTCCACAGCTAGAGATCTGCCTCTAGCAGCCGCCACCATCCTAAGCTGGCCTCATGCGGCCACCACCATCCTCAGCTGGATCCCTGCCTCGAGCAATCACCACCGTCCTCAGCCGGCCTCATGCTGCCACCGCCGTCCTCTGCTAGAAATCCGCCAAGAGCAGTCACCTCAGTCCTCAGCCGGCCTCGAGCAGCCTCCGCCCCAGCTTGATCCCAGCCTCGATCCGTCACCACCGTCCTCGGCTGGCTTTGAGCGGCCACTGCTGTCCTCAGCTGCATACCCACCTCGAGCAATCCCTCATTTATGCTCTGTGTAACTGCTCTGTCTGGGGCAATAGCCTCATCAGCAACCACAGGTATGGATGGAGCACATAACTCGCAGACTCTGCCGCAAATAAATATTTATTGAATCACAACATGTTTCAGATCACAAGGATCCTTTTTCAAGTGATAGGCCACATCCCATGTTCTGGGGCACAACACAGTGAATATTAGAGGTACAGAGAATGTCTCAGTCGTTATACAAAGAAACAGCAGGAGAAGATTTAATAGTGAAGAAACAAGTTGGATTACACAGGACACGTAGTTGATAGAGAGTCTCTCAGTCTTTACTACTACAATCACTTTGCGCGGCCATAACTGTCCCTGTGAGTCTCTCCGAATCTCCAGTAGGAATTACCCACTACACACCGGCCCATTACTGAGAGATTCCTGTGCAACTGCTAAACATTCATTTCTAAAGGACGTACTACATTTCCCATCAGCCCCCGATACATGAGTAAGAGCCCGTGGCATGATGGGATTTGTAGTTTTTACTACAAGGTGTTCAGCAGCAGTAGAGTGGAGGCCGGAAGATGGCGGCTCCGGAGAGTCTGTTGGTGTCGCTGCCTCTGACTCATTATGAAGAGATCGCCCGAAGTTTCCAATATTAAACAGGACGCTCTGATGGCCAAGGCCATGGTGAGGGAGGGGTCAGAGGGGACAGACTGGGGTCGGCAGGTGGTGGGAACTGAGACTTTGCAGCAGTGCTGGTGGGGGGAAGGTTTGTAGGGAAAGAGCAGCAGGTTGGGAGTAGGAGTGGGCGGAGCCGTGGGAGTGGGTGGGGTGTTGGGGGCAGGTCCGATTTCCCAAACCAGTCCCAGTCCATGACAAAACCAGTCGAGCGGCAGCCCAGAAACAGCTCCAAGTGCAGTGGGAAAAGAATAAAAGAATTTATGTGACAATTGCGCTTTATGACAATTTCCACCATTTGTCTCACAAGGCTCATCCGCCCCCTGCAACTGACAGTTCTAGTTTCAGGATAGAACTACACCGACATCGATACCTTTTGTTGCGTCACGAGGAAGCGCCGAATCGATTATAAGTAACAGAAATGTCTGTTGTAACTTGCAGCGATCACATCCATGTTGTGTGCGACAACGTCCGACATTTCTGTTACTTGTATTACATTCGGCGCTTCCTCTCGACACGGCGGAACAGTTCTACCCCAGCGGAGAATTCAACCCCAGAGATAAAAAACCCGACCCCCTACCCTACATACACCCCCTCCCCACCCCCGTGCAAATGCCCCAAACTCTTTACTTACCCCTCGGTGCAGATTCTGTCCAGTGGAGTTCACGGCCGCCATCTTCAGCCGCTTTGGTAATCTTCGGAATGAGACCGTCGCTTTTCCGTGAGTTTCAGCGCATGCTCAGTTGTCACGAACCGAAAAATTGCTCTAACTGCGCATGCGCTAGTACGCCGGTCTCATTCCGATGATTACTGAAGAGAAGATGGCGCCTGTGAACTCCGCTGCACAGAATCTGCATAGAGGGGTATTTAAAGAGTTAGGGGCATTTGCCTGGGGTAACACTTAGGTTGGAAGGAGGGGGGTCTATGTAGGGTGGGGGGGGGGTTGGGTTTTTTAACTTTTGGCTTTAGTTCTCCTTTAATAAGGATCAACTGCAGAAACAAATAGCAGCCCCCACATGATGCTGCAGAGTAGTAGTAGTAGTAATAAAGTAGTTGTAAAGAAGTAGTAATAAAGTAGTAGTAGTAAAGTAGTAGTAAAGCAGTAATACAACTCCATCAATCACAGGTGCAGTGATAGGGACTGAACTTCTTTCTACACCAGTCAGCAAATTGTTAAACAAAAACAACATTCCCAACCTGCATTAGAAGAGGCAGGACAGGTAAATCAGGGGGAGAAAAATCTTTGGTGTGTTTCCAAATTAGAAACCAGCCAAAGCTCCTCACAAATAATCCAAATTTGAACTTTGGTGGGTTTGTACTTGCCTTTACTTTCATTTACACCCTCAATTCAGCAGGAAAACCTCCAGACTGGCAACGGTGAGTTATGGGCACCAAGAGAACTTGCCGGTCTCATTGTGGGTTCCCCCGAGTCTCACTCTCTATTTGCCCCGGCCTAGGGGTCCTGATATTATACAGGGTCACATGATCAGATCACCTGCAGCTTTTGCAAGATGTGTCTCACTAAATAGAGGGGAACCCTGATAATGGAGAAAGGGCGGAGCCCTGTGTGTGGGATGTGTCCAAGGGATGGGCCAGTTACTTTCTATGCTAATTAAATACCCAGCTTTGCCCAAGGGATTCTGGGATATTGCAGCTGTTCTGCCCCAGTACTGAGATTCCGCTACTCACCCTCTGACTTTTACCCCTTTTTGTCAAGTTTCTCACCTCTCACTCCTATAAATACGGCACCGGCAAATGCACCAAAACCTTCACGTACAGTCACTCGGCCGATGCCGCAGAGGAATCCGAGACCTTCCAGTTTCTTTCTGGTTTGTTGTGATTTCTCCTGAGTCCGACCAACATAGTGTCAAACATTGCTAAAGAGGCAGCGCTCAGATTTCTTCTACTCTAACTACTCACTACTTTCTTCAACATAGAGCTCTGCTGAAGGGTGTGGTCAGGGGCTGGTGGGAGTGGCCAGGGGCTGACAGGCGTGGCCATGTGCTCAGGTCCCGTGTGGCCTCTTGTTGCAGATATTTTGCCCAGGACGATTCTGGCCAGCAGGGCCTCCATCAGAAATCGCAGGGCCCCATATGAAGAAATTTCCTGGGCTGCGCCCACCACCCTCCCCACCACACACTAAAAAAACCTTGGTGGCTATGGTTCCCACATATTAATAAAAAAAATATTGGTGGTCAGGGCCTTCCATTAAAAATATTGGTGGCTAGGACCCCACATGGGGAAAAACAATTGGTGGCCAAGCCCCCCCCCCACTTGTAAGAAAATTGGTGCTGGGGCCCCCCTTAAACATCCATGTAAAAAAACTTGCCCTCCCCAGAAGTTTAAAAAAATGTGGTGCCCAGGGCCCCACCACACAACAGGAACCACAAAGGGGTTACCCTTAGGGGGGCCCCGCCATGTTGCACTTACTTTATTAGTGTGGCCCACCTGCTGCATAACTCCCAACATTTTGGAAATTAAAAGAGGGACAAAAAGTTTAGCCGCGCGTAATTAGGGGGTGTTGGGTGGCCACACCCCCTAATTACATAAATAGGGGCTATGTTTTTCTGGTTAAGGTGGTTTAATCATCACTCTACTTTTGGCATTTCATGGAGTATTATAGGAAGTGCAGTTCTATTGTAGCTGGAAGTCTGGCCTGGGGCAAGTCTCATTTTTTGTCTAGGTGGTGCCCAAACTGTAGCTCAACCGGGACTTAAACTCAGTGACCAATAAGGGAAAGGAATGGACAGAATATACCTCCCCTTGTGCTCCCCCCCCACCTTCCTGAAGTCAACAGCTCTCAGAAAGCACGGGGGGCCCGGCTAATCAATAAAGTGTGGCATGGCTGGGCCCCCCTTACCTTCGGGGGCCCCCTACAACTCTCCCTCCTGTCCCCCCCCCCCCTGATGGCGGCCCTGCTTTCCAGTGACTACTTGGAAAAGTTGAAAGAGGAGCAGGAAAGGGGTGATGATGATGATGATAAGTCACATGTTGTTGGACTGTGTATTTCTCTGTTCTGTAACAGTTTTTTTCATAATTTTTAACTACAGTTATTTTTGTATTTTTATAGACAAGTTGCCCTTTGCTACTCCCAGGGGAGAATAATCCATAATAAAACCAATTTCAGCAGAGAAACCCTGTGTGATGTGTGGGGAGAGTCTTTGAAGCCCCCCCCCCCGTATTGTGCTGCAAGTGGGGGGCTGCAGTATTGCTGGGGACACTGGCGGCATCAGACTGACAGACAACAGGGAGTAGTTACTGACAGACGTACGGGGTGCAAAGTGGAAAAACAAGACTGAAGCCATGTTGACTTGCAGCCTGCTGTGATGTCAGTGCTGATGGGAGGGGTCAGGGGCTGATGGGAGGGGCCAGGGGCTGCTCAGGGGAGCAGTTTTAGCCCAGTGATGCTGCTTGTGTTGCATCAGGGACCTGCACTGGATCCCACACTGTGACTATTGCTCTTATACTGGGTGAGTAATGGGACACAGAACTACAGGTGCCTGTAGGGGTCACAAGCAGTTGCCGGTGGTATAATATCTCTTTTCCTGTTCTTTCACATGGCAGTGGGCACCAATGGGATTCACCCCCCGTCACATGACCTAAATTAGCAGGGGCTCAATCAATTTGGCTCCCCACCCCCAAGTCTCCAACTCATTTCCTTCCTCTGGATTAACTGGCAGTTAGGCAGGTTATATATAGACTTAAACGTTTGAACTTGATGGACTTGTGTCTTTTTTTCAACCAAACTTACTGTATTGCAACATAATATGGAAGAAATCCTTGTATTTGCTCAATAAATTGTACTGGTTGTTGGGGCCTTTACCATTATTCAATCACATAGAGTAATGTATATAGTACTGTATGGAGTAATGTATAGAGTACAGTATAGAGTACGGTATGGAGTAATGTATATGGTACTGTATGGAGTAATGTATAGAGTACGGTATAGAGTACGGCATAGAGTACAATATGGAGTAATGTATAGAGTGCAGTATGGAGTACAGCATAGAGTAATGTATATGGCACTGTATGGAGTACAGTATAGAGTACAGTATGGAGTACAGTATGGAGTAATGTATAGAGTAATGTATACAGTACAGTATGGAGTAAAGTATAGAGTAATGTATATGGCACTGTATGGAGTAATGTATAGAGTACAGTATGGAGTAATGTATAGAGTGCAGTATGGAGTACAGCATGGAGTAATGTATAGATTACAGTATAGAGTAATGTATATGGCACAGTATGGAGTAATGTTTAGAGTACAGTATAGAGTACTGTATAGAGCACTGTATAGAGTAGTGTATATGGCACTGTAGCTCAGCAGGTCATCTGTTTAATAACTGAGCATATCAGCACTATCTGTTGCACCTACGGGTGAGAGTCCCGGCAGTTCATCTGGTAATTTACAAATATATTGATACTGAGTAGATAATTGTTGTCTTATTCCCACGACACAGCCACTCAGTTGTACAGCTCCCAAGTGTACTGAATACTGTGACATCACTGCACTTTACTATTAACTTTAGATAATGTCGTATTTAACAATATACGGCAGTTGATAATTCCTGTATAATGGCTTCTCAGCAGGCTACAGAGTGTGTTCATATTCACAACTAGTGTTCCCTTGTCCACTACGCAGTATTAATTCTTATACAAAACTGCTGTTCGGATTGGAAGGAACAGGAAAAGTGAAAATCGTTTCATACTTACCGAGATTTTCCTTTCCTGGACTGTAGCGTGGCAGTTGCACCAGACTTCCCGACACTAGTGAGGGGGGAGCTCTCAGTTAAAGTCAATGAGACGGATGCTTGGGGACGGGGAGCCAAATCGATTTGCTAATTTAGGTCATGTGACAGGGGATGAATCCCATTGGTGCCAACTGCCATGTTACAGTCCAGAAATGTCGGCAAGTATATGATTTTCACTTGTTCAGAACTCTGATTCCATCTGGCACCTGGGAAAGAACTGTCACAAGCTGACAGTGAGCAATATCAGTCATGTGATACAGACAAACCAATGGACAACGGACACAAAACAGCCAATGATGATACAGAGGAACCCCCCCCCCCCGTAAATGGGAATTGTTTGGTTTTTCCTGCACCTAAAAGGAAATTAAATCTGTTATTAATCCCAAATTCTATTTCTATTCCAATTACAAATATAGAATTTATTTATTAAATGGGGCATCTGTCATTCCAGACTGTCAGAAACACTGCTGAATTTTTAGTTGGTGCAAGTTTTTTGAGGTCAATAAAGTAAAAATCTGGTTAGATTTGGCTGCAGAGGGAATGGGTTCTGCCAGCCTTGTGGCTCCCTGAATATCTGGCAGCCAATAAACTCATGTTGGATTCCCGGGGGAGACTGTTCCACTAATGATCTGATTGGTGCCGCATTGATTTATTTATTCTCCTTCATCCCCAGGAAGATAAAGTTCAGTTCACTCAGTAAAACTGCAGGGGTCACTGTGGAGCCATTCTGGCCCAGTCTGTTTGGAAACCACTAAAGGGGAACTAAACTTCCCCAAACAGTTTCATGCAAAATGGCTAAGTCCTTTTGCAACAGTCGGGCGCCAGATGCAGGTGATATTATGTTTAATATAAACAGACAGTGAGAGAGAACTGAGCAGAAAAACAACAGGAGTCGCTTCCTACGTCACTAACCTAAACCTCTGGCAGCCAATCAGAACAGCAAGGAGCTCCCAGTTGTAAAACAGTCCCCCAAGTTACACCCCTCTAGGTTAGAATTTGAAAAGGAGGAGAATGGGAAGTAAGAATTGAGGGACTATGTTGCTCATAATCTGTACAGAGAGATCCCATAAAACTATGGCAGCATAGGTATTCCCTGTACTAAGCACAATTCAGCAGAAACAGCCCCTAAGTTTGCTCATAGTCTGTACAGAGAGATCCCATAAAACTATTGCAGCATAGGTATTCCCTGTACTAAGCACAATTCAGCAGGAACAGTCCCCTAAGTTTGCTCATAGTCTGTACAGAGAGATCCCATAAAACTATGCCAGCATAGGTATTCCCTGTACTAAGCACAATTCAGCAGGAACAGTCCCCTAAGTTTGCTCATAGTCTGTACAGAGAGATCCCATAAAACTATTGCAGCATAGGTATTCCCTGTACTAAGCACAATTCAGCAGGAACAGTCCCCTAAGTTTACTCATAGTCTGTACAGAGAGATCCCATAAAACTATGACAGCATAGGTATTCCCTGTACTAAGCACAATTCAGCAGGAACAGTCCCTAAGTTTGCTCATAGTCTGTACAGAGAAATCCCATAATTTCTGTTTATCTTAGTTGAGGAATGATGAAGGTCAGACAGTTGTACACGACAAAGCTAAAGAAATAATAACCAGTAGAGGAATTTTTATAACACATGATTCGGATCCGCCAGCTGGTCGAGCCATTGATATAAATGACAATAAGAGTAAGGGCTCATGTTGCAGGTCACACACCTCTTTAATAGGTAAAGTTTATGTACAAGTCCATTCTATTCTTCCTGAGAATAATTTATAGTGCCCCTGGCAAACCAACAGGGGGTTCATGTTGAGCAGAGAACAAAAAGATCTGATAATTTATTTGGATAATAACAATGCAGATAAAAAATACAGGGAAAGGAAGTGGAAATGCCTCGTTGGAGCGGCGGCCAATAGGCAAGGGGGAACTAAGTGAGTAAAAACGTTAGTCATGAACGTGAGACTTCTTTATAAATTAATTAAAAACTGTTAATGGCTTAGGAAATGACTGCGCAGACGCGGAGGTTGTGACTTTAAGCGGCGCTTACATCACATTTACAAAAAAAAACAAAACTTTTATTTGGGTAAAAATAAAAAAAAGAATTAGCGGTTGCTCGCGTCCAATGAAATGCATTTGTCCATCCGCACGAAAGTGAAATAAAAAGGTAAAAGGTTCAATAACGAATCACTGATTAGCGTCTCTGGCGGGAGAGTAGAGGCCGCTGTTTTGTCTCTGTGTAAATCCGGCGACTGGGGAGTTAAACCAATAGAAAAAAGGATCCAGTCGAGTATTAGTCGGGCGCTGCCACTTCCTGCGTTTCCTGGGCTACCGTAAATCACGGTGCCGTTCTGTCTGATTTGCCTCGTCCCACCCCACTCGGCCGGACATTTTCTCAGTTGCTATGGGGATGTTGTCACTAAGTCAGTCCCAGAATTTCAGCCATAATTATAATAATAATGATAAAAAAAAGTGAAACTGCAAGTTGTGGCCCCGGGCCCCGCTGGAGAAGCAGAGGATTGCTGGTGGAAGGCTTCATGTCATCCCAAAGGGAAACTTGTGTCGACACAAACAGGACAGGGGTTGTGGTTTAATGCGGCCGTGAGTGGCTGATGATTTTCAGTCGGGCCTGGTCTATAACATCCAGCAAGTTCTTGGCGTCGACAGCTAAAGCGTGTGCGGCCGTCAGCATCTGCTTCTTGTATTCCTGCTGCAAACTGGTCATGACGTACTGCTGCGCCAACTTCATCTTATTGATCAGCTCGGCCAGGTCTGAATTCAGCAGCTTCTGCGCCATCTCAATCTGCGGCACAATCACAAGAGACATTAGTGGATTAGGGCTCCCCCGTGTGGCTGATGCAGGAGCCGCAGCATCTATTTCCCTATTGACTACAGACAGATAATCAACAACATCTGCTGATTGGTTGCTATGGGTTACTAGACCTATCACATTACTCTTCTAAAATGGCCACTCCACAAGCGAATTGCTCATATGGCGCCCCTGTATGCAGGGCCGGCCTTAGGCCTATTGGATCAATTGGGCCCCGCACCTCTGGGGGCCCCGCACCACAGGGCAGCACAGATAATATTTCCCTCAGCACATGATGCTGCCTGGCCTGCCCCCAACTTTGAGAGTCCAGCCCATCCCCAAATCCATAGGTCCAGCCCACCCCCAATTCTGATAAGGCAGCCTATCCCCCAACTCCATAGGTCTAGCCTGCCCCCAACTCTCATAGGCCCAGCTTTCCTCCAACCTTGATAGGCCCTGCCTGCCCCCAATCCAACCAAGCCTGCTCCCAAGCTGAATCGGCCCAGCCTGCCCCAAACTAATTGGCCCAGTCCACTCTCCTATTTCCTCCCTCTCTCTCTTACCCTGTGTGCCCCTATTATGTGCCCCTATTTCATCCCTCTCACTCTCTTACCTTGTCTGCCCCTTTCCTTTCTATTTTGTGCCTGTATGCCCTTATTTTCCTAAATACTTGCTGTGTCAGTAGCCAGCAACACTTTGTCTAGGGGCCCCGCCAACATGGTCCCAATTGGGCCCCACATTTGATACGATCAGCCCTGCCTGTATGTCTGCCTGGGGGGCACCCATAGTAAATAACTGCGAAGGCCAAAGCAGAGTCAAAAGAAAAGGAATTGTAATAAACAGGACTCACCTCTCTGTGTGTACTGGCTGGAAGAACAGGAATGGTTTCATCTACAGTGGCCAATAATGTCCGCAGCGCCAGGCCCACCCCCTGCGGGAGGTAAATCAGACACGTTAGTCCCACCTCCTTTACACACATTGAAAAGGGTTTTCTAGTGAATAATGAGAAGCCCAGCCCCTCGCTGAAGCAGCTGTGCTGGCGGATAGAGTCGACAGCTTCAGGAAAGGGCAAATAGTAACAGGCTGATCCCGGGAATGAGCCAATAACACATTAAGGGCAGAGACACACAGGCAGATTCGGGGAGATAAGTTGCCCGGCAAAAAGACTCCTCTTCATTGGGCCGACTACTCTCCCCGAACTGCCCTTCCGTCAGCTAGAATGAAAATCGCTTAGTTTTCCCGAAGTTGCCCGAATTTTCCTTGTGAGGCAACTTTGGGCGACTTTGGAGAACGAAGTGCACCAACTGCCATCCCGCCGTCGATTTACAATCTAGCCGACGGGAGGCAATTTGGGGAGATTAGTCGCCCCAAAAAAGAGGAGATTTGTCGTCGGGCCACTTCTCTCCCGTGTGTCTCTGCCCTTAAGCTGGCCATAGATGTTGAGATTTTTAAAAGATCAGATCCTGATCGTGAGACCACGATCTTCTCAGAACGATCGTACGAATTGACATCAACTAAAAAGACCAATTTGGCAGGAAAACAAAGGGGAGCTGCCTGCTTGGCCCTGCAAGCATAGATACATTGCACTGGGACCGACAAAGATTTTTTGACCTGGCCGATCAATTTCCCGACAGATGTCGGCCGAAAAATCGCAAGATGTACGATCGTTCGAATACCACTAACCGCATGATAATTTCGAAGGATTGGTCGGGCTTCCCTAAAATCGGTCGTTTGGCAAGAAGAATCGTCACGTCTATGGGGAGCTTTAGGCTGTAGACTAAGGAGATTTCTGGAGATGTTGCCCCTGGCAAGTTAGAAAACAAAAGCAATTCTGATTTGATTTCTGTTTTCCAGCAATCTCTCCAGATATTGATCTCCAATGTTAGTAAACATGCCCCTTAGGGGGATTTGTAATTAAAGGCACTAAATTTGCTCAGGAGCAGTAACCCATAGCAACCAATCAGCAGGTAGAATGTACTGGTCACCTGTTTAAAAGCAAACATCTAATTGGCTGCTATGGGTAACTGCTCCTGGGCAAACTTAGTGTCTCTTATTACATATGGGGGTTAGAGTTAGGAATTGTCCCCCTTCTGGTGCAGTATTTCCCCCCTTCCTCTGGATAAGTCACTCAGGTAGAATTTACTTGGATAAAAAGTTGAATTTGATAAACATGTGAACTACTATTTAATACAGATGCACCGAATCCTCTATTTTGGATTTGGCCGAACCCCTGAATCCTTTGGGAAAGTTTCGGCCAAATACCGAACCAAATCCTAATTTGCATATGCAGAGCGGGAAGTGTAAAACATTTTTTACTTCCTTGTTTTGTGACAAAAAGTCAAGCGATCTCCCTCCCCCCCCTAATTTGCACATAAGGATTCAGATTTGGTTTGGGTGGGCAGATAGATTCGGCCGAATCCTGCTGAAAAAGGCTCAATCCTGAACTGAATCCTGGATTCGCTGCATCCCTACTATTAATATATATTTATATATCACAGGGCAGAAGAGCACTTACCTTGACCATGGGAACATATTCCTCGGGGGGAGCCGGCTGGATCCTGCTGGACATTTCTATCACAGCTTTAACCAGACCCGTCACATTTTCGTAGACTTTGTCGTTGGTTCGGTCCAGGTTGGCGGTTGGCGGGGGGCTGATTTCCTGGGGTTGAATCTTCAAAAGGCAAAGGGAGAGGAATCAGAGAGGGACCATATTGTGCAAAAAGAGGTAGAAAGTTTTAGGGTTTTTTCCCTGACCAGTTGGAAGAGCCAATGACTGGGGAACTGAGGAACAAGAACACACACAGGACACATTCTGGGGATTTGTACAGCAGCCCATGGGGGTCCCAGTAATGCCGTGATTTATTTATTTATAGGGGGGACAGAACAGAGACAGGGGGCAGCAGTGAGCACAGTGTATGGTGAGAGGTTGGGTAATTGTGCATAAAGGATCTATGGAGTAATGGAGAATCCAATGGCCCTGCACTCATCTATATCATCTATATCTTCTACTGTATATCTTCTATATCATCTATATCTTCTATATCTTTATATCATCTATATCATCTATATCTTCTATATCTTCTATATCTTCTATATCTTTATATCTTCTATATCTTCTATATCTTCTATATCTTCTATATCTTCTATATCTTCTATATCTTCTATATCATCTATATCATCTATATCTTCTATATCTTCTATATCTTTATATCATCTATATCTTCTATATCTTCTATATCTTCTATATCTTCTATATCTTCTATATCTTTATATCATCTATATCTTCTATATCTTCTATATCTTCTATATCTTCTATATCTTCTATATCTTTATATCATCTATATCATCTATATCTTCTATATCTTCTATATCTTCTATATCTTCTATATCATCTATATCATCTATATCTTCTATATCTTCTATATCATCTATATCTTCTATATCATTTATATCATCTACACGTCTGTCTGTCTGTCTGTCTGTCTGTCTGTCTCAAAGCCCCACAGAAGTGCAGTAAAATTAAATCCTCATCCAAACAGCCGCCTGGCATTTCAGCCTACAGACTGCAAATCATATTGGGCCAGAGTCTGCAGCATAATCATGAGTCCAGTTGTGTTTTACCAATATATATTGAAATTGCTCATTAATTATAACCACATGGGCCCCCTTTACTTTCTGGGTCCCACCGGCAGCCGCAAGGTCTGCGTCTTCTGTAGTTACTCCCCTGCATTCTACCCATTGGCTGCTTGGTTATTGGGCCATTCTGCTTATTATAGATAAACCGGTATCTAGTACTAGTGATTTACCCATAATAAGAAGAATGGGGCAAGCAGCAAGCGCACTATGGGTAGAATGGGTTCTGCTGTTGGCATACATAGGCTGATTTCCTGCTCACTGATTGGCTCAGAGGCTGAATGTATACGGGGTGCAAGAGGGGCCACATACTCTATTGCCACAAACTACCAGAACAGCAGTAATGTAACTAGGGGTGTTACGATATTTTCGGCTGATTCGCGTTCACACCTCCTGCACCCCTAGTAGTTCTGCTACTGAGAAATGAATAGGAGCTCCACTGCTTTATCTGCTGTTGCACCAATCACTGGCTGCCATGGAACATTGGTAAATAAAAGCTGCAGTTTATACACCGTACATAGAACATGTGTGGCCTCCTTTGTTTTAGTGTCTGACCCCTATTCACAGGGGATAGAGGACCCCGTCTCTAAAGGCAGGAAAGCAGGGGGAACCTACAGATGCCATATGCTCTGCTGAGACTTTAAAAGGAGAACTAAAGCCTAACTAAAGAAGTAGGTAGAAATGTTGTACATGATGTTTTGTGCTTCTGTACCAGCCCAAGGCAACCACAGCCCTTTAGCAGTAAAGATCTGTGTCTCCAAAGATGCCCCAGTAGCTCCCCATCTTCTTTTCTGCTGATTCACTGCACATGCTCTGTGCTGCTGTCACTTACTGAGCTTAGGGAGCCACTCACAATATACAGTACACATAGAATAGAAATGTCATAATATAAGGCTGATTAGTAATTAACACAGATAATTACTACATGGCAGCACAGAAACCAGTGCAATTAGCATCAGAATTGAATAATCAGCAAACCTGTAGCATCCGCTTATATTACAGCCAGGGAAGCTCATTTTCTGCTGGATAATTAGTGACGAGCCCTAAGCTTAGCTGCTCAACAGCCAATCAGAGCCCACTGAGCATGTGAGTGTCACAGACACTTTCCAAGATGGTGACCCCCTGTGACAAGTTTGAAGTCCTGGATCATTGCTGCTATTGACAAGCTCAAACTTTAGCCTCGTGCAATAAGTTCACTATATAAAATAGGACATTTGTATCCATATTCATTTTTAGGGTTTAGTTCTCCTTTAACCCCATCCCAGTCTCCTCCCTCCAGATAAAAGAATTCACAGCAGCTAACAGCAATGTGTATAAACGCAGGAGCGGAACTAGGGCCCCAGAGCCCAAAGCCCATTGAAGCAGAGCAAAACTGCTAATATCTACACCAGAAATTACACCCAACTGCTGAACTGCTCAGAGGAGCACCGAGTCACGTGACTCACCCCCCCCCACACACAAGAGAGAGACGTAAGTCAGGTGTCTGATTGGATGAGAATTTGCCTGTGGGTGTAAGTGGTACCAGGGTGACCCAGTTGAAGCTGAAAGAACATGCAGTTTAAGACACACACAGAAGTAGTGCTTACCCGCCATGGCTAGTTGAGAGTAGAGGGAGGTTAAGAAAAATTACCGAAGCAAAGGGGAAAAAAAAAAAAAAAGACTATTAATAAATGCAGGAGGAAGAAATTGAATGGAGAATAAATGCAAAGCAGGGATTGGCAGCGGGGACTGGAATGCAACTCCCTGAACCCTGGCAGCAATGGGCTGGGGGTTGTAGAATAAGGCTGCTCGTTTTCTATATCACTCAATTCAAAGCCCCCATGAATCATTACCTGCCTGGGGTGCAAATCCTCGGGCACAAAGGGGCTACTAAGGGTCAGGCAGGGGCACATGCAGAACTTACGGCATGCGAGGAAACCTGCGCAGCTCACGTGCAACAAGCAGAAGTACCATAGAGTTGAATAAAGTACAGCAGAAGGGCCAATACCAAGGGGCAGATTTATCAAGGGTCGAATTAAAAATTCACATTTTAGAGGTTTCTTTTATGGTCAAAACAGTCAAATTCGACTAGGGAGTTATTCCATATCGATTTGAGTTTTTCAAAAAATTCGATTTTTGAGATTTACCTTACTCTGGCCCTTTAAAAACTCGAATTTGACTATTCGCCACCTAAAAGCTGTTATATTGCTGTTAAAGTCAATGGGAGACGTCCAGGGATCAATTTGAGTTGTTTTCAGCCTTCTCGACTTTGAAAAATTTTAATTTTATAGATAAAATTTTGATTGGTCGAATTTTGAGTTCATGGGTGTTTTAAAGAACTCACATGAATTCGATATTCGACCCTTGATAAATGCACCTCCAAGTGTTTACTGTGGGACCTCCTGACTCAGTGAAACCCAATTTGTTCAATACTGCCTCCCACTCCATCCCCCTGTGCATGTTCCCCTCTGGGCCACTAACTGTTCCTGTACCAGAGCTACAAGCGGCACATTGGCTTATTGAGAGCACTGGAGACAACTGTAAAGCAGCCTATCAGAGCAGAGTGCTGGCCCAAGACCAAATCATGCCAATAAAGAGGCAGTGAAGGTGCCAGCGCCAGTAATAAGCTGATTGTTGCATGTGTGCTCCTCGGGGGCGGGCTTTCAGCTCCTGCAATAGTGATACTTGTTCCACCCACAAAGAGCAAGAGGGCACAGAATGCCACTATAAACCATAAATTAATGCCACTGTACTTCTGATTGGCTCTATATCAGAGCACGGTAGAATCAGCCTCTGGGGGCGCCATTCCACTGAAGTTTGTGGATGAGTTTCATCTTCTTACCTCTGGCAACTCCTGCACATATAATGGATAACAATAATCTCTCTGTGCTGAACAATATACCCCCATAGGAACGGAGGCGCTGACAGGTTGCCTGGCAATCAGTAATATAAAGGGCAAGTACACCCTACTCCCCTGCATGCAAATAGGATTTATTTTCACAGATATTTAACTCTGTCTCAGAGGAAAAAGAGAGCTGGGAATTTGGAACGTGCAGTCGCCAGTGTCATTTTCCATTGAAGAATATTTTCCCTTGAAATGTGAACCTTTTCAGTGACCTCAACATTTCATATTTGTGGGGCTGGTGAAGTCATGGCAGAAAGAGAATATGCTGGGCTGTTCCACTGCTCGGGGGGGGGGGATTCTTCTATATTAAGATTTGTTTTGTGCTTGTTGAGGTTCCTTTAGGCTCAAGATGCAGATTCCAGGCTCATTCCCTAAGGCTTTGCTTGTCACTACTCCAGGGACAACTCCTCATTCAGGACATATAGGAAACCCAGAGGCAATATGGCTGTTAAAGGGGTTGTTCACCGTTACATTACATTTGACGTATGATGTAGAGAGGGATATTCTGAGACGAGTTGCAATTGGTTTTCATTTTTTATTATTTGTGGTTTTTGACTTATTTAGCTTTTTATTCGGCAGCTCTCCAGTTTGCAATTTCAGCCATCTGGTTGCTATGGTCCAGATTACCCCAGCAACCATGTATTGATTTGAATAAGAGACTGGAATATGAATAGGAGAGGCCTGAATAGAAAGAGGAGTAATAAAAAGTAGCAATAATAATAAATGTGTAGCCTTACAAAGGATTTGGTTTTTAGATGGGGTCAGTGACCCCCATTTGAAAGCTGGAAAGAGTCAGAAGGCAAATAATTAAAAAAATATAAAAAAGAAAAAATGAAGAGCAATTGAAATGTTGCTTAGCATTAGCCATTAAAGGACCAGTATCAATTTTTTTAAAAAAAAATATTAGTTTGTATATAACGAAAAAAAAAAACACAAAGACATATTTAACTATAAAATCGCAAAGTCTTTATTAAGAAATAACTTACCGAAACTCCGCTTGCGCTCCTCTTCAGAAAAGGCGATAGGGTGACGATCCATCGTGAGGCGATCGATTTCTCCTCCCTGCCTTCTATAGGAGATAGCCAGGGAGGAGAAATCGAGCGCAGCAAGATGGATCGTCGCCGTGTCGCCTTTTCTGAAGAGGAGCGCAAGCGGAGTTTCGCTAAGTTATTTCTTAATAAAGACTTTGCGATTTTAAAGTTAAATATATCTTGATGGTTTTTTTGCGTTATATACAAACTAACTTTTTTGAAATTCTTTTTTGAAGTTACTGGTCCTTTAACTTCCTCTTCTTCATTCCAATTTCCCCTATTCCCTATAGTTTAATATGGAGTTAAAGACATAGTACTGAATTGTTTTCCTTTTTTTTTTTTTTTTTTTTTATTAACCCGCCCGTGGAAATACTGCCACGCTGCTCGGTCCAAATGGGATGGGCAAATTTGACCCATTTTGTTTTGCTAAAAATTCGCCGCCGGCGAAATGTCGCCGATGCCCATCATTTTTCCCCCCCATACAAGTCTATGGGCGTCATTTCCGCGGCAAAACAAGGCGAAAAAATTTGCCCATCCCTACCTCAATACTGTTCATTTTGTCTCTCTTCTAAAACAATACAAATTTGAATTAGACTGCAGTACAAGTATCTCTTTATATATTATATATAGATTATATTAGAGAGTAACACATGTCTGCTCTACAGCTGCTGTTATTATATCTCTGAGAGGAATGGTGGCACCTGTAATGTGCCACACACTAACACCACAGCAGTGCAGGGGTTAAACACAGAAACAATCACAATGTGGATATGGAGTCTCATACCATTGCAATTAACCATTTAATTTCCTAAGGTACAGGGAAGAGAAGACTACAGCTGATGCAGAAATGTAACTTCCAGCTTGACAGGGAATGCTGGGTAATGTAGTTTTGCAGCAGCTGATGCATTAAATATAAACATTCCGGCTCTTACCTTTACACCTTCATTGTAGCCGTCCACTGGACTGTTGTGTGCAGGCAGATTCCCCAGGTGGCTGGGGGCCCCAGGACGCGGTGGTTTCTTTGGTGGAGCCACGTGATCTGCAAATAAACAGACACATATTGAGTTTGAGTTAAATTAAGGGCCGTGTGATGCTCATGAATTGGGATAAGCCCAAAATCGACTTACCTGGCTTTCCAACAGGTTGGTAGATGTGCTGGTTACCAGCCTACAAAGAGAAAGAAGTCCGTCATTATATTAGTTAATTATGACTGGTACAAGTGTACCATATAAATAATCACTGACATCCACAGCAAAGGATAATATGGGCCTGATTACTGTTTGAGGTTTGGGAATAAAACGGGGTGATTTGAGGGCAAATGGAGATTTCCCCATGAGGAGCTGGAAGGGGATGTTATTGGGCAGGAGGATTATGGGATTCACTAAGGGCAGCGGCCGATGAGGGAATAAGTTGCCACGATTTTTTAAAAAAAGCGACTTTTGGTGAATTTGTGAGTTGCAAAATATGAACCAATCAGCCGTGAGTGCGACAGACAGGGATACGGTCATGGGAAAAAAACATTTTTTCAAAATAAATCAGTTAATAGAGCTGCTCCAGCAGAATTATGCACTGAAATCCATTTTTCAAAAGAGCAAACAGATTTTTTTATATTCAATTTTGAAATCTGACATGGGGCTAGACATATTGTCAATTTCCCAGCTGCCCCAAGTCATGTGACTTGTGCTCTGATAAACTTCAATCACTCTTTACTGCTGTACTGTAAGTTGGAGTGATATCACCCCCTCCCTTTTTCCCCCCAGCAGCCAAACAAAAGAACAATGGGAAGGTAACCAGATAGCAGCTCCCTAACACAAGATAACAGCTGCCTGGTAGATCTAAGAACAACACTCAATAGTAAAAACCCATGTCTCACTGAGACACATTCAGTTACATTGAGAAGGAAAAACAGCAGCCTGCCAGAAAGCATTTCTCTCCTAAAGTGCAGGCGCAAGTCATATGACTGGGGGCAGCTGGGAAATTGACAATATGTCTAGCCCCATGTCAGATTTCAAAATTGAATATAAAAAAATCTGTTTTCTCTTTTGAGAAATGGATTTCAGTGCAGAATTCTGCTGGAGCAGCACTATTAACTGTTTCATTTTGAAAAAAAAAATTTTTTCCCCATGACAGTATCCCTTTAAGGTAATTTTTATTATGTTGTAGAACGGGCAAGTTTTCAATTGGTTTTCATTATTTATCGTTTTATAGTTATTTGCCTTTTTCTTCTGACTCTTTGCAGCTTTCAAATGGACGTCGCTGACCCCTTCTAAAAAACAAATGCTCTGTAAGGCTGCAAATGTATTGTTATGGCGGATTCTTCTATTCAGGCCTCTCCTATTCATATTCCAGTCTCTTATTCAAATCAATGCATGGTTGCTAGGGGAATTTGGACCCTAGCAACCATATTGTTGAAATTGCAAACTGGAGAGCTGCTGAATAAAAAGCTAAATAACTCAAAACCTTCAATAATAAAAAATGAAAACCAATTGCAAATTATCTCAGAATATCCCTCACTACATCATACTAACAGTTATCTCAAAGGTGAACAACCCCTTCAAAGCAGCTTTGGCAGGAAGAGAAGGAATTTAATCAGATTAGTTAATCTGAAAATGAAATACCATCCAAGTGAGAGCAAGGAGCATATTATACACAACTTATCTCTGCCCCAACTTACAAACAAAGAAAAATAGTGTGGCACTCACGGACTTGCTTCTTTATTGAAACCAGCTACAAAACAATCCATTAGTACCGCTCAGTTTCTCTTTATTTCTATGGAAGCTGGCAGTTGGGAGACCGGGACTGCACTGAGAGAGAAGTGACAGTAGAGTATCGGAGAGTGTGGAGCGGCTGCTGTATTGCTCTTTCTGATCAACATTCCCCTTCTGTGTTTGGGCTGAGGGTTCCTGCTTGTGCCCACTGGTGTTTCCCATGCCAAGGAGCCAATGATTCATATCCACAAGAGAGACCAGAACCTTAAGTAAATGTACTTTGGCCCAAAGGGAGCTGTGAGGCTGGAGGTTGTGGGCCACAGAGGAATGTTGTTGTTTTCTTATCTAAACCTTGGGTTGCTCCAACTTTCCTTTCATGGCTTTCCAGCCACAGACATTCCTGATGGGTTTCCTCATGCGCTGGAGTCTAAGGAATCAGGAGTCGGAGGATTTCACAGGACAGGGAGCGGAGTTTGTATCTGTGTATGGTGGAGCCACATGGAATAGTGACCCATTCTCGCACCAATATCTTATGTAGCACATCAATAGGACAATTTAGCTACATACAGATACCAAGTTCATCATTTAGTGGGGGTCCAGTAAACAGATCTCTGCACAAATCAGCTGCTCACATACAAGGTCCAAGCACCTGATTGGCGGTGATTGGGTGAAACCAGTCCCAGATCCTTTGAAGCAGGGGTAAAGGAAAAGTGCCATGGGAGCAGGGTTGCCAGATTGGCTGTTACAAGCCAAATTGGGCTACTAATTTAAAACCCAGGCAGGTTTTTGAAGTACAAACTAGCCAAGGTACAGATTTCGGCTACTTTTTGGGCCTTTGGCTAGTTTGTACTTTTTTTTTTTTGCCCTAATGTGCCAAGCCTGCATCTCCCAAAGCATGTTGGGTAATGTAGTTTTTGTTTAGCAATTTGCCAACTGTCAAGCTTAATGTAAGACTACAATACCCAGCATGCAATGGAACTGACTTGTGTAGAAATCGGGAGTTACCAGATCTTGCGCACTGTAGCCCAGTCTCCAGTCCCTCTCGAATTTTCTGGTGACTTTCCTCAATTTCAGACAATTTTGGGGCAAAGATCTGCTTGGCCACCAAAATGTCTAGAGGTTGACCTGTTTTCTGAATATTTATTGAAATTGTATATATATATTAGGGCCTTATGGGGCCCTCTATATCCCCTGGACCCCCCTCTGTAGTTACCCCCCTGGTGATGGACAAATCTGTCCCATTTTACTTCATGGAAAAATTAGCGAAACTGCAAAATATTTTCACTTATATTATTTTTTTTTTTAAAAAAAGTTTTTTTCACTGCACATTTTATGCTATTTTTTGGCTACTTTTGAAATGCCTCTTGGCTAGTCTTGGGCTGGTTTTGAAATGAACATCTGGCAGGTAAGAAAGGTGCTGAACCAGTGCTGGATGGATACAGGCACATATAAGTCAGGTCTATGTACAAACACCCAGGAGTCTGGAAGGCAGAGGGTACAAGAAGTCGGAACTAGTGGTTTAAAACTTAACTACACCCTCTTCCTGCTGCCAGTGCACCTGCAGTAAATGTGACGACTCATGAGCAGCACAGACAGGGCACACAATTATAAACACTTGTTTATTTGCAATTCTCTTGGGATGTTCATAGGCCACTTGAGCATGTCCTGTTCATAATATGATGGTAGTTATATCCAGGGGGGAGAGAGGAAGGGGTTAATATAGTTGAAATGTTGGAATGTCTCATTACTAGAGAGGAGACAAACTTGCAGCACAAATGAAATGTATTTTGATGTGCGTGTCTCTTTAATGCCACTTGACCCCACATTCCCAGTGCGGGAAAAAAAAAAAAAAGAATCCAAATACAACCCAAAAAAGGAAAAGTCGCTGTCATGGTTTTGTCCATGGGAAACTGTAGAGAGAATGGTGAGAATAAACATCTGGCTGCACCAAACTGAATAAAAGAATAAGTGTCCCTGCCCGTGTGATGCCCAGATGGAGGCACAGACTGGTTCCATGTGAAAGTGAATGCAACATACGGGCATCATCACTCTGGCACTGAAACGATCAAATGAGAAACGAGCGCAGGAAATGCTTGGCCGACCCCCTGGCACCAACCTGTAGAGCTCTGTTATGGAAACTGACAGTGGTTATGCGACAGCTTCATCCAAACAATCCACTCACTCTAAGCAGATGTTTATTCTGGGGGAGACATCTCACTGCCGAGGGGGGAGACCTCTCACTGCCGAGGGGGGAGACCTCTCACTGCCGAGGGGGGAGACCTCTCACTGCCGAGGGGGGAGACCTCTCACTCCCGAGGGGGGAGACCTCTCACTCCCGAGGGGGGAGACCTCTCACTGCCGAGGGGGGAGACATCTGACTGCAGAGGGGGAGACATCTCACTGCAGAGACTGACCCATGCTGCCAGGTACTTTATCTCTCCACTAGGGTGAATTACTACCTGGTTGTGCACTCACTTCTTTTACCACCTGTCTTTAGTTAGCAGCATACATCTGAGATGTGTAGTTGCACATACACTGAAAAAAGCACCACTTTTCTTTTTTTATACTTTATCTTCCCTATAAAGAGTATGAAGGCATCTGTGGATTTCTCTGCTGCAGGTGGGTAAGGTGCCAAAACACAGAAATAGTGAAGTCACTTACCGGGCACTGAATGTTTCCATCTACGTGGTCAACGCTTCCCCTGGAGAGCCGCACGTCTGGCTTCTGAAACAGAAACAAGGGAGAATTGGATTTATATATAAAAACAGAAGGTGTGAGGCACAAAAGCCCTGCTGATAAGTAGAATCTATGCGACTCCCGGGCAGTAAATGAAAGGAGCGGCCGTACCCTTGTCCCTGCGCAGCAGCAGAAAAACTGCATTTTGAAGAGAAAGAGCAGAATTGTGTGTGACAAGCCCCGGGCAGATCTGCTCCTCGCATGGATGGAGAAAAAGCAGCATTAATTCCCTTCCTGTTAGAGGAAGACTTATATTCTCTTGGCTTGGCCGAGTGCAAGGAATGGAACAGCAGCCAATGACTGGATCTCTTTAACCTCGCGCACGCTGGGGGCTTCAGGAAGGAGTTGGACACGCACTGAACTGAGCGCAGAGAATAAAAATAACGTTTTGTGCTGTTATTGAGTGCTCAGCAAGTCCAACCAGAAGAAGCAGAGAATTATCAGTAGGCAGTTGGGTGCTTCGTGCTAATGTGGGTGCTAAATGCGTTGGCTGTACCCTCAGTACCACCCACAGGAGGCGTGACCCACATACACACAAGTGCAGAGACGACACAGGCTTGTGGTTCTACTCACAGGAAGTGCACAATGTTGTATGGACTACAACTTTCTACTTAATCCTGCCTGCTATTTCTTGGGGACCTGTACTTATCAACATGGGGGTCCCATAGGTCAGACATTTCTGTTCTGATGAGCTGCATTATATAATGTAAGGGCCCCGCATGCAGCACAAAGGAATTTGAGCAAAGTATGGAGCCCGGCTGAGAACAATCAGGTAGAGGATCAGGTAGAGAAAGGAATGAACTTGATGTGGGTTTATCAGCCTGTGCCACTATGTTTTCAGTTTATATTACATTTCAATGGAGGAAAAATCCTATTACCAAAAATCTCTCCTCCTTTTCCAGCCAGCGCTGATCTTCTTCCATCTCTTGCTGCTGCCTTATTAGTCTTTCCTCCATTAAATGGGTCGGTAGAACCTGGGCCAAACTCCTCATGTCCATGGGCCCAGAATCCTAGGAATGAAAAACACTGTTGAGCACAGTGCTCCCTTTTTTTATAGTGCCTCCCTTGCCTAAGGCCAAGTAAACCCTTCCCACGCATATGTGCTAAACAATGTCAGTGGATAATGTCAAGTGTATCTGCCAATGGCAAGTCACTGACCCGGGAGCACTAACAGCCCCATGTGATGCAGACTGTTGGCAAGCAGCCTAGCCGATTGGCACTAAGCTAATTGAAGCTCTTCTCAAATGGGGAGCAGTTAAAATAAGTGAATTAATGAAGACGTGGGGGAAGAAAATATGAGCCGGACGCATCACTTCCTGATGTGTAAAACAGGAAGCTGCTCCTAGCCCCGCCACAACATTACATTGAGTGGTTAAATTATAAATATCAGCATGTTTGGGCCAAAAATCTATTTATGTATAACCTGATATAATACACAAGAGTCACATGAATATCCTGTAAATTATATCCTTATAAATGGTGCATAGTGATGTCATCGGTAGGGATGGGTGAATTTTTTCACCTTGTTTCACCGCGGGAAAAAAAAAAAAAAAAAAAAACGTGCATCAAAAAAAATTTGCAGTGACACCCATAGACTTTAATGGGAGTCCGCAACATTTGGGTGGCAATTTTTTGGCGAAACGGGTCAAATTCGTCAATCCCTAGTCATTGGTTATAATCGGAGCTTAGTGTTTTTGTCACTTTTGTAAAATATAAGAATATATGAAGTCACCTCCTAGTTCCATGTATGCACTGAATCCAGGATTCTGCCTTTTTCAGCAGGATACAGATTCGGCCGAATTCTTCTACCCGGCAGAAATGAATCCAAATCCAGGAAGGGAAATCGAGGGACTTTTTGTCACAAAACAAAGAAGTAAAGAATGTTTTCCCCTTCCCACCCCTAATTTGCATATGCAAATTAGGATTCGGTTCAGTATTCGGCTGAATCTTTGACAAAGGATTCGGGGGTTTGGCCGAATACAAAATAGTGGATTCGGTGCATCTCTAGTTCCATGACCTGTATAAAAACACTAAGCCTATGGTCATGAAACTCCTCAGTAACTTATAATATCCTTATATTTTACAAGAGGGGGTACTTTATTCACTATATATATATATATATATATATATATATATATATATATATATATATATATATAGAAACTATTGGAGGCCAGCACAACACGTAAGTAGGTAAATGTTGCCTGGGTGCGATAAGCCCAAAAAGTAGAACAACAGCGTCGAGGAAGGTACGCACTCACAGGTCTTATGAAGAAAAAATGGTGTTTATTATTCAAAGCAAAGACTGACGTTTCGGCTAGCACTCTAGCCTTTCTCAAAGTGCTACAACAAACAATTACAGGCCCTAATAAACCCTAAAGTGGTGGGAGGGGAGGTAGTGACATCATCAGTGGGGGATGTGTGGGGGATGTGCACACAATAGAGTGGAAAAAAACAAGGTAAAATAAACAATCAAAATACAGATAATATGTACAGGTTCACAATCCATATATATATACACAAGAGTCAATCCTGGAGATGAAAGGTTGTTTCAATTAATATCAACAGTTTAGCCATTTAGTCCATAAATCACAAAATGTATCAAAACACGGTTAATCCTATCGAGTGGTATTATTAAAGGGAAATGCAGCAATTAATATCAACAGTGTTGCCATTTAGTCCATAAATCACAAAATATATCAAGATGCGGTTAAACTTCTCGGACAATGTTGCCAAATGAAAATACAGCAGGTCCCAACATGCTGGAAGTCCTTGGAAGTTCGTTAAAAGAAATAGTAGGCGCTATACAGTACCTATAGTAAGCGGTTCCTGGCTGAATGAAAACTGAGACGGGAGGTGGGAAGTAACATCACCGTTCTGTAGGGGTTCCATTGGAGTACGTCCATGATCAGTCTGGTCCTCACGTCAAACCGAATTCTGAGTCGCTAGAGAGTGCGGCCTTGTGTTTGGTGCTGATTGAACAGCTGTGATTGAGTATGATAGTGGTGCACCTTCGCATAACTTCATGCCACCTACAGGAAGTTATGCGAAGGTGCACCACTATCATACTCAATCAGAGCTGTTCAATCAGCACCAAACACAAGGCCGCACTCTCTAGCGACTCAGAATTCGGTTTGACGTGAGGACCAGACTGATCATGGACGTACTCCAATGGAACCCCTACAGAACGGTGATGTTACTTCCCACCTCCCGTCTCAGTTTTCATTCAGCCAGGAACCGCTTACTATAGGTACTGTATAGCGCCTACTATTTCTTTTAACGAACTTCCAAGGACTTCCAGCATGTTGGGACCTGCTGTATTTTCATTTGGCAACATTGTCCGAGAAGTTTAACCGCATCTTGATATATTTTGTGATTTATGGACTAAATGGCAACACTGTTGATATTAATTGCTGCATTTCCCTTTAATAATACCACTCGATAGGATTAACCGTGTTTTGATACATTTTGTGATTTATGGACTAAATGGCTAAACTGTTGATATTAATTGAAACAACCTTTCATCTCCAGGATTGACTCTTGTGTATATATATATGGATTGTGAACCTGTACATATTATCTGTATTTTGATTGTTTATTTTACCTTGTTTTTTTCCACTCTATTGTGTGCACATCCCCCACACATCCCCCACTGATGATGTCACTACCTCCCCTCCCACCACTTTAGGGTTTATTAGGGCCTGTAATTGTTTGTTGTAGCACTTTGAGAAAGGCTAGAGTGCTAGCCGAAACGTCAGTCTTTGCTTTGAATAATAAACACCATTTTTTCTTCATAAGACCTGTGAGTGCGTACCTTCCTCGACGCTATATATATATATATATATATATATATATATATATATATATATATATATATATATATATATATATATATATATATATATATATATATATATATATATATATATATGGTGCTTAGTTATGTCATCAGTTATAATCAGAGCTTAGTGACGCCTTTGTTGCATGACTCACTGAAACTAGTCTATCATAATAAATAAAGTACCCCCTGTTGCAAAATATAAGGATATTTGAAGTCACCTCCTAGTTCCATGTAGGGATGCACTGAATCCAGGATTTGGTTTGGGATTTGGCCTTTTTTAGCAGGATTCAGATTCGGTCCCAGCAGAACAGAATACAAATCCTGGGAGGAAAATCGCGGGACTTTTTGTCACAAAACAAGGAAGTAAAGAATGTTTTCCCCTACCCACCCCTTAGCAAATTAGGATTCGGTTCAGTATTTGGCCCGAAACTTTCACAAAGGATTCTGGGGTTCGGCCAAATCCAAAATAGTTGTTTCGGTGCATCCCTAGTTCTATGACCTGTATATAAACACTAAGCCTATGGTCATGAAACTCCTCAGTAACTTATAATATCCTTATATTTTACAAGTGGAGGTACTTTATTTACTATATATAATACTGATGCAACTTGCTGGGGGCAGACAGCCCTCCCATTGGCCGGCAGCCCCCCATCGGCCCTGTTTTGTCTGCCTCAGGTGACTAACCACATCCTGCACAACACGGGCAGGAAAGAAAGACAATGTCTGACAGCTAAACGGTTTCTCCGTGACTTTCTCTGTATGTGATGTGAGGAATCTGGTGAGAGCAGCATCCGTGCGCAAGGCGTTACCTCCATACTGGGCTGCCACATGTTTATATCAGGTGTCCGATGGTTCCAGGAATCCATGTGATCTAGAACGGATGCCTGACCTGGATACATGTTTCCTGACATGGAGGGAATCCCATGGGCAACGGAAAAACCAGAAACCTAGAAGAGGAGAGAGGGAATACGCAGCATGAATCTGGCGCAGGGGATACAAACTCCTTATACACAAATAGCTAAATACATCGCCTGGAAGTGAGAAGCACATGGAACCCGAGATACCAGAACTTCCTCCTGGGAGAGGCACAGAATGACACAGCACAGCCATATATATAAATATTCGCCTAACCACAGATAAATACAATTCTTAATATACGTTCATTACACAAGAGAGCTCGTGCAGCCCTCCAGCTGTTTATACATACAGTATTCCTACAAACAAAGGCTGGTTCTGGTTGCTACATGTACCATACAGGTTATAAATATCCCACTGGTTTATAAGGTTGGTACCTTCTCATTTGTGTGCTTTATTTTTCACTTCTCTCTTACAATTTCTATTGCAGCCTCTTCCTCATATGTGGGGAAGCTTGTGTGTGAACATATCTACTTGCTCTTCCCCTGCTAAATACATCAGTCCTGAGCTTCTCTGCTGAAAGGGAATTTTGTATGGCCTTTAGGCACTAATAGTAGTGGTTCATATAGAGTTAAGGTGTAGTGGTGCAGAGGTAGCGGAGGATGATGGCAGAAGGGCTATCAGTGCAGATTAAAAAGAGCCCCTCTGAGATGACCCCATTTATTGCAGTGTCTGGGTCCGAGGTAGCTCAGCATGTCTATGATACTTTGCAGGAGTCTATACTCATTGCAGAAATACCAATACCTCATTAATGGAGCCTAAAATACTTCTAAGCAAATATAAACTTAAATGGGTGTCTTGGGGCATCTATTTATCAAACACAAACTGTCTACTTAGGGGTGCTCCTTAGCTTTGCCTTTATTTATAAACTTTCTGGTTCTATTAAAGGAGAAGTTGTTCTATTGAGAGGAGGGAGCTGCCAGTTGGAAATGCCAGTGACACATCTACTGACACAGACATGATAGGAAGACTTTATCTGTCTATAAGAGACCAGAAGATATTTCCTCTTGCTGTCGCTTAGAACGGTCACCTGCACTGCATTAAAGAGACAGCAATAGTGACCCAATAAGATTAGGCATACCTGATAGTGACTGGGTTTACTTGGTAGCGATTGGGCTAACCTGGCAGCTATTACGTTTACCTGGCCGCGATTGGGCCAATCTGGTAGCGATTGGGCCAATCTGGTAGCGATTGGGCCAATCTGGTAGCGATTGGGCCAATCTGGTAGCGATTGGGCCTAACCTGGTAGCGATTGGGCCTAACCTGGTAGCGATTGGGCCTAACCTGGTAGCGATTGGGCCTAACCTGGTAGCGATTGGGCCTAACCTGGTAGCGATTGGGCCTAACCTGGTAGTGATTGGGCCTAACCTGGGAGTGATTGGGCTAATCTGATAGTGATTGGGCTAACATGGTAGTGATTGGGCTAACATGGTAGTGATTGGGCTTACCTGGTAGCGATTGGGCTTACCTGGTAGCGATTGGGCTTACCTAGTAGTAACTGGGTTTATCTGGTAGTGACTGGGTTTATCTGGTGGGTTTATCTGGTAGGCTTACCTGGTAGTGATTGGGCTGCATCATATGTTGAGGACTGGGGAAAAATCCTTCGCTGGACCTTGGGCTGGGGTAACCAGGTCTGCTGGGCTGAATGAGACAGAAGAAAAGATGATGAAGTCAATATATATATATATATATATATATATATATGTGTAACGTGAGTAGCCCCCCTATTCATGGGCTGGACACGGCTGTCTGTGTGGCTCCCGGTGACTGGCAAGAACAGCAGCAGTTGGCAGGACAGGTGGCCGGAGTGTAAGTGCTGAGACACAGGGAAGTGTCTTACCCACAAGGGAGAAAGTCAATAAACAGCATGAGGCCTCCCCAGTAATGAGTCGCTTGCAGCTGTGCAGTGAAGCCCTGGGCCACTACCAATGTCTGCTGAAAGCAAGGAGGTGCCACCTGCAGCCTGAGAGCCTGGCACTGCCCGCTGGCACAAACAGACTGAATGTACAACTATTATATATGTGTGTGTGTAGCCACATCTAAAGCAGGGACCTTCAATCTGGAATAAGGAAGGATGCTGGGAGTTGTAGTTTAAAACCAGCTTGAACAGCCCTTCTCAGCCATACAGAGTATGAAAGAATTTCTATTGAAAGAGACAGGACGGCAGGAATAGAACAGTATGAAAAGGTAAGTACTTCACCATCAGAAGTGACTAAGGAAAACTGCCAGTTCCTGAGAGACAGTTTAGTAGCCGCCAGTCACTGACCTTTGGGGGGGCCTCATCAGATCCTCCTGAATCCCAGGACACGGTCACCTGCCGGCGGGATTCCATCCTCATCCGCTCCTCCTGCTGCAACTTCTCCTCTTCCAGTATAGTACTAGAGGACAGACACAGGGACACTGAGTGACCAACTCCCAGGACCTTACTAAACATGGACAACTATGGGCGGGATCAATCCCTGCACCTGTCACCCACTCATAAACCCCACATTTTGCCCAGTGGAACTACACAGCGATGCTCAAACTCTGCACCATAGTAACACTTCAACATACACCATGTTGCAAAGCAAGGATTGTAGCACAACCACGGTTATTGTGATATCATTAAGCAATGTATGGATAGAAGCACAGCTATGGTTATTGTGATATCATTAAGCAATGTATGGATAGAAGCACAGCTATGGTTATTGTGATATCATTAAGCAAAGCAGGGATAGAAGCACAGCTACGATTATTGTGATATCATTAAGCAATGTAGGGATAGAAGCACAGCTATGTTAATTGTGATATCAATAAGCAATGCAGAAATAGAAGCACAGCTATAGTTATTGTGATATCATTAAGCAATGCAGGGATAGAAGCACAGCTAAGGTTATTGTGATATCATTAAGCAATGTAGGGATAGAAGCACAGCTATGTTAATTGTGATATCAACAAGCAATGCAGAAATAGAAGCACAGCTATAGTTATTGTGATATCATTAAGTAATGCAGAGATAGCAGCACCGCTATGGTTATTGTGATATCATTAAGCAATGTAGGGATAGAAGCACAGCTATGGTTATTGTGATATCATTAAGCAATGTAGGGATAGAAGCACAGCTATGGTTATTGTGATATCATTAAGCAATGAGGGGTAGAAGCACAGCTATGGTTATTGTGATATCATTAAGCAATGCAGAAACAGAAGCACAGCTATGGTTATTGTGATATCTTTAAGCAATGCAGAAATATAAGCACAGCTATTGCTATTGTGATATCATTAAGCAATGCAGGGATAGAAGCATAGCTACATTTATTGTGATATCATTAAGTAATGCAGAGATAGAAGCACAGCTATGGTTATTGTGATATCATTAAGCAATGCAGGGATAGAAGCACAGCTATGGTTATTGTGATATCATTAAGCAATGCAGGGATAGAAGCACAGCTACATTTATTGTGATATCATTAAGCAATGCAGAGATAGAAGCACAGCTACAGTTATTGTGATATAATTTATTAAAGCAGGTACAGGTACATTGGCATTCATTGCGAAATCATTCAACAGTGCAGCGACAGACTGCAATATCAGCAGCATATTAAATATTACAATTGTTAGGAAAAGCAACCAGTTACTAGCATGCATCAAATGCCAATCCACCAGCTGAATTAAATCCATAACGTGGCACAACCAGCCAATAATAAACAGGAATACACATTCACGCACAATCCATGAGAAATCAGCACAGTTGGAAGCAGAAGGGAAATACCTGTTTCTCCTGCCAGCATGAAATAAGTGCAATAAGTGGGCAAGAAGCGTATGGAGCAAGGGAGCCTGTGTATTGCTCACATATCTGACTGGAACCCTTCTGAGCCCTGAATGTGTCTATGTGCAACTAATGATCTCCCCTCACAGCCGCCGCCTCCCCGTTCTGCTATGTGGATTGTTATTGTTGGATGTCTGCCACCATGAAAGCTCTCTATGCCTGGAATCTACAGCCTCTCAGACTGTCTGGGCTTCTAGTTCAGCACAACTGCAAGTGCCACCTTGTCGGCTGTGTCTGGGGATCAGCTCCGCAAGTCGGTAGTATCATGGCTCCCTGGGATTCATTGTATTCCTGCAGAGATGAATAATCCATCCCACAAGCCTCACACACAGGAAGCCACTGCAGAACCTCATCTCGCTGCCACTTCCCCGGCGCACATTCTACTAACTGTCAGCCCAGGATAGGGCAAAACAACCTCCCCGGTGAACACTACTATCTCCATGCAGTCTATAAGCAATGGATGATTGGGATTCCATTACGGAAAAAGAGAAAAGACCCCAAGGGATGATGTTTCTAGCTGGAAGTTAGCAGGTTAATTTAAAGGGATTCTGACATGATTTGTATGATGTTTTTATTTCTAAATGACACTACAAATAATTCACTGTACAATATAAAATGTCATTCCTGAAGCAGCAAGTGTATTTAGTTGTAATATTGGTGTGTAGGTGCATCTCAGCTCATTTTGCCTGGTCATGTGATTTCAGAAAGAGCCAGCACTTTAGGATGGAACTGCTTTCTGGCAGGCTGTTGTTACTCCTACTCAATGTAACTGAATGTGTCTCAGTGGGACCTGGATTTTACTATTGAGTGTTGTTCTTAGATCTACCAGGCAGCTGTTATCTTGTGTTAGGGTAAGGTCAAAAGGGGAGATTCAGTTGCCCGGGGGCTAATCGCCTCTTCTTCTGGGCGACAATCTCCCCGAACTGCTTTCCCCTGCCTTCCCGCCGCTATAATGTAAAATCGCCAGCTGGATGGCACTCGCCGTGCTTCGGTTTCCGAAGTCGCCCGAAGTTTCCTCGATTTTTCATTATAGCCGGCGGGAAGGCAGGGGAAAGCAGTTCGAGGAGATTGTCGCCCAGAAGAAGAGGCGATTAGTCGCCGGGTGTCTAAATCTCCCCGTGTGACATTACTGACTCCGGCCGGCTAGAATGTAAATCGCCGGCATGATGGCACTCGGAGCGCTACATTTTCCGAAGTCACCCTAAGTATGGCAGGAGGCAGTTCAGGGAGATTTGTCGCCTGGCAACTAATCTCCCCAAATCTGAGCGTGTGCCCTACTACTAGAAAATCATTTAAACATTATATAAACCCAATAGGTTGGTTTTGCTTCCAATAATGATTAATTATATCTTAGTTGGGATCAAGTACAAGCGACTGTTTTATTATTACACAGAAAAAGGAAATCATTTTTAATCATTTGGATTATTTCGATAAAATGGAGTCTATGGGAGACGGCCTTTCCAAAATTCTGAGCTTTCTGTATAACGGGTTTCCGGATATTGGATCGAATACCTATATATGTATATGGTACAGAAGGGCCATGAATAACCTGTAAATTATATCCTTATGTAAACGGAGCTTAGTGATGACATCAGATTTAATCTGAGTTTAGTGATGACATCAGATATAATCGTAGTTTAGTGATGTCATCAGATATAATCGAAGCTTAGTGATGTCATTTCTGTCACATGACTCACTGAAACTTGTGTATTATAATAAAGTAACCTGGGAGTTCCATGACCTGTATAAAACACTCGGTTGTGCTTTTATATAGTCACAGAACTCCTTGGTAACTTTTATTATCCTTATATTTTACAAGAGGGGGTACTTTAATTACTATATATACAGTATACATTGATATATAAATACACACACACAATGGGAAGTCTGTATCAGAAGGGGGAGCGCAAGGCCGGCCTCTCCAGCTGTTCTACAAGTCAGAGGGGCAGCAGAGAATGTCGAGGGGGCAACGAGTCACATTGTGGCATATTTTCCCAAACAGAGTATTTTTAGAGAGCAGAAGACATAGTTTTCATATGAACTGTTCCCTGGCAGCCGATACAAAGAGACGTCCCAGAAATCCTTGCCGGGGGGAATCTAATGGCAGCTCTCAGAGAGAGGAATAAAATACAGAAATGGGAATATGAAGCCAAATGTTAACAACATATAGATAAATACAGTAATGCCGGGGAATACGTGTCACTTCCTGTGCCTCCTGTTCCCCCTTCCCCAACATTCCTGTGCCTCTATAGATAGGATTCTGCTTATCACTGCAGCTCAGCATTCTATCCCTAACACCATCCTATCAATTACCCACTGTATAGTTTTCCCATAAAACTATGGCACATAGGTATTCCCTGTACTAAGCACAATTCAGCAGGAACAGTCCCTAAGTTTGCTCACATTCTGTACAGAGAGATCCCATAAAACTATGGCAGCATAGGTATTCCCTGTACTAAGCACAATTCAGCAGGAACAGTCCCTAAGTTTGTTCATAGTCTGTACAGAGAGATCCCATAAAACTATGGCAGCATAGGTATTCCCTGTACTAAGCACAATTCAGCAGGAACAGTCCCCTAAGTTTGCTCATAGTCTGTACAGAGAGATCCCATAAAACTATGGCAGCATAGGTATTCCTCTGTACTAAGCACAATTCAGCAGGAACAGTCCCTAAGTTTGCTCATAGTCTGTACAGAGAGATCCCATAAAACTATGGCAGCATAGGTATTCCCTGTACTAAGCACAATTCAGCAGGAACAGTCCCTAAGTTTGCTCATAGTCTGTACAGAGAGATCCCATAAAACTATGGCAGCATAGGTATTCCCTGTACTAAGCACAATTCAGCAGGAACAGTCCCTAAGTTTGCTCATAGTCTGTACATAATGACTTTTTATTTTTTAATTTTTAATTCAGCTATTGACAAAGACACAGGACATGGGGATACTCAGGGTGAGATATTGGGGTACAGGCATCTTCTGTGAATCTTTTATAAAGGGAAAGTGGAAAGACTGGTGTGGGTGAGACATGAGGGCACATGCCCGGCTCAGACAAAGGAATCAATAGGAAAGAGCAGAGGAACTAGAAGATAATGGATCTCTATGCCAATGGGTTGGGCCAGTCCCTTTTCCACTGGGATTTTGGCATTACAGACAAAGGGCCCATTTATAGCAGCACAGTCACTGACACAAGATTGGGCCCCTGAGGCATCACAAGAAAGGGACACTGGTGGGACAGACAGACACACGCTTGATACAATCACTAGGGATCGGGGGGGGGGGGGAAGTGGAAAAAGCGATACAAGGAATGTTCTTTATCAGGACAAGTACAAGTCCCGCCCAGCTCTCTTTTCATTAGTCGCTAATTAGACCAATAGGGCAGATCTTCTCCTAAGGGCGGAGCCTAAATATCTGTATTGCCTGGAGCTAATATTAATAATAGGACTTTCATAGATTATCCTTTAATGCAGTTTATGAAATAAAATCATGATCCGTCTCTATGCAGGGAAGCACAATACATCTACATTTACACACACACTGGCACTATGCACATTTTACTTAACCCAATTACCCACAACACATCATTCCTTCCCAGAATGCTGTTTGCAGCATCTTTCCCTTCCCTTCGGCACCACTTGTTCTGACTCATGAAACTCTGACTCATAAGAGAAATCAGCTGTCCTCCAGCCAAGACTCAACTTCCCACAATGCTTTGGGCACTTCTTCACAGGTCTGCTATTCAGCCGGCTTCTGTATATTGTTTCAACAGTCAGAACCAACAGTGCAAAGAACAGAAAGAGATGGACAGTCACAGCTTTCAATAGCAATTACATTTATACGCATATGGCAGCCCCAAAAGTGAAATATAAACACTATAAACAAGTTTCATGAATTTGAAACAACAGTGCCACCTGCTGGTCATTTCAGTTAGCTAAACACAGTCGGTAGAAAATGAAGTTAGAGAGAATAGATTCTTGCAACATTTCTCTGCTTACAACAAACCAGAGAAACCTCTCCTGACTCTTCTCAAAGCAACAAGACTTTCCTCGTCTCACTAATATAATATTCTGCCGACTGGGAGATTTGTGTGTCACCCGGGAACAGTTACGGTAGAATTGACTTTAGTAAAACTGCAGAACGGGGAGCTACTGTGACAATTTGCTGGTGGGAAGGAATACGAAGCTGCTATGAGACTGGGAAAACCCCATAAATTACAAAAAATAAAAGCAAAATCAAGTAAGTTCCCTTTTAATTCCATTCCTCCAGCCAATTAACAGGAAACAAAACACACTTCATGAATTCTCTTAATAGTGACATTTTATTAGACTTCAAGCCACCATATTGCTTCCCTCTGCTACAGAAACACTACAACACTGCCTCTAGTGGCCATAAAATGACGGTGCAGTTTATAGAGAATTTATCTTCCTAGGCGAGTGCCTCTGTATTATACAATCAGGTGTTTCTAACCTGTCACCCTCTAACTGTGGATAAAATAACTGGCAGCACCCCTGAAAGAACAGGCAGCCCCCCTGAAAGAACAGGCAGCCCCCCTGAAAGAACAGGCAGCCCCCCTGAAAGAACAGACAGCACCGCTGAAAGAACAGACAGCACCCCTGAAACATAAGGCAGCACCCCTGAAACAAAAGGCAGCATCCCTGAAAGAACAAGCAGCACCCTTGAAAGAACAGGCAGCACCCTTGAAAGAACAGACAGCACCCTTGAAAGAACAGACAGCACCCTTGAAAGAACAGACAGCACCCCTGAAAGAACAGACAGCACCCCTGAAAGAACAGACAGCACCCCTGAAACATAAGGCAGCACCCCTGAAACAAAAGGCAGCACCCCTGAAACAAAAGGCAGCACCCCTGAAACAAAAGGCAGCACCCCTGAAAATACGGCAGCCCCCCTGAAATAAATGGCAGCCCCCCTGAAATAAATGGCAGCACCCCTGAAAGAACAGGCAGCACCCCTGAAAGAACAGGCAGCACCCCTGAAAGAACAGGCAGCACCCCTGAAAGAACAGGCAGCACCCCTGAAAGAACAGGCAGCACCCCTGAAAGAACAGGCAGCACCCCTGAAAGAACAGGCAGCACCCCTGAAAGAACAGGCAGCACCACTGAAATAAATGTCAGCATCCCTGAAAGAACAGACAGCACCCCTGAAATAAATAGCAGCACCCCTGAAAGAACAGGCAGCACCCCTGAAAGAACAGGCAGCACCCCTGAAAGAACAGGCAGCACCCCTGAAATAAAAGGCAGCACCCCTGAAATAAAAGGCAGCACCCCTGAAATAAATGGCAGCACCCCTGAAATAAATGGCAGCACCCCTGAAAAAACGGGCAGCACCCCTGAAAAAACGGGCAGCACCCCTGAAAAAACGGGCAGCACCCCTGAAAAAACAGGCAGCAGCCCTTAAAATTCGGGCAGCACCCCTGAACAGTCTGCCAGCGTTTTGGGGTGTCAAAAGTAGTTATTCAACAGCTGGAGGGCAGCAGGTTGGACAACTCTGATGTATAAACAGAAAAACCTCTAATATTTATACACAATAATTGTCTTTTGTAGCTTTCTCAGTCCATGGGTTATACAATCAATATGGCAGCTTTCACTAGCACAGCAGACATACATACAAAGACATGGTGGTGCTCATGGTCACACCCTCATACTGTATGTAAGCAAACATTTAAAGATGCAACATAAACGGATTATTAGTGTCAGACTGAGACAGGAGAGGTTCCCAGGGGCCCCTACCTGAGTTGTGCTTTGAGTTCAGTAAACCGCGGCCTCCTGCTGGGGTCATAGGCCCAGCACTTAGTCATAAGGCTGTACAGAGTGGGCGGGCAGTTGGGGGGCATCGGCAAGCGCTCGCCATTCTCAATTCGACCAATCACATCGTTGTTCTTTACCCCTTGGAAAGGCTTAACTCCATACATTAATATTTCCCACATGCACACACCTGGAAAAGCAAAAACAGGAGCAATTATTTCATAGGCAATTAAAAGGGTACCAGTCTAATAATGAAGAGTTTTTCTAATATCCTTATTTACAGTAGGGGGTACATTATCCCTTATAATATATGAGTGATACTCAGAGTTCCCTGTATAACTCAGCCTGCAGCCTTGTGCCTTTATATGGTCACAGAACAACCCCTCAGTGACTTCTAATATCCTTATCATTTACAGTAGGGGGTACATTATACTTTATAATACATGAGTGATACTCAGAGTTCCCTGTATAACTCAGCCTGCAGCCTTGTGCCTTTATATGGTCACAGAACAACCCCTCAGTGACTTCTAATATCCTTATCATTTACAGTAGGGGGTACATTATCCCTTATAATACATGAGTGATACTCAGAGTTCCCTGTATAACTCAGCCTGCAGCCTTGTGCCTTTATATGGTCACAGAACAACCCCTCAGTGACTTCTAATATCCTTATCATTTACAGTAGGGGGTACATTATCCCTTATAATACATGAGTGATACTCAGAGTTCCCTGTATAACTCAGCCTGTAGCCTTGTGTCTTTATATGGTCACAGAACAACCCCTCAGTGACTTCTAATATCCTTATAACTTTTTCTATAAAGTACCACTTGCAGATCAGCTATAGCCAAAGGACAGTACACCCCACTTTTAGCACAAATGCAATGAATAGGGCTTGTGCTGAAGACACTTTCTGCCTAATGATTAAATTAGCAAATATCTAAGGTTTTTTCTTATTTCTTGCACTAAACATGGGATCCTGATCTCTTACATGTAAGACTATCAGCAGTACACTGAGAAGCCTCTGTATAAGGAGCAGCTTCTTATCTGAAAACCTGACAAAGGCTGCAGATGGGGGAAGGGAGGAGTTAACTTATACAGAGGTGTCTCACTAGATTTCTGGTTTGTTTTGATTGTGCCTGTATGAACAGAAAGAACATGACATGATTTTCAATTTTAGATTCTCACCTGTTTTGTTCATGAAATACCAAAAACCAGACAAAAGTCCTATTAAAACAATAGGCAAATAGCAAGTCCAGCACAAGCCCTATTCAATCAGCCCATGTTGAACAAAAGGGTATTCTGCCCCTTTAATGAAGCAAAGCAACTACAGTTGTGCCATTATATTTTTGTATTTCCTTTTTAACACAACTAATATTCCCCACATTTCTCCTTAAAAGGAAATCCATGCCAATTCCAACAAAACAAACATTAAATAAACCAGAAATGTGATTTTTGTAATTAAATAATTGAATCCTGGCATAGTTGTTGTTTATGGAAAATTAACTGGGTTCATCCGCTCTCAGATGATCCAGTGTTTGCCCAGTGCCACATTATATTGTCTAACAAACTGGATGGGGGAGGGGGTGGGGTTCTTTCCTTCTATTGTGTACTCATGGGCTTCTGTATCAGACTTCCTGTTTTCATCTTAAACCTCTAGGGCTAGGGCTTGAGCATGCTCAGTTTGCTCCTCCTCCCCTCCCTTCTCTGCTGTAATCTGAGCCCCGAACTATAAGCGAGCAGGGAAAGACTCAGGCAGGAAGTGATATCACACCAAGCTAATATGGCAGCTGCTATCCTAAACAAACAGAGAGAGCTTCTAGAGCTTTTTACTCTATGGTAAAACATTCTACAGAATAAATATAGCATTCTAGCTTGCCCTATTGCAGCTAATCTATTGGCAATCGAATGCCTCCGTAGCTTTCCTTCTCCTTTAAACCAAATTCTTTTCAGGATTGGGGACACATGTCCCTGAACCCCTGTAAAAAACCTATTGGGGCTAATGATGATGCTACATGGATACAGCCAATGATTTCCTTCAGCGGAGCATTTGTTACAGCTGCACTGCTGGTTCTGACTGACACAGAGATCAGCGCACATTCCTTATGAGACATAAAACTTCTCACCTCTGTCTGTGACACTTCACATGTAAAGAACAAGCCTGATACACCAGACCGAGTGCTTGTTGTGTGTTCATCTCTCTGTCGCACTTGTATCAAAGCAAAGGCTGCAGTGTAACAAAGTGACAATATGTGTCAAACTGTGACTTATTTTGTGTCTGTCACAGCCAGAAATACCCCTGAGCTTATATCCCAGGAGGATGTGACACTCACAGATGGAAGGAATGTATTGTGATATCAGTTACTGACAGCAGGGAGTGCAAATACTACTACTACTGCACTTATGCCTTATTATTACTCCTACTTTGTTTTAAACAGGATCCAGGCTTTAAGATGCAGGGATACCACAAACCTACATAAAGGGTTTTTTAGAAATAAAGCTAAGTACTGAAACCTCAACTCACAAATATATCCCTTTTGTTGTACATTTCCTTTTTGGGCAACTTACATTTGTAGCACCGACTCCCTTCCCAGAGACTATTATCCACTGTTACTATAGGCACCATCTCTCCCTACTATACCTGCTATCCCACAGTCACACTCCCTTCCCAGAGACTATTATCCACTGTTACTATAGGCACCATCTCTCCCTACTATACCTGCTATCCCACAGTCACACTCCCTTCCCAGAGACTATTATCCACTGTTACTATAGGCACCATCTCTCCCTACTATACCTGCTATCCCACAGTCACACTCCCTTCCCAGAGACTATTATCCACTGTTACTATAGACACCATCTCTCCCTACTATACCTGCTATCCCACAGTCACACTCCCTTCCCAGAGACTATTATCCACTGTTACTATAGACACCATCTCTCCCTACTATACCTGCTATCCCACAGTCACACTCCCTTCCCAGAGACTATTATCCCACTGTTACTATAGACACCATCTCTCCCTACTATACCTGCTATCCCAGTCACACTCCCTTCCCAGAGACTATTATCCACTGTTACTATAGGCACCATCTCTCCCTACTATACCTGCTATCCCACAGTCACACTCCCTTCCCAGAGACTATTATCCCACTGTTACTATAGACACTATCTCTCCCTACTATACCTGCTACCCCACAGTCACACTCCCTTCATAGAGACTATTATCCACTGTTACTATAGACACCATCTCTCCCTACTATACCTGCTATCCCACAGTCACACTCCCTTCCCAGAGACTATTATCCCACTGTTACTATAGGCACCATCTCTCCCTACTATACCTGCTACCCCACAGTCACACTCCCTTCATAGAGACTATTATCCACTGTTACTATAGGCACCATCTCTCCCTACTATACCTGCTATCCCACAGTCACACTCCCTTCCCAGAGACTATTATCCACTGTTACTATAGACACCATCTCTCCCTACTATACCTGCTATCCCACAGTCACACTCCCTTCCCAGAGGGTATAACCCACTGCTACTATAAACACAGTCTTTCCCTACTATACTTGTTAAGGTCCCACACATGCTTGGTTACACCCCACCTCTAAACGATCTTTGGGTAAGTTTCCAAGTAATTATAAAGGTCAGTGTTAGTAGCGGGTGGGTATATCTCCTTATGCAGAAGGCTGTTTCAGTGTCACTGCTGTGCAACCACATAATACTCTCCATATAAATAACATTCTAACCACATGGACTTTGCACAAACACTTGGCTCAGTCCATTTGGGGAATGTACCAATATAAAACATAGGGGGAAAGAGAGCAGAGCAGAATAGGCTTAGTGTTAGCATAACTGATCTATCATAAAAAACCCACAGAACAATTCAGTTTTTAACCACTTACCTGTCACCTACAGCAGCAAGCAGTTGTTCAGGTAATAAAAACCACAAGTAACAAAACCCCAAACCAAACCCCCAAATGCCCATCATGGAATGAATCCCACCGGGGGGACATGTACTTCAGACTTACCAAACATCCACACGTCACTGGCAGAGGTAAAACGTCTAAAGTTAATGGACTCCGGTGCCATCCACTTAATGGGCAATTTACCTTTGGAAGCTGTGGAAACAACATTATGTTACATGAGATCACAGTAAATCATCATTATTAACAGCAGACTGGATTCTACAGCTTCTAATGTTAGTGACAGTATCAGAATAAGTATGGTTACAAGTCCTGAAGGACTCGGGAAGCTTAGCAGCCTCAAAATGGTTGATATTGGGTCAATATTTAGAATTATATTGTACAGTACTGGTGAATATGTTGGTGCTATGTATATTAAGTATAATGATTAATCACATTCCTTTCACGTGGGATGTTACATTTGTTATTTGCAAGGTTAAAGCTGCAGAGAGAAAATACAGGTATGCGACCTGTTATCCAGAATGCTCGGGACCTGGGGTTTTCCAGATAACTGATCTTTCCGTAATTTCACACCCTAAGTCTACTAAAAAATCATGTAAACATTAAATAAACCCAACAGGCTGTTTTTTTTCCAATAATGATTAATTATATCTTAGTTGGGATCAAGCACAAGCTACTGTTTTATTATTACAAAAAAATTTGGATAAAATTTGGATAAAAATTTGGATAAAATGGAGTCTATATGAGAAGGCCTTTCTGTAATTTGGAGCTTTCTGGATAATGGGTTTCCAAATAACAGATCCCATACCTGTACTAGGAATGGCCAATGGGAAATACAATATGAATGCATCTGGGTGCTACTGACACATGAGCCACTATACCAAATAATAGAGCCAATAATAATAATAATAATATACATTATACTGTCTCCATTGTACCATCTTACCTTTATAATAAGTACTGTCCTCCATATATCTGGAGAGGCCAAAGTCTCCTAATTTTACACAGTCTGAGGATGAGACCAGTACATTTCTAGCAGCAATATCCCTGAAACAGAAAAGGGAACACAGATATGAATCCAGCAGATGACAATGTAGCAAAAAGAAAAATACAGTATTGCTTAAAATCTCTGGCTGCTGAAATCTACATCTCACAACGGGAAGAAGTTTAGGCAGGTAAAATATATATTGTTTTACTACAATTTTTTCTATATATCAGTGTAGGGGTCGGAGAGGCGGCTTGGTACATGTAAGTTTCTGTAAGAATAAAAATGCAGAGTCCAGCAGGTGTCACTATTGAGTAACATTTAAACAGAAGCCTAATGTTACCAAAATAGAAATTTGTGTTAACCCTTTCCTTGGCACATTTTTTTCATGTTGCTTTCAGAGAAAGCAGTGGAACAGCGTCACCTCTAGAACAGATAAAATGCCGATGTTTCAATTTCAACTAACCTAAGATGAAATATAGTAATTATTCCCTATAAAATGCACCGGTGACTGGTAAGTGCTCGTACCTATGTACAAATCTTTTACTTTCCAAGTAGGCGAGTGCCGTGCTGAGCTGGTAAGAGTAGAGGATCAAGGACGCCAGATCCAGGCTGTATTTTCTGACTTGTAAAAATGATCTCAGCTTTTGGAAGAAGAAAGAAAATGGGTCAGTACAGCTACTTAACCATACAGTTCAACACATTATTTCCATAACAAATTCTGTCCTAATACTGTAAATACAGTAAGTGGTTTTCCCCTTCCTTAACTTAGTGTGCCCAGAACATTCCTTCTCTGTATATTTGTATTTATACATATGGGAGGAGGTGCCATATTGATTCCCTTAGACAGTACAGTATGAGGGTATAGCTTATTGTGTGCCCAGAACATTCCTTCTCTGTATATTTGTATTTATACATATGGGAGGAGGAGGTGCCATATTGATTCCCTTAGACAGTACATTATGAGGGTATAGCTTATTGTGTGCCCAGAACATTCCTTCTCTGTATATTTGTATTTATACATATGGGAGGAGGAGGTGCCATATTGATTCCCTTAGACAGTACTGTATGAGGGTATAGCTTATTGTGTGCCCAGAACATTCCTTCTCTATATATTTGTATTTATACATATGGGAGGAGGGAGGTGCCATATTGATTCCCTTAGACAGTACAGTATGAGGGTATAGCTTATTGTGAGCCCAGAACATCCCTTCTCTGTATATTTGTATTGATACATATGGATAGAAGCTGCCGCATTTCTTCCTTTAGACATAAGAAGTCATTGTGAGCCCAGAACACTTTTTTTAGATTTCATAATATCAGCAGTTTTCCCACTGCTAATAGCATGAATGAGTATCAGGAGTACCCTCTATTTCCTTATGCCGGAAGCATCTCCCGATGCTCAGTGACAGGATTGAGTGGAGAATCATCAAAAGATACTTCCGGTATCAGTATATTAAAGGAACAGTCACAACAAAAAATGAAGTGTTTTAAAGTAATAAAAATATCATGCTATGTTGCCCTGAACTAGTAAAACTGATCTGGTTGCTTCAGAAACACTACTATAGTTCATATAAACAAGCTGGCCAGGGGCGTAACTATAGAGGAAGGAGACCCTGCGGCTGCAGGGGGGCCCAGGAGGTATAGGGGCCCCATGAGGCAATAATTCATATACAATTTCAATAAATATTGGAGAAACAAGTCAACCTCTAAAGGGGGCCTGAAAAATAATTTGCTGTGGGGCCTAGAAATATCTAGTTACGCCACTGCAAGCTGCTGTTTAGCAATGGTGGAAATTGAAAAAAGTTTATATGCACAGGTTAAATAGTGGATAACAGATAACACCATTAAGTTCTACAGAGCTTATCTGCTGTGTAACCTGAACCTTTTCTCCTTTGAACTGCTGCCCCCATTGCTACACTGCAGCTCATTTATATAAACTATAATAGTGTTTCTGAAGCAAACACATCAGTTTTACCACTTTCATTTTTTCATGTTACTGTTCCGTTAAGCATTTGCCCTTCTTTCCAGCCCTCATCAAGACAGAGCAGCAAAGGGCGTTCTTAGTTCCACTTTCATTTTAGCAGTGAACAACTGCCATTATCCTGAAATCTCAGAAGGGCACTTGGAGCAATTTATAAGGGTGGCCATATGTAACACTTGTACAGCTAATAAATCAGCTTGTTTAAATGTAAAGGTATCCTCTAAAATTCAAATCAAACACTGGCACTCGTACGAATACAATATAATGCAGTGACTACTGTTTGGTACAAGTGCCATTAGAACTAGTGGCAGTTGCAGAACTCCCAGCAACAAACAAGAGCACAGGTAACTCCCACCTACCTCTCCCAGGGTGCACAGCTCCATGATAATCCAGACTGGGTTCTCTGTAATGACTCCAATTAACTTTACAATGTGCGGGTGGTCAAACTGGCGCATGGTTACTGCAAGACACACAGACGTGGCATTTAGAGACTTAGGAACAGACAGAGAGTTCAATTGAAGGATAAACCCTGATATGAGCAGCAGATAGTGGGGAGTTTCTGATGATTAAACGATCGCCAGTAAATGACTCATTCTTAAGTTATTTTAGCCCAAAATAGAAGTGTAGCTAATGGACAGATGGGGCAGGATCCAGTTACTGATATTTATGGGAAAACCATGGTTATAATGACTGTCTGCCAATGCTTGGGACCTGGCGCTTTCCGGATAACGGATATTTCCATAATTTGGATCTTCATACGATAAGTCTACTAGAAAATCATGTAAATATTAAATAAACCCAATATGCTGGTTCTGCCTCCAATAAGGATTAATTATATCTTAGTTGGGATCAAGTACAAGCTACTGTTTCATTATTACACAGAAAAAGGAAATCATTTTTCAAAATTCGGATTTTTTAATTATAGGGATGCACTGAATCCAGGATTCGGTTCGGGATTCAGCATGTTTCAGCAGGATTTGGCTGAATCCTTCTGCCAGACCAAACCAAATTAGATTCCTAATTTGCATATGTAAATTAGGGGCAGGAGGGAAATCGTGTGATTCGGTTCGGTATTTGGCCAAATCTTTCGCGATGGATTGGGGGTTTGGCCAAATCCAAAATAGTGGATTCGGTGCATCCCTATTTAATTATAATGTAGTCTATGGGTTCCGGGCCTTTCCATAATTCAGAGCTTTCTGGATAACAGGTTTCCAGATAACAGATCCTGTACTGCCATACTGGTTGTAAAGTCTACTAAGAGACATACAGCTGGAAAGGGGGATACTTAGACTGGGTCTAGGACAACATCAGGGTGCATACTCCCTTTTACAGTAAGGTATGAGCCAGACAGCTTGACTACATTCAGAGCTGAGCAATATGTTAATATATAAAATAATTCAAGGAGTATTGGGGAATGAGTGTACTTGCAGCCTGCAATATTATTCCAAATAAAAAGTCCAATTGAATCATCTGATGTAACACTTTAAGAGCGTGAATACACTGGCCTGTGTAAGGTCACATTTAACTCTATATATGTTGTAGAGCAGGGCTGCCCAAAAGATAGATGGGGATCTACCAGTACACCTTAAGATGGTGATCAGTAGATCTCAAGACACTGTTAATAAACAACTTGTCTAAAGGTGGCCATAGACACACAGATAATATCGTACGAAACGAATTTTCATCCGATATTCGGTGCCTGTATGGTGGAAAAAGTGCCGACCCATATCGGCAGAAGACTTGGATATCGGTCGGCTCATCGATCGGGCTGGACGGAAAATTTTGATCGGGTGCCTTTGAAGGGACCCAAACATCGGCCATTGTTAGTGCTGAATGGTCAGATACAAGTAGAATTCTATTGTTTCTTCCCGTATATCTACCTGTATATGTGACCATTCAGCTCTACACATGTGTATTGAAATGAACGATCTTTCTTGAAAAGACCTTTTCAAGAAAGATGGTAATTGTTACGTCTATGGCCCCCTTAACTCACCTTCCTGTATCATGATTTTCATTCAGTTATTTATTACATTAAGGTTATATAAGAAATAGATGTTTTACTATAAAAATATACATTTTTATTCTAATAAATCAGTATTTAAGTAATATTTTGCATGGAACAGAATGCTAGCAATGCTTTTATGGATGTAGTGGGATGTAATGGAACAACATCACTAAAAGTAGACCCTGCATTAGTAAACTACGGGCACTGCTATTGTAGAATGTAAAATCCACAGATTCAGTATCTAGCAGCCCCTCTAATATTTCATGGCATGTTCACTAAACAGGGTCACACAAGGTCAGCCTGCTGAGTTGCAAAAATGTGTGTGGGAGCTGCCATATGCATTAGCTCAGTTGTTGCTTCAGTGTCAGTACAAAAAGAGGTCTACTAGACTTTACAATTCCCTGGATAAAATGTTCATTAGCTAATTTCAATGTATTTTATAGCAAGTGTTTCCCTATGTTGAAAGTACAGATGTAGTAATGCTTATGTTCTGGGGGAAACAGGTGGTTGTACAGGAATTGCCCCCGTCTCTTTGAATTAAAGGCTAAATGCACAAAACTGTGCCAGATTGGGTACAAAAACAGGAAAAAAAGAATGAAGTGGCTGAATAGAATTCCCAGAAATGGCTGTGCCTCCCCTTTACGCTGGCACTGCAGCTGTGAGCTCATGAAACAAGTGCCAGGAAGTACCCGATACATTGACGGATTCCACGCCAGTTTCCATGGCTCTTAGAGAAAAATAAAAGTTCTTTGTGGTGCCCACAAGCAGAGCAGCCACCCACCCAGATGTGGTTGGCAGGGGGTCCTGCATAAATGTTTAAGGGGTGCAAATAATCCTATTCAGTCACCAGAGAAGTGGAAGTGACATGAAAGTGCTTTATACTAGAGTTGGTCACACACAGGGTGTTTGTACAGTTGGGTCAGTCTCTCATTAAACTGTGTTGGATATCTGATAGCAAGGGTCAACAAAGATGCAATGAAACCAATTGGCTATTAACATTGATTTGATTGGTGCGCTTAGAGCAATACAAATATCTAGTTAGTTGTGCTAGTGACTAAAGTGGTGCAAAACTGGCAGCTTGTGTACACAATGCAGTATTTAGGCACAAACTCTGCACCAAGTGTAGCTTGGGATCTTAAGGTGGTCATAGACGTAGAGATCCGCTGGTTTGGCAATCTCTACCTGATATGCCCACACTGAAGTGGGCGATATCGGGCTGATCTGATCGTGGGCCCAACAATCGGATCATAATGCATCGAAACGGGCAGTTGGATCGTAGGACGCACAGATGCGGGCGAGATCCGACAGACTCGGGCTGTCGGCAGCTTTTATTGGCCCGTGTATGGGGGCCTTTACACACTGCAGCCCTTTTCCCAGCTAGTTTGCTCCTGTATATGCCTGTCCCTCCATATTATAGAACTTTATTTATTTTATCATCATAGGGGCCACCTTGCAGGTGGGCTCTACTGTATGCAACAGCAACAGAGCATGGCAATTTTGGACAGAACTTTCTTGTGTAAAGGTGGCCATACACGGAACTATAAAAGCTGACGACAGACCAAGTCAGCAGCTTATTGGCCAGTGTATGGGGTCATCAGACAGGCTTCCGAAGATTTTTGCCCATATATCGGTTGGGGAAGCCCGTCAGAGGGCCAGATGTCAATCATGCAGGTTTAATAAGCTCATCGGATTGATGAGCACATCAGTTTGTTGATGAGTCCTCACTCCGACCACCTGCATTCCGGCATTGTGCCCACTATTGGATCAGGCCGATATCTGCCACTCAAGGTGGGCATAATTGGGCAAATCTGCTTGTTTGATGACCTCTCCTTACAAGCGGATCTGTCCATGCCACTCTTAACAACTAAATAGTGAATCCAATGGGATAACAAAGACTTACAGGCCTCTTGTAAGAACTTCTCTCTCACACTGTCTGATGTGCAGTTCTTACACGTTTTGATTGCGACAGCCATGGCCGGGTTCTCCTATAAAATAAACAGAGCGTCTCACATTAGAATGACACACAGTAGGGAACATATAAAATATACGGATGAGCGAGTACATTGCTTTGGGTAGAAAGTGGGTGCTTAGTGACTGCTAATTAGCGGATAGGAATTACAGCTCCCCAGCATGAGGGCGAGTACATAATTTCATTTGGTAGAAACACACCATAAAATCACCTAATTAGACAGCATCTCCGAGTGTCCCAATATACAGCAGCCCTCGTGCTCTAAGTGCTTAGCTAAACATTAATAACGTGTCTGAGTAAAGAACAGCCAAGCTCCATTTAGCAGGCGAGGAGTCACATCCCAACAGTGGTATTATACAATGAATAACTCCCACACAAATTAGTGGAATAGTAATAAACATCAAACTCTCAAGTTAGGCAAAGCACAACTCTGCAGCCCATCACTATACTATAGAAATTACAGACAATGGTCACACTAAAGGGTTACTAATTGTAGGATAACGGCGGTATAAAGTAGAATTATTTGACAAGAAATTGCCCAATGAGAAAAGGTTTCTGACTTATATTTTACACAGTTTTACACAACTTTTATATAAGGCTACACTAACTCAGTTGTATAAATTACAGCTAAAATAGAACAGCGAACTTCATACAACATACATAGTGATTGTGCTCACAATATAATATGAGATATGGGAGACGTACTTATTGTTACCCTGTACCTGAAATTGATATACCTGTGATGTAAAGGAGTCTGAACAGATCCCAAGATAAGATTTACTCCACTGATATAAAGGTATGGGATCTCTTACCCAGAAACCCATTATCCAGACATGGTTCATTTTTATTTTTCTACGTCCTTGGTTTTTGATGAAAACTCACATGATTTTAAAGATTCGGTTTGGCTTGGCATAAGAATTTGGCTGAATACCAAACTGAATCCGAATTTGAATATGCAAATTATGGTTAGGAAGGTGAAGAGAGAACTACACACGTAACATGTGGTTACATTTTGTTTTTTTTTTTTACTTCCTTGTTTTCTGATGAAAATCACGTGATTTTAAGGATTTGGTTTGGCCGGGCACAAGGATTTGGCCGAATACCAAACTGAATCCTGTATTTGGTGCATCCCTAGTGTTTATTAAGGCCTGGGAGAGAATGCAGAATACAAGAGATTGTTTATACCCATTCACTAGGAGCCGAGGTTCTGAAGTTGGGCCTAAATGCAAACATAAATAAAAGTAAAACAGTGGGGGGAACCAGAGACGAGTACTCACCGGACTCATGTAAACCCCTTGGTGAACATCCCCAAACTGCCCTTCCCCGATGCAGCGGCCCAGCTCAATGCGATCTCTCTGGATCTCATAATCGCCGGCTGTGAGACACAATGAAAGGGATTTAATAGGCAATTGGTGGGAAGCCAAAGAAGTCAGAGTCAGGGTAAGGAGGCATGTGCAATGTGTTAGGGGATGAATATTTATAGTATAACCCTGTGTAACACTGCAGGCCAATCTCACCTTCCCATTTGCATTCACTCATGCGGCATTCACTCACTCACGCGGCACATAATAGCATGTCTTACTACAATTACACATACACATTTAACATTAGCTCAAATAAATACCCGGGGCTGTGCGGCTGGAATAGGATATTACTAAAAATATTATATTAAATATCAAAAAAGAGGCAGAATATCCTCGGATGACTTCTTGCTATAAAACCATTATGATATAGAGCTCATTTAAATGAGGGGAACTCCTTTTATAGGCAGGACAGTATTTACACAACTTGCACCCCTAGGCCTGCTGACGTCCATCGCCCCTGTCCCCTCCCTTTTATTTGCGTAAATTTTCATCGGGACCGGAGCAATGGGGACAGGCGCAATAAAAAACTATTTGATCTCCTGAGCATTCTCAGTGTTTCTGAACCAATGTTGGTGTGGTTGGGCAACATGCTGCCCCCTAAAATCCTGCCGCCCTAGGCCCTTGGTAGCCTCTAAAAAAAAACCGGGCCTGTTTATAGGGACATGCTGCATACAGCGGTGGTAGTGTTGTCACTCGCAGTACCACTTCTCACCAGCTTTCCACGACATTAAGCTTTTCCATAGACAACAGTAGAACAGCACCACCAGCTGCTCTTTCTGCTTATGAGTTGAATACAAATAGCAGTATCCTCATTTTAAGAAGCTCTACAAAACAATAATATATCCACTGGAAATATCTATGTAAAGATGGGCCTTCACGGACAATATCTAAGAATTATTGTTGAGCTGTAGCCTCCAACTGATCCCATAAGCCAAATAATTTAAGAAGTGGTTTATAAAAGTCATTATGAGGATTCTGGGATTTGTAGTTCCACTACAGGCTGAAATCAGCACCATAAGGACTTATAAAGGGAAAGGAAGGATGGTAACTAGGTTGGCCCCAGAGCAAAGCAACATTCATCACACAGCAGGCAAATTAAAATGATTTCGACAGAGACCTGTTACCTTCGTCTAATCCATAGCTCTCTGATTGGCAGTTAAAGGAAATAAAAGAACACAAACTGGTTTTACAAAAGGTTAAATGAATTGCAACAAAACAACACACATGGCCTCAGAGCCGGAGGCAAAAGAGCAATGGGCTCATGGGAAACAGAGAAATAAATCAGCAGATTCCAGGTCACGTTAGTTGTAGGACAGTTGGCACAGACATTGTGGCAAATAGATGCCACTCTAGGGTTATTTTTTTATCTTAGAAAAATAGTTTCCATAAAAGTCCCCCAGGCAAGCATTTATTTTAAAGGAACAGTTTGGTTTAAAATGAAAAAAAAAAGAATAAATAAATAGGCTGTGCAAAATAAAAATATATCTAATATAGTTAGTTAGCCAAAAATGTAATGTATAAAGGCTGGAGTGACTGGATGTGTAACATAATAGCCAGAACACTACTTCCTGCTTTTCAGCTCTATAACTCTGAGTTAGTCAGTGACTATAAGGGGGCCCACATGGGACATAACTGTTCAGTGAGTTTGTAATTGATCCTCAGCATTCAGCTTAGATTCATAAGCAACAGTTATGATCCATGTGACCCCCTCAAGTCTCTGATTGGTTACTGCCTGGTAACCAATCAGTGGAAACCAAGAGAGCTGAAAAGCAGGAAGTAGTGTTCTGGCTATTATGTTACACATCCAGTCACTCCTTTTTATTTTGCACAGCCTATCTATTTACCCAGTTTTTAATTTTATACTGAACAATTCCTTTAAGAGCTCATATATACAGTAGGCATAACATATATTATGTTAGACATCCAATCACTATATTTTTGGCTAAATATCTATATTGGAAACATGTTTTATTTTGCACAGCCTGTCTATTTACCCAGTTTTTATTTTTATACTGAACAGTTCTTTTTAAGCAACTCATAAAGAAGATGAGACAAAGGTGATTAAAGGGAAAGTACCACACACACGTTGATAACGGATTATGACACAATTTGCACATATCACTATCACGGATATATACACATTCATCTCAGAATCTGAAAATGTACAATGTTCATGCATTCTTTTTAATACAAATGCCCTGTTCCTTGCCGAGTGCTAGAAAAGATACAATATCTCTGAAAAACAAATAACCCTTCTTGTGAGTTACAGAAAGGAGATCACCCCATTATAGAGCTGTTAAACGATGACATTGACAGCTTTAATAATGTTTTATGATATTCTGCCTCATTAGATACTGGATTATTATATAGTTTATAACCCGCTGACTTTGTCAAGTCTTCTGGTTTCTTTCACTGTCATTGTTAAATCCGACACAGGAACCCTGGGCAGCAGTGCTGTAAATGGTAATGAGCCATGCCTTGTTGGACAGGGACTCTGATACTGACCTAGAATTCCTGCCATAAAGTAAGACAGAACTGCTGCTGCTTGCCAGAAAGGAAACAGAAATGGTCGCATGAGCACTAGCAAATGTATCCTCCATGCAAGCACAAAAACAATAACATGTCCAGCAGTAAACCTAAACTTCTCCTCCCAAAACTACAGTGCCCCCACCCAGAGGTTCAGCAGCCCTATTACAATAATGATCCAGGCCTTCAAAGTTGCCCGCAGCAGCTTCCCATCTTGGATCTGGTTAAGCATCTTTTGTGTGTCAGTGGCACTGCACATGCTCAGTGGGCTCTGTCATCCCAGCTCTCATAGAAGCTACAGGGCTGATAATAAAACAGTTCTGTTGCAGAATGCACTGGTTTCTATGCGGCCATGTAATGCGACAAATCATCAACGTGATGTTGTATATATACTGTATACTGGGCATGTTATATTGTATATAAACTGTATATTGTGAGTGGGTCCCTAAGCTCAGGTAAGTGACAGCAGCACAGAGCATGTGCTGGGAATCATGATAAATGGGAAGCTACTGGGGCATATATCTTCTTAGTTACTCAATGTGCATAATAAGCAAGCAACATTTCTAGTTCAAGTCTTTGTTGGGTTTCATTCTGTTAAATGAACAGTAATGTCAAAAAATGAAAGTGTTTTAAAGTAATAAAAATATAATGCAGTGTTGCCCTGCACTAGTAAAACTGGTGTGTTTTCTTCAGAAACACAACTATAGTTCATATAAACACGCTGCAGCCATTCAAGCACAGGCTACACAGTAGACAACAGATAAGTACTACTATAGTTTATATAAACAAGCAGCTGTGTAGCCATGGGCGCAGCCATTCAAGCACAGGATACACAGTAGATAACAGATAAGTACTACTATAGTTTATATAAACAAGCAGCTGTGTAGCCATGGGCGCAGCCATTCAAGCACAGGATACACAGTAGATAACAGATAAGTACTACTATAGTTTATATAAACAAGCTGCTGTGTAGTCATGGGGGCAGCCATTCAAGCACAGGATACACAGTAGATAACAGATAAGTACTACTATAGTTTATTTAAACAAGCTGCTGTGTAGCCATGGGGGCAGCCATTCAAGCACAGGATACACAGTAGATAACAGATAAGTACTACTATAGTTTATATAAATAAGCTGCTGTGTAGCAATGGGCACAGCCATTCAAAGGAGAAAAGGCTCAGGTTACACAGCAGATAACAGATAAGCTCTGTAGAACATAATGGTGTTATCTGTTATCCACTATTTAACCTGTGCCATATAGACTTTTTTCAATTTCCTCAATTGCTACACAGCAGCTTGTTTATATGAACTATAGTTACATAGTTAAATTGGGTTGAAAAAAGACAAAGTCCATCAAGTTAAACCCCTCCAAATGAAAACCCAGCATCCATACACCAACCCCTCTCTACTTTTAATTAAATTCTATATACCCATATCTACACTAACTATAGAGCTTAGTATCACAATAGCCTTTGATATTATGTCTGTCCAAAAAATCATCCAAGTCCCTCTTATAGTCATTAACTGAATCAGCATCACAACATCACCCGGCAGTGCATTCCACAACCTCACTGTCCTGACTGTGAAGAACCCCCTACGTTGCTTCAAATGAAAGTTCTTTTCTTCTAGTCTAAAGGGGAGGCCTCTGGTACGGTGATCCACTTTATGGGTAAAAAGGTCCCCTGCTATTTGTCTATAATGTCCTCTAATGTACTTGTAAAGTGTAATCATGTCCCCTCACAAGCGCCTTTTTTCCAGAGAAAACAACCCCAACCATGTCAGTCTCCCCTCATAATTTAACTCTTCCCTCCCTCTAACCAATTTAGTTGCACTTAGTCTCTGCACTCTCTCCAACACTATAGTAGTGTTTCTGAAGCAAACACATCAGTTTTACCAGTGAGGGGCAACACTACATCATATTTTCATTACTTTAAAACACAATTTTTCGGTGTGACTGTTCCTTTAAGGTTATTAAAGTTTTCCTGCAAAGTCCATTAGTGCATTGATTATTATAGGTTGTTCTCCTGTAGGTATTGTTTGGGGGTGACGCTCTGCGATTACGACCCCCATGGTCCATGGCGTAGACTTACTGGAAGGCATAGTGTAGGTGTCCTCTTCATCTATAATCTCTGCATAGTCGTCGGTCTCTGGAAACAAAAGAATACAGAGAAGAGTTAACAGGGAGAACCATGAAAGTCCCAGAAAGTTTTAATTCATACCGATTGTTATTCGGCAGAAGAGAGTGAGATTAACAGGAGAGAGAGACGTGTAAATGACACCCCTGGTTTTGTGCCAGACTCTACCCCCCCCCCCCTCCACTACGGTTTCTGACAGTCACTAATGGCACTTGCGGATTCGTACAAATATCCTCCTGCTGAACCCAAACTCACACCTTGGTACAAATAGTATTAACTTTCCCTGTTTAACGGCTCACACTGCGCGCTACAGTCACTACCGTATATACTCGAGTATAAGCCGTCCCGAGTATAAGCCGAGGTACCTAATTTTACCTCCAAAAACTGGGAAAGCTTATTGACTCGAGTATAAGCCGAGGGTGAGAAATGCAGCAGCTTCTGGTAAGTTTCAATCTCGTTTTTGGATGACTATTCTTAGGCGCCGGCTACTATTCTAAGGCGCCGGCTACTATTCTAAGGCGCCGGCAAATATTCTTAGGAGCCGGCGAATATTCTTAGGAGCTGGCAAATATTCTTAGGAGCTGGCAAATATTCTTAGGCGCCGGCTACTATTCTTAGGCGCCGGCTACTATTCTAAGGCGCCGGCGAATATTCTTAGGAGCCGGCTACTATTCTAAGGAGCAGGCGACCGTTTTTGCACTTGACCCGAGTATAAGCCGAGGTAGAGTTTTTCAGCATATTTTGGGGGCTGAAAACTCGGCTTATACTCGAGTATATATGGTAATCTCTGTATCGAACAGAAGTTCAGTATATTTATTTGGCTAAATAGGATGGCGGGGGGCGTCATAAATATCTCATACTGTATTCTAGTCTCCATATCTGTATTCATTCTTATTTCATCAATAATAAGAATATTTAAGCTAAGATCAGAATGAGAAATGCATCAGCCTTCTCTTGCAGAAACCCTGACTGTATATTTGGCAGCAGCACATTATCCTAAAGAAGAGGGTCGGGTCAGATCAATAAAGCAGGTTGGATACCAAATAGCAGGCTGCCAAATGTTATTTGCTGATTTGTTGCTATAGGATACAAGATCTGAAGCAAACTTTAGACTTGTGGTGACCCTGTCCCTATATAGTGTGTAGGCAGAGCATTCTGAGAGTTATAGCACCCACAGTTTCCAGCAGAAGGGGCATATAAATCCAGCTGTCTCTGGAGGGGGCTCAATTTGCTTCACATTAATGACAGCGGAAATGAAAAATGATGGCTGGAAATGAGCTGTAACTGAGAGGTGTATATGTGATATGTCTGTGCTGTATTACAGGGCGGAACAGAGAAAGAGAACTTTCCAGGACACTGGGAATCATCTGCACAGTTTATAGTGTTTGGCGTAAAAGAGAGATGTGCATTAACATGGCCCATCTGAGTGCCAACATCACATAAAGCTTCGGGCTATGGTGTGAGGGGGGGTTTATAGATTTAGACACTCAATAAGTACAATGTTTTGTCACCCGTGCAAATTCACAGGCAACAAAACTCTAAAAACAGCCTCCCAAGCAATTACAGCACGTGGATCACTCAAAATGCAGAATCGCATGAAAGTGTAGCAGTTGAGCAACAAGTACGACACAATTGAAATTGCATTTTGTTGCCCGTGACTTCACATAAGAAACAAAACAGCTGCATGTCATTACCCTGAGCACACTAAGTGCCTAAATACAAATATTGATGGATTAAAAGTGCCTTATAGATTAAAAGTGCATTAGAAGACCTTGGAAAAATCACTTAACGTCTCTCCAATTCAAGCACTTAGACTGTAAGCTCTACGGTACAGGGACGGCGACACTCAGAGTCTAGTAGTAAAACAACTACACTCTATAGTGAATAATGTACATTTTATTATAGTGATATATAAGGATATTATAAGTCCAGAAAGAGTTCCATGACCACATAAAAGCAAGAGGCCGACTGAGATGACTTCTATATCCTCATATTTTCCAACAAAGTATTTTATTTATTATAATACACAAGTTTTAGGAGTCATGTGACACAATAACATCACTACTCACCGTTTATAACGGATGTCATCACTATTCACAGTTCATAAGGATATAATACACAAAAGCCATGAATATTTTGTAAACTTTATCCTTATAAACGGTGAGTACTGATGTCATCAGTTATAAACGGTGAGTAGTGATGTCATTTTTGTCACATGACTCCTAAAACTTGTGTATTATAATAAATAAAGTACCCCATTTTGCAAAATATGAGGATATTAGAAGTTACCTCGTAGTTCCATGACCTGTATAAAAACAGTCGGCCTTAGGCCTCATGTTTGTTTATGGTCATGAAACTACTCGGTAACTTGTAAAATCCTTATAATTTACAAGAGGGGGTACTTTATGCACTATATAATTTACAGGGCATTTATGGCGCTTGTGAAAGAAAAAAAAAAGTCTTGACTCCAGAATACTGAAAGAAATTGTTTCATTTAAGGACAGAGACACAAGTTCAGATTTGGGGAGATTAGTCACCGGGCGACAAATCTCCTCTACTTTGGGGCGACTAATCTCCCCAAACTGCCTTCCCGCTGGCTAGAATGTAAATTGCTGGTGAGATGGCACTCTGAGCGCTTCCTTCGTTCCTCGTGAGGCAACTTTGGTTGGTTTAGGAAAACGAATCGCTCAGAGTGCCATCCTGCCGGCAGAAAGGCAGTTTGGAGAGATTAGTGGCCCCAAAGAAGAGGAGATTTTTCGCTGGGTGACTAATCTCCCTGAATCTGACCATGTGTCTCTGCCCTAAAGGGGATGTTCACTTTCCAAACAATTTTTTGTTCAGTTCCAGTGTTTTAAGATTGTTCACTATAAAGAAAGATTTTCTTCAATTGCCTTTTATTTTAAGTTTTTTTTCTAAAAATTGTGGTTTAAAAGCTGAATGTTCCTGCCTCTAGTGTTTCAGTCTGGCAGCTGAGTGATCCGGGTGCTAATTCTGTTACAATTTGTAGTTCCATTAGTTGATCCATTTCTCAGTAGGATCTATAGGTGAATATCAGCAACTATTGTGTCAATTCTAACAGCTGCCTGCAATGAAACTCAGGGATTCTGCTCAGCAGGGACAAAGATAAATGTATCAACTTAATGTATCAATTTAGTTACAGGGTCACTGACCCCAATCTAAAAACAAATGCTCTGTAAGGCTACAAATGTATTGTTATTGCTACTTTTTATTACTGATCTATTCTATTCAGGTCTCTCCTATTCATATAGATGCATAATTGCTAGAGTAATGTGGACCCTAGCAACCAGATTGCTGAAATGACAAACTGGAGAGCCGCTGAATAAAAGACTGAAATTACTCAAAAACCACAAATAATAAAAAATGAAAACCAATTGCAAAGTGTCTCAGAATATCCCTCTCTACATCATACTAAGAATTAATTAAAAGGTGAACAACCCCTGTAATGTTACCGTCCGTCCTATAAAAGAGAACATACCTGGTTGGTACAGATTTGTAAGCAACAAATAAATATGATAAATGATGATCAAAGTGGCATATTTTAGTGATTATCAATGTTAGTAATAAGCATTGAGAATATAAATAATGAAAGCGCAGGCATTACCGTCCCCACTAAATTCATCTGCGGGATCCAGGAGGCATGCAAAGACAAAGCAGAGAGAGGAATAAGGAGGCTTGTTGAATGGAGTGGATACAAGAGGCCGGTGTTCCACCGAAGGCAACTTCGTTATGAAAACATTTATTCACAATATGCAGTTAAATATTGTCCAACATTCTGTCCTATTCCTGACCCTATACTGACACAGGAATCAATAAGAAGCTGATGCTGCTCAAACTGGTAAGATATGGTACTGCAAGTGAAAAAGCTATCCTTTTATGGAAATATTTTTATATCAGAAACACTACTATATCAAGGTGATACTTACCCTTTAAACTTATGGATAGGAAAGAACTGTTCACATAGAAATCAGTTTTATTACTAAGGGCACCTGGCAGAATGATGGGCATAATATTAATTGCTACGGTAATGGCATGACAATTAGACATGATGTGAAAATGCTAACGAGTATTTAACAAATTGCCTCTAATGAGCTAGAACTATTATTCCAACTGCAGTGCAAAAGATCCATTAATCTCTCTGTATATTGCGGCACTGTGTATTGGCTCTAATAGACTGGAGAACACAATGATTAATGGTTACACTGGTCTGTATTATACTGGTCTGTGTGTGTGGGGCTGGGCACACATTATTATATTGGTCTCTACGTGGGGCTGGGCACACATTATTATACTGGTCTGTATTATACTGGTCTGTGTGTGGGGCTGGGCGCACATTATTATACTGGTCTGTACGTGGGACTGGGCGCACATTATTATACTGGTCTGTACCTGGGGCTGGGCACACATTATTATACTGGTCTGTATTATACTGGTCTGTCTGTTGTGCTGGGCGCACATTATTATACTGGTCTGTACGTGGGACTGGGCACACATTATTATACTGGTCTGTACCTGGGGCTGGGCACACATTATTATACTGGTCTGTATTATACTGGTCTGTGTGTGGGGCTGGGCACACATTATTATATTGGTCTGTACCTGGGGCTGGGCGCACATTATTATACTGGTCTGTACGTGGGGCTGGGCACACATTATTATACTGGTCTGTACGTGGGACTGGGCACACATTATTATACTGGTCTGTACGTGGGACTGGGCACACATTATTATACTGGTCTGTACGTGGGACTGGGCACACATTGTTATACTGGTCTGTACGTGGGGCTGGGCACACATTTTTATCCTGGTCTGTACGTGGGACTGGGCACACATTATTATACTGGTCTGTACGTGGGACTGGGCGCACATTATTATACTGGTCTGTACGTGGGACTGGGCGCACATTATTATACTGGTCTGTACGTGGGACTGGGCACACATTATTATACTGGTCTGTACGTGGGGGTGGGCACACATTATTATACTGGTCTGTATTATACTGGTCTGTGTGTGGGGCTGGGCACACATTATTATATTGGTCTGTACCTGGGGCTGGGCACACATTATTATACTGGTCTGTATTATACTGGTCTGTGTGTGGGGCTGGGCACACATTATTATATTGGTCTGTACGTGGGGCTGGGCACACATTTTTATACTGGTCTGTACGTGGGACTGGGCACACATTATTATACTGGTCTGTACGTGGGACTGGGCACACATTATTATACTGGTCTGTACGTGGGGGTGGGCACACATTATTATACTGGTCTGTATTATACTGGTCTGTGTGTGGGGCTGGGCACACATTATTATATTGGTCTGTACCTGGGGCTGGGCACACATTATTATACTAGTCTGTGTGTGGGGCTGGGCACACATTATTATATTGGTCTGTCTGTTGTGCTGGGCGCACATTATTATACTGGTCTGTACGTGGGACTGGGCACACATTATTATACTGGTCTGTATTATACTGGTCTGTGTGTGGGGCTGGGCACACATTATTATATTGGTCTGTACCTGGGGCTGGGCGCACATTATTATACTGGTCTGTACGTGGGACTGGGCACACATTATTATACTGGTCTGTACGTGGGGGTGGGCACACATTGTTATACTGGTCTGTACGTGGGGCTGGGCACACATTATTATACTGGTCTGTACGTGGGACTGGGCGCACATTATCAAGACAAAATACAGCGTGTACATTGGGCACTGCAGGTGGCTCACGAAGCGCCAGTTTGGAACAATAAATCTTTGTATTGCTGCTTAGAGATCCACTTAATAAACAATGAGCTCAACATGGAGACGCAGGTATAAGTGGAAGCGTTGAGGGAAATTTGATCATTTGCTAACACAGCCGTGGCTGCTGTAACCCAGATCTACTGCCGGTTATTGTATCATATCTCTCATAATATACCTGAATCTTATATCTAATCCTGGCCAGCAATACAATACTGATATACTAAATGGCAGAGAGCAGTGCCTTGTCTCTTCCCTCACATGAGTGCAACCCTCTAAGCACAGGCACGTGAGATCCTTAATGTGCACAGATTATTTTGCCAGACATAGTATAGTTTTATGGAATCTCTGTACAGACTATGAGCAAACTTAGGGGCTGTTCCTGCTGAATTGTGCTTAGTACAGGGAATACCTATGCTGTCATAGTTTTATGGGATCTCTCTGTACAGACTATGAGCAAACTTAGGGACTGTTTCTGCTGAATTGTGCTTAGTACAGGGAATACCTATGCTGTCATAGTTTTATGGGATCTCTCTGTACAGACTATGAGCAAACTTAGGGGGCTGTTCCTGCTGAATTGTGCTTAGTACAGGGAATACCTATGCTGCCATAGTTTTATGGGATCTCTCTGTACAGACTATGAGCAAACTTAGGGACTGTTCCTGCTGAATTGTGCTTAGTACAGGGAATATCTATGCTGCCATAGTTTTATGGGATCTCTCTGTACAGACTATGAGCAAACTTAGGGGCTGTTCCTGCTGAATTGTGCTTAGTACAGGGAATACCTATGCTGCCATAGTTTTATGGGATCTCTCTGTACAAACTATGAGCAAACTTAGGGCTGTTCCTGAATTGTGTTTAGTAAATGTGCTTAGTATATCTCTAAACTGGCATAGTTTTACAGCCTCCCTCTGTACAGCATATGAGCAAACTTAGGGGGGGTTTTCTTGGTCCCTGTTGACTGAAGAGCACATCCTTGACCCTCTCTACTGGCTCTTTGTAAAGCAAAATCAGTAGAACTTTTACAGAAGTCTTGGAAAACATCTAAAACTCACCAACAGTTTGAGTGGAATTGTGTTTAATCAAATCCGACCCAGATACATTCCTCTGCACACACAGTTACTGAACGTCGGATTTGCAGCCTCTCGCAGGAAACACCTTCTTCCCGTAAGAACTTAAAGATGATTGGGAAGCCACAGCCAAGGACAACACAAAAAGCTCATTCACACAGGAGGGACAAACACAGAGGCTGCACTGTACTCCTGCCGTCAGTAGTTAAATACGAAGAGACCTCTTGTACTTGCAGACCGGCCATATGGCACTGCTGTGGGCACAGGCTTGTACCCCATGTCAGCAACTTCTAATAATGTGAGCGTTCTATTGGAATTCTTTCATATATCTATATTTTGTTTTTAACAAAGTTCATACAAGGAAGAAAAGTAGTTAATAGTTAAAAAGCTACTCCTGCAAAATTATGTGCTTTGTCTTGTGCCCTCGGTAGCCCCTGGAACTATAGCAGGGTGACACCCCAATGTTTCTATATATCTGTAACCTTGTTATGAGCTAAGGGGACCCAGTCTGAAGGCCAGTTAGGGGGAGATTTGGGGTGAGTGTTTATTTGTGCCCTGGGTACCCCTGGAACTATAGCAGGGTGACACCCCAATGTTTCTATATATCTGTAACCTTGTTATGAGCTAAGGGGGCCCAGCCTGGAGGCCAGTAAGGGGGATATTTGGGGGTGAGTGCTTATTTGTGCCCTGGGTACCCCTGGAACTATAGCAGGGAGACTGTTACCCCAATGTTTCTATATATCTGTAACCTTGTTATGAGCTAAGGGGGCCCAGTCTGAAGGTCAGTTAGGGGGAGATTTGGGGTGAGTGTTTATTTGTGCCCTGGGTACCCCTGGAACTATAGCAGGGTGACACCCCAATGTTTCTATATATCTGTAACCTTGTTATGAGCTAAGGGGGCCCAGTCTGAAGGCCAGTTAGGGGGATATTTGGGGGTGAGTGCTTATTTGTGCCCTGGGTACCCCTGGAACTATAGCAGGGAGACTGTTACCCCAATGTTTCTATATATCTGTAACCTTGTTATGAGCTAAGGGGGTCCAGCCTGAAGGCCAAGTGGGGGCAGATTTGGGGCTAGATCTGGAACTACAGTAGGGTGAAAACCTGTAACATAACAATGCTAAAAATCGCCCCAGCCCAGATGCTCCCTGTAATGAAGTTAAAATACATGCAAGGCTGCAGAGTAGTCTGTGCTCAATCCAATCCAGCTGTGGAGTAGTCGCTTTACATTAGCATACTATGCGGCAACATATCACTGGTTCTGACTTGTGAAGTCTGTTATATATGTATGTGTGCAGGGCTCTCGGAGTTAACAAATTATATCATTCCCAGGCAGCCAGAATAACACTGAACTGTCGTTCACAGCGAGGAGGCTTAGGAATGTATAAGCTTCCCTCCTCCCTATAAGTGCGTTCTTTTCCTATGAGCCAGATCCACCTCTGTACATCAGACAGGTATCAGGGACTCAGAGCAACTCTTCCACTGAAATAGCTGATCTGAGGAGACCATTAAAATAAGGATATTTTTAGGGTGAACAACCTTAGCAACCATACGTAAGAAGCAGCAGAGCTGTGGGTCAAAATAAGTTTTAAAAATAAATCAGAATATTAGAATGTCTACATCTACATTATATCTATAAAATGTCTATCTAGATTCAATACAAAAGGGCGGCATATTCATATATGGGGCACTAGAATGTAAATGCCTGAGCCAAACCCAAGAGTAAGGGAATGGAGTGCCAGGGCATAGCATCAAGTTCATGAGCCAAACACAAAGCCGCATGATGTGGAGCTACTAATCTTTTAGGACAAGTGATTGTCATCTGAGGAAAGGCAGAGGCTAATTTGGGGCTGTTTTGGAGGCTTGAGGCGATGCTATTTTGAGAAGGCATAAACAAAGGCAGTGTGTAATTAGCATGACCAGTAGGAATGTCACAGCGAGCTACAAAGGGCAATGACTTCATCAGATTGTCTGGTGCCCCTTCTACCATTTCATTCTGATCTTCCCCCCACCCTCTCTGTACAGCAGGGAGTCCCTAAAAATGTTTCTTTTTATTTGTAACAAGCTGGGGGAGCACAAGATATTCCCCTGCATGCACAGGCTGCCCGGCAAGTCTTACCTGACACGGAGACTGCGTGCGCCCGTACCCCATGCTTCTCGTTGTTGGCCAGCCTGTAAGAGAGAGGGTTGAATCTGTGAATGGTGCACATTCTTCATGGTCAAAGAGCCTGTGTCTTCTCCTCTAACAGGCTAACTTCTGTAATTAGCAGGACTAATCCATTTTCCACCCAGGCAGAGGGGGTTGAGGGAGGGCACTGAAAACTGAAAGGAAAATACCACTACCTCTTTTTTGTGTGGAGCCGAGCTGTAAAAGTGAATGTTAATGGAAGGTGGAAAGAGGAATTAATCTGGATAACAACATTTCCACCATAAACACACATTTGCTTACTGAATGCTTAGCTATTAATTAGGAGCCATATTGAACAGCGGTGACCCCATATATTGATATCTGGTTATAGATTAATAATTCACTTATATTTAGATCATAATTAAGCAGTTTACAATATGAAGATGTACAAGACTGAAGTCCTAAGGGAGAAAAATGCACCTAAAGTGCTGGAATATTTCATAACCACAAATAATATCTCCCTGTGTGATAAAGGAACAGAGTGGCTCAGTACATGATACTGTATTGTGCTGCAGCATGTAGGTGCGCTATTAATCATGATACACCCCTATGTTATATGTAGGTGCACTATTAATCCTGATACACCCCTATGTTATATGTAGGTGCACTATTATATCCAGATACACTCCTATGTTATATGTAGGTGCGCTATTAATCCTGATATGATCCTATGTTACATATAGGTGCGCTATTAATCATGATACACCCCTATGTTATATGCAGGTGCACTATTATATCCAGATACACTCCTATGTTATATGTAGGTGCGCTATTAATCCTTATACACCCCTATGTTATATGTAGGTGTGCTATTACACCCCTATGTTATATGTAGGTGTGCTATTAATCCTGATACACCCCTATTTTATATGTAGGTGCGCTATTAATCCTGATATGATCCTATGTTAAATGTAGGTGCGCTATTAATCCTGATACACCCATATGTTATATGTAGATGAGCTATTAATCCTGATACACCCCTATAATATATGTAGGTGCGCTATAAAACCTAATACACCACTATGTTATAGGTGCGCTATTTATCCTGATACACCCATATGTTATATGTAGGTGCGCTATTAATCATGATACATCCCTATTTTATATGTAGGTGCGCTATTAATCCTGATATGATCCTATGTTAAATGTAGGTGCGCTATTAATCCTGATACACCCATATGTTATATGTAGATGATCTATTAGTCCTGATACACCCCTATAATATATGTAGGTGTGGTATAAAACCTAATACACCACTATGTTATAGGTGCGCTATTAATCCTGATACACCCATATGTTATATGTAGGTGCGCTATTAATCATGATACACCCCTATGTTATATGTAGGTGCACTATTAATCCTGATACACAAAGGGTATTTACACTATTAATCCTGATATGCTTCTATGTTACATGTAGGTGAGCTATTAATCCTGATACACCCCTATGTTATATGGAGCTGCGCTATTAATCCTGATATGCTCCTATGTTATTTGTAGGTGCGCTATTAATCCTATTAGACCCCTATGTTATATGTAGGTGTGCTATTAATCCTGATACACCCCTATGTAATATGTAGGTGTGCTATAAATCCTGATACACTGCTATGTTATATGTAGGTGTGGGTGCATGGGCTTTAAGGCTGGACGCTGGCATTCCCCACTGTCTCCTGTTAAATAAACTGGGACGTTCCCTGCATTCCTTGTGTGCATTTCTGCCACTTTCTTCATAGACTCATTCACACTTGGTCATTGTCGAGTATTTTAGAACCCGGGCGGGATCAGCCATTCCTGTCTTGCCAAGAAAGCTCCGCCCAAGTCGCAATCAGGGTCAATATACAGGGTTAGTAAGGATCCGCCAGAGTCAAGTTCATCCTTTTGGAAGGCAGATTCTTCTGCACAAATACTCTTTAACCTTTGTATATTTCTCCTGTTCAAATGGCGGATTAAACTTGCCTTTATATCAGGGGGAGCTGCCATAATGTTTGGCTTAAAACAAATATGGTGGCATATATATATATATATATATATATATATATATATATATATATATATATATTTGGATAAATACGTAGGACACTGCACCCAGGCATGTAAACCTTTTTGTCGAGAGTGCTGGCAACATGGAGGAGCAAGTGTCAGGACTATGAAGATAAAGCCACTGAATTGCAGACCCCCTGATTTAGCAGAGATTAGCTGAGGGCTATTTAGAAATATGTCCATGTGTTGGCCAATGTACCATTATATTGCCCCTGTGCTTCTCATCTGCTGTCAGCACTTCAGCCGGGGTCACTGTTGATTTAACCTTTTTCTTTTTACAGAAACCTGTCATTCACAGATCCATTATCATTGGCCCTGCAGCTGTTCTGGACTGCAATTCCCAGAATCCTTCTCGAAGCCAATGACCTGAAACAAAATGCTGGGGGGAGGCTCTGATTCTGCGAGGGCAGCGGAGGGGAATTTATGTAAATCTGCACTAACCTGATAAACAGAGGTTAAATGAAACCTACAAAATCAATATAAAACATAATCCTACACCTTTCAGTGTAATGCAGCCCCACATCAATAACATTCCACCGAGAAGCGTTCAAAGATCTCATTCAACAGCTTCAACTGATACAAATGAGAATCAATGCAGAGAGTTTCATTGCCCAAACCCCTTCCATTTCCACCTACAGCTCTTCTAAGTTTCAGTATTCAAATAATCCATCACACAGTATATAATTAGGATATTAGAAGTCACTGAGGGGTTGTTCTGTGACCATATAAAGGCACAAGGCTGCAGGCTGAGTTATACAGGGAACTCTGAGTATCACTCATGTATTATAAGGGATAATGTACCCCCTACTGTAAATGATAAGGATATTAGAAGTCACTGAGGGGTTGTTCTGTGACCATATAAAGGCACAAGGCTGCAGGCTGAGTTATACAGGGAACTCTGAGTATCACTCATATATTATAAGGGATAATGTACCCCCTACTGTAAATGATAAGGATATTAGAAGTCACTGAGGGGTTGTTCTGTGACCATATAAAGGCACAAGGCTACAGGCTGAGTTATACAGGGAACTCTGAGTATCACTCATGTATTATAAGGGATAATGTACCCCCTACTGTAAATGATAAGGATATTAGAAGTCACTGAGGGGTTGTTCTGTGACCATATAAAGGCACAAGGCTGCAGGCTGAGTTATACAGGGAACTCTGAGTATCACTCATGTATTATAAGGGATAATGTACCCCCTACTGTAAATGATAAGGATATGTGACCATATAAATGCATAACAGGGTTTTAGGTTTGTCCCATAATTAATAGTGAATGATCTAGACCTGAAAAGTACACATCAGTTATCACACACTGAGTAAGAAGATAATAGTTAGCGAATTGTTAATACTTTCAAAGAGACTGGGCCTTTGCTAAACATTAGTCTCTCACATATAAAGAGCTGAGGGTTAATACAAGGCAAACTGTTAACGTTACAGAGCAGGCAGATAAATACTTACTTTGGTATAGATGGCAGAGCTCTCTCGCCTTCTGCATTGAAAAACAAACAAGAGGGAAGTTGTTAAGAGTTTTGCATCATTTTCCTGACAGAGGCAACAGACAAAACTATTATTTAGAAAAGTATCAAATAAAGGATACAAGAAGCACCTGTTGACATCACAATGCAAATAGTTGTATCTACTAATTATAATTTTACTGTACACTGACTTAAATCTGCTTTATTTCTACAGCAATATCAAGTGATAGCACAAACAATGTGTTATAAGTTTTGTTATGACATTTCCTTCATTAAAGCCATTAGTTAGGAATTGGTTAAAAAAAAATATCCATTATAAGTAGATTCTGCAAACTGCCACTAGGGGGCCCATGGAAGGAAAGCACATTGGCAACATCCTTGAAAAACGGCAAAGCTGCAAAGGCTTCAGATATGTACAAAGCCAATGGGTTCTTAGTGCTCCGCTCTAGATAAGCAATAATACATGAGAGCAGTCTACTAACCAAGATTAGGGATGGGCACATTTTTTCGCCTTGTTTCGCCGTGGAAATGCCGCACATAGACTTGTATGGCAGTGTGTGTTAAAAAAAATACTTCGCCACACAACAATTTTTTTTTGACACCCATAGACTTTAATAGGCATCGGCTGCAATTTGCCGGCAGCAAATTTTTGGCGAAACGAAACGGCTCAAATTCACCCATCCCTAACCAAGATGTATTAAGGTGACAGCACAACCTGTGGCTACTACAGAATATTGTATAGAACAAAACATCCCTCAAGCAAAAAAAAAAATTACGTTTTTAAAGGGGTGGTTCACATTTTAGTATGTTATAGAATGTCTCATTCTAAGCAACTTTTCAATTGGCTCTTTTTTTTAATTATTTGCCTTCTTCTGGCTCTTTCCAGCTTTCAAATGGGGGGTCACTGACCCCATCTAAAAAACAAATGCTCTGCAAGGCTACAAATGTATTGTTATTGCTACTTTTTATTACTCATCTTTCTATTCAGGCCTCTCCTATTCATATTCCAGTCTTATTCATATCAATGCATGGTTGCTAGGGAATTTGCACCCTATCAAAAGAAATAGGGATGGGTGGTTAACCTTTGAGTTAAATTTTCATATGTTATTGAATGTCTCATTCTAAGCAACTTTTCAATTTTTTTTTTAATTATTTGCCTTTTTCTTCTGACTCTTCCCAGCTTTCAAATGGGGGGGTCACTGACCCCAAGACAAATGATCTGTAAGGCTACAAATGTATTGGCCATTCTTTTTCATATCCCAGTCTCTTATTCTTAAAGCATGGTTGCTACAATAATTTTGCCCCTAGCAACCAGACTTCTGAAATTGCAAACAGGAGAGCTGCTGAATAAAAATCTAAATAACTGAAAAACCACAAATAAGAAAAAAATAAATCTAATTGCATGTTGTCTCAGAATGTCTCTCTACAACATACTGACTATAACTGTGTCAGTCCTACATAGGTGATAAATTAGAGAAGTCCAGTAGGAATGAGAATCCTAAATCCTGGGCACATTATGTATAATTCTACTCTGTACGAGTGCAGATCCTGTGATCTATAATGTTGTCTGAATTTAATTTCCCCGGCTCATTACTCTTCGCTCCTGAGACACAAGCATTGGGTTGCAGAAGTAATGGTTTCTCATATCTAGGTGGGTTCTGTAGAAAGGGGACCGGAATGTCCCAACAGCTAGGAATAGATGATTCCCAATTAGCAAAGAGCTGGTAATGTTTTTATAGGCAGTTGATTTCCCATACAGGCTCATCTGTACCCCTTGCACTAATAGTGAGAGCTAGTGACAGGGGATATAGAGGGTGACATCTTTTGCACAATGATGATGAGCAGCAGCAGCAGACACAGCTCTGAGTTGATGTGATGTGTCATGTCCTTCAAACCAGGCCTGCAGGGGGGAACACAAGGCAGCCATCTTGTCCAGGAGGAAGGAGAGCAGCCCCCCAGCAGAGAGCAGCTGTACAGATGAATTAGCATCAGTCCTGCCACTGATTTGCTTGAAGGAAAAGCGACAGTAAAAATGGCACAATCCTCCTGAGTATTTGATCCCTACAGGCTTGTCTGCCCTATAATTGGTCCATTTAGAACAAATCCTTCCTATACCTGCTGATCTTGTTAAAGGAACAGTAACATCTAAAAATGACAGCGTTTTAAAGTAATACAAGTATAATACAGTGTTGCCCCGCACTGGTAAAACTGCTGTATTTGCTTCAGAAACTACTATTGTTTATATAATAAGCTGCTGTGTAGCAATGGGGGCAGCCATTCAAAAGAGAAAAGGCTCAGTTTACACAGCAGATATCAGATAATCCCATTACGTTCTACAGAGCTTATCTGTCATCCACTATTTAACCTGTGCCATATAGACCTTTTTCATCTTCCACCATGGCTACACAGAGGCTTGTTTATATGAACTATAGTAGTACTTATCTGTTATCTACTGTGTATCCTGTGCTTGAATGGCTGCCCCCATGGCTACACAGCAGCTTGTTTATATGAACTATAGTAGTACTTATCTGTTATCTACTGTGTATCATGTGCTTGAATGGCTGCCCCCATGGCTACACAGCAGCTTGTTTATATAAACTATAGTAGTACTTATCAGTTATCTATTGTGTATCCTGTGCTTGAATGGCTGCCCCCATGGCTACACAGCAGCTTGTTTATATAAACTATAGTAGTACTTATCAGTTATCTATTGTGTATCCTGTGCTTGAATGGCTGCCCCCATGGCTACACAGCAGCTTGTTTATATGAACTATAGTAGTACTTATCTGTTATCTACTGTGTATCCTGTGCTTGAATGGCTGCCCCCATGGCTACACAGCAGCTTGTTTATATAAACTATAGTAGTACTTATCTGTTATCTACTGTGTATCCTGTGCTTGAATGGCTGCCCCCATGGCTACACAACAGCTTGTTTATATGAACTATAGTAGTACTTATCTGTTATCTACTGTGTATCCTGTGCTTGAATGGCTGCCCCCATGGCTACACAGCAGCTTGTTTATATAAACTATAGTAGTACTTATCTGTTATCTACTGTGTATCCTGTGCTTGAATGGCTGCCCCCATGGCTACACAGCAGCTTGTTTATATGAACTATAGTAGTACTTATCTGTTATCTACTGTGTATCCTGTGCTTGAATGGCTGCCCCCATGGCTACACAGCAGCTTGTTTATATGAACTATAGTAGTGTTTCTGAAGCAAACACACCAGTTTTACCAGTGCAGGGCAACACTGCATTATATTTTCATTAGTTTAAAACACTTTCACTTTTCAGTGTTACTGTTCCTTTAACAAAGGGGGGCCATTCAATTTAAGTAAAGTTTGGATATTCTGTGTGTGGCACAGTTTTCCACAAAATGTGTTGACTGAATAATTAAAAAGACTTATCTCAGTAAATGGGAATGTGGCTAAACTTTCATTTAACCTTTTTGCTTCTTCCCGGCAGATGTTCAGAATAACAGGAAGCAATGGATTACGGAGTAAAATCAAAAACCAACTTTTTTTTTTTTGCATTAATACAAACAAGTCAGACAGACCGTTTATAAACTGCTCCAAAAACATCAGCTTCAAGCAAAACTAAAGCAAAAATCAAGAGAAACCTTTCTGGTAACTGGGATTCTGTTAAGACAGAACTGCTGATTTTCAGGAGGAAACGAAGTACAGGAAGTCCCATGAGTATCAGGAAATACCCCCCCCCCCCCAATGAAAGCACAAAAAGGAACTATATACCCATTTTTTACTGAAATAAAACAAAATGTATCTCCCTTATGTAAATACTTCATGCTGGTTTCAGGTAGAAGTAACCGGTGTTCTCTTATGATACAGTATCACTTAAAAGCTGTGATTCTTAACTTTAAAATCAGGAACTTGATATTGAGCCCAAGTTTAAAGAGGTGGTTCATCTTTAAATTAACTTTTCATATGTTATAGAATGGCCAATGCTCATCAACTTTTCCATTGGTCTTCTTCGATATATATATATTTTTTAATTATTTGCCATTTTTCATCTAAAAAACAAATGCTCTGTAAGGCTACAAATGTATTGTTATTGTTACTTTTTATTCCTCATCTTTCTATTCAGGCCCCTCCTATTCATATTCCAGTCTCTTATTCAAATCAGTGCATGGTTGCTAGGGGAATTTGGACCCTAGTTACCAGTTAATATGCAAATTGAAGAGCTGCTTAATAAAAAGATAAATAACTAAAAAAAACACATAATAAAAAATGAAAACCAATTGCAAATTGTCTCAGAATATCCCTCTATATCATACTAAAACCCCTTTAAAGGGGTGATTCACCTTTCAGTTAACTTTTAGTATGTTATAGAATGGCCAATTCTAAGCAACCCTTCAATTCAACTTCATTATATATTATTTTTAGTTTTTTCAGTTCTTTGCCTTCTTCTTCTGACCTTTTCCAGCTTTCAAATGGGGGTCACTGACCCCATCTAAAAAAACAAATGCTCTGTAAGGCTACAAATGTATTGTTAGTGATACTTTTAATTAATTATATTTTTATTCAGGCTTCTGCTATTCATAATACAGTATATTTAAATCAATGCATTGTTGCTAGGAGAATATGGACCCTAGCAACCAGATTGCTGAAATTGCAAACAGGAGAGCTGCTTAATAAAAATCTAAGTAATGCAAAAAGTACAAATAATAAAAAATGGAAACCAATTACAAATTGTCTCAGAACATATATCATATACTAAAACTGAAAGGTGAACAGGAGAACTAAAGTTTAACTAACGAAGTTGGCTAGAAATGTTGTACATGATGTTTTGTGCTTCTGTACCAGCCCAAGGCAACCACAGCCCTTTAGCAGTAAAGATCTGTGTCTCCAAAGATGCCCCAGTAGCTCCCCATCCTCTTTTCTGCTGATTCACTGCACATGCTCTGTGCTGCTGTCACTTACTGAGCTTAGGGACCCACTCACAATATATATTACACATAGAATAGAAATGTCACAATATAAGGCTGATTAGTAATTAATACACATAATTACTACATGGCAGCACAGAAACCAGTGCAATTAGCATCAGAATTGAATAATCAGCAAACCTGTAGCATCAGCTTATATTACAGCCAGGGAAGCTCATTTTCTGCTGGATAATTAGTGACGAGCCCTAAGCTTAGCTTCTCAACAGCCAATCAGAGCCCACTGAGCATGTGAGTGTCACAGACACTTTCCAAGATGGTGACCCCCTGTGACAAGTTTGAAGTCCTGGATCATTGCTGCTATTGACAAGCTGAAACTTTAGCCTCGTGCAATAAGTTCACTATATAAAATATGCCATTTTTAGCCACATTCATTTTTAAGGGTTTCGTTCTACTTTAAGGGGGGTCTCTCTTAATAAAGTTAACTGTTCTGCTACAATAGGCAATAGCAATGAAAACAAGGTGCAAAAATATGTTTATTTTTATTTTCCTTGATGTGAATATTATCACATTAAAATGTGAGTATTTTCTCACGTCCCGCTGCCTGGGGGCCCTGCACAGTAAATCGATATGGGTTGGCCTGTAAGGAGCTTTGATAAATTCAAGGGAGAATTTCGGAAGAATGTGTGACCTTGTACAAGTTGGAATTTAAAGGGCACAAGGAAATGAACACTGACAAGAAAATCTGCTGCTGAAAGGGCAAGTCTATAAAGCTGCATATTTTATATTATTCGTGTATGTCTAAACAGCATTAGAGCATTGCAATCGTACTGCTTTCCAACCAACACTCAACTCCTCAAGCTGTCTGGCAAATTAGTAACTCTGCACTCGGTACAACATATTCACTTCAATGGTTATTCAGGGTGTTGCGACAACCCAATTTCCAACATAAACAGAAAAATGATCCCCTGGGCATAAAAGGGAACCAGGGAGAAGGAGCTGTAAGTCTTGAATCTCCTATAGGCATGTGGATGATTTTCAGCACTGAAATGAGCATCTGAGAAGGTCACAGTATACAAAGTAACACAAAGAAAATATTCACTAGGGAAAGATGCGGGAATGAATGCAATGGGATGTGTTTTCCTGACTGCTCTTGAACATAAACAGAAGCTTTTAGGAATACAAGTCCCATTAGGATGCCTGTAAGCAGGCCCGAGGCACAACACCAAAAAAAAAAAAAAAATTCCATTTACCTTTTTGTGGCCTGATGATAAAAGATTCTGAGGCTCCACTGACGAGGCGACAATATCCATCTATCAAGTCCGCCATGTTCTCAGCGATGGTGAGGGACGGGGCTGTCACAGTCAGAGGCTGAAGGAAAGAGGATGTCCAACAAAAGAGGCATTATAGGAACGTGTGGTGTCACAGAACAGCTGCATCCTAAACTCAGAGCAATGCATACTGTATATCAGCCCCATTAACTCTTCTACTGAATCAGAGTAATGTATACTGTATATCAGCCCCATACACACACTCATTAACTCTTCTCCTGAATCAGAGCAATGTATACTGTACATCAGCCCCATACACACACTAATTAACTCTTCTACTAATTCAGAGCAATGTATATTGTACATCAGCCCCATACACACACTAATTAACTCTTCTACTAATTCAGAGCAATGTATACTGTAGATCAGCCCCATACACACACTCATTAACTCTTCTAACGAATCAGAGCAATGTATACTGTACATCAGCCCCATACACACACTCATTAACTCTTCTCCTGAATCAGAGCAATGTATACTGTATATCAGCCCCATACACATACTAATTAACTCCTACTGAATCAGAGTGATGTATAGTGTACATTAGCACCATACACACACTCATTAACTCTTCTCCTGAATCAGAGCAATGTATACTGTACATCAGCCCCATACACACACTCACTGCCCTGACTCTGTAGCTTTGTGTCCCCATCCCACCACCTGTACAGACACTTACCTCTGGGGCGCCAGCAATTTTCAGCTGTAACATCCCCTTTCTGTCCTTGTCTTCACTGCTGGAATACTGAATAGTTTGGACCTGAGTAAAGTCTGCCAGATGGGTGGGCTGAAAAACAGTGAGGGGGGATTACAAAGTGAGTATCAAAAGTATTCTTGTAGCCTGTGTTTAATTACTGGAAATACTGGGCATCAGCACACTTTAACTCAATGGAGTAGACTTACCAGAAAGTGGGTAGGGTTTTTGGAGTAGGGGCATAACTGGGAATTGCTGGGCACAGGTAAGGCGAATCAACAGAGTGTTAGTCCTAAAATGTTTACGTTGTTGGAATGCACCATCAGGGGTGCTTCGCCAATGAGGCAAGTTGAGGCTGTCGCCTCACAAGGTACCAGGGGCAGCAAAAATGCTGATCCTGGTACTTTAAGAGCGAATTTCCGGGGGAGGAGAGGCAGCCCCTGTGCACCATAGTTCATCTGTATTTATTAAATATGTAAAAAGGGAGGCTGCCATATAACTTCATGTAGAATCACTCAGTACATTTCTGGGCACTTCAGCAATAAACATGAATTATCACAGTCATTTAAACCAAGAATATCATTAATATTTAACCTGTGAACTCCCTGCAGGTTATGAATTTATTGAAGCATCACCTGGTGCTTCCCTGCCCAGCTCTATAACTCTTGTCTCATTGAGTGATAGAATTGAGCAGGAAAGTGTCAAGAGACGCTTCCTGCTTCAGTTGAATAGCTTTTGCCATTCTGCAGGAAAAAAAGGTGAAGTTGAGGTCACTTATAAAAACTGCTAAAATAGCAAAGCCTAGCTGTAAAACAGATTTATTACACACCCGCTTTACTTTATATTGCAGTGACAGTTCCCCTTTAACGTTAAGACAGAGATCGGTGTGCTCAGAACAAAATACTTACATTAGAGCCCTTGTCTGTGAGGTAACTAATCCCTTCTTCTGGGCCAATAGCCAACTCCACTGATATAATCCAACTGGACTTTTATTGGTGTCATATAAAGCCAACAGGGAAAGGAGAGCAGGAAAAGGAAAAATAAAACCATTAGTACAATATCCGAGTACAGAGGGTGTATCTGTATAGAAAGAAAACTGCAGCAATGAATACAATGAATACAGCTGATTTTTTAATTTTCATTAACATTTAATTTAGTTCTAATGGGGCACACTAATCTGAAGGTTCGTAGGATTTAGGACCGACGGCATTCCAATCCTGCTTTATGTATTGTTTAGATTCCCCTTGGCATTCAATATATAGGATATAGATATAAATCTACAGATGTATACAGGACCTCATGCTGGAGCCAGCTACTTTGGGAAGAAATGCTATAATCCATAATCTCTTTCATAAGTGATAAATGTAAATAGTTTATATTTTGTTAGATGAAGAGTTTCAACCTGATCCCTGCATGCTCTTTGCAATATATCGCCACCTAGTGGATTAGGAAAACAGAAAATAATCTGCAATCTAAAGGTGGCCATACACGTAGAACCAAACGAGCCGATTTCTCACCGATATTCCCACATCGAGGTGGGCGATATCGGGCTGATCTGATCGTGGGCCCTAGGGCCCAACGATTGGATCACAACGAAGGGTAAACGGGCAGTCGCATCACGGGATGCATCAATGAACAAATGCGGTCTGCCTACCGACGGGATTTTTAATCCTGTCTGATCGTCATCTGCCCGACTTTCAGCCAGATATCGATCAGGGAAGCCCGTCTGCAATAAGCTGCCGACTTGGGATCAAGTACAAACGAATGGTTTATTATTACTGACAAAAAAGGAAATCATTATAGAAAAAAATGTATCTATATATGGGAGATTGCCTTTCCATAATTCGGTACTTTCTGGATAACAGATCCCATACCTGTATTTAATTTGACCTTTCATTCTGCTTTTGTCCACAGTAAAATGCCATCTGGAGCTATGGGCAATGACAACTGCTTGCTAGAAAAGATTGGCATTATTATTTCTTTACAGGTCATTTTTTTTTTTCATATTCAGCTTCTGTTCTAATGTGCAGTCCACTACCTTGTTGCTAGCGTCACTAAACATAGCAACCAGCAGGCAGAAATAGAGAGGCAACAGAGCACCCAAGTTAAACATTTTTTAAAAAAGATGTCAGCATGACACTGTCTACGGCACAGGAACATTTTATTTTAAGGTTAGAATTCCCTTTACGAATATGAAACACAAGTAGCCTGCAAGCAATGACTGGTAGTGAAATTGGGCTTAGCTTCCTGCTGTGACCTCTTTATAAATGGAGTCTTTATTCTGCACAGACTTCCCTTATTTAGCAAAGTCTTTTAGTGCAGAGAGATTTTTTTTTCTCCCTTTACCCACAGACGTGAGACTCCAAGCTCCCATGTTGCTAACCGTATCGGCTAATGAATAGCAGTCTTGGCATGCGATTTCCCAGTACAGGAACAGAGAGTCCATACTGGCACCTACATGCACCAACCACTGGGCAAAACTTAACCCTCCCCTCCTAAACTTGCATCTTTGTACATGATAACCTCCACTGCAATCAGCATGATTATTTTTCCGTCCATCAGTAACGTGGGACTATTATGGTTTCATATTTACGACTACAAGAGATCGTTTAGCTTTCTTTCTTTATAAGCACGTCTTACTTTCCGCATCACTAGTTATTGTCTCTCAGTCGGTCTTGGGGTATTCATATGTACACAAAGAAAACTGTCAGTCACACTGAAGTAATGCCCATAAGCAAAATACATAAATCCAGTTCCCATAGCAAGTATATTTGTATAGGGATGCCATGTTTGCACAGGGACCTGGTTGCTGCACTCTATACATAGTGAGAACAACAATGGAAAATGTATAGAATGGTTCCACCATCCTCCCTGCTGAATGTTTCCCTACTCTATCCTTAAGGTGGCCAAAAAAGATGGTTTGTTTCAATACACACGTGTAGAGCTGAATGGTCAGATATACAGATAGAAACAACAGAATTCTACTTGTATCGGACGATTCAGCACTAACAATGGCCGATGTTTGCGTCCCTTCAAAGGCAATCATTCAAAATCTTCTGGACAGTCCGATCGAGGAGCCGAGCGATATCCAAGTCTTCTGCTGATATTGGTCGGCTCTTTTCCCACCATACATGCACCGAATATCGCACGAAAATATATTTTATACAATATTATCTGTGCGTCTAAGGCCACCTTTACTCTACACAAAAGACTTTACACATTGTGCTTCTTGTGCACTGTATCATTCCATTTCTATTGTTATCCATAGTGATCATGCAGTTTTGTTAAATGTCACACTAAAGCCAACACATACTAAATACATCCACATATACACAGAGTGTTTGCTAGATCAGCCACTGCCATGTACATGTTAGCTGGTTAAACTGTCAAGTTTCATTTATAGGCATGTAAAGAAAAGAAAAGAAAATCCCATTTTTACTTTATTTAATGAAAAATAAATCGGTCTCCAATATACTTTAAAAACTGTGGACCATTTTTATAAGAAACCTGACTGTATGCAGTGAAATTCCCCCTTCGTTTTACTTGCTCTGATATCTGCAGATAGGAAACTTCATACAGTCCCTAACTGCTCTGCAGGGAAACTAATCATACTTTGAAACAGCACCTTACTTCCCTGACCTCGAGCAACTTTGTTTATTTCCCTATAAAGCAGCCGGCGACTGTGTAGAGATTTGTATCCACAGACCCAGTGCAGTCTGTATATTCTGATTATTAATTGGTCTTGTTGACATTATTTGACTTGTGCTGTTTTGATAATGCTATGATGATTCCTAAGCTTAACCTCCCAAATGAAGCCCCTTGGGAGGTTAAGCTTAGAAATCATCATAGCATTATCAAAACCCAGACCACACTGAGCATGTGCATAGTCTTGGTCTTGCAAAGATATTTAACAAAGTTACAAGATGATGACCCTGTGCGGCCAACTTTGAAAACATAAATCATTTGTCTAATTAGGCGCAGTAGCTGCAGTAAGTTCATGTTAATGTTTAGTATACAAAATACAGCATTTCTAGCATTATTCTATTTTAGACTTTAGTTCCCCTTTAAAGAACTCAACCATAATTCTTCTTGGTACATACACATTCGATATACTGCCCCCAGTCATAATGAAATGAATGAGCAACAGAAGACTTGTGTGTATGCCCAGATACATGTGGATGCTCAGTCTATAGAAACAAGAAGGACCCCCCATGCATACTTACTCCGAGGGCGCACTTGAAGCATTCCTTGTCATATCTGTACACCGGAGAGAGGATTTCGAAGAACTTCAAAATACTTTCTTCTCTGTTCAAATTGGCAAACTGCCGAAATGTCTGTTGAATCAGCTTTCTTAGGGTTTTTGCCTAAGCATCAGGAAAAGTAAAAAAGTCGGGGTTAATAAATACGATTTCAGCAAGACATTTGTACCTGGATATAAACGGGTACATCACAAGTTGCCCCTTTGGTTGAATGGAGGGCTATTAATTGGGGCATTATTGTGCTGAAACAGAAAGGCGCCTTTCCCAAACTGTGCCAATAAGTGGGAAACACAGTGGGTCTCATTTATCAACAAATTTGCCCATGGGTAGTTACCTATAGCAACCAATCAGTGATTAGCTTTTTGAAGCCAGCTGCAAGTAGAACAATGAATGCAGCAATTTGATTGGTTGCCATGGGTTACTGCCCAGTAGTTGATAAATGACCCCCATTATAGTCACTATACTATGCACACCAACCACATAATGTGCTTTTTTGGAGTGTATGGGGAATCCACACAGATACAGGCAGGCCCGGCAATCTGTGGGTTCTGGCAAATGCCAGAGGGGCTGCTATAAGGTACCATAGAAAGTCAGTATTTAGTGGGCAGGTGGGGCTGTTTGGGCCTCTGTGTGGGCTTATTGGGCCTCGAGTACCTGAAATGCCAGGGCCTATTTTAATGCTCAGTCCAGACCTGGATACAGGTATGAGATCTGTAATCAGAAAAACCCATTGTCCAGAAAGCTTAGAATTATGGGAAGTTCATTTCAAATGGACTCCAATTTAATCAAACAAGTCAACAAAACAGATTCCCCTTTTCTCTGCAATAATAAAACAGAAGCTTGGAAAGGTATGGGATCCATTATCCAGAAACCCGTTATCCAGAAAGCTCAGAATTATGGAACGGCCGTCTCCCATAGATGGTATTTTATCCAAATTTTTCAAAATGATTTCTGTGTAATAATAAAACAATAGTTTGTACTTGATCCCAACTAAGATATAATTGATCCTTATCGGAGGCAAAATCAGCCTATTGGGTTTATTTAATGTTTACAGGATTTTCTAGAAGACCTAAGGCATGAAGATTCAAATTACGGAAAGATCAGTTACTGTATATACTCGAGTATAAGCCGTCCCGAGTATAAGCCGAGGTACCTAATTTTACCTCCAAAAACTGGGAAAGCTTATTGACTCAAGTATAAGCAGAGGGTGAGAAATGCAGCAGCTTCTGGTAAGTTTCAATCTCGTTTTTGGATGACTATTCTTAGGCGCCGGCTACTATTCTAAGCGCCGGTGAATATTCTTAGGCGACGGCTACTATTCTAAGGCGCCGTCGAATATTCTTAGGCGCCGGAGACCGTTTTTGCGCTTGACCCGAGTATAAGCCGAGGTAGAGTTTTTCAGCATATTTTGGGGGTTGAAAAACTCTGCTTATACTCGAGTATATACGGTATATAGAAAGACCCAGGTCCTCCGGTACTTGATCCCAACTAAGATATTATTAATCCTTACTGGATGAAAAACAATCCTAATGTTTAGAATTTCTTCTAGTAGACTTAAAGTATGGTGATGCAAGTTAGGAAAAGATCCCCCATTCCTGAGCATTCTGGATAACAGGTCCTAAACCTGTATAACATAACCCTGCAGCCTGCCTCTAGCAATCACCGCACAGCACAGGAATGCAGATTTATTTTACCTTGACTGAATCCAGTAAACTCTTTGGAAAAAACCTCTTCAGTCCCACATCTTTCCTGGAAAATATAAAATAAATGTCAGTCTGTGCTGATGGTACAGATCATGGCCAGTACAAATGTAAAGCACAAAAAGAGAAGCCCGATGTATAAAAATCATTATAAACTCACAGATTCAGTGAAAACATCAGATCTCCCTTCCTTTCCCAGCACATATTAAGCAAATGCTACAGATGTAACAGGGTCTTTTAACTGAAATGATTTCATTTATCACAGTTGGATCTTCATGTTAATTAATGGAAAACATTATGATCCAAGCAGCAGGAGTAAGTCAGGGCCTGCTGGTAGACTGGCTGTGTGACAAGAGCTAATTACTATGGGGGACCAGACACCAGGCGGGTACTAATGGGAGTTAACCTTACGCCTATCTGTGGCTCAGCAATGGGAGAGAAAACACTTTATAAATGTCCTATCTGATGCTCCTCCAAGCAATAAATCTCTGCTAATCTAACTGGATCTTTCCATGAATGATCGTTAAATTAAAATAACTTATTTTATAGATACACATGTTAGCACTAGTATCCTAGTGTGCCCTTGAAATTGGTCATCAGCTTCTCATGAAGCAACGAAGTCATAGCAGGTTCTACTAAGACAGAATATAAAGGAGGATATTGGGCCTTTGGAGGGTTTTTTGTCCTTATGTATTACACTGTAATCAGATCCCCATTGTAAGCAGCAGTCCTGACCTGCTTTATGGCAGCTGAGATTCTAGCTATCTGTATAACAGAACATTCTGTCCCAGTGGCTGCACAGAACCTATCTGATCCCCATTGTAAGCAGCAGTCTTGCCCTGCTTTATGGCAGCTGAGATTCTAGCTATCTGTATAACAGAGCATTCTGTCCCAGTGGCTGCACATATCCTATCTGATCCCCATTATAAGCAGCAGTCCTGTCCTGCTTTATGGCAGCTGAGATTCTAGCTATCTGTATAACAGGACATTCTGTCCCAGTGGCTGCACAGATCCTATCCAATCCCCATTGTAAGCAGCAGTCCTGTCCTGCTTTATGGCAGCTGAGATTCTAGCTATCTGTATAACAGAGCATTCTGTCCCAGTGGCTGCACAGATCCTATCTGATCCCCATTGTAAGCAGCAGTCCTGTCCTGCTTTATGGCAGCTGAGATTCTAGCTATCTGTATAACAGAACATTCTGTCCCAGTGGCTGCACAGATCCTATCTGATCCCCATTGTAAGCAGCAGTCCTGTCCTGCTTTATGGCAGCTGAGATTCTAGCTATCTGTATAACAGAGCATTCTGTCCCAGTGGCTGCACAGATCCTATCTGATCCCCATTGTAAGCAGCAGTCCTGTCCTGCTTTATGGCAGCTGAGATTCTAGCTATCTGTATAACAGAGCATTCTGTCACAGTGGCTGCACAGATCCTATCTGATCACCATTGTAAGCAGCAGTCCTGTCCTGCTTTATGGCAGCTGAGATTCTATATATATATATATATATATATATATATATATATATATATATATATATATATATATATATATATATATATATATATATATATATATATATATATATATATATATATATATATATAAATAAAACAGAGCATTCTGTCCCAGTGGCTGCACAGATCCTATCTGATCCACTGCAGTATTTCAACCCCTGGCCAAGGCAAAGAAAACAATGTTACAAATGTATATTTATGAAAACTGTACGAACAGGAAAAAAGAAAACGTAAATAGCCTGTACCAATTGAGGGGTATCATAAATCTGAAATCCTAAATCCAATGCATTTGTGACAACTGCCTATGAATCTCGGCCTAATATAATTAGTGAGAACAAGAGAAATGTCAATGGGCTTTTAATGCGGGAAATGTATCTAAGTGACACTTGCATGGCATTAGTGCAAGATCAGAATTGCTCTATTGTCATTTAAGCAAGCGGCTCTAATTCCACCGGCATCTTCGGCTTTAGCATTAAAACCACTGCCTCTGCCCAAGCAAATAAAAGCCATAAAGGAAAAACAAAAGTTGATGCAGGCTTCATCCATCCATCGCTGAGACCTGGGAATCATTAGTGCTGGGCTGCAGGCTGAAAATACGCATTACAGGGGAGCAGAGATGGATTGCACACGCATTTCAAACAGGTGCTGCCCTCAGTAGGTAAGTAGCCTGCGGCTTTGTGCTGTTGATAATCAGAATTTACAGGCTTTACATTCTCTCCCCCCGGCTCCGTAGAGTAAATACAAATGAAATGCCAGAAACTTACAAGTTGCACAAAGATGATACTTTGTTGCCCAAGGAGACAAACTTCTGTTTAGACTGATTTGCTTTTATTTACCCCAAATCTTTGTTTCAATAGACTTTACTGCAAAACACAGGGTAGAGAGAGACACTAGAACATGTAGTACTGTACCCCCAGACTTAAATATATGGGTGATACTGGCGTTTTCTTCTCTGCCATTAGCCATAAGGTTACAGAGTGATGTGAGGGAGTCTATGAGACACAAGTCTTTCATAAAGAAGGGGTCGCCTTCCAACACTTTTTTCAGCTCAGTTGGTTTCACCAGAAATAAAGACTTTTTCCAATTGCTTTCTATTTTCTATGTGTGACTGTTTTTTTAATATTGAAGTGTCATTTTTCACCTTCTAAAGCAACTCAGGGGGGGGGGGGGTCGCCGACCCTGTAAACTGTTATAAATTGATACATTTAGTTGATCCATTTCTTATCTTTGTCCCTGCTAGAATCCCTGAGTTTCATTACAGGCAGCTGTTAGAATTGATACAAGAGTTGCACTTATATTCCCCCATAGATCCTACTGAGAAATGGATCAACTAAATGTTGCAACATTTTAACAGTTTAGAGTATGCACGGATCCATTTTTTGGAACCCATACCCGCAACCTGCAATCCGCAACCCAGACCCACATTCTTACCCCCTTGGACCCGCTACCTGACCCACAAGTACCTTATCCGCAACCCGCTGACCGTCATTGTAAACTGGAAGTGACATCATTGGAAATAGGCGTGATCAGAAAAAAAGGAGTAAAAATCGCTATTGAGAAGACCCACGTCCCGACCCTACAGAACCGCCAGCGTCTATACCCGCACCCACAACTTTTACCTGCAACCCGCAAGGTACATCAGGTTTTTGCGGGTAACCCGCGGGTACCCGACCTGCTGCAGGACTCTAGTCTGCGCCTCAATTACTGAGCTGCCGGACTGAAACACCAGAGACAGCAACATTAAACTTAGATTTTGGAAAAATGGTAAAAAAATGTAAAAATTTCTGGTGAACAATCTGAAAACAATTGAATTGGAAAAAAGTGTTTGGAAGGTGACCAACCCCTTTAAAGTAAATGATAGTTATTATTATCTATTGTAATGTAAATAATTAGTGTATGTAGAATGCAAGACAGAAGTGTCAGTATAGGAATAAAGTGTCTGTATATTTGGAGGTTACTGCGCGGGTGATATAGGAGCATTGCAGAATATCCAATGGCTGCAAGAATAAACTCACAGGGCACCATGCTGCTTTTTGGCAGTGTTGATAAAATGTAGCGGGAGATATTTCTGGGATATTAATACATGAGAGTGTGGCCTACTTTCTAATGATTTCTCCCTCCCCACTGACAGGGAATGTAATGTGGGTCAGGTACATGATACGGAAACTTCAGCTGGATGGAATGTAACCGTTTGTCCTTATGTTCCTCACAGGGCAAGTAGGCAACTAATGGGGCAGAGAGTGATGTGAATTATGTGTAAACCCTGTAAAGTGCTGCGTAAGGGTGTCTTCTGAAAATAATGAAAAATTATGGGCAAAATTCTTTTGACAGGCAGGTGATGTCTGGGGTGATAAAGAGGCATGACTTAAGGCCCCCCATACACGGGCCAATAAAAGCTGCAGAACGGCTGAGTCGGAAGCTTATCGGCCCATGTGTAGGGCCCTCCGATGGGCTTTCCTGATGATATCTGCCCAAAAGTCTGCCAGACGTCGAATGGGCAGGGTAAAAAAATCCCATCACATTGCGGCTGTATCTGTTCGTTGATGTGGTCCTGTGATCCGACCGCCCGAATAGCCTCCATTCTGATCCAATCATAGGGCCCTAGTGCCCACGATCGAATCAGCCCAATATCACCTACCTCAAGGTGGGCATAATGGGGAGAGAACCACTTGTTTGGCGACATTGCCAAACAAGTGGATCTCCCTGTGTCACCTTTCTCCCTAGCCACCTCTAAGGTGAGCAGATTTAAGTTGTCAATTCGGGTCCTTTAGACAGAATCAGCAGCTTATTTGCCCATGTATGGGTCGTTCAGATGGGCCTCCTCAACTGATATCTGGCCAAAAATCGTCCAGATATCTATCAGGCTGAATTGCTTTTCCCCTGTGATCATGGACCTCATTGCCTAGTTGATGTGGTCCTCATCCCATAGGAGCCTATTCCATTCACTGTAATACAATTGATTGGTCCTAGGGCTGAACGATTGGATTAGCCCGATATCACCCTGCCTTTGGTGGGCATATCGGGAAAAGATTGTTTGGCAACCTTGACAAGCGAGTGGATCTTATTGTGTGGGCCACCTTAAAGGGATACTGTCATGGGAAGAACATTTTTTTTTTCCAAAACACATCAGTTAATAGTGCTGCTCCAGCAGAATTCTGCACTGAAATCAGTTTCTCAAAAGAGCAAACAGATGTTTTTATATTTAAATTTTGAGATCTGATATGGGGCTAGTTTCCCAGGTGTATCCAGTCATGTGACTTATGCTCTGATAAACTTCAGTCACTCTTTACTGCTGTACTGCAAGTTGGAGTGATATTGCCCACTCCCTTTCCCTCCCAGCAACCAAACAGAACAATGGGAAGACCAGATGGCAGCTGCCTGGTAGATCTAAGAACAACACTCAATAGTAAAATCCAGGTTCCACTGAGACACATTAAGTTACATTGAGTAGGAGAAACAACAGTCTGCCAGAAAGCAGTTCCATCCTAAAGTGCTGGCTCTTTCTGAATCACATGACCAGGCAAAATGAGCTGAGATGCACCTACACACCAATATTATAACCAAAAAAAAATACACTTAGTTCAGGAATTCAATTTTATATTGTAGAGTGAATTATTTGCAGTGTAAACTGTCATTTAGAAATAAAAACTACACCATAAAAATCATGACAAAATCCCTTTAAGTTATCTTGAACTTTTCTCATCTCCTATAGTACCAAGCATTTAAGCCAATGTCAGGGGAGGAATTTATAGTGGAATTCACCAGTTGCTGAAAGACGGAGCAATCTCAAGCTTCTGGGTAAATATATGCTGCCTGGTGACTCTTCTAATGCCCTCCAGCAGCACAATACAGAGTTACTGTATAATTAAATGATGCCGCCTTCCTGTTTGCTACTGAGGACAGGACCTTATAAAACTGACACAGAGACACTACCTCTATATTAACTTATTGGGGTTGTTCACCTTCCAACACTTTTTTCAGTTCAGTTTTCAAATAGATCACCAGAAATAAAGACTTTTTCCTATAACTTTCTATTTTCTGTGTGTGACAGTTATTCTAATATTGAAGTGTAAAGGTAATTTTTCACCTTATAAAGCATTTCTGGGGGGGGGGGGTCACCGACCCTGTAAAGTGTTGTAATTTGATACATTTAGTTGATACATTTGTTATCTTTGTCCATGATGAGCAGAATCCTGGAGTTTCATTAAAGGCAGCTGATACAATAGATCAACTCAATGTTGCAAAATTGTAACAGTTCAGAGTCTGCGCCTGAATTACTGAGCTGTCAGACTCAAACACCAGAGACACCAACATTCAACTTTAAACTTAGATTTTGGAAAAACGGTAAAAAACAAAAATGAGAAAGTAGCTGAAAAAAGTCTTTTTTCTGGGGAACAATCTGAAACCAACTGAACTGAAAAAAGTGTTTGGAAGGTGAACCCCTTTAAAAAAGGCAAAATCTGCTTGAGCCAATCTGTAATAAACATCATACAGGAAATAAATGATCACATCTAGTGATACTTACTCTAAAACTTCATAGTTGGATTTCTTTTCCAGGGCATTGCCTCTCATCTCCCCGTAGGATCTCCTATAGTTGCAGAAAGCACAATGATTAGGTGCACAGCTTAGTATGATGCCACGGCTTCACAATGTCTTTGGGGCTTTTCCTGCTGAATTGTGCTATGTAAGGTATGTAATTAATACCGAAGCTGGTATAATTTTATCTATCTTTCTGTACGGGCTAGGAGAAAACTTAGGGGGCTGTTCCTGCTGAATTGTGCTTAGTACAGGGAATACCTATGCTGCCATAGTTTTATGGGATCTCTCTGTACAGACTATGAGCAAACATAGGGGCTGTTCCTGCTGAATTGTGCTTAGTACAGGGCTGCCATAGTTTTATGGGATCTCTCTGTACAGACTATGAGCAAACTTAGGGGACTGTTCCTGCTGAATTGTGCTTAGTACAGGGAATACCTATGCTGCCATAGTTTTATGGGATCTCTCTGTACAGACTATGAGCAAACTTAGGGGACTGTTCCTGCTGAATTGTGCTTAGTACAGGGAATACCTATGCTGCCATAGTTTTATGGGATCCCTCTGTACAGACTATGAGCAAACTTAGGAACTGTTCCTGCTGAATTGTGCTTAGTACAAGGAATACCTATGCTGCCATAGTTTTATGGGATCTCTCTGTACAGACTATGAGCAAAGTTAGGAACTGTTCCTGCTGAATTGTGCTTAGTACAGGGAATACCTATGCTGCCATAGTTTTATGTTATCTCTCTGTACAGACTATGAGCAAACTTAGGGACTGTTCCTGCTGAATTGTGCTTAGTACAGGGGAATACCTATGCTGCCATAGTTTTATGGGATCTCTCTGTACAGACTATGAGCAAACTTAGGGAACTGTTCCTGCTGAATTGTGGTTAGTACAGGGGAATACCTATGCTGGCAAAATATTATGTATCTTTCTGTAGAGACTTTGGAAAGTGGCATTACCAGTCAAATTTGGCAGATTAAGGAACCCTGCATGTAGTTACCCTTTCCAGTGAGACAGTAGCAGATAAGGATAATACTGAACTGGGATAATACATGTAGCACTTAATATTTCTACAATTACAAATAAAGAGCAAAATCATAAAAATGATAGTGGTGTTTCCAGCATAGAAGGAATAGTGAATGCTAAACAAATCAAAGAAAGACCAAATTCATTTTGTATGTATCTTACCTAATTTCCAAACAGCCCAATTTCAAAGCAATCTCTTGGTCCACTTGGTCTGCTATTTCTGACATATAATCATTTTTTACCTGTAAAAGAACATTATAGACCATCAGGAAGAAGAAATGTCAAGAGTCTATGCCTGTTTCCAAGAAAGTAGATATTTTACTCTGGAACAAAACCTAGATTAGGATTAGATATTTCAGAGGAGGGATACGGCCTTTGTTTATTAATTTCCCCATCCTTTTATTAATACTTAAAGGGATTCTGTCATCGGAAAACATGCCTCAGTTAATAGTTCTACTCCAGCAGAATTCTGCACTGAAATCCATTTCTCAAAAGAGCAAACAGATTTTTTTTATATTCAATTTTGAAATCTGACATGGGGCTAGACATTTTGTCAATTTCCCAGCTGCCCCCAGTCATGTGACTTGTGCCTGCACTTTAGGAGAGAAATGCTTTCTGGCAGGCTGCTGTTTTTCCTTCTCAATGTAACTGAATGTGTCTCAGTGGGACATGGGTTTTTACTATTGAGTGTTGTTCTTAGATCTACCAGGCAGCTGTTATCTTGTGTTAGGGAGCTGCTATCTGGTTACCTTCCCATTGTTCTGTTGTTTGGCTGCTGGGGGGAAAAAGGAGGGGGTTATATCACTCCAACTTGCAGTACAGCAGTAAAGAGTGACTGAAGTTTATCAGAGCACAAGTCACATGACTTGGGGCAGCTGGGAAATTGACAATTTGTCTAGCCCCATGTCAGATTCCAAAACTGAATATAAAAAAAAATCTGTTTTCTCTTTTGAGAAATTGATTTCAGTGCAGAATTCTGCTGAAGCAGCACTGATTCATTTTGAATTTTTTTTTTTCCCATGACAGTATCCCTTTAATTGTTTATAGGGATGCTCGAAATCCACTATTTGGGTTCAGCCCAAATCCATTGTGAAAGATTCAGCCAAATAACAAACAAATCCTAATTTGCATATGCAAATTAGGGGTGGGAAAGGGAAAACATTTTTGACTTCCTTGTTTTGTGACCAAAAGTCACGCGATTCCCCTTCCTGCCCCTAATTTTCACATGCAAATTAGGATTTGGATTTGTTTCGGCCTGGCAGAAGGTTTCGGCCGAATCCTGCTGAAAAAAGGCTGAATGCCGAACCGAATCCTGGATTCGGTGCATCCCAAATTGTTTATGCAAGCGTTAATAGCAATACAGGTACAGAACCTGTTATACACAATGCTTGGGACCTGGGGTTTTCCAGATATAGATCTTTCTGTAATCTGGAAAATCATATAAACATTAAATAAACCCAATAGGCTGGTTTTGCTTCCAATATGGATTACTTAGGGGAGTTGTCAGGAGAAAAAGAGGCTGCTCTAATGTTCTTCTGCTTAGGAAAGATGTGAGAAAGGTTTCTAATTTTATTCCTAAACTGAAGTACATCAGAGCAGCCTCTTTCTTTCTCCTGACAAATTCCTTGACTACTTGGTGGTCAGACTGGTGGGAAACTGATCAGCAGGTGGCGCTGTTGTAACAAAAAATTCATTCATATTAACAGCACATGTATTTCTTAAAGGAGAAGGAAAGCTCCAAGACAGTTTATTGCCAACAGATTAGCCACAATAGGGCAAACTAGAACCCTATATTTATTCTGCAGAATGCTTTACCATACCGGAGTAAACAGCTCTAGACACTGTCTCTGTTTGTTTAGGATAGCAGCTGCAGTATTAGCTTGATGTGACATCACTTCCTGCCTGAGTCTCTCCCTGCTCACTCATAGCTCTGGGCTCCGATTACAGCAGGGAAGGAGAGAGGAACAAACTGAGCATGCTCAAGCCCTAGCCCTGGAGGTTTAAGCTGAAAACAGGAAGTCTGATACAGAAGCCCATGAGTACACAATAGAAGGAAAGAAATGTGCTGTTTCTTTTGACAGAGGACTCAGAGCAGCATCACTTTGAGTGTTTACTGGTGTATTTATATAGACCTTTCTGATAAAGCTTACTTAATTTTAGCCTTTCCTTCTCCTTTAATATCTTGGAATTAAAACAAAATAAATATTGAATGTAAATTGCAAAAGTGCTTAGAATAGTCCCCTCATAAATTTTACACTTATTTTAAAGGTTTACTTATCCTTTAACTTAAAAGGTGAACACCCCTTTAAGTTTCTGCAACTGAAGTGCATGAAGCTTTATATTAATAGACATCACTGTTTAAAGCTGATTGGTGTAGTTCAGCCCAGTTCAACTGTATATTATATATTTTGAGGCAGAAGCTAGAGCCACTTAGATGTGCATTTATGTGTATTCTAATCAGCCAGTATAAAGTGTCATCCTTCTCTGTAAGTGTGGGGGTTACTTCTAACTCCCCAACCTTCGTTATAGACTGGAGCAAACTATAAGCAGATTGCCATTAATCAGCAAGTGCAGAGAGGTGCAAGTTCAGCAGGTTTGGGGTGGGTCAGTGCCATGGGGGCTGCTGACATCTCTATCTGGGCTGATGGTTTCCAAGAAAGTAACTGGAAGCCAAGATGGCCATGTCTAACATGTAACAAAATGACTGAAAAACATCAGGGGACGCGATTACATTTCAGAGCCACGATTGTGGATAAGGATGAACAGATGGTATTGCTCCCTGCCTCCCTCACCCACTGACAAACACACATTTACTGCTGCCACATTATTGGTTACCCTAAATACTCGCTCGCCCTAAATACTGGCTCGCCCTAAATAATGGCTCAGCCTAAATACTGGCTCAGTCTAAATACAGGCGTACACCAAATACTGGCTGAGCCTATATACAGGCGTACCTAAATACCAGCTGCCCCTAAATACAGGCGTACCCTAACTAAATACAGGCGTACCCTAAATACTGGTTCACTCTAAATACTGGCTCAGCCTAAATACTGGCTCAGCCTAAATACTGGTTCAGCCTAAATACTGGCTCAGCCTAAAGACTGGCTACTAAATAAAAGCAACACAACCTCCTAAAAACTCTGCTGGTGAGTTCATGTCATTTTGTTCAAGTTTTATGCATTTTCTACTGGGCCTAGATTGAAGGAATTTGGTGCCCCCATAAATAGACTCTGAAGTACATGAATGTATTAATTCCTACATTATATACTCAAATTAGGGATGCACCGAATCCACTATTTTGGATTCGGCCGAACCCCCGAATCCTTTGTGAAAGATTCGGCCGAATACCGAACCGAAACCGAACCCTAATTTGCATATGCAAATTAGGGGTGGGAAGGGGAAAACATTTTTTACTTCCTCGTTTTCTGACAAAAAGTCATGTGAATTCCCTCCCGCCCCTAATTTGCATATGCAAATTAGGGGTTGGATTCGGTTCGGCCAGGCAGAAGGATTCGGCTGAATCCGAATCCTGCTGAAAAAGGCCGAATCCCGAACCGAATCCTGGATTCGGTGCATCCCTAACTCAAATACACCCACAAACTATTCCCTGAGGAACAGATTCTGGAGAATGAAACACTCCCTGACAATGCCATAGTATGAGTTGGCGGAGGATTCTTGGAGTTCCGAGTAGCAGTTGTAAGGCTGCAGGGTCCTACACCCCTTGGTTTTGAGCTTCCCTTTCTATTGTAGGCATAATAAATCCTTACAACCACAAGAATGAGATTTTAATCCAACCTCACCATCACCTGGACACCCAGCCTGCCAGGGTTTGTGGTTTGGTTAACACTTAGGGGGAGCTTTATCAAGGGTCGCATTTCAAGTTGATGGGAGTTATTTTAAACTCCCATCAACTCGAAATTCGAATAAAAAAAAAAGACCAACTTCCGGTTTATAGGCTGTATTCGATAATTCAAATTGAATTCAGATCATATCTATTTGAAGTGTTCCCCAAAAAAAACTTTTATTTTTCAAAGTCCACCAAATGACTCCAAATCTAGGAGCCCCCCCCCCATAGGCTAAAATAGTAATTCAGCAGGTTTTAGATTATAAATGGTCAAAGTTGAATTTTTCTTTCAATAGTTTTTTATTGATTTTCCAAGAAAAGAAAATGGATTTACAATCAAGCAGTGTCGTCAGGTATTTCCAAACAGAGAAGAGAGAAAGATAATGAAATGAACTCATCCTCCCCCCCTCCAGGCATTCCGTCAGAAGTGGGAGAGAGACGAGCTACAACAATGATAGTAATAACTTTAGATGACATGTTACAGTTGACATATGTTTAACTTTATATATAACGCATAGATGTTGGCGACTTCAGCGGGGTCCCTTGACTATTTAGAATATCTCGATGAGATGGATGCATTTTCATTGGCTCTCGGCTCAGGAAAATAACTAATGCTTATCTAAACAATAGTATCAAGTGCCCAATACCTCAGATTACACCAGGTTCTGTCCAATGATTATAAATTCTATACATTCAGAGGGGATTACCAGAGAATAGAAGGGGTTTCTGCCAATGGAAAGGAATATCTGTACCATGGTTCCCAGATTTCCTTGAATTTTTGATATTTGTCCACAAGTATACTGGTTAACCTTTCATTGACCATGATCCAATTTAGTTTCTCTTTAAAATGCAGTATTGGGATCTGAGACAATTTCCAATGTTTGGCTATTGTAATTTTCGCAGCAAGGAACATAAAAGTAATTAGGGACTTGGTATTATTATGAACATTGGAAATCTTCTGGTTCAATAAAGCCTGTATCGGATCTTTCTTAAGATTAACCTGTGTCACTGAATATATAATAGTATAGATCCGAATCCAAAATCTATGAACATGTGGACAGGTCCACCAAATATGCATGACGGTTCCACACTGCCCGCAACCCCTAAAACAATCCTGGCTAAGTTGAGGATTAATTTTATGTAAACGAGTTGGGACCATGTACCATCGAGTAAGGACCTTATAGGCAGTTCAAAGTTGAATTTTTAAAGAGACAGTACATGATGAATTTTGCTATTCAAATTTTTTCAAATTCAATTTGAATTTGGATTATTCCCTAGTTGAGTTTTTTTAAAAAAAAAATTCTAATTTTCAAAATTTTTATCATACTCTGGCCCTTAAAGAACTGGAAATTAAGACTATTCACCACCTAAAACCTGACAAATTGCTGTTTAAGTCAATGGGAGACGTCCAGGGATCAATTTGGAGTTGTTTGCAGAATTCCTGACATTCGAGTTTTTTTGGGGGGAAAAACTCAAATCGAGTTTTTAAAATTCGATTCTAATGCAATTCGAGTTTTCGGGTCGATATAATTCATCAGAGTTTTTAAAAAAAAATCTAAATTATTAATACATTTCAATTGGTCGAATTTCGAATTTATGGGAGTTTTTAAAAACTCACATGAATTCAAAATTCGACCTTTGGTACATATGCCTGTAAAAGTCTAGTAGGATGAATGGCAGCCGTGATGAGAACGTTCATCAGAATGACGGGCGGCTCAGCTACTGATATATTCAGGGATTTTAGCCTCCAAATGGCAGTTTAAAGGGGCCCAAATGAACAGCTGTGGAAGCCTTCATGCACAATTACATGGGGGCCTAATTAGAGTTGCTTGTTGTTAAGGTATAGTGGACAAATATTAATTATTACTCTGTATCAATACATGGGCTGATACTACCTCCCAATTCAGAATTACCACCCATTTATGGGACCAAAAAAGATCCTTTCCATATAGATTTCAGATAGGACTAGGGATGGGCGAATTTGACCCGTTTGTTAAAAATTCACCGCCAGCGAAATGTCGCAGCCGCCCATTAAAGTCTATGGGTGTCAAAATTTTTTTGTCGTGCGGCGAAATTATTTTGTTGTGCATCTTTTTTTTTTTTTTTACGCACGCCGCCATACAAGTCTATGGGCATCATTTGTTCGGCGAAACAAGGTGAAAAATTTGCCCATCCCTAGGTAGGACTATTTCACCAAATCTATGGAGCCAATTTTAGAGGCTAATACGTGACCGAATGTTGGGTGTCATAATAATTGACAGTTAGATCCAATATATCTTATAGGGGGCTCCTATCCTAGCAGAAGTATTAGAGCTCACTCAAATAACTGATTCCAGTACAAACAAAATCTGCCTTTTTCACAAATCCTGCATGTAGAGAGACATGATGTCTGGTGAGTTTAATAGAGTGAGCTCTAAAATCTTCTAGGCAAAAGGAGCCCCCCCCTATAAGATATATTGGATCTAACTGTCAATCTGACACCCAACTGCTGCATGAAGAGAGAATGAAGAGAAACAGATGCTGAGAGAGGAATAGTTAAGATACAGAATTATTAATTGATTATATTTTAAAGTCTTATTTCAGTATGCTAAAGCTTTATTACATTTTTATTTTAGCAATAGTTTTAAGTTGCAGTGATCTAAAGGCGGCTGTGCTACCAAGAATAACGAGAAAGGGTTAATATACGGACAAAGCTAAAAAGATTCCCCAAAGTTGAACATACAGCGATCCCTATGGAAAGTCGTTTATGATCGAAGCATCTGTTGTGTTAAAAACCATATTGTGGGTCTGTGGGAGTGAGTGGAGAGAGATTTGCCGTGACCCAAGATTTTAGCTTCCCAGCTGCCGTATTCTATAGCCATATGCCCGAAGTTTCACCCTTCTGCCAAGATGAAGGAATGAGTAAATAAATGCTGCAAAGCCAATAATACAGTTGTATAAATATGTACTACAGACATGGGATCCGTTATCTAGAAAGCTCAGAATTACTGGAAGACCAACTCCTATAGACTCCATTATAATCAAATAACTCGAAATTTTTCTGTGTAATAATAAAACAGCAGCTTTTACTTGATCCCAACTAAGATATAATGAATCCTTATTGGAGGCAAAACCAGTCTATTGGGTTTATTAAATGTTTACGTGATTTTCTAATTTAAGTTATGAAGATCAAATTACGGAAAGATCCATTATCTGGAAAACTCCGGTCCCGAGCATTCTGGTTGACAGGTCCCATGCCTGTATATAGTATTCAATGCTTTCTAAAGCCTATAAAACTGCCCAGATTGTATAACAGTAGGAGACCATTACCCAGAAAGTGTGAGACCTGGAGTTTTCTGTATAATGGATTTTTCCATAATTTGGATCTCCTTACCTTCAGTCTGCTAAAAAATCATTTAAACATTGAAAAAAAACCGATAGGATTGGTTTGCCACCGATAAGGATTAAATATAGCTTAGTCGGGATCAAGTAAAAGTTATTATTACAGAGAAAAAGAAAATAATTTGAATTAAATAATTCAAATTTTAAAAAAATCTATTCTATGGGAAATGGCCATCCTGTAATTCTGAGCTTTCTGGATAACGGAACTTATACCTGCATTATTCTTTATTATATAGGGCTATTAGGAGCCAAATAACCTGCTTGTAGGAGAAAACAGACAATAACCTATAGCAACCAATCAGTGACTGGCTTTTTTCAGCCCACTGCAGATTGAAGAATGAAAGCAAACATTTGATTGGTTGCCATGGATTACTGCCCAGTGATTATAAATGAGCCCCACTCCACGTAAAACTGGAATTAAACTCAGGCCCATGAGCAGAAAGGACACAATTTTAACCCACTTCAGCCATGTTTTCTATTGGCCAGTCTCATAGTTAGAGCAGTAACAAGCATCCCCAGGCACAAGGGCAGTACAACTAATTTAATACAGACTAATCCCATGACACATTTGCTTTGAACCAAAAATACAAATATTAAAGTAAGAGATTTTCTTGGCAGAGCAAATTCTGACCCCTTTCCTTCAGCAAAAACGCACTGATTCACACGGATTGAATTAGAAAGAAAAGAGAAAAAGGCCATTTGGATGCAGACAGTTTGATGGTGGAGAACAGGCCCAGACACAATGAAATTATAAACACATTAGAGCACGACTAAGAGGGAACCATGATGGCCGCCCATTCATTTACACCAATTACACTCCAGCTGCCGCTGCTTCCTCTTCCCTCTCTGCTGTCAGACCCCCAATTAACAGACTTTGGGCAGAGTCACTGGGCCCCCTCTCAGCTAAAGGAAATGTCTAATAGCCAGGGAATGTGCATTTTCTCAGATCAATATTTAATTTTAATCCTTAATTGCAAATACGTCCTGCCTCGTCAGTTCCACAGTCACTCGCTCCTCTCCATTCACTCCCAGCACAGCAAGAATACCAATAATACCAATAATGCGAAGCTTCCATTCATGGGGTTCATAAAGAATATGATGTAAAGATTATATTTATGAGACTCATTCAATATTACAATATTTAACTGCTGTGAATTCTCTGCAAATGTTCTCCTGCTGCCACCAACTCATGTGTAATGGCATTCCCCAGATGTTGTTCTGGACCCATTGTGATAGGCTTCACACAGCACCTCTAAGAGATTTCTAATATCCTTATCATTTACAGTAGGGGGTACATTATCCCTTATAATACATGAGTGATACTCAGAGTTCCCTGTATAACTCAGCCTGCAGCCTTGTGTCTTTATATGGTCACAGACCCCTCAGTGACTTCTAATATCCTTATCATTTACAGTAGGGGGTACATTATCCCTTATAATACATGAGTGATACTCAGAGTTCCCTGTATAACTCAGCCTGCAGCCTTGTGCCTTTATATGGTCACAGAACAACCCCTCAGTGACTTCTAATATCCTTATCCTTTACAGCAGGGGTTACATTATCCCTTTTATAGAGCTTTCCTCTATAAATTCTGTCTATCCATATAAAAAACAGGAATCCATGCATGTAACGATCAGTAATGCTGTACTTCGTTAGTCTCTAGCCTTGTGCCTTTATATGGTCACAGAACAACCCCTCAGTGACTTCTAATATCCTTATTATTTACAGTAGGGGGTATATTATCCCTTATAATACATGAGTGATACTCAGAGTTCCCTGTATAACTCAGCCTGCAGCCTTGTGCCTTTATATGGTCACAGAACAACCCCTCAGTGACTTTGAATATCCTTATCATTTACAGTAGGGGGTACATTATCCCTTATAATACATGAGTGATACTCAGAGTTCCCTGTATAACGCAGCCTTGTGCCTTTATATGGTCACAGAACAACCTCTCAGTGACTTCTAATATCCTTATAATTTACAACAGGGGTTACATTATCCCTTTTATAGAGCTTTCCTCTATAAATTCTGTCTATCCATATAAAAAGCAGGAATCCATGCATGTAACGACCAGTAATGCTGTACTTCGTTAGTCTCTGATGCACGAAGAGCTCACAGAAACCCTGTGGCAAATAGACATGAGTGCAGTGTAGGCAGCAGCACAACAAAGCAGCATTATGGATGCAGAACGACAGGCAGTCCCAACAGCTGCAGGTAGTATTTGCCGGCCATCTGCCTTCATCTGTTGCCACATTCACAGCCTCCTTGCACAAATTCAAAGCCTTTGCTCTCTCTCTGCAGTTGATCTTTGCCATGACCCAGTTAAAGGGCTCCCCTCTCGTGTGTTGTAGTTCTGCAATAAACTCTCCATTCTGTGGCAGCTGGAAAGATTATTTGGGCAGCAGTACAGGCTCCAGATGCCACGGCATTGTGCTCCCCTCTGATCTTGTATCCACAAGGAGCAAATGGATCTGCAGCAGGATAATCTCAAGTCCAACAAAGGAGAGTGATGCACAGCTCATCTGATTACCGGATATAGGAGCCCTGATATTACTGATAATAACAGAACGGCTGTAGGGGAAGCACTCGCACACCTTATGCTTCTTATAACAAAGAGGCAAAGGCAATATCCCACAAGGCCTTTCTTTTTGCCCAAAAATATACAGAATTTACTGGTCAAACTGTCAAAATCCAACTTTTGGGATAAGATACGAGTGACCATTGCCAGCAGGCTGAGCTGCATACCATTTTACTTTTGAAATATAATAAATGATTCTGCCATAGTTTTATGGGATCTCTCTGTACAGACTATGAGCAAACTTAGGGACTGTTCCTGCTGAATTGTGCTTAGTACAGGGGAATACCTATGCTGCCATAGTTTTATGGGATCTCTCTGTACAGACTATGAGCAAACTTAGGGGACTGTTCCTGCTGAATTGTGCTTAGTACAGGGAATACCTATGCTGCCATAGTTTTATGGGATCTCTCTGTACAGACTATGAGCAAACTTAGGGACTGTTCCTGCTGAATTGTGCTTAGTACAGGGAATACCTATGCTGCCATAGTTTTATGGGATCTCTCTGTACAGACTATGAGCAAATTTAGGGGACTGTTCCTGCTGAATTGTGCTTAGTACAGGGGAATACCTATGCTGCCATAGTTTTATGGGATCTCTCTTTACAGACTATGAGCAAATTTAGGGGACTGTTCCTGCTGAATTGTGCTTAGTACAGGGGATACCTATGTGCCATAGTTTTATGGGATCTCTCTGTACAGAATATGAGCTGAACTGTTACATTACTATTACTATGAGCTGAATACCTATACACTTTAGGGAGCTGTTCCTGCTGAATCTAAATACCTATTAGGCATGCACCCAATCCAGGATTCAAGCGCCTGGCTGAACCTGAATCCTTAAAGGGATACTTTCATGGGAAAAATTTTTTTTTTCCAAAACACATCAGTTAATAGTGCTGCTCCAGCAGAATTCTGCACTGAAATCCATTTCTCAAAAGAGCAAACAGATTTTTTTATATTCAATTTTGAAATCTGACATGAGGCTAGACATATTGTCAATTTCCCAGCTGCCCCTGGTCATGTGACTTGTGCCTGCACTTCAGGAGAGAAATGCTTTCTGGCAGGCTGCTGTTTTTCCTTCTTAATGTAACTGAATGTGTCTCAGTGGGACATGGGTTTTTACTATTGAGTGTTGTTCTTAGATCTACCAGGCAGCGGTTATCTTGTGTTAGGGAGCTGCTATCTGGTTACCTTCCCATTGTTCTTTTGTTTGGCTACTGGGGGGGGGGGGGAGGGGGGTGATATCACTCCAACTTGCAGTACAGCAGTAAAGAGTGATTGAAGTTTATTAGAGCACAAGTTACATGACTTGGGGCAGCTGGGAAATTGACAATATGTCGAGCCCCATGTCAGATTTCAAAATTGATATGTAAATTAGGGCTCAGATTTGGTTCACTATTCAGCAGAATCATTCACAAACAACTCAGGGGTTGGCCGAATCCCATACAGGTGTCGTTTCATCTGTATCTGTTTGCTGGGAAATGTGTGAGGAGGGGTGTAGGTCATTATTTTATTCATTGATACAGAGAACTGAAAACATACAAAAATGTGGTTTTAGTTTTCATTGATTGTATTGACCTGTCACTATAATGAGGATAAGACCTCCGGGCAGACAATACCATTTCATACAGGAGGCTGCTTGTAGCAATTCAGCACCAGTGCTACACAATGTACAGGACGGCTATAAAACCTGGGATTATAGTTCTGCTTAATGTGAATATCTGATAGAGAAGGGATATTAGCATTAGAGGAAAAAGTGTTCTAGAGAGCAGCCAATCCATATACAATCGACACTGCACTGCTGATCATGGCCACAGAACAGTTTGGCACTGCTGCTAATCTTCCATGTGACAACATGAGAGGACATAAGGCAGAACACTGGTGACAAATGTGCTAATTAGGGCAAGTTATTAAGTAGCTGAGAACGCACAGGATTATAAATTAACTGATAGAAATGGGTCAGGGGAAGGAAAAGCCGTGAGAACCAAGGACAGGCGGGTTATACTCAAACAGAGAAATTCCTCTCCATACATGCAACTTGTTTGAATAGGAATTGGCTTAACCTTCCCAATGTATGTGAAGGACTGGCCACTGGTCTTGTGCCCAACAATAAACGGATTGTTTTTCACAGCTGATCAGCAGGGAGGCAAAGCACAGAGCCTACAGCTTTCTAGTCTTGCAATTGTGCAACTAAAAAGTTACCTTTGGTCTCATTATTCCCTATCCTGATGGCCACACTTGTAGCTGCAGGAGTCCCGGCATTATGCAGAGAGTACAGCTTTACTCAGGGTTGGACGGGGGGGCTTCAGTCTCAGTGCCCCCCACCACTGTGCTCTGCTGCCACATACTGTGTTCTTCAGTCGGATCTGGGCCGGCCCGATCCTGGCTTTACTAGTTAATTCTAAAGAGAAGTACACATCATTTCTATAAACACCTTAATTTTTTTGTTAAAAGGGGTGGTTCACCTTTAAAGGAGAACTCAACCCGTAATAAAAAAAAACCCTCCTCCCTACCCTGGGTAGACTCCCCTCCCTCCTCCCCCCCCCAGCCTACCTGCCCCCCCGGGCAAATGCCCCTAATTTTTTACTCACCCCTGTGCAGATTCTGGCCTCGGAGTTCCCGACAGCCATCTTCTTTCTTTGTTCTATTTCGGCGCATGCGCTGTTGGAGTAAATTTCCGGTCGCGAACCACTGCGCATGCGCCGAAAGTCATGAAAATTCAGAATTTTCGGTAATATTTCGGCACATGCGCAGTTGTTCAGGACCAGAAAGTTACTCCAACTGCGCATGCGCCTAAAATGCTGTCAATAGACGAAGATTACTGGAGAAGTGAGTAGAAAATTAGTGGCATTTGCCCGGGGGGGGGGGGGGGGGTGTCAGGTAGGCTGGGGGGGAGTCTGCGCAGGGTAGGGTTTTTTTTTATTATAGGTTGAATTCTCCTTTAAATTAACTTCATACTCATCGTGTGGCTTGTTTTTAGCTTAATTTTACTTCATGTCACTCTCTGTCTGATATGGCCAAGTTCAGAGGCCGGGGATACAAGTGTTAGGGCCAATCCTTTGTAGAAATGTGCAGCTTTCATAAAGATTAGGGTAGAGCTGCTGAAACATCATGGTTAATGTCCCAGTTAGCTCCAGTTCCATGGGGAAATCTCTACTGAAATGCGAGATTTAGGTGGAAATTCCCCAAATGAGAAAAGACTTTAATGTAGAGCAGTAACGCCCAATCAGAAACTGCCCTACAAAACCCTTCCTTTCATATAATATGGAAACAAATGAATTTACCTTGTATGAAATGTAACTGAAAAGAAAAAAAAATTCTGAATATTATGAATCTGATCTGCCGGCATCAGAAAGAGAGAAGCCAGGAGTGAAATGTTCTTGGAGCCAATGTGATTTGCCGAGAGCCTGTGACCTTGGATGGAGTTAAATATTTTGCATGATAAATGCTCACTTTACAATGTGCTGGAAGGACAAGGCCCTGGTCTCTCACGCTGCGCAAACAAACTGCCTTTCTCCTGAGAAAACAAATCACCGGCGCTGGAATAGAATCACACAGTGAATTGATCTGATTTCTGCAGCACACGGGGGAAACGCAGCGAGGCTGATAAAGGAGGAAGGAAACAGATCTAGCTGTGGAATACTATATAAACATTAAAGGGGTGCTTATGTTAGTATGTTATAGAATGGCTAACTCAAAGCAACTTTTTAATTGGTCTTCATTATTTATTATAGTTTTTTAATTATTTGCCCCTTTTCTTCGGACTCTTCCCAGCTTTCAAATGGAGTGTCACTGACCCCATCTAAAAACAAATACTCTGTAAGGCACAAATGTATTGTTTTTACTTTTTATTCCTCGTCTTTCTATTCAGGGGTTGTTCACCTTTGAGTTCACTATTAGTATGATGTAGAGAGTGATATTCTGAGACGTTTTGTAATTGGTTTTCATTTTTTATCATTTGTGTTTTTTGAGTTATTTAGCTTTTTATTCAGCAGCTCTCCAGTTTGCAATTGCAATAATGTTGTTACTAGGGTCCAAATTCCCCTAGCAACCATGCACTGATTTGAATAAGAGACTGGAATATGAATAGGAGAGGCCTGAATAGAAAGAGGAGTAATAAAAAATAGCAATAACAATATATATTAGTAGTAGTGATGTGCGGGGCTGGCCCGATACCCGCTCCCCCATTTGTGGGTTCAGGTTGAGCTCTTCTGCCTGCTCTCCTCGCCCTTTCACTGCCGGCTTCTGGTTTTATAGACATGCACCTGCTCGCCTCGTCTCTTCAGTGACTTGGTGGTGCGGGTCTATTGAAGAGGGGGAAGTCGAGCACGGATTGAGGGAGGTGGGGTCCAGGTCGTGGGAAACTCGGCACATCACTAATTAGTAGAGCATTTGTTTTTTAGATGAGTCAGTGACATTTGAAAGCTGGAAAGTCAGAAGAAAAAGGGAAATAACTCTAAAATATAAATAATGAAGACCAATTGCAAAGTTTCTAGGAACTGGATATTCTATAAGGGCAGAGACACAGGCTCAATAACTGCCTCCCGCCGGCTAGAATCTAAATCGCTGGTGGGATGGCACTCAGAACGATTCGTTTTCCGAAGTCGCAACGTTTCCTCGTGATTAGTCGCCCTGAAGAGGAGATTTGTTGCTGAGCGACTAATCTCCCCGAATTTGAGCGTCTCTCTGCCCTAACATACTAAAAGTGACCTCAAAGGTGAACAACCCCCTTAAGCCAAAGTTAATCCCTCCACAATTTATGATGGACATTATCATTCCCTAGTGTTACTTGTCCATTAATACCTCAGCCCCCGTTGACAAAGTTGCTATTAAATGTTATAAATGTTGCGGTTTTCAAAAGAAATCCTGAAACTGAATTATAAATAGCCTTTCTACAATGCAATTAAACTGCTACGGGCAAGGCCAGACGTGGCGTTTCTTCATTGCGTTTTTAAAAAAGTTTGGTCAGGTGTAAATACGCCACTGAAACCACACGCGCCCATCAACAAGCGTTTTTCAGCAAATAGGTTTCTTTTCCCAACATGCACTTTTCATTGTTCTCGTTTCCCTTAATTTCCGCTGGCCAGAAATAGAAAAGCTATTTACATGCAAAGTGGAGCAGGAATTATCGTCAATATGCAACGCAATTACGTCGCCGTAAAAACGTATATGTGTCATTTATCTTGCAAGAATTTGGACGGCATATTTGAAATACGCTGCATATTTATGTAAAGTGTGGTTTCAAATGTGCAGATGCCATTGATCTATTGATTTGTCTATTGATTTGGTAGTTTCTTGATGTTTTGGCGTTTCTGCTGAAAAATGCCAATATCGGCGTCCCGTAGCGGATTTCCGCTTGCAAATGCCCTTTGAGAATTGCCATAGTGTGTTTTCCATTAGTTTCAGTGATAGTGCAGTTTATGCGTATTTACGCCTGACTGAGCGTTTTAAAAACGCAACTTAAAAACTCCACGTCTGGCCTTGCCCTAAGAAGCGAGGAATACAAGGACTATTCTTCATATGGGAATATGTTTTAGCCAAATGTAAATATTCCTATTCTATCACTTAAAACAGCTCTGCACTGACCCTGGGATAAAAAAAAAAAAAAAACTATTTGTCCGATCCCCCAGGGAAGTGCTGAATAAATAAGAATGTGAAGGCCGCAGCTCAAGGGCAATAGAGTCTTACAAACAAAAAACATGGGAAATGAGTGTAAAAGTTGTATTATTTGTGCTCGGCATGTGAGGATCCTTGTTAATGACATTGGAAGCGGGGCTGGAATTTCACACTGTATCAGCAGGGCCAAGCAATCTCTAGTCCTCTCCATTAGCCAACATTCAGCTGTCTGTGGGGTGCCGGGACTTTCAGTCTGAAGTTGTCCCACCTGACACCCAATGGCTAGCTGAGCATGCTGGGAAGAGAAGCTTTAAGGGATACTGTTATGGGGAAAAAAAAACATTTTTCAAGAGACATCAGTTAATTTCTCATTGTGATCGGATCGTTGGTTCCCTAGGGCGGGAATACTGGGGAGTGATCTACTTGATACATGTGCACTTACCTGCTGATAAAAGAAATTCAGCGTTGGTTTGTCTTCTGTGAACTGGTTTACAAATCCTTTAGGCAAATATCGAATTCTAAGCTCGTACCTGCAAATGTGCAAACGTTTAAATGCATCAGAAAAGCACAGCAAGTCCTAGTTATGTTGCAGACGTAAATAGTACCTTCATCTTGTGGCTCCCCAACTATTGCTGAACTGTAACTCTCATTCTGTCTGATTGTTTCTACTTTCAGCCTGGGTGTATGGGTATCAGACTCCATTAGATTAGAGTGAAGATTTATCAGAGCCTCACAGTATCGGTATAAAAGTGGCACTCACAGTGTGGCCCTCAGACAGGCCCGGACTGGCAATCTGTGGGTTCTGGCAAATGCCAGAGGGGCTGCTGTAAGGTTCCATAGAGTGGTCTGTTTGGGCTGGTAGGGGGCTGTTTGGGTCTCTGCATACTTGGAATGGCAGGGCCTATTTTGACTCCCAGTCCAGGCCCGCCCTCAGACCAGAAGAAGGGCCAGAATATGATGTAGAACTGGAAGGCTACTAACCTTTTAGTTTAGTTTGGTTAGTTGAAGTGGAAATGATCTGCTTTGGGGCTTTTCGAGTTCTCATACACTGGCCCAAATTTGACTATTCGCCACCTAAAATCATGTCGCTCTAATTCATCAGAGTTGTAAAAATTTGATTTTATTAATAAATTTGGATTGGTTGAGTTTCGAATTTATAGGCATTTAGGGGAGTTTTTTTTAAAAACTCACTTGAATTCAAATTTGACCTTTGATAAATGTGCCTCTAAGTCAGTGTGAGCCAAAGGACAAAGACTGGCAGCTAATAGCAAGTATTCATTGATACAAGAGAAAGCTAAAGTCCAGAACAGCATGTAACCGCTTGATAGGAGAAAACAGATTTTTAATAAATTTCAATAAAAAGTAGGGATGCACTGAATCCAGGATTCAGCCTTTTTCAGCAGGATTCGGCCGAATCCTTCTGCCAGGCCGAACCGAATCCTAATTTGCATATGCAAATTAGGGGCAGGGAGGGAAATTGTGTGACTTTTTGTCACAAAACAAGGAAGTAAAAAATGTTTCCCCCTTCCCACCCCTAATTTGCATATGCAAATTAGGATTTGGTTCAGTATTCGGCCGAATCTGTCACGAAGGATTCGGCCGAATCCAAAATAGTGGATTCGGTGCATCCCTAATAAAAAGGTATAAAATACAGGGAGCACAGATAAAGAAGAACACTGAGCACTAGGCAAGAACTAGGCAATTACTGTGCAAACAGGTTAACAGAGATAAGGAGAAGATGGAGCTTCTGTATCACACAGTAAGGACATGCCATGAATTTTATACCCAAAATAAAATGTTCTATTACAATATCATACTGAAAAATGATAAACACATCCCTGCCTCCCACCCTTGCAAATGATGGAATCAACTCACATCTTTTAGTTTAGGAGTAAAGGGTCACTCGTAGTTCGTTGTTTTCGGATGAGTTTGAATGATAAATATTCGTGGCTATGGCCCAAGTACAGTTCATATTTAACATTTACTTGAAACAAGTTAGCTTGCACAATGCGCTTTTCATATTTAAAGGACCAGTAACATCAAAAACTACTACGGGAAAAAAAAAAAAAAAAAAAAAAACACAGACACATATTAAACTTTAAAATAGCAAAGTATTTTTTTTTTTTTAGAAATAACACCGAATTTCAGCTTGCACTTCTCTTCAGAAAAGGCGATCAGGTGATCCATCGTGCGGCGCTCGATTTCTTCTCCCTGCCATCCTTATAGGAGATAGCCAGGGAGGAGACATTGAGCGCACAATGGATCGTCACCTTGACGCCTTTTCTGAAGAGAAGCGCAAGCCGAGATTCAGCAAGTCTTTATTTAGAAATAACTAACCTAATCTCTGCTTGCGCTTCAGAAAAGGCGGCAGGGCGATGGTACATTGTGCGGCGCTCGATTTCTCCTCCCTGGATATCTCCTATAAGGAAGGCAGGGAGGAGAAATCGAGCGCCGCACGATGGATCACCCGATCGCCTTTTCTGAAGAGAAGCGTCAGCGGAGATTCGGTTAGTTATTTCTAAATAAAGACTGGCCGATTTTAAAGTTTAATATGTGTTGGTGTTTTTTTTCCCGTAGTATACAAACTAACTTTTTTAAAAAAAATTTGATGTTACTGATCCTTTAATGGGAAATGTCATTCCTATATTTTGGACCTTTCGGGTTATGTGCTCCAGATACTTTATTAGATCCTATAACTATTCCAGGTCCGGACTGAGATTCAAAATAGGCCCTGGTGTTTCAGGTAGTACACAGAGGCTCAGACAGCCCCCCAATAGTGACAGTCTATGCAGGGGCGCAACTACAGAGGTAGCAGACCCTGCAGCTGCATGGGGCCCAGGAGGTATACGGGCCCCCATGAGGCTCTAATTAATGAACATGTTAAATAGATACTTGTAGTACAGGACAACCTATAGATACGTTGGGGGACTTAAAATTAATTTGCTGTGGGGACAAGTAACATCTAGGGGGTTATTTATCAAAGTACGATTTTATCTCAACATTTTCTGCTACAAACTCCGATCAAATCCGCTCAGGTTTTTTACCCGTATTTATTACAGGTATGGGACCCGTTATCCAGAAAGCTCCGAATTACGGAAAGGTTGTCTCCCATAGACTCCATTTTATCCAAATGATCCAATTTTTTAAAAATGATTTACTTTTTCATTGCAATAATAAAAACAGTACCTTGTACTTGATCCAAATTAAGATATAATTAATCATTTTTGGAAGAAAAACCAGCCTATTGGGTGAATTTAATTTCCAAATTGGATTAAGATCCAAATTACAGAAAGATCCATTATCTGGAAAACCCCAGGTCCCAAGCATTCTGGATAACAGGCCCCATACCTGTATTACATTTTATGAAAATTTGCTTTGCGGGGAAAAAAATCCAATTCTCATGGGGTTTTATTTCTGATTTTTCACCTGAAAACTCCTTTCTCTTACGATTTCTTGCCCGAAAACTTCGGGGTATTGCACAAAACTCAGCGCACATCAAAAAATCATTGCGACTTCTCCCATTTATTTATATGCAACCATGACAGGTCTAAGATGCTGAATTTTCTAATTCAGACTTTTCCATCCTCGGGGTTCTATAAATTCAGAAAAGTTTGTGATTTTTTAAAAGCCTGATTTTATAAATAAAAAAAAAAAATCAGATTTTTCAGGATTTTTGCATAACCCCCCTAGTTACGCCACTAAGTCTATGGCATCTTCCAGCGACCCCAGAACGTACAGATTGCTAGCGTGGGGTTGCCTGTAGCAACTATACATTTGTTATGCTATTAATGGTAACACAGAAGAGCGCACAGCACTGAGTTGGCCGTTGCACAGTAGAATCATTATAAATGGGCAGCCAGCCATGTATTGAGGGCTCCATCTGCATTTAATCATTGGAAAAGGTTCAAGGCATCCTGCACTGGAGAAATAACAAAGGTTGCCACCTTTTCTGGAATAAAGTACTGAGCTGCCTATATCCATCCGATTTCTTGCCTATTAATGACATTGGCATCATGTTGGTAAAATACCATCCAGTCAGCAACCCAATGATGAGTTCATGAAATATAGAATAGTCTCAAAAGATGCATAAATCATCCAAGCTAATGGCTTAATAGCCAGAGTGAGCCTGACCTTAGGGCTTCTCCTGCATCTTCCTGCTGAGTCCTCATCCTATATAAGAAAATATCCTGAGCTCAGTCTGCTAAATGGCTTTCCATGTACTAAATCTTAATAACATAAAAGCTAACAGGCTGAATTGAAGGAAGGGAGACTTTAAAGACAAAAAATGTAAATGGTTTAAAAGGGAATATTAGGGGGTGCCAAATTGTTAAGCATCACCCCAGTAATTAAAATCCTTAATTTTCAATGTAGCTCTCATCTTGTCATCACCCAGCTTTCCCTTGCCAAGTGCATGAACAGCAGGGCAGTAAAGTAGGAGAAATGACTATACTGTAAACCTGCACAGTGAGGGGGTGTAAGGGACACCTGCAAGAAGGGATAAATCTGCCAGTACAGTACTGAAAGTAGCCCACAGGGGAGATTCCTTACTAACAGCTACCCGCCCCCCCCCCAATGATTTTGTGTTAAAGGGGTGGTTCACTTATAAAAGAGAATTCAACCCATAACATAAAAAACCCTACGTAGAACCCCCTCCTATCTGGTACCCGGGGCAAATGCCCAAAACTTTTTGCTTACCCCTCTGTGCACATTTTGTCCTAGGGAGTTCACCGCCGCCATCTTCTTTTTCTTCATTAAACCACAGAAGCAGACTGTCGTTTTCGACGCATGCGCAGTTGGAGTCATCTTCAGATGCCGAACAACTGCGCATGTGTTGAAAGTCACGAAAATTTCCGCAAGTCGTGAAAAATGTCAGAAATTTTTGTGACTTTCGGTGCATGCGCAGTTGTTTGGGACCAGAAGATGAATCCAACTGCGCATGCACCGAAAACGATGGTCTGCTTCCGAAGTTTAAAGAAGAAAAGAAGATGGCGGCCGTGAACTCCTGAGGATAGATTCTGCACGGAGGGGTAAGTAAAAAGTTAGGGGCATTTGCCCCGGGTACCAGGTAGACTGGGGGGGTGGGGGGAGGAGTTACGGGTTGAATTCTCCTTAAACTTAACTTTCAGTATGTCATATTCTAAGCAACTTTTTAAATGGTTTTCATTATTTATTTTTCATGTTTTTTTTAAAAAAATTTTATTATTATTTGCCTTCTTCTCCGACCCCATCTAAAAAACAAACACTCTTTAAGGCTACAATTGTATTGTTACTGCTACTTTTCATTACTCCTCTTTTTATTCAGGCTTCTGATATTCATATTCCAGTCTCTTATTTAAATCAGTGCATGGTTGCTAGGGGAATTTGGACCATAGCAACCAAATTGCTAATATTGCAAACTGGAGAGCTGTTGAATAAAAAGCTAAATAACTTAAAAACCACAAATAATAAAAAATGAAAACCAATTGCAAATTGTCTCAGAATATCCCTACATCATACTAAACATTAATTTGAAGGTGAGCAACCCCTTTAAGTTTCTAATTTTAACTTATAATGAAGGTTTAAAAGAACAGAATGGATTATTTGTAAAAGAACAAAGTAAAGAAATAAACTCACTTCCATTCTTCTGGTGGATGGGACTGTTCGTATTTCTCTCTAATATGGGACACCCCGATGTCCGGGTGCAACCAGTGAACCTCCTCCGAGTGCAAGTGACTGAGCCGTAACCCGTAGGAAGCCACATTCTTTACTTTGTGACTGTCTACAATCTTCTGGATGATTCCCTGTAAGACACGGCACAATTAGAATCTGTCGTTCAGGGATAAAGGGGAGAGAGGTCACAGATGCAAAGGAAGAATTAATGAACATACAGGTCAGAAATGAAAACGGAAAGAAGGGCTGAGACAGGAGACAACTAAAAAGCCTGACACTTAGCCGGTTATTTATCAAAGGTCACATGTTACCGTTTTTTTTTTTATACCTCGAATGAACTCACAACTTGAAAAAACGCAAACAGAAAAAAAAACTCGATTCATTGAATTCGACTTGCCATTGACTTCTACATGACCTCGACAGGTTTTACATGGCGTGTTTTCGGATTCAAGATTGATTATTATAAAAATTCACGTTTTTTTTTTATATAAACCCGAAAATTAGATTTTTGACCCAAAATCTGAAAATTTGTAAAACACAACTTGAACCTTTAGAAAAAACAGTATAACCCCCATTCAGTGGCGGAACTACCGGGGGAGCCGGGGGTGCGAGCGGGCCAAGGCCCGCACACCTTCAGGGCCCCCTGCAGCCCGCGCGCCACTGAAATGGTGGCCGTACGGAGGGGTGTGGGGGCACGGCTGCGCCTCACGCCCCTCTAGTTATGGTACTGCCCCCATTTTAAGTTTTTCAGGGGACCAGAAAAAAATGGTGTAAATGGGAAAATGTAAAATAATTGAAATGTATTATACATAATATATAGGTGGGACCATAAAACAGCAATGTAAAATGAGGGAAAACTTAAAATAAAGATTCCACTTGTTCACCTTCCAAGCACTTTTTTCAGTTCAATTGTTTTCAGATTGATCACCAGAAATAAAGACCTTCCTCAATTACTTTCCATTTTTTAATTTTTATTGTTTTTCCATAATCTAAGTTTAATGTTCCTGTCTCTGGTGTTTCAGTCTGGCAGCTCAGTAATTCAGGTATAGACACTAAATTGTTACACATTTACTGCATTCGTTGATACATTTCTCAGCAGCATCTGTGGAATATTAGCAACTATTGTATCAATGAAACTCAGGGACAAAGAAAAGAAATGTATCAACTAAATGTACCAATTTAGAACAAATAACAGGGTCGGCGACCCCCCCTTCCCTTCCTAGAGCTGCTTTAGAAGATGAAAAATGACACTTCACACTTCAATATTAGAAAAATGTCACACATATAAAATAGAAATAAAAAGTCTGAAACCAACTGAACTGAAAAAAAAGTGTTTGAAGGTGAACAACCATTTTAAAGTGCAAGTGTCAGTTCTCTCTCTGGCAATGCCATATTGTATCAAGAAAGGAAAATACTGACCCTCACGTCTGTCGCATCCCCGTGCCGGATATTGCTGGACCATGTTGCTGGTTCATTGTTGCTTTCAAAGTAGTGGAAGACTCTTAAGACCCTTTCGATGGCTCCGGGAGAGCGCTCCATGCCGGTGCTTAGGCGAGACTTGGCGTTTGTGCTCGGATTGTGGTTTAGGTTTGGGTCCAGGTAAGCCGCAGCCATAGCCTTGCCTGATGCTAGGTGTCTGTCATATTCTAGAAGAGAAGAAGACTCGTATCACAACAGCGGCTCAATAATACCTGATGCACACAGGACATTTTTACCATCACAGGGCAATTTAGGCCGTTTTGCTTGTCATGTTTTATAGTAAAGCAACACGAGGGGACAAAATACCCAAACCTGCCCTCAGCTGAATTACCCACCCAGGAGCAAATGAATTACCCCAGGAGCAAACGACTGAATTACCCACCCAGGAGCAAACGACTGAATTGCCCACCCAGGCGCAAACGACTGAATTGCCCACCCAGGAGCAAACGGCTGAATTACCCACCCAGGAGCAAACGGCTGAATTACCCACCCAGGAGCAAACGGCTGAATTACCCACCCAGGAGCAAACGACTGAATTACCCACCCAGGAGCAAACGACTGAATTACCCACCCAGGAGCAAATGGCTGAATTACCCACCCAGGAGCAAACGACTGAATTACCCACCCAGGAGCAAACGACTGAATTACCCACCCAGGAGCAAACGACTGAATTACCCACCCAGGAGCAAACGACTGAATTACCCACCCAGGAGCAAACGACTGAATTGCCCACCCAGGAGCAAACGACTGAATTACCCACCCAGGAGCAAACGACTGAATTACCCACCCAGGAGCAAACGACTGAATTACCCACCCAGGAGCAAACGACTGAATTACCCACCCAGGAGCAAACGACTGAATTACCCACCCAGGAGCAAACGACTGAATTACCCACCCAGGAGCAAATGACTGAATTACCCCAGGAGGAAACGACTGAATTACCCAGGAGCAAACGACTGAATTACCCCAGGAGCAAATGACTGAATTACCCCAGGAGCAAATGACTGAATTACCCCTGATCTGCCAGGAAATAAAGTGCAAAGCAACATGAGGGAAAATCACTCTTTCTATGAATAAAAACATAAAGTGCAACCATAGCCACGCCTGTATTGACTCCTATAAATGTTTTTCCTTATGTTATTGAGGGAGAATCATTTTACAGAGCAACTAAGACTGTCGAAAAGTCAATCAAGGACACAGTAACTTTTCATACAACGTCCTGTGTATGGGGACTATTCCCCCCCCCCTCTTAAGTTACATTATGGCTCAGCCCAAGAAACACCGGTAAAATGTGAAAAAAAATTAGAATTTTCCATTTCTTGGAGTCTGTGGGGGACACTTCTGCTGTACATGTGCCAATATACACAGAACCCAGATATTCATATCTCTTCATAGGAAGAAACCACTTGGCTTGTGTGTATGGGGTGACTGTACCAGGGCAGCAACTGAAATTAGAGTTTCTGGAATTCCTTAAAGGGGCGGTTCACCTTTCAGTAGGTTATTTAACACATATGCAATTGGTCTTCATTTTTTTATTACAGTTTTTGCATTATTTGCCTTCCTTTTCCACACCTTTCAAACGGGGGTCACTGACCTCAGCAGCAAAAAATCTATTGCTCTCTGACCTTATAGTTTTATTGTTACTTTTAATTCCTTATTTGTCAATTCAGGCCCTCTCTTCATATTCTAGTCTCTCATTCAAACCACTATCTGGTTGCTAAGGTGGACAAGACCCTAGCAACCAGAGAGCTGCTGAAATGCCAAACTGGAGAGCTGCTAAAAAAAAAAAAAATATGAAAAAAAGAAAAGAAAACCCAATTGCAAATTGTCTTAGAATATCACTTTCTACATCTTTTTTTTAAAAAAAGTCAGTTTAATGGTGAACAACCTCTTTAAAGGGCAACGGTCCAAGGTAATATAATGCAACTAAATGGAAAACAAAGAATAAATGGCTTATACGTTTTTATTTCCTATAATTATAATAAAGTATCATTTTCCTCCATTTCATGCAAACAACCAATGTATCTGCAGTAGCCATTACTGATGTTAGTAACTCAGGGCGTTTCTCCTTTGGAGACTAAAGTGGCTGTATCACTATGTATCAATTAATTTATCGAATAATGTATCAAACTGAAACTGTTTTTTTTTTCAAATTCATTCAAAAGGGGGTCACTGACCCCATCTACAAAAAAAAATAAACTACTGATCTGTAAGTGCAGAGACACACGGCCAGATTCAGGGAGATTAGCGCTTCGTTTTCCGAAGTCGCCCCAAGTTTCCTTGTGAGGCAACTTCGGGTGACTTTAGAAAACAAAGAACTCTGAGTACCATCCCACAGGTGATTTACATTCCAGCTGGCGGGAGGCAATTCGCGGAGATTAGTCGCCCGAAGAAGAGGATATTTGTCGCCGGGCGACTAATCTCCCTGAATCTGAGCGTGTGTCTCTGCCGTAAGGCTACAAATGTATTGTTATTGCTACATTTTATGTCTCATCTTTCTATTCAGACCTCTCCTATTCATAATCCAGTCTCTTATTCAAATCAGGGCATGGTTGCTAGGGGAACGTGGACCCTAGCAACCAGATTGCTGAAACTGCAAACTAGAGAGCTGCTGAATAAAAAGCTAAATAAGCCAAAAACCACGAATAATAAAAAAGGAAAACCAATTGCAAATTGTCTCAGAATCTTCCTCTCTACATCATACTAACAGTTAATTTAAAGGTGAACAACCCCAGTAGTACATTTGGCGGTGGCAATACTTATAACACACAAGCTGTAGGTCCATAGGCTGGAGATGTTACTATATAACTAAAGTCTATATTGCTGGGGCCCACACCACAAGTAACCCCAGTCCAATAAGCAAGGTTCTGGCAGGGAAGTTGCAGTGTTTATGTAGTGGGAGCGGTGTGATTGTATTGGCTTTATCATGAATGATATCATTGAAATCAATGTTATTCACCTCCTGCCGGGGGCACGTGAGATTCCCCCCACCCGATGATCTCGACAACTGCAAGACTAAACATCACACGTCCCGCTCTGACACCAAACTGTAATTACGCCGCCGCTTCCACGCATCCCATTTTCCACTTCAAGAACCTTTACATAAATTCCGTCTTTACATAAATTCGACATTAATGAGAGAGAGAGGCAAAATAAATCCCAGCGCCGCAATAAGTCCTTAATATTTGCATCTCCAGCTGCACTTGCTAAAGGCTGCCGGGGATTACGGATCTAAATAAAAAGACGGCGGCATTGAGAAAATCACTTTAAACTCAGACGCGGATTTATCTGTGTATATTTATTAACCCACTCGTGTTGAGTCGGTTTTCATGGGGTTTTCACATATACATTATGTGTTGGTATGATAATGAAGAGAGGGGTATTCTGAGACAATTTGCATTGGTTTTAATTTTTTATTATTTGTGGTTTTTGAGTTATTTAGCTTTTTATTCAGCAGCTCTCCGGTTTGTCATTTCAGCAATCTGGTTGCTTGGGTCCCTAGCAACCATGCACTGATTTGAATAAGAGACTGGAATATGAATAGGAGAGGCCTGAATAGAAAGATGAATAATAAAAAGTAGCAGAGCTCTTAATCAAAGGTCAAATGGGACCTGTTATCCAGAATGCTCGAAACAGATCTTTCCGTTATTTGGATCTTCATACCTTAAGTCTACTAGAAAATCATATAAACATTAAATAAACCCAATAGGCTGGTTTTACCTCCAATAAGGATTAATTGTATCTTAGTTGGGATCAAGTACAAGCGACTGTTTTATTATTGCACAGAAAAAGGAAATACTTTTTTAAAAATTCCGATTATTTGGATAAAATTGAGTCTATGGGAGATAGCCCTTCCGTAATTCAGAGCTTTCTGGATAATGGGTTTCTGGATAACTTATCCCATACCTGTACCTCAAACGAAATTGAACAAACTCAACCGTTCCTTATTTAAGAAAAATCTTGAATGGAAAAAACTTGATTCAGTGAGTTCGTGATTTGTGAAACACGAGTTTCCAGCAAAAAAAAAAAACAAAAAACCCTCTAATTGCTCAAGTTTTAGGGCAACCCCTCCAAAAAAACTTGAACATCAAGGCTATTAAAATCTTCAAATGGGTCAAGGGACCTCTGACTCCTACATTAAATTGTGTTTTGTTTTTTTTCTTAACTAGAAAATGTGAGTTTTAACTAAAAAAACTCGACTTTTCATGGAAAACACAACTCGAAACCTAATAAAAAAACCCTAAATGTGTAGCCTTGCAGGGTGTTTGCGTTTTAGATGGGGGTCAGTGACTCCAATTTGAAAGTGGGAAAGATTCAGAAGGCAGCAAATAATTAAAAAACTATTAAAAAAAAATAAAATTCGTTAGTAGACATTAATAAAAACACCAAGACAAATTAAACTTCAAATCGCAAAGTCCTTATTAAGAAATAACTTATCGAAACTCCGCTTGCGCTCCTCTTCAGAAAACAATCGGGTGATCCATCGTGCAGCGCTCAAATTCTGCTCCCTGCCTTCCTTACAAGAGATAGCCAGGGGGGAGAAATCAAGCGCCGCAAGATGGATCGTCGCTGTGTCACCTTTTCTAAAGAGGAGCGCAAGCGGAGTTTCGCTATGTTATTTCTTAATAAAGATTTGCAGATTTTACAGTTTAATTTGTCTTGGTGTTCTTTTAATGTATACCAACAAATTTTTTTAAATTTTTTTTTGATGTTACTGGTCCTTTAACATACTAAAAGTAGATTTTATGGTGACTGCTTAAAGGAACAGTAACAGTAAAAAAATGAAAGTGCTTTAAATCAAATGACAGATGTGTTTGCTACAGAAACGCTACTATAGTTCATATAAATATATATATATATATATATATATATATATATATATATATATATATATATATATATATATATATACACACACACACACAAAAGCCATGACTATCCTGTAAATTATATCCTTATAAACAGTGAGTTCTGATGTCATCAGTTATAAACGGTGAGTTCTGATGTCATTTCTGTCACATGACTCACTGAAACTTGTGTATTATAATAAATAAAGTACCCCCAGTTGTAAAATATGAGGATATTAGATGTTACCTCGGAGTTCTATGACCTGTACTCCTCGGTAACTTATAATATCCTTATATTTTACAAGAGGGGGTACTTTATTCAATATATATATATATATATATATATATATATATATATATATATATATATATATATATATATATATATATATATAACAAACGCAAACACACCAGTTTTACCAGTGGAATACAGAGAGGCTAGAACACCAACTATAGCTCCCAGCATGCTCTGCTAACCACACAGGGATTCTGGGTAATTCCTGGTGTGACTATGGACTATAAGCAATATGGAACCACTTATAGGAGTTCATGAAAATATTCAGGAGAGGCCATTTACCTGCACACATGTGATTTGACTCAAATATACGGACACTGCTGATACATAAGCGGAGGAGCTCATTGAACAGCAGAGAAATAAGAAGCAGGTATAATGGCCTATAAAGATGTGAATGTAAACCCTGTAGTAAAGAGAAAAGCTCCCAGTGTGTCTCTGCAGCTCTGACCTCACTAAACCTTTATTTGGGGCCAAGGAACAGATCCCAAGGGGCCGACACTATTCACTGAGCAGCTGTTGTAAATATCTATCCCTCCTGATATCACATATCGGCTGCTATTAACCCCCCTAAGAATAAATGTGCCTAAATAAGCATGTGTGAGGCATGGCATGCAGTAGATTAGACAGCACACAAGCGCTTGCATTACAGGCAGCAGCGGCTCCCCCAGTTAAAGGCAGATGTTGGTAATGGACCTTTCTCCCCTGGCAGAATTAGATAAAAGTGGAGATCTGGGTAGAGATATATATATATATATATATGGGTAAGTGGGCGGGGCCTGTAACAAGCAGTTTATACGAGACATAGAATTAGAATTTTCCAGCCCAGTGCCAATAAGACTATATTGGTTGAAATAAAGCTAAACTCCCGCAGAAACCCTCAAATTTATTTCCAGCCAGATGTTTTTAAGGGAAGATTAAGCCGTTCTTATCGCATGTGGACATCTTTGGGAACATGTGAAACCAGAGAGTGGAAAGCAGTTACCGCAGGGCTGATTACTGGGAGTTTCGCCCACAAGTTTATTTTAGAAACAATATAAATACATTCTAAAAACGTGCTGTCAAATGAATAAAACGAACAGAAAAATCAGGGTTATGTGCCGGCCAGGCCCAGACTGGCAATCTGAGGGTTCTGGCAAATGCCAGAGGGGCTGCTATAAGGTCCCATAGAAAGTCAGTATTTAGTGGGCTGGTGGGGGCTGTTTGGGCCTCTATGTGGGCTGATTGGGCCTCTGTGTACCTGAAAAGCCAGGGACTATTTTAATTCTCAGTCCGGACCTGGTGCCGGGGTGTCGGATATTCAGGCACTGTGAAGATTACCCATTGGGACTTAAAGGGGAAATACAACCTATAAACATGTGTAATGTGTAGTTTATTCTGCCAGTAACAGAATATACTCTATATAAAGCCTCTGGCACAGCAGATGTTTTATACATGCCAGGGCCCATGCCAACAGGGTGAATAGCAGTAGGAAAAAACTCGGATGCACAACTGTTTGTTGAAGTTGTGTCCAAAGGTGATTTATTTAAGCCCATATACACATCACAAAGGGCAAGCCTTGATAAAGGGCCCGGAGGCATCCGAAACGTTGCCCTTTGTGATGTATATATAGGCTTAAATAAGCACCCTACACCTTTTGTTTATTTTGGGATTGGGTTGAGCTCTCCATTTTCGTGAACAGGTGAATAGCAGTGATCACACAGCCTCAAAACTAGCATTTCAACCTAATAACTGTCAGTGCTGATGACAGTTAGTTGCCATTGAAGTCTATGGCAGGCAGCCCGAGTAGAACCCAACATAAACAGGGTGTGCCACAGGCCTAAAGGCAAAGCCTATCTTTAACACTGTATATTTAGCCCAGGAATATGCAGGAGACGATACAGTCTTCAAGTGTATGCACAATGTCAGGAATGCTGCACAGAAATGCATAGCCGTACTGTACTGCCTAAAGAAAAACAATATGGCAGCTTCCACCCATATGGGCTAATACCAATACAGAGAGAAGCAATATCCAGGGCACATAAAGGTAGATAAATGTCAATGTACATAACATAACAACTTGCGGGGAAAGAAGTATATAAGAATCTTGGCAACCACCCTCTGACCAATCAAACACAAGGTTCACAAGGGCAGACAAACCTTTTGACCAATTACAGGTATGGGATCAGTTATCCAGAAACCCGTTATCTAGAAAGCTGTGATTTACGGGAAGGCCATCTCTCATAGACTCCATTTTATCTATATAATACAAATTTTAAAAAAAATATTTCCTTTTCCTCCGTAAATATAATAGTACAGGTATAGGTTCCCTTATCCGGAAACCCGATAGCCAGAAAGCTCCGAATTACGGAATGGCTGTCTCCCATAGACTCCATTTTATCCAAATAATCCAAATTTTTTAAAAATGATCTCCTTTTTCTCCGTAATAATAAAACAGTCGCTTGTACTTGATCCCAACTAAGATATAATTAATCCTTATTGGAAGCAAAACCAGCCTATTGGGTTTATTTACTGTTTAAATGATTTTCTAGTAGACTTAAGTCATGAAGACCCAAATTACGGACAGATCTGTTATCCGGAAAACCCCAGGTCCCGAGCATTCTGGAAAACAGGTCCCATACCTGTAGCTTGTACTTGATCCCAACTAAGAGATAAATAATCCTTATTGGAAGCAAAACCAGCCTATTGGGTTTATTTAATGTTTACATGATTTTCTAGTAGAGTTAATGTATGAGGAACTAAATAAAGGAAATATCTGTTATCCGGAAAACCCAAGTCCTGAGCATTCTGGATAGCAGGTCCCATACCTGTAGCTTGTACTTGATCCCAACTAAGATATAATTAGTCCTTATTGGAGGCAAAACCAGCCTATTGGGTTTATTTAATGTTTATATGATTTTCTAGTAGACTTAAGGCATGAAGAACCAAATTTCGGAAAGATCCGTTATCCGGAAAAACTCAGGTCCCAAGCATTCCGGATAACAGGTCTCATACCTGTAGCTTGTACTTGATCCCAACTAAGATATAATTAATCCTTATTGGAGGGAAACCCAGCCTACTGGGTTTATTTAATGTTTATATGATTTTCTAGTGGACTTAAAGGTATAAGGAACTAAATAAAGGAAATATCTGTTATCCAGAAAACCCAAGTCCCGAGCATTCTGGATAGCAGGTCCCATACCTTTACAGCATTAGAATGGTGGGTAACACTCAGATCCATATAACTAGAGCAATATCTAGTAGCCACAATCCTTTATCAAGGCCCTTGTAACCAAATTCACTGCCGGGGGCTCACTCTGCCGTATCATAATGTGGATCACAATGTGTGTTATGAGTTGAGTTAAAGAAATCCCACACTGTTCCCACGGTTCTCTCTCTGGCACGGCTTCACTTGCCTTAAATAAGCCTTTGTCCTGACAGCACATAACTAAATACTGCAAGTCACAAGACTGGATCCATTGTGCGGACGGGTAATTACTACTGGCACCCAACACTTACACGGCTAATGCCCAACAGTAGCCACAGCAGGGAGGCTATCAGTCAGTTCATACAGACTTTCTGGCCCAGGTATCCCCAGGTGTTACAGAGGAGCCCATATTTCATAAACAATACAGGGGATAGAATTTACTTTGTTAAAATACACATAATCAGATTTAAACACGCGACAGGAACCCAAACAATGAGGTTTTGATGAAAGCATGTTAGCCAAAAGCTGGCCCACATATGTTTATTACACACAGAATATTTTAGTGAATTAAAGGGGTTATTAACCTCTAAATTAACTTTTAGTAGGATGTAATGCGAGCTATATTATTATTAATTTGCTATTGGTTTTCATTTCCTATTATTTGTGATGGCAATCTGGCAGCTAGGGTCCAAATTCCCCTAGCAACCAGGTGTTGATTTGAATAAGAGACTGGAATATGAATATGGGAGAGGCCTGAATAGAAAGATAAGTAATAAAAAGTAGCAATAACAATATATTTGTAGCCTTATGGAGCATTTGTTTTTTTAGATGGGGTCAGTGACCCTCATTTAAAAGGTGGAACGAGTCAGAAGAAGGCAAATAATTAAAAAACTAATGAAAAACAAAGGCCAATTGAAATGTTGCTTAAAATTAGCTATTCTATAACATACTAAAGGTTAATTCAAAATTAGCTATTCTATAAGATACTAAAGGTTAATTCAAAATAAGCTATCCTATAACTATACTAAAAGTTAATTTAAAGGTGAACTACCCCATAATACATAATATACTATTCTATTCCCACATAACGCACTGCCTAATGTCACCTAAATCCTACTTAATTAGGTAAAGTTTCCTTTGATCTTCCAGAGACCAATGGCCTATTTATTCTAATGCCGAATGTCTGGAGCCACACACAGGCCAATCATGCACTCGGTCTGCTGCTGTGAGTTCAATGCTTACAAACCCCATATGATAAAACTCGCCCATATTTGTGTATATCGACAGACAAAGAAGAGAGCGGCGTTACTTATACAGACAGCTGTGCCACGCTCCACTTTCTATCATTTTTCCACGGTTTATGGAGCAGATCCGGAGTTAATTACACAGCCTGAGACTCTGCATTAATACAACTATCGGCTCAATGCAAATAGAAGTGAGAGGAGCCAAATCTACGGCTGGGATTACTCCTCTAATCTATTGCCGGCCACTAAATCCAACTGCCATCTGGGAGATTTCATCTCATTTTCACACACACACACATATATATATATATATATATATATATATATATATATATATATATATATATATATATATATATATATATATATATATATATATATAGATGTTTATTTATGTGTATAGTGTTCCATGAGGGCAAATATCTTTACATCAGAACTATAAATTTGTAGAATAAACGGGGTCATTACAATAATAAGTACAATTAAGTATAAAAATACAATCACATAAATATAAAGTATAGTTATAACACATATTAAGTGCTGATTATCAAGGAGAGAAAAGAATGGAGGTCACTGCCCCATAGAGCTTACAGTCTAAATGGGATCAGCCTTGTTCATTGATCAAAATGGTTTCATAACACATATTTATAGAGCTGGTGAACATCCTCCCTTCTACACCAGCTCTATGGAGGGAGCACCTACTCACAATAGCGTTGCAGGGAGTTGTAGCAGCAGGAGTGTACATCAGCTCTACACCACGGCACAAAATCAGGCCTTTGGCTCCCCTTGCACTTACTTACACACAAGCTTATTTAAGCAAACATACACTGACCAGATTCCTGATATCACAATTAATTATATTCCCAAAACCTGGTACATAATTAAAGTTAATCTGCTAAACAAAACAAGGAGAATGCAGCATCAGGACAGGGACTTGGCTGCAGCTACACAACAGTTGTACAATATTGTATAAAGACAAAACACAAGGGGTATTTGCCAACAAACATAACCGGGAGGCAAATGTGCAGACGACGGTTTAGCTGGGGCCTTACAGTAGTAAATAATCCCAGAGATCTTCCACTGGACCAGCACTCGCTCCAATAACTGCCCGGCTGTAGCCAATAAATAGGCAGCTACACACACAGGCACCAGCAATGAGCCATACAGACACGATGGGGTTAATTTTGGATGAGTGCTGCTACTAACAATGCACTTATGTGACTAACAGACATGAATAGACGATGCCACAGTGAAGCCCTATATACCCCCAAAAAAGTTATACCTTTTGCATTTTGTCCAGCTAAAAAGCAAATGTTCTGTAAGACTACAAGTGTATTGTTATTGCTAATTTTTATTCCTCGTTTTTCTATTCAGGCCTCTCCTATTCATATCAATGCATGGTTACTAGGGGAATTTGGGCCCTAGCAACCAGATGGGGGAAATTACAAACTGGAGAGCTGCTGAATAAAAAGCTAAATAACTCACAAATAACCACAAATAGAAAATCAGAACAACAGTCTTTACATTATAAGAAAAGTTAACTCAAAGGTGAACAACTCCTTTAAACAAATGTATATTGTGAAACGAATGGGGGGGGGGTGTTTAATGATATCTTTGCCTCAGTAGAGTGCTTCTCTCTAAAGATGGCCACACACTGGCAGATAAAGCTGCCGATATCGGCCGTTTAGACCAATTTGACAGCTTATCTGTCCGTGTATGGGGGCTTCCGACGGGTCTTCCCGATCGATAACTGGCCACAATATCGATCGGGAAGGTTTAATTTTTACCCGACCGACCCGTCGGAGCCCCTTGGCGTATCATAATCCAATCATTCAACCATACGGCCGAACGTTCGGATTACCCCCGATATAGCCATGCCGTTAGTGGCATATCTGGGATGTAGCCAAACGAGCGGATCTTTGAGTCTATGTCCAGCTGTATATCGGCCCTCACCAGATGTATATGAAGTAGGGATGCACCGAATCCAGGATTCGGTCAGGGATTCGGCCTTTTTCAGCAGGATTTGGATTTGCCCGAAACCTTCTGCCCTGCCGAACCAAATCCTAATTTGCATTTGCAGATGGGGAGGGAAATCACGTGACTTTTGGTCACAAAAAGGAAGTAAAAATGGTTTCCCCTTCCCATCCCTAATTTGCATATGCAAATTAGGATTCGGTCCGGTATACGAATCCAAAAAAAGTGGATACAGTGCATACCTAATTTGAAGGAAGAGTGATGTAGATGAAAAAACCTAAAACCAGTGTTTGACAAAAAAAAAAAAAAAAAAAATGTTGCTAGAGGTTCTTGGCATTTACTGAACACAAATTATACTTAATTGATATAATAATGGATGAGGCAAGCGATTCAGCAATGCACCAATAGATATAGTAACAGTTAGTCTCACCCAAGTGTGAGCCCCAGCCTATGGGATTGTCTAGTGGTACAAGGGAATATACACTGACCTGATCCCGACCACACTGAGGAATAGAACCCCACTACTTTTCCTTGACTTGTCTGGGATGTAGGAGTTGCCCCTCACTAGCTGCTCTTCTTTTATGGGGTCCCTGCTTCTCCAAGGCTCTATTTACCTTAGGGCTCACTTATCTTCTCAGCACGGGGACATTCCATTCCTCCGTTTATCTACCTCTAATCATAGGCAAAGTCCATTAAATGAACTACAAGAAGGGTATGGTCAGTATCCCCGGGCCAATAAGGGACACTTCCCTACCAAAGGACATAGGATACAAAACCAGGACCCCCAGAGACGAGTGGGGGAAGTTAAAGCCCCCCTTTAACGTCCCCTACTCGCTCTGGGGGTCCTGGTTTTGACAAAAGGCTTCGGCCGAATTTGAACCAAATCCTGGATTCGATGCATCCCTACTTCAAATACATCTGGTTCACATTTAAGTTAACTTTTAGTGTGTTAAAGAATGGCTAATTCTAACCAACTTTTCTGTTGATTTTTATAGTTTTTGAGTGATTTCCCTTTTGCTTTTGACTCATGAGCTTTCAAATAGGGGTCACTGACCCCATCTAAAAAACAAATGGTCTGTAAGACTACAAATGTATTGTTATTACTCCGCATTCTATTCAGGCCTCTCCTATTCATATTCAAAATCAGTGCAAGGTTGTTAGGGTAATTTGGACCCTAGCAACCAGATTGCTGACACTGCAAACTGGAGAGCCACTGAATAAAAAGCTAAATAAGTAAAAAACCACAAATAATAAAAAATGAAAACCAAGTACAAATTGTCTCAGCATATCCCTCTCTACATCATACTAACCGTTAATTTAAAGGTAAACAACCCCTTTAACCCCAATACAATTGGAAAGTTGTTAGAATTAAATTTTCTATTTTTAGGCAAAATGCTAATTTTGGGTTTACACCCCCCCCCCCCCCGCCCTTAAAAATAACTTCCCAGGAAAGCAAGGTTAAAAGAAGAAATCCATTATTTTGTTTAGGGATGCACCGAATCCAGGATTCAGTTTGGGATTCGACCTTTTTCAGCAGGATTCGGAATACTTGTGCCCAGCGAACTGAATCCTAATTTGCATATGCAAATTAGGGACGGGAGGGAAATCACTTGGCTTTGTCATAAAACAAGGAAGTTAAACATTTTTCCTCTTCCCACCCCTAATTTGCATATGCAAATTAGGATTCGGTTCGGTATTCGGCCGAAAGATGCAGGTGTTCGGCCGAATCCAAAATAGTGGATTCGGTGCATCCCTAATTTTGTTGCATATTTAGCTCATGTTGAACTCTCAGGTTGGGGAGAGGCAGGACACAATGGAAAAGAATGATGAATATATAAATAAAAGGAACATCCGTTAGGGAAGCTGCTCAGATTGTTTCTGTTCCAAGGTAATAAAAGTTCATTTTTGAGTGAAGTTCATCTTTGGACAGTGCGGCCCCTAGGGACACTATTCCTGGTAACATTTATTCAGACGGGGAACGTTAGAATATTGGAACATCTTCTTACAGAAATGATGGCAGTGATCACAGGAAAAGAGCATTTTCTTTGTGCTATAAAAAGAAGATTGTGCAGAGATAAATCCAATCCATGGCAGAGTTTAGTATTACGGAGCAGTCCTGAGGCTAACGAGAAGCAAATTCTGGCCGATTAAGACAATTAAGAAGCCTCCACGGGGGAGCGGGAACATTTCCTCAGGAAGTAAAGGAGGATTCATTAGACTTTCAGAACAATCGGCTCTTTTGGGGCCCGGCCTAGTTCTGCTCTGACGAGTTTAACCTCGCGTTGCTCATGCACAAATCTGTCCTAATCACAGAGAATGGAAACATGACGGATGCACAAAGGAAACAAATGCTCCAAACGAGTGAGTAGGAGCATTGCCAGGGTGTCCTACTACCTACAGGTTTAGAACTGCCCCCCAGGCCAAAATAAAAGCACTTCTGCAACTCGTTTATGATAGCCACCCCCTAATTCAAATGAGTGTCACAGAATAGAATGGTCAGCATACTGGAGGACTAAAGATTAACTGGGTGGTTCACCTTTAAACTAACATTTAGTGTATTATAGAATGGCTAATTTTAAGTAACTTTTCAATTGGTCTTCATTTTTGTTTTTTTTTTTATTGTTTTTGAATTTTCTATTGACTTTTTCCAGCTTTCAAATGGGGGGGTCACTAACCTCATCTAAAAAAAAATCCAAAAGCGCTGTAAGTAGGGATGCACCGAATCCACTTTTTTGGATTCGGCTGAACCCCCGAATCCTTTGTGAAAGGTTTGGCCGAATACCGAACCCGAATTTGCATATGCAAATTAGGTACGGAAGGGGGAAACATTTTCTACTTCCTTGTTTTCTGACAAAAAGTCACACAATTTCCCTCCCCGCCCCTAATTTGCATATGCAAATTAGGATTCGGTTCGGCCGGGTAGAAGGATTCGGCCGAATCCGAATCCTGCTGAAAAAGGCCGAATCCCGAACCGAATCCTGGATTCGGTGCATCCCTAGCTGTAAGGCTACACCTTTGTTTTTGCTACTTTTTATTACTCATCATTCTATTCCGGCCCTTTGCTACTCATATTCCAGTCTCTCATTCAAATCAAGGTGTGGTTGCTAGGGTAATTTGTACCCTAGCAACCCGATTGCTGAACCTGCAAACTGGAGAGCTGCTGAATAAGTAAAAAACCACAAATAAAAAATGAAAATCATTTGCAAATTGTCTCCGAATATCACTCTCTACATCATACTAAATTTTAGTTTAAACAAATAATTAGACAAGCAATGATATACCTTTTGTTTCAGGCTTCAGAACATCCCAAGGTCCCCACAGCCCTTTAGCAGGGAAGATATGTGTCACTGAAGATGCCCCAGTAGCTCCTCTTCTTCTTCTTTTCTGCACTGGGATGCTATCACTTAAGGTGGCCAAAAATGTAGAGAACTGCCCGTTTGTCTATGTTGCCTCCGCTAGTTTGGCGATGTTGCCAAACGAGTGGATTTCTCCCAGATGTGCCCACATTGAGGTGGGCAATATCGGGCTGATCCAATCCTGGGCCCATGATCGGACATAATGCACCCAAAATGGATGGTCGAATCACGGGATCACATACACGCACAGAGGCGGCCACGATCCAACAGTATTTTTCAACCTGATTTTTTTCAGGCAGATATCGATCGGGGAAGCCTGGGGGCCAATAAACTGCCGACTCAGTCTGTCGCCAGCTTTTCTCGATCAGTGTATGGGGGCCTTTAGGGACCTGCTAACAATAACATATAGTATATATACACAGTATAACAAGCACAATACACATTACATGGTAGCATAGAAACCACTGCAGTCTGCAGCAGAATTAAGAATTAGTGCTGTATCATCAGGTTCTATGTGACAGACCTCACTTTGATGATTTCCCACGACCCATAAGCTTAGCTTCTCAGCAGCAGCCCAGAGCCCACTGAGCATGTGCAGTGCCACGGACTCACAAAAGAGGCCTAACAAGATTCCTGATGGGGAGCTGCTGAGGGCAACTTTGAAGGGCTGGATCATTACTGTTATAGGGCTGCTGAACCTCTAGGCTGGTACATATACTTCTAATAACTGAACAATTTGCATTAGGGGATGCAACGAATCCACTATTTTGGCTTCGGCCGAACCCCCGAATCCTTTGGAAAACATTTTTTACTTCCTTGTTTTGTGACAAAAAGACACAGATTTCCTGGTTCGGCCAGGAAGAAGGATTCGGCCACATCTGAATCCTGCTGAAAAAGGCTGAATCCCAAACCGAATCCTGGATTTGGTGCATCCCTAATTTGCGTTAAGATTGAGCTTAGATTTTATTTGGCCTCTGAGACACCGTCTTGTTTTAGGACCCTGCACAAAGCAAACATTTCCCAGTCTAAAAAACTCAGCATCCAAATGTTTATTTTAGCAAGTGTTTCTAAGTACAAATGTTAAGATGGGGGAAGTATTTCTCCCCTATGATGGTGCCATATGTCATTTTTGAATAGCAATGTCTCTAGCTGACACCTTACAAGTGCTGCAATGACTGTAGGGTAAGCGCAATGTGATGTACAAGTAGGTGTCTAACACGATGAATCGACGTCGGCAGTCTCGGAATAAAAAAACATCTTTCTGAGAGCAACAGATCAGCAGTCATAGGCGTAATTCTGTCAGCGGCAAACATACTGGGTTCATTCTGAGGATTTAGCAGCGGTTTGAACAGAAATATAATTCTTTCCGGTCCACTAAACTGTCAGCTACAACAAAGGGAGAATAAAGCAACAGGGGACTTGTGATTCCAAAATGAGAGTCCCGGGCAGCACCCATATCAGTCAAATGGACTCCCTCCAGGCACCTACAGCAGTGTGCATCTGTGATGTGGCATAAATATACATGGAAGTAACACAAATATAGAAGTGTAAGAACATAAGAGTAACTTAACCCTGTCACTTCCCATCCAATGACTTGCGTTGGTTGGACGGGAATAAAGGTGGCCATAGACTTAAAGATTCACTCATTTAGCGACATCGCCAAACGAGCGGATCTTTCCCAGATATGCCACTAAACTGCGTGGCTATATCGGGGGTAATTCGAGCGTTCGGCCATATGGCGAACGATGGAATTACGATGCGCCAAGCGGCTCCGACGGGTCGGTTAAAAATCCAACCTTCCCGATCGATATCGTGGCCAGATATCGATCGGGATGACCCGTCGGAAGCCCCCATACATGGGCAGATAAGCTGTCAAATCGGTCCAAACTACCGATATCGGCAGCTTTATCTGCCCGTTAATGGCCACCTTAAAGCTATTTAGAAACAGAGGGAGTACTATTATGAAAATATCCTTGGGTGCAGGCACAGAACCCTTGTAAACAAATAGTCCTGCGCCCAAAACAAATTCTAAAGTAAAAAAAAAAAAAAAAAAACATATTGGCTGAACTAGAGCCTCAGCCTGAAATACAGCGTCATACCCAGACTCCAGCTTTTGACTTTTATTCCAGCATTCAAATGGGGGGTCGGTGACCCCGTCTAAAAACAAATGCTGTGTAAGGCTACCAATGTATTGCTATTGCTACTTTTAGCCCCTCTCCTATTCCAGTCTATTATTCATATCAATGCACGGTTGCTAGGGGAATTTGGACACTAGCAAAAAGACTGCTGCAACTGCAAACTGGAGAGCTGCTGAATAAAAAGCTTAACTAAAAAAAATTAAAACTAATTTCAAATTATCTCTGAATGTCACTACTAAAAGTTAATTTGAAGGCGAATAACCCCTTCAAGCATTTGTACAAATCTCTCTGCAATTTGACGGCCCATTCAGTGGCTGCGCTCTAATCGGCACAACAAGAGGTAGTGAGACCTAAATAAACTGGGGCATCATCTGAACCTTCGCTTCCTCTCCTTTAAAAACCAATATTAGAAGGTTCTGATGTAAAACCCTTAGGGAAAAGCAAATTATTAATTGGATCAGCATTCAATGTCATTTCACATTATCCGAGATCATTATAGATCAATGCTGGAATTCCATTCTTCCCACTCTCCTACCAATAAGCTAAAGGGAGCGTGTCGGAGGGTGAATAAACGAGCGTCACGCTATTATAAAAGAGAAGCTGGGGAAAGGGCTGATGTGAAAGTGACTGATGAACTGGTTGGACACACTTTATTCTTTTATTCCAAGTATCAAAAATCCACCTTGCTGTATCCTGGGCATTTCACTCAATGTTATAAGTGCCAAAATGAAATCAGGCCCTTTGTTTGCAGCCCAAAACTCACTCATGTACCTTTAAAGGGGTTGTTTCAGACAGTTCACCAGAAATAAAGACTTTTTCCAATTACTTTCTATTTTATATTTGTGACCATTTTTCTAATATTGAAGTGTAAAGTTTCATTTTTCACCTTCTAAAGCAGCTCTGGGAGGGCGGGTCGCCGACTCTTAAACTGTTCTTAATCGATACATTTAGTCGATACATTTGTTATCTTTGCCCCTGTTGAGCAGAATCCCTGAGCTTCATTAAAGGCAGCTGTTGGAATTGATACAACAGATACTGCTGATAAATTTATCAACTAAATGTAACAAATTGTAACAGTTCAGATGCTCCTGGATCTAAGACACAGACCCGACAAGAACCCGCAACCCACATATTTACCCGCTTTGATCCGCTACCCGCAACTGCCTTATCCACAACCCGACGTCTACCTTCAAACAGGAAGTGATGGTGCTGCAAACGGGAAGTGATGTCATCAAAGTGGGCGGGACAGAAACAAGTTTTGTAAAACTTTAAAAGGAGTAAAATATAGCCAATATTACATAAGATAAGAAATTTAGATGAGACCCGTATACCCGCACCTGAAAATCCTCCCCTCATTCCGCAGGGTGCCCGCATTTTTGTGGGTACCCGACCTGAGCTGCCAGACTAAGACACCAGAGACACTAACATTAAACTTCAATTTTTGGAAAATGGTAAAAAATAAAAGATGGAAAGCAATTGAAAAAAAAGTATTTGTTTATGGAGAACAATCTGAAAACAACGGAACTGAAAAAAAAGTAGGGATGCACCGGGATTCGGCCGATCTGAATCCTAATGCAAATTAGGGATGGGAGGCAAAAAAAAGACTTTTTGTCACAAAACAAGGAATTAAAAATGTTTCCCCTTCCCACACCTAATTTACATATGCAAATTAGGATTTGGATTCAGCTCGGTATTCGGCAGAATATTTCTCAAAGGATTCGGTCGAATCCAAAATAGTGGATTCAGTGCATCCGTTAAAAAAAGTGTTTGGAAGATAAAGCAGCCTTTTAATGAGACTCATTACATAAGAGCTGGGTGACCGATATTTTCCAGGTTACCCCAATATGCAGTGTCTTTTAGACAATAGACAAATACCACTTTCTTGGGAACAAGCTTATTACATACAGGCTTATGATTATATGAAGGTCACCTTCCATTTACGGCACACGTAGTATATCGATTGCTGCTACGTTTGGTGGCAATGAAAATGGCATCACTAGTCGACACTTGGGAGTAGGTCGGTGGCACGGGTCTTTTGGACTCTGCTACTATTGCTCAGGAATGCGCCGTCACATATTAGAGGGTGAGCTGCAGCATTCTGATTGATGTGAATAGTAAGCTCATAGGCCTTAATGCAGTCAGAGCTATAGCAATAGCCAGTCTCATATAATGACATCTATAATCCATGAATTCCATTTGGCTATTCTTCTTTGTATTTAAAAACACATCGGTGAAAGACCTGAAACCAAACGGGTTAATGAGCGAATAAAACACCGAGGCCATAATGGTCTAATTGCAAAATTATCTTAATATAGTTTAATTTTTATGACAAATTACACAGATTAAGCGAATCTTGTGCTGCTTAATGGCTTTGCATTTTCAGGGGTCACCTCGGGCTGCTGGGGATTCATTATCTATGGGGGGTTAATGTCCATAGCGTCTCTATGCACTGGTTGCAATTATACATTATAGCATGAATGGAAACTCATTTAGGAGGTGGGATATAGATGATGCTTCATGTTTAAGAGGATTGTCTCTTCCTCTTCCTTTGGTGGGGGGCAAAGTCCTTGCTGAAGCCATGTGTGCGTTAGTACCCCATTAGCTTTCAGAGTATTAGGGATGCACAGAATCCAGGATTCGGCTTTTTTCAGCAGGATTCGGATTTGGCCAAATTCTTGTGCCCGGCCAAACCGAATTTGCATATGTAAATTAGGGGCGGGTACGGAAATCACGTGACTTTTCGTCACAAAATAAAAAAAAATTTCCTTTGGTTCGGTATTCGGCCGAATCTTTCAACAAGGATTCAGCCGAATCCCAAATAGTGGATTCGGTGCATCCCTAGAGAGTATACAGATGAACCAATGGCAGTACATGTAGCAGATAGTTCATTATAGATTGTAACGAGAGCTGGAAATGACCAGTATTTTCATAAATAAATAGAACAAATAGCCAGAACTTTAGATGTAGAGAGTAATATTCTGAGACAATTAGTTTTGTTTTATTATTTGTGGTTTTTCAGTTATTAAGCCTTACAATATCAGCCACCTGGTTGCTAGGATCCAATTTACCCTAGCAACTATGCAATGATTTGAATAAGAGACTGGATATGAATAGGAGAGGGTCTGAATAGAAAGAGGGCTAATAAAAAGGAGCAATAACAATTAATGTGTAGCCATACCGAACATTTGTTTTCAGATGGGGTCAGTGACCCCCCCCTATTTGAAAACCTAAACAAAATAAACAATGAAGACCAATTGAAATGGTGTTCAGAATTGGCTATTCTATAACATACTAAATGTTAAATTAAAAGGTGAACCTCCCCTTTAATGTATGATGTCACAATCACATTATATGTAAATTTTGAGATGATGAACAATTTCAAGCATTTTCCCAGAGCTACTGATCACAAATTGGCCCATATGCCATTGCCCTGAAGGAACAGACATTTGATCAGGCTGGGACAGTTTCCACATCTCAGAGATCACATCACTATCTTGTTCCTTCAGATATACACTCATATTATATTCTACTCAAGAGCCATGAATATGCTGTAAATTATATAGTGAATAAAGTACCCCCTTTTTTAAAATATAAGGATATAAAGTTACCGAGGAGTTTCATGACCACATAAAAGTACGAGGCCAAAGGCTGAGAACGGTGAGTTCTGATGTCATCAGTTATAAACGGTGAGTTCTGATGTCATTTCTGTCACATGACTCACTGAAACTAGTGTATTATAATACATAAAATACCCCCAGTTGCAAAATATGAGGATATTAGATGTTACCTCGGAGTTCCATGACCTGTATAAAACACTCGGCCGATGGTCATGAAACTCCTCGGTAACTTAGAATATCCTTATATTTTACAAGAGGGGGCACTTTATTCACTATATATAAATAGGGTTTAGTGATGCCATAGTTTATAATTGGAGCTTAGTGATGTCATTTCTGTCACATGACTCACTGAAACTTGTTTTATAATAAATAAAGTACAAGTATTCAGCATACTCGGGACCTGGGGTTTTCTGGATAATGGATCTTTCCGTAATGTGGATCTTCGTACTTTAAATCTAATAGAAAATCATGCAAACATTAAATAAACCCAATAGGCTGGTTCTGCCTTCTATAAGGATTAATAATATCTTAGTTGGGATCAAGTACAGGCAATAAAATGGGGTCTATGGGAGATGGTCTTTCTGTAATATGGGGTTTTCTGGATAATGAGTTTCCAGATAACTGATCCCATACCTGTACCACCTGTTGCAAAATTGAGCGTATTAGAAATCCCTTCAGCTTTTCACGACCTGTATATGGTCATGGAACTCCTCTGTAACTTAGAATATCCTTATATTTTACAATAGGGGTTAGTCTATTTACTATATAACCCTTTGTTCATACAGCGCTGCCATGATTACACATTTATAGAGTTTGGCCAATCAATGCAGGACCCTAGTGCCAACCACAAAGCCCCCCTCTCTAACCTTTACTCACAAAACACATCTGTGAGACTTCTCAACAGCGGCTCATGCAAAGGAACTAGCACTCTTTTCAATTCTGCATTCAACACTTATATAATTATAGCCTGCGACTCACTGCACAATTATGGGGGAAGCGTGCAATTGCGTGTTACATTATCACGTATTCTGCCAAAACAAACGATTATTGTACGATGTCACAATGGTGCCGCCCTACTTCTCTACACAAACAGGTGTTTATCTGTGAATGCACCTCGGGCTATGGGAACCACACGGACATCTTCTTGCAAACAAATACAGATTTCTTTAATCGTGTTTGTGTATCAGACCACTGGATTATGATAGGATTATATTCTAACATATGAATTGTATTTAGCTATACAGAACCTCTATTGCAGTCCCATTATAGCCAATGGCAAGGATCAGTGCATCTTCTGTATACACTCAGGACAATGGGCTGAGAATATTATACGGCTACTTCTTTTGACCCAAAAACTGGTATTTCTGCCTAATGTAAACAGAAATGCTTTCAACATGAATTTCATTCATTAAATCAATAAACATGTATAATTAATGTGTTCTGGAAAGTTGTTCAGAATTACATTTTATTTCACTATACAAAATATTTTTTGGGTGGAAGACCCCTTTACAAGCTTGGCATCTCAAAACAAAACAGGGGACATTCTTAAATGATAGGGATATTAGCCTGTGACCAAATAAAGGCACAAGGCTGCAGGCTGAGTTATACAGGGAACTCTGAGTATCACTCATGTATTATAAGGGATAATGTACCCCCTACTGTAAATGATAAGGATATTAGAAGTCACTGAGGGGTTGTTCTGTGACCATATAAAGACACAAGGCTGCAGGCTGAGTTATACAGGGAACTCTGAGTATCACTCATGTATTATAAGGGATAATGTACCCCCTACTGTAAATGATAAGGATATTAGAAGTCACTGAGGGGTTGTTCTGTGACCATATAAAGGCACAAGGCTGCAGGCTGAGTTATACAGGGAACTCTGAGTATCACTCATGTATTATAAGGGATAATGTACCCCCTACTGTAAATGATAAGGATATTAGAAGTCACTTAGGGGTTGTTCTGTGACCATATAAAGGCACAAGGCTGCAGGCTGAGTTATACAGGGAACTCTGAGTATCACTCATGTATTATAAGGGATAATGTACCCCCTACTGTAAATGATAAGGATATTAGAAGTCACTGAGGGGTTGTTCTGTGACCATATAAAGGCACAAGGCTGCCCTACAGAACTCCAACAACATGGCGCTACAACATCTAAAGCACATATTAGTTATCTGCCCATGTAGATAAATAAAGCTTCAGTGTTCTGACAGACGAGACATATTCTGAGCAGTTTTCAATGGCTATTAATTATTTTCTCTATCGAGACACCGTGTCAATCATTTATTTTAATTTAAGTCTACATTCAGTTGCACCTCCTTTCATGAAATAAATTGTAAGTCTATATTATCGTTGTGGAAGTAAAACAAAGAGCGGGACACTGAAGTAAAACACACCGCTGACCCCCCCAAAGGGAAAAGAAACTGGGTCACAGGTCGAAGAGCATTAACACTATGGGTCGCTGATCTGTTGTCATGGCAATGAGGATTTCCGCACACAATAGCCTGATTTCCTAAAGCCTGGGATTATTGAGGCACATATACGGCTCTCATTTTTTAATTAACTGTTAGTATGATGAAGAAAGTGATATTCTGAGACAATTTGCAATTTGTTTTTATTTTTTATTATTTTTAGCTTTTTAATCAGCAGTTCTCCAGTTTGCAGTTTCAGCCATCTGGTTGCTAGGCTCCAAATTACCCTAGCAACCATGCACTGAATTGAATAAGAGACTGGAATATGAATAGGAGAGGCCCGAATAGAAGGATCAGAAATAAAAAGTAGCAATAACAAAACATTTGTAGCCTTATAAAGCATTTGTTTTTCAGCGACCCCCATGTGAAAGTTGCAAAGAGAAGGTGGCACATAATTCAAAAACTATAGAAAATACATAGTGAAGGCCAATTGAAAAGTTACTTCGAATTAGCCATTCTAAAGCATACTAAAAGTTAAATGAAATGTGAACCACCCCTTTAACTCCCTTTCCCATAATACCTCAGACCAGCAATATACGGACAGGTATGAATAGCTAGTAAGTAGTATAATGAGCATGGACCCCATGGGTCATTATAGTATTAGTACCAGAAAAGTACCAAACACTGAAGGCAGGTGTAGCGGGGAGATACCCTGCACATTTATTAGTCATTTGATGTAACGTTTCGGGGGCATGCCCCTTCGTCAGACATGATTGATTTTCTGGCATTAGCATATTGGGAGAGGTGCCGACCCCTCCAACAAACACAGGGCATTCGCTTTCTGGAGAGGCTTGGGGGGGAAAAAGGAAAATTGCTGCTCATTAGGGTAAGGGCACACAGGCAGATTCGAGGAGATTAGTCGTCCCGGCGACAAAATCTCTTCTTCGGGGCGACTAATCTCCCGAACTGCCTTCCCGCTGGCTAGAATTAAAGATCTCCAGCAGCATGGCACTCGCAGTGCTTCGTTTCAAAAGTTGACTCATGAGGAAACATCGGGCGACTTCGAAGCGCCACAAGTGACATAACGCTGGCGATTTTTCATTCTAGCCAGCGGGAAGTCGCCCGAAGAAGAGGAGATTTGTCGCAAGGGCAACTAATCTCCCCGTATCTGCTCGTGTGCACTGACCCTTATGGTATAAGTCCAGTGACCATGAAAGGGAAAGTTAAGCATATATACTAAGATGTGTGTGAGAGGCATGGGCTGGCAATCTGGTTCTAGCACATAGCAGAGGCTCTGCTGTAAGATGCCATAGACAATGACTATTTATTGGGCTGGTGCAGGGCCTCTGCTTTAGTGTCCTGTGAGGGTACATTTTTTGGAACCTGTACCCAACCTGGACCCGCATTCTTACCCGCTTCCCGACCTGACCCGCAAGTACCTTATCCACAACCCAGACCCGCACACCATCAAGAATCAGGAAGAGCTGTCATTGTAAACCAGAAGTGACATCATCAGAAGTAGACGTGATCAGAAAAGGAGTAAATATTGTTATTGAGAAGACCCGCGGGCCGACCCGCAAACTGTGTCTATACCCACACCCGGAACTTCTACCCGCAGGGTACCGCAGGTTTTTGCGGGTACCCGACTGGCTGCAGGACTCTACTCTGCTTACTCAAGGGCCTATTCTGAATCCCAGTCCAGGCTGTGTGTACAATGAAAGCTGCAAAGTGACCTACAATTGTAGTAAGACAGTCGAGTACATGATGTGGTACATTATCACTGCACACATTCACCTGGTATAGACTGTTGGGAAAAGAGAAAATCAATAACCTTAGGTGCCCAATACAGCAGGGATACAACTAACAATGTGGCTCTCCTTGTTCTACTTGAGATTGCAACTGTTTTGGAATACCCTTGTATTTGTAATCATGTTCCTATTTATTGTCTTCTTGTCAATATTCCAATCGCACCATGTGGATAAACTCTGGATCCTCCGTATGAAATACTGAACATGATGGATGTGTGTTTTCCTATCCCTAGTTACTATTATGTTACATGGAGGGGCTGAGCAAACTCTAAATATATCAGGAAACAGAGATAAAATATAGCAGAGAAGAGAGGTATATTCTGTGTCAGGGAGCTGCTGTACTGCAGAGCATCTAAAGTAGGCAGCCTTAAAGCTACAGGCACCTTGATAAAGAGACATGGTTTTTCATGTTTTGTTAGCAAAAAAATCAAATTGATCAAAAGGAGACTAAAAACCAAAGCAGCACCCAGTGAATATTAAGCTACCACCTCATAGGTTTCACTGCATGTTATTTACCATTTATTATTCTTAGAATATCCAAGGAGAGGGAGAAATGTAACAGAGGTGTGCAAGCCAAAGTAGGGTTCTGCATATCCATGCCATTGGGCTGATACCCAAGCATTTTTGCCCACTGTCATTTAAAGGAGAACTTAACCCTAAATATGAATGTGGCTAAAAATACCATTTTTTATATAGTGAACTTATTGCACCAGCCAAAAATTTCAGCTTGTCAATAGCAGCAATGATCCAGGACTTCAAACTTGTCACAGGGGGTCACCATCTTGGAAAGTGTCTGTGACACTCACATGCTCAGTGGGCTCTGATTGGCTGTTGAGAAGCTAAGCTTAGGGTTCGTCACTAATTATCCAGCAGAAAATGAGCTTCCCTGGCTGTAATATAAGCTGATGCTACAGGTTTGCTGATTATTCAATTCTGATGCTAATTGCACTGGTTTCTGTGCTGCCATGTAGTAATTATGTGTATTAATTACTAATCAGCCTTATATTGTGACATTTCTATTCTATGTGTACTGTATATTGTGAGTGGGTCCCTAAGCTCAGTAAGTGACAGCAGCACAGAGCATGTGCAGTGAATTAGCAGAAAAGAAGATGGGGAGCTACTGGGGCATCTTTGGAGACACAGATCTTTACTGCTAAAGGGCGGTGGTTGCCTTGGGCTGGTACAGAAGCACAAAACATCATGTACAACATTTCTACCTACTTCTTTAGTTAGGCTTTAGTTCTCCTTTAATATCTCCAACATGAGAAGTGTTTTTGCTGTTGCAGCCACACACATCTAGCACATGTGCAGTAAAATTGGGGCTTTATAATTACAGCTTTCTTTATGGTGACTGGCAGCTAGATTTGTGTTTTGGAAAAAATAAGTGGATTTTCAGATTTAGGCCAGGAAATGAGCATGAACAACTGAATCACTTGGTTTTCCTGAATTCAGTCGTTACACATCTATAGTAACACACTGATGTTATGGGGGGGGGGGGGGGAGAGAGAGAGAGAGAGAGAGACTGTGTGTGTGATCCGAAAGCTCCGAGACAGCTTAAATGGAATAATCTTTCCAATTTTCTCCTCTTACTCAAGGCCTGCTGGGAGTTGTACTTCAAAAGCTCTAGAGCCGCAAGACAAAGATCCCTGATTAACAGCTTGCGTTATAGGAGCAAAACAGCAAATTTAGGGGAAAATGCTTAAAAAATGGATTTGGGTTCAAATGACAGTTTTTTCCCCAAAAGAAACACTCCTGTATGACTTGCACATAACTGCCTGCACTGTACTACTCACCAGCACTTAAAGGGTCAGCTTTTACCATATTGTTTAGCATGTTACACAATAGCTAATTCTAAGCAACTTTTTCATTGGTCCTTTTTCTTTTTTAAAAAAAAATTTTTTTTGAATTTGCCTTCTTCGGACTCTTTCCAGCTTTCAAATGGGGTCACGGACCCATCTAAAAAAAATAAAAACGAATGTCATCTTTCCATTTAGACTCTTTCCTATTCCTGTCCTTTATTCAAATCAATGTTAAGCAACCAGATTGCTTCAATTACAAACAGGAGAGCTGCTGAATAAAAAGCCAAATTACTCAAAAACCACAAATAAAAGATGAAAACCAATATCACTCTCTGCGTCATACAAAAAAGTCCATTTAAAGGGGTCGTTCAGCTTTGAGATAACAGAGTATGATTAGTGGTAACTAACTCCTCACTGGCATGAGCTGGGCAGCAATGGGATATTTAGTAGCCCCTCCTCGAAAACCCCTAAGAAGCATTATACACATGTATGTGCCTTTTGTACAATTGCCAAGCCCTGCAGGAGACCATTGTGAAACCAGGAGACATCAGAAAAACAAAGTAGAACAACAAAGTGACAATTTTAGCCTGTGCAGTGTTACAATGTAACCCATGTCACTTTATGTTACTGCTGCAAATACATTCCCATTTCCTGCCCAGGCCCCCATGTCTCCTGCACACACACAACAAAAGAAACAAATGAACCCCAGTTGGAGTCAGGGCCCTTTGCGCGCTGGGCCGGGAAGCGATAGCAACGCTTGGCCGGGAAGCCATAGCAACGCTCGGCCGGGAAACCATAGCAGCGCTCGGCCGGGAAGCCATAGCAACGCTCGGCCGGGAAGCCATAGCAACGCTCGGCCGGGAAGCCATAGCAACGCTCGGCCGGGAAGCCATAGCAACGCTCGGCCGGGAAGCCATAGCAACGCTCGGCCGGGAAGCCATAGCAACGCTCGGCTTGGGGTTGAGAGAAGGGAAATGGCTTTGAGAGTCAAGAAAGACCTTGGAAACCTTAGTGTTGAGGGGGGGAGGAGAGTGGAAGCCGCTGGTATACAAAATTAGAATAATCATGACCTGCTCAAGGACTATATTAATGCTCGCAGTGAAGATAAATAGATAAATTAGCCAAAGGCAAACGAAGATCAGATTTAAAGGTCAAATCCAAAGGAACAAAGGCTCAGAGAGTCAGTCAGAAGGTATTAAAGGAATACAGACACAGTTTATGTCACATGTGGAGTAAATTCACGAGCAGAGAAAATGCCACGTATGATATTAGGCCATTATGACATACATAAGTTTGGGGGTACCAACGCCCAGACACCCACGCCTGACTCACTTAATTTCCATTTACTTACAAGAAGGGATGCACCCCTGAATTCTTCGCAAAAATTCGGACGAATATCGAAACAAATCCTAGCTTGTAAATTATGGGTGGGAAGGGGAAAACATTTTTACTTCCTGGTTTTGTGACAAAAAGTCACGTGATTTTTCTCCCCACCCCTAACTTGTTTATGCAAATTAGGATTCGGTTCAGCAGGGAAGAAGAATCCTTCTGCCCGGCCGAATCTTAATCCTGCTGAAAAAGGCTGGATCCCGAACGGAATCCTGGACTCAGTGCATCAATACTTACAAGCAGCAACAAGAACCGGTAGTGATGAGCGCAGGATACACAGTAGATAACAGATAAGTACTACTATAGTTTATATAAACAAGCTGCTGTGTAGCCATGGGGGCAGCCATTCAAGCACAGGATACACAGTAGATAACAGATAAGTACTACTATAGTTTATATAAACAAGCTGCTGTGTAGCCATGGGGGCAGCCATTCAAGCACAGGATACACAGTAGATAACAGATAAGTACTACTATAGTTTATATAAACAAGCTGCTGTGTAGCCATGGGGGCAGCCATTCAAGCACAGGATACACAGTAGATAACAGATAAGTACTACTATAGTTTATATAAACAAGCTGCTGTGTAGCCATGGGGGCAGCCATTCAAGCACAGGATACACAGTAGATAACAGATAAGTACTACTATAGTTTATATAAACAAGCTGCTGTGTAGCCATGGGGGCAGCCATTCAAGCTGAAAAATGAGAAAAGGCACCATATACTTACCAGAAAAGTTCTGTAATAGAATACAATGGGATTCTACATAGAGTGCATCTGTTATCTGCTATGTAACCTGAGCCTTCAATGGCTGCCCCAATGCTACACCTCTAAAGCAAACACATTCAGTGCAGTACCAGTGCAGGGCATTAGTACCATTATATTTTAATTACTTTAAAACACATTTTTTTTTACTATTCCTTTAAGGTGATCCCAACTACAGAAAGATCCATTATCCAGAAAGCCCCTGGTCCAAGCATTCCAGATAATTGATCCTATACCTTGTTTCATCACTATTAAGGCCTCAGCAATCCTTTTCTTGCCCTTTAAAATTTAGATACAATCATTTATTTCTATAACACCAGCAAGTTAGAGTAATTAGGAGATGCATCAATAATTCCAATGCATTTGTGGGTCACTAAATTGCCCCAGATGTAATCAAAACACTGCATCAGAAATTATACGTAGCAGTGCAGAAAGGAGAAAGCGAAAGAGGACAAGGGGTGACCAACCTGAAACGGTACATCAATAGGAGGGGGGACATTTATATGCCAAATATAGGCTTATGAGCTGTAACAGCATGCAGTGTATTGGGCTGGAGGCACAGCTAATTATATACAGAAGGATTCAGCAACACTTCGGGTTGGGGGGCTGCACAGTGAGCAGTTTAAAAATAAATAAAGTAGAACCCGACATTTTACTTTTTCAGGGGCCCAGGAAAAAATGGTATAAAATCCAGGAAAATGTAACATCAGGGAAATATATTCTGCATAATATATAGGTGGGATCACAAAACAACAAATGTAAAATGAGGGGAAAAACTTAAAATTGAGGTTTCACTGTAGATAAAAAGGGAATCAGCATCAGATGGAATTCTTTATTAGGTCATAATTAATAATTAGGAAAAGCTTTAGCTCGGCATCACATTCATGGTGCATCCAAACCCTGGCTGAGCCGGCCCATATTATTCCACTGGGAAACAAGCCAGTCTGCTCTCAGCGCAACGTTCAAGGGTCACCGATGTGACGAGTTATTAGAAAGAATAAATGGAAGACATAACCAGGGCAGGGGTTGCATGAGTTAAATATTATTAACTGCAAGAGCTTGAGAGGTGAGGGAAATCCATTTTATTGCCGTTTTCAGGCCGGAATTGCAGGGTCTCAACAAAAAGCAATACAGTATATACTCCACAATATGCTTTCTTGTTGCCAAGGTCAGGGACCCCAGCAATCACATGGCTTGTTGTTCTAGAGCAAGGGTCCTCAACTACCGGGCTGCGGCCCAGAACCAGGCTGTGGACAGTACTGAAGTGAGCCGCCGAAAAATTAACAAGTCGCCCGAAATGAACGCCGACCCATCCGACCTCTCACAACCTCCTCCCTGACCCCCCCCCCCCCCCCCCTTGCAAAAAAAATTTGGCTCTACTTTGGTCCCCGGGCCAAAAAAGGTTGGGGGTCCCTGTTTTAGAGAGAATAGAAAAAAATTTCCAGCAGTTATTTGGCTGTGACCTACTTGTAAGCTTTGTATTTGCCCCACACCCCAAATATTACCGTGCCTTTCCCATGATAGTCCAAGCCCCACAACACTACATGAAGAGTAGATGAGAGTACAGGTATAGGATCAGTAATCCGGAAAACCCTTTTACAGAAAGCGCTGAATGTCCATCTCCCAAAAGCCCCATTTTATCCAAATAATCCAAATTTAGAAAAATGATTTCCTTTTTCTGTGTAATAATAAAACAATAACTTGTACTAGATCCCAACTAAGATATAATTAATCCTTATTAGAAGCAAAACCAGCCTATTGGGCTTATTTAATGTTTTTATGATTTTCTAGTAGACTTAATGTATGAAGATCCAAGTTATGGAAAGATCCATTATTCGGAAACCCTCAGGTCCCGAGCATTCTGGATAACAGGTCCCATACCTGTACTAATATTGATGCCCCGTATGAGAAACACAGAAGCTGCGGATCTAGCACTTGTTACTGACACAGGGCCGTGTATTCACAATGAATTCAGATACCGGCAGTTGGCACAAACTGCCATCTGAATTCTGTTACAGCATTGCACAATTATCATATATCAGTTATGTTATTAGGAAACACAGCAACAGAAATGACAGATGCTTCCTTGTCTGATAGAAAAGCTGCTCACAAACAGTCTCTACAGTCAGACTGGGCGTTATATTCTACTAATGTCTATAGTCAGACTGGGTCCGTGAGTCTTATATTCTACTAACACATAGAATATGGGCTCTCTGATGGATGCACTGATATGCCCTGGCAGAATTTGCCCCACTACTGCAAATACAGGTACGAGACATGTTATTCAGAATGCTGGGGACCCAAGGTTTTCCGGAAAATGGATCTTTTCGTAATTTGGATTGTCATACCTTTAGTCTACTAGAAAATCATATAAACATTAAATAAACCCAATAGGCTGATTTTGCCTCCAATAAGGATTAATTATATCTTAGTTGGGATCAAGTACAAGTGACTGTTTTATTATTACACAGAAAAGGGGAATCGTTCTTCAAATTTTGGATTATTTGGATAAAACGGAGTCTACGGGAGACTGCCTTTCTGAAATTCTAAACTTTCTAAACGGGTTTCCGGATAATATATTCTATACTCAAACCTTTTAGACAACCAACCTAGAGCAGTTTTCCCTGGCAAAGTGACATAACAGGTAGGAAGCAATGTGACTGCTGGGGGCCCATTAGACATAACCACAAAGTTAAAGGGTCCTTAAATGATTTTGTATGGGGCTCTGTAACTTCTATTTAAGTCACGGTGTGTATGGCTCTGTATCACGGTCACACATTGGGAGCGGGGTTTATACTCGTAGGCAGAAATGTTAAAGCTCTAATTATACAAGGCAATAAACGCTCTACAAACAGAAGGGGACGTTTACCAAGTAATGGGGTGAAATAGAAACCAACAAGTTACTATAACTCACCCTAATACAACATTCATAATTGCACACACAGCCTTGTTGGGCCATGTTTGGATTCCCTTAAATGAAAGGGTTAATCATCTGGGGGGGCCAGTTTGTTGGGTGTGTTAAGAGTCCTGCGCGGAACCAATTTGTTAAACCCGAATCGGACCCGTGACCCGCATATGTACCTGCTGCCCGACCCGCAAGTACCTTATCCGCAACCCGATTCGCGACCTGCTGACCATCAAGAAACAGTAAGTGCTGTCGTTCTAAACTGGAAGTGACATCATTAGAAGAAGGCATGATTTCAGAAAAAAGGGAGTAAAACAGGAAATGCTGTCATTGTAAACCAGAAGTGACATCATTAGAAGTGGGCGTGATCAGAAAAAAAAAAAGGAGTAAAACTCGCTATTGAGAAGACTCGCGACCCGACCCGCAAACCCGGAGAACCACCGACCCACATCTATACCGGCTCCAGAAACTTCTACCTGCAAACCGTAGATTTTTGCGGGTACCTGACCCACTGCAGGACTCTAGTGTGTGCGTTTCTCACAAGTGAAGTGCCAGTCTGGAGTCTGATGTTGGGCATCCCCCAGTGATTATTATTGCTAACAAATTGCCCCCCACCCCAGCGACGTCTGTCTCCTTTTTCCTTGAACTCCATTTTTAATCCCAACAGTTAAAATGGGCCTTAAAAACTTCCCCTCACCTAAACTGAACCCACACGGGGTTTCATCATAAAGTGCGGTTGGTGCAGGACGCAGGTGAAGCAATTCCCTCTCATTCCCATGGGCACTCGGGGTGCAGTTTTAATCTGAGTTCAAGCACCAATTTGATGCAACCAAATGAACCTAAAAATAAGGGACGGATTTAAATTTTTGTGCCAAATTCAGTCTAAGCCAAGGGTAAAGTCCCTCATTATAGAGTGGAACTGCCCCAAAGTGCACTAGGAAAGAACAATGTAGCAAAACGCTGTTGAGGAATTTAATCAGTTCAGTGGGTCGGGGAAGGGCACATATTAGGCAGGATTACTATATCCATTAATCAGGAAAGAGTTCCAAAGCCTGCCAATTAGAGGAGAGTACTGCTTAGCACTAGCGTTAATTAGCAGAAGCACACAATACTGCACTTTCTGCAGGCCAGGCAATTTTCTTTGATTTTTCCTCTTTCACAGCCAACGGGCCAGCCTCACTGCTATAATAGGATTGTGACCCCCCAGCTCCCAGCAGGCCACTATAACAAACTGTCACTAGCCCATAAAAATAAGTGCCAGCTTTCAGCAATGATTTCCTTTGCTACTGAACCTCTGTTGTATCTACTGAGCAAGTAGCTCCCTGCCACAAGCAGTTAGGGCAGTGCTCCAGAGGTAACTTCGGGCAATTTAGTCATACGTTGGTCATAATATTTGCAATGGAGGGGCATTTTTGAGAGATTTGTGCCCGTAGTCAGTCATAAAAATTGCCCCGTTGGGCCTCAGCCCTTAAAGGGATACTGTCATGGGAAAACATGTTTTTTTTCAAAACCCATCAGTTAATAGTGCTGCTCCAGCAGAATTCTGCATTAAAATCCATTTTTCAAAATAGCAAACAGATTTTTTTATATTCGATTTTGAAATCTGACATGGGGCTAGACATATTGTCAGTTTCCCAGCTGCCTCCAATCATGTGATTAGTGCTCTGATAAACTTTAGTCACTCTTTACTGCTGTACAGCAATTTATAGTGATATCACCCCTCCCTTCCCCCCCCCCCAGCAGCCTAACAACAGAACAGTGGGAAGGTAACCAGATAGCAGCTCCCTAACACAAGATAACAGCTGCCTGGTAGATCTAAGAACAGCACTCAATAGTAATAGCCAAGTCTCGCCGAGACACATTCAGTTACATTAAGTAGGAGAAATAGCCTGCCAGAAAGTAGTTCCATCCTAAAGTGCAGGCACAAGTCACATAGCTGGGGGCAGCTGGGAAGCCGACAATATGTCTAGCCCCATGTCCGATTTCAAAATTGAATATAAAAAAATCTGTTTGCTCTTTTGAGAATTGGATTTCAGGCAGAATTCTTCTGGAGCAGCACTATTAACTGGTGTGTTTTTAAAAAAACATGTTTTCCCATGACAATATCCCTTTAAGGAGGATGCATGCTGCAGATTGCAATGGCTTCTGTATAGCCATGCAGCATGTTATCTAAATGGAATGCTAACTGACCATTCTGGAAGAAGATTTATGTACAGACAGCTTAAAAGGGTGAGGTGACAAGTCTACATACATCTCAGTTGGCTCATATGGCAACATATTATGCACTTTAGGTTAACTTTTAGTATGCTATAGAATAGCTAATTCTAAGCAACTTTTCAATTGGCCTTCATTTGTTCTTTTTTTTATAGATTTTGAATAAATTGCCTTCTTCTACTGACACTTTCCATGTTTCAAATGGGGGTCACTGACCCCATCTTAAAAAAAATCCAATGCTCTGTAAGGCTATAAATGTATTCATATTGCTACTTTTTATTACTCATCTTTCTATTCAGGCCTCTCCTATTCCAGTTATTATTCTCTTATTCAAATCAGTGCATGGTTGCTAGGGTAATTTGGGCGCTAGCAACCAATAAGGATTAATTATATCTTAGTTGGGATCAAGTACAAGCTACTGTTTAATTATTACACAGAAAAAGGAAATTTTTAAAAAATTTGGATTATTTAGAAAAAATGGAGTGTATGGGAGATGGCCTTTCTGTAATTCAGAGCTTTCTGGATAACAGATCCCATACCTGTACTTGTATAAAAAGATGCTCCTTGACTTCCAGGATACAGACTCATAAAGGGGGGTACCTGTATTTGACGCAAATAAGTAGAAAAGCACCTGCTCAAAAGGCTCAGGAACCCATTAAAGGGAGCACGACTTCAAATGATATGAATTGGAAATTATAGGGAAATTATTTTGAATTTCATTATACTGGAGTGTATGGGAGATTCCCTCCCTGTAAATCTGACCTTTCTGGATAACAAGTTTCTGGCAAATGGATCTTATAACCAGTTTTCAGTTTCAGTCCCCGCGGTGGCCGTTTCTGCAGCCCACAGCATGGCAATGAAGGCGTTAACCAGCCCAACAACTGATGCGTAGCGTTCGGCATTTCAGTCCTGCAGGTAGCGTTCGGCGTATTGTGCACATTTTATCAGCGATTGCCTTTACAATGCAGCCCCCCGTGGGTACATCACTTATAAAGAAGAATGGGGTCAGTAAATTCCTGCGTTGCACTACAGTCAAAAAGCACAAAAAAGCCGATGTGTGGAAAGGCAATAAAATTGCAAGAGCCCTTAATAACTTTGACAAACAAGTGATTTATCTTAAAGATATGGTATTGGGAGAGACATTGGATTAGAAAAGTTGACCTTTAAACAGCAAAGGGTGACTTGTACATTGTCTTTCTAAGGGATCTACTTGCACTGAGCCATGAACAGATCTACCTGTACTGAGCCATGAACAGATTTACCTGTACTGAGCCAGGAATAGATAATAGATCTACCTGTACTGAGCTATGACTAGATCTACCTGTACTGAGCTATGACTAGATCTACCTTTACTGAGCCATGACTAGATCTACCTTTACTGAGCCAGGAATAGATAATAGATCTACCTGTACTGAGCCATGACTAGATCTACCTGCACTGAGCCATGACTAGATCTACCTGTACTGAGCCATGAACAGATCTACCTTTACTGAGCCAGGAATAGATAATATATCTACCTGTACTGAGCTATGACTAGATCTACCTGTACTGAGCTATGACTAGATCTACCTGTACTGAGCCATGACTAGATCTACCTGTACTGAGCCATGACTAGATCTACCTGTACTGAGCCATGACCAGATCTACCTGTACTGAGCCATGACCAGATCTACCTGTACTGAGCCATGAACAGATCTACCTGTACTGAGCCAGGAATAGATAATAGATCTACCTGTACTGAGCTATGACTAGATCTACCTGTACTGAGCCATGACTAGATCTACCTGTACTGAGCCATGACTAGATCTACCTGTACTGAGCCATGACTAGATCTACCTGTACTGAGCCATGACTAGATCTACCTGTACTGAGCCATGACTAGATTTACCTGTACCGAGCCATGAATAAATCTACCTGTACCGAGCCAGGAATAAATCTACCTGTACCGAGCCAGGAATATATCTACCTGTACTGAGCCATGACAAGATCTACCTGTACTGAGCTATGACTAGATCTACCTGTACTGAGCCATGACTAGATCTACCTGTACTGAGCCATGACTAGATCTACCTGTACTGAGCCATGACCAGATCTACCTGTACTGAGCCATGACCAGATCTACCTGTACTGAGCCATGACCAGATCTACCTGTACTGAGCCATGAACAGATTTACCTGTACTGAGCCAGGAATAGATAATAGATCTACCTGTACTGAGCTATGACTAGATCTACCTGTACTGAGCTATGACTAGATCTACCTTTACTGAGCCATGACTAGATCTACCTTTACTGAGCCAGGAATAGATAATAGATCTACCTGTACTGAGCCATGACTAGATCTACCTGCACTGAGCCATGACTAGATCTACCTGTACTGAGCCATGAACAGATCTACCTTTACTGAGCCAGGAATAGATAATATATCTACCTGTACTGAGCTATGACTAGATCTACCTGTACTGAGCTATGACTAGATCTACCTGTACTGAGCCATGACTAGATCTACCTGTACTGAGCCATGACTAGATCTACCTGTACTGAGCCATGACCAGATCTACCTGTACTGAGCCATGACCAGATCTACCTGTACTGAGCCATGAACAGATCTACCTGTACTGAGCCAGGAATAGATAATAGATCTACCTGTACTGAGCTATGACTAGATCTACCTGTACTGAGCCATGACTAGATCTACCTGTACTGAGCCATGACTAGATCTACCTGTACTGAGCCATGACTAGATCTACCTGTACTGAGCCATGAATAAATCTACCTGTACCGAGCCAGGAATAAATCTACCTGTACCGAGCCATGAATAAATCTACCTGTACCGAGCCAGGAATAAATCTACCTGTACTGAGCCAGGAATAAATCTACCTGTACTGAGCCATGACCAGATCTACCTGTACTGAGCCATGAACAGATCTACCTGTACTGAGCCAGGAATAGATAATAGATCTACCTGTACTGAGCTATGACTAGATCTACCTGTACTGAGCCATGACTAGATCTACCTGTACCGAGCCAGGAATAAATCTACCTGTACCGAGCCAGGAATAAATCTACCTGTACTGAGCCATGACAAGATCTACCTGTACTGAGTCATGAACAGATTTACCTTTACCGAGCCATGAATAAATCTACCTGTACCGAGCCAGGAATAAATCTACCTGTACTGAGCCAGGAATAAATCTACCTGTACTGAGCCATGAATAGATCTACCTGTACTGAGCCATGAATAGATCTACCTGTACTGAGCCATGAATAGCCCCAGCAGTGGGGCAGGAGGGGGAGCAGACAACCCCTGGTGTTGGGTTTCAGGATCTGACAACAGGTGGATTAAACGTTCGCTGAATATAAAGTAGGAGCAGTAGACACGGGGCCCCAACACAACACTTGCTTCCAAACAGAAACACACGGGTCCCTTGTTATTGTTTAGAATGAGAATCACCCACAAATCACTGGAAGCCATTAGCACATGCGAGATCATGTTGAATCTCCAAGGGTTCCTGTTGCCCGAGGACAGCTGGAACATTTAGTACTGTATTCTGGGATCTCTTCCCTGGCAGCTCGTCACATGTTGCTGCACTACAATTCCCAGCATCCCCTCTGACAGCAAATATTTCAGCGGACTGCTCTTTGCCAAGGTAGGTAGGTATGTAGATTTAGTTAGCGCTATGTTTGCTTCTAAACTAGGTTCTAATTAGCCATCCAGCAAGTAGGAAAATAATAGTAATCATAGTACAAGTTGATCCAGGGACTGGTCCCATTGCCATTTTGGATACAGGAAGAATATTTTCTCCCACTGAGGCAAATTCTGCCCATGTGTGGGGGCTCCCGACGGGTCCTCCCGGTCTAGATCAGGCCAAAAATTGGTCAGATATTGATTGGTCAAATTAGATTTTATTTTTGTACAATCCAGGACCGCATTGGCTATTTGATGCGGTCCTGCAACCCGTCGGAGCCCATTCATAGAATTGTAATCCGATTGTTCGGCCGCAGGGCCAAACGTTCTGATTCATCCGATATCGCCGAGCCGTTAGTGGACATATCGGGTTAAGATTCGCTCATCTGGCGACCTTGCCAAACGAGCGGATCTTATAGTGTAAGGCCACCTTTACTATGAAAAAGAGCAAATATATCGGAATACACCAGACCGAGTGCATTATGGGTAGGCGTTTATGCTGGGAGTAAAGGCAACATGTGCCTTAATGAGAGATTGCAATTAGTAATGTACAGATGGGCAGTGAAACAAGTGTCCCGGATCAGCCAGTAAATCTCCTTTCCTGGGCTTTATACCACCAGCATCTGTCGTTGCCTCTCCGGGAACGGCTCTATACAAACTGCTGATATTATTATTATTATTATTATTATTAACGTTTTTTTTTTTTAGAGCGCCGACATATTGGGCAGCTGATGATGATTTTGAGGGTTCAGCTGGAAGGGATGAAGCTAACAGCGGCTATGACTGCACAGCACACAATATACACACAACATACATGTCTTTTAGCTCAGTAGCCGTACAGTAATATGACAGTTAGGGTATGGTAGAGAGGAGCCACATCCCCTCCCCCCTCACATCATTCTATTAGTCTGGCCCAATGACCCGTGACATCAGTTTATATCAGACATACGGTTAGTGCTGTCAGCCCATGTAATAAATCAGGGGAATATTAATATCCTAGTGTTCACTTGCCCTTTATTAGCCCAGCCAAGAGAGGAGGAGCTTCCCAAAACAAGCCATTTGCACATACACATAACATTCAGGTAACGGAGGGGTCGGGGGCTACAAGTCACAGCAAGTTTCCCGGCTCACATGTGACAGCAGAGCTTACTACAGGCAATAACCACCAACCTGCAGCCATTAACCCTTTCCATCCCAGCAGTGGACAAACCTCTGACATCCCTTCTCTCGATTCCATAACAGGAGTAGCATGGGGGGGGGATATGTCATTTGGAGTTGTTAAACTACAAGACCCAGAATATAACAAATCTATAACTAGCAGTTGTGATGTTGGGGGTTAAATGAGAATGATTTGGTACAAGGCAGTGTAAGGGTTAGCAGGCAGAATGAGTGATCAGTGAAGAAGGGGAGAATGTAATGGTACCTCTGGCCCAGCAGATTGGGAAAGGACTGCATCCGCTCTTCTCCATAAAGATTCCAGCACCTGCCTGATCCTGGCCCAGCCGGCCGGCCCCTTCCATCCACATAAACACACGGGGCGAGGGGGAGGAATCAGGGCCGTCTCCCGGATACAATGTCCCAATTGAGAACTCGGGGGCTGGGAGCCTGGCTGAAGGTTGCCCGCATTGGCTCTGTAGCTGTGACTCCGGCACTAGGAGGGCATATTGAGACTCCAGTGCAAAAACACAATCTTCTCATGTCTCCTCAGCAGTCGCAACAACAGAATCTGGTCTCCTCAGCAGTCGCAACAACACAAGCTTCTCATGTCTCCTCAGCAGTCGCAACGACACAATCTTGTCTCTTCCCGGCAGTTGCAACAACACAATCTTCTCATGTCTCCTCAGCAGTCGCAACTACACAATCTTCTCTCCTCAGCAGTTGCAACAACACAATCTTCTCATGTCTCCTCAGCAGTCGCAACGACACAATCTTGTCATGTCTCCTCAGCAGTCGCAACAACAGAATCTGGTCTCCTCAGCAGTCGCAACAACACAAGCTTCTCATGTCTCCTCAGCAGTCGCAACGACACAATCTTGTCTCTTCCCGGCAGTTGCAACAACACAATCTTCTCATGTCTCCTCAGCAGTCGCAACTACACAATCTTGTCATGTCTCCTCAGCAGTCGCAACAACAGAATCTGGTCTCCTCAGCAGTCGCAACAACACAAGCTTCTCATGTCTCCTCAGCAGTCGCAACGACACAATCTTGTCTCTTCCCGGCAGTTGCAACAACACAATCTTCTCATGTCTCCTCAGCAGTCGCAACTACACAATCTTCTCTCCTCAGCAGTTGCAACAACACAATCTTCTCATGTCTCCTCAGCAGTCGCAACGACACAATCTTGTCATGTCTCCTCAGCAAACACACACACCATTCTATTGCTTCTCCTGGGTGAAGTGCTGGAGAGAGAGTCAGTAACGTGACTGTGCCTGTAATTCCTGCCTTCATTCAGTCAGGCTGAGAGAGAGGGAGGGAGGGGCTGGGAGGAGGAGTCAGTGAGGAGAGTGAAGGCTATTAGTAAGCACCTTGTTAATATGCTAATGGCACCCTGCACTCACTCTCTGTTTACCAAACACACAGCAAACTTGGCTGCGCCCGGCCGCTGCTCTCTGCCAACCAAACAGGTTTCCATTCAGGTCTGGCACAGGAGCGATGGCTTTTCTTCCCGGGTCGGAAATGTCTCTAAATGAACCGGCCCAGTCACAATAGCAAATCCTCAGGATCTGGTTCCCAGTCAATGAATTAACCCATTCATTCACACACGCAGGGAGAATGCTGAAAATGTGCCTTTACTTTTCATGGAGTTGCTGATGTAATAAATAGAACAGCATTGCCTTTAATCTTCATTTAATGATTTACTGAGCCTTCTATAGGCCTTGTCTCCCTCCAACTGGTCTTGAACTACAACTCCCAGAATCCAACGGGCAAAGCATCAATCCTAGCAACCTTCATATACCTTAACCCCATCCCAGGTCTGGACTGGGAGTCAAAATAGGGCATTTCAAGTACACAGAGGCCAAAATAGTCCTCCACCAGCCCCCTAAATATTCACGGTCTATGGGAACTTACAGCAGCATTTGCCAGAACCCACAGATTGCCAGTCCAGGCCTACCTCACCCTGCTGTGTAACTACAGCTCCCAATAGGGATACATCAAATCCAGTATTGGCCTTTTTCAGCAGAATTCGGATTCAACCAAATCCAAGGCCTGGCTGAACCGAATCCAAAAAAAAAAAAAATCACATGGCTTCTGGTTTGTCACACAAACCAGAAAGTCAAAATTTTAGCCACATGCCGCTTGCACAGTTCTCTTTCCCCCCTAACGTCCCTGATTTACATATTGAATTAGTGTTTGGCTTTGGTTCGGTATTCGGCCGAAACCTAAAATAGTGGATTTGGTGCATCCCTAGGTCCCCAAAACCTTCATTGGTAGTTCAATGTGACAGCATTATTCTAAGAGATTTTGACTTTTATCTTTTTTTTTTTTTTTTAACCTACTTTGTTCTGCAACCGTTAGGCTTGAAATTTCAACTTGTGACTCATAGCTAGGGCTTAAATTACCTTAGCAAGCAGGCAGCAATGTGGCAGTTAAAATGAGAATAGGAGAGTCTTAGAAATAACGTAAGTAAATAAAAAAAAGGGGGGGAATAAAAGGGGGAAGAACAATAAATCAGAACCCAATTCATGAATTTTCAATGGCAGGATGAAAACAGACATGTATGGATGAAACAAACGAATGAAGACCAATTGAAAGGTTGCTGGAATAGAACATACTGCAATTTTATTTAAAGGGTGACGGCAACACACAACAGCCACACTGAATCTGCAAAACATAAAAATACTGAAGCCTCACTGGGAATCTGCCACACAGACAATTACTACTTAAGGCATGGCACTCCAAATGAAGGAAAGATCCTATATCCAGAAATCCCTAGGTCCACACAATTCCACAGCAAACCCATGTACAATTAACAAGCTGCATGTAAATAGTGCAAGTTGGCCACACACGGGTCAATAATTAGCTGGGCGACTCCATAGCTGTCCCCTTTATTAACAGCCCAATCGGTATCTGATCAGGGTCAGAGACTGATTTTAAAGGCAGAAAAAAACCCACTGGGAAAGGAATTGTCAAAGTTGGGCAAAGATTGAAATAATCTGATGCCCAAGTTAAATAAGCCCTTCCGGTTTAAGGAGCCCCCATGACTTTTCTCCAGGTGTGATATTAGAGTGAGGGTCTCGCTTTCCTGACCTTGGCTTTATAAAGACAAAGACTTGAGCTCCATACACATTTTTCCCTTTTTTGCTATAAAAATAACCACGGCAAGTCTGTTCCCTGCAACAAAAGGTATCGCATTACGCAAAAAGTCTACGAACACCCAGGAAGGGTCGCTCAGAACTGGAACACTGCTTCCGAGCGTCTGGAATTCACATAAGGTTTATGGCAGCAGGAATAGCTCGCACCCCGGCTCGCTTTGATGTTGAACTTGCCCGTCAATGGCAAAACCCGTGCCAATCAGTTTACTGTGGGAAAATACATATCCTTTCTCTAAATTAAAAGCAAAGTAAGCCCAATGGCATCAGCCGTCTGAGCAATCTTCATTGCTGTTCTCCAGGAGGGCCCATACTTTATTAATGCGAGGTCTACTTTTAGTGACGGTGTCCCATTATTATCTACATCCATGAAAGCATGGTTAGCATTCCGTTCCATGGAAAATATTACTTAAATACTGATTAATGGGAATATATATATATATTGCTATATTTAACAAACCTATATTATGTGACCTTAACATAATAAATATCTGCATGAAAAGCATGGAACAGGAGGGTGATATAAACAAGCTGTTTGTTGACAGTGTTTTGGGATCAACTGATCAACATCTTAAGGTCTATTGGTAGATTCTGATCTACCTTTTGGGTAGCCCTGCTGTACTCTATCTGCCAGGGGTGCTTGTGCTGGAGTCTCATGCAATGGCTAAACCTTTGGGACGGCCACATCAAATTCAAATGACACATGTAGAAGATCAATGAACAGGTGAAGTAGCAATAACTGCTTCCATTAGACTTGCTGATCTTGTCCAATTATAACTAATTAGCAAATATTAGGCTGACCATACATAGCTGCCAACGTCAATAATTGGCTCTGAGTCTGTGCAGCCAAAACAACAGCCTCCCCAGCTGATATCCAGTTAGTCTCGCACAGATATCGACAATGGATGAGAGAATTCCTATGGGTTCCCATCAAGGTTGCCCGGGGTAGGAAATGGACTGATAGGAGGACCTTAGAGATCACACCTCTTGGGCAACCAAAACGGACATACCTAGATTTGGCCACATATATAGTCAGCTTTACATCAGTTTTAGGAATTTTGGGGATATATATTTAATGGAGAAGCAACTTTAATTTGAAATAAGAAAGCTTTGCAGGACAAAGGAAACAACAGCAAAACAGCTTAAAAGGGGTTGTTCACCTTCCAAAGACCTTTTTTCAGTTCAGTTGTTTTAAGATTGTTCATCAGAAATTAAGACTTTTTCAATGGCTTTCCATCTTATTTTTTACCGTTTTTCCAAAATGTCAATTTTTAGTGTTCCTTTCTCCTGTGTTTCAGTCTTGCAGCTTATTCAGGGGCACATTCTGAACTGTTACAATTTGCTACATTAGTTGATCCATTTAAATTTCTCAGCACTATCTGTGGAATATTAATAACTATTGTATCAATTCTAACAGCTGCCTGTAATGAAACTCAGGGATTCTGCTCAACGCCCAAAGATAAGAAATGGAACAACTAAATGCATCAATTAAGAAGTCGGCGACCCCCTCCACTTGACTGCTTTAGAGAGGCACAAATTAACTCTAAGGGGGTTATTTATCAAGGTCAGAAGTATTTCTAACATAAAAATCCGATAAACTCAGACGGACCTTATTTATCATTAAAAAAATCTGAAAAAATTGGGCCAGGCAAAAATCCAATAACTTTCCCATTGGGGGTAACTGTAGTTTTTATCCAAAAACATTAAAAAATTAGCTCCCCACCAGCGCAAGGACACTCACTGAAACATGGCCTTCCCCATCTACTGGGCAGGTCTCAGAATCCCACCAGGTGACAACTGCATGAGACATTGATGAGGTTCTCTCCTTACAGGTCTGGGTAGGCCCCTATTAGGTTCTGATTGGCTTGGGGCTAAACCTATCAGATCAGCCTGAGATAACCAACCACCTGGTGGCAGGCCCATGCGAAGATCAGCTCTTTGGCCATCAGCAAATCTTTCTGTATACGCCCAACTCTGGATTATCAATGAGGCTTTTGGAGATGAAGACAGATTACAGTAGTATCTCAGAAATCAAACAACAGACCGACATGCCTGTAGGCCACACTGCTGGAGAAGGATGCAACAGTAAACAAACCCAGAATGCACCAGCAGAGATATGATACCTTGGTACAGGTAACTTCCAGTTCTGGAGGCTGGTATCACTGACGACAAGTCAAACCAAGAGGATATAGGTGTAAAGGCTACTGGTGACTAACACTTGTACTGTGACTGCTCCTGTGTCACGCAAGTAAGAGTTCGGCCAAACCTGCAGACCGACGCATTTCCTGCAACAAAGGCTCGCATGTGCCATAAACGTATCAATTATTAACAGTGCTTCCGCAGAGAAAAGATATGCAAATTGCTCTGAGTAATCAGGGTGAGAAGCCTCAGGCGACCAAGGTGACTATAATAATAATTCCTTCAAGTTCTTAAGGGCAGAGACACATGATCAGATTCGGGGAGATTAGTCGCCCAGGGACAAATCTCCTCTTCTTTTGGCGACTCGCGAGGCAACTTCGGAAAACGAAGCGCTCAGAGTGCCATCCCGCTGGCGACTTACATTCCAGCCGGTGGGCAGTTCAGGGAGATTAGTCGCCCCGAAGAAGAGGAGATGTCGTTGGGCGACTAATCTCCCCGAATATGAGCAAGTGTCTCTGCCATAACTGTTATTTATCAAGCTGCTATCCTTAAAGAGAAATGATGGTGCTGTGCTTTTAAATGATCAGCTTTCTGATATATAAACTAAAAAAACCTTCATTTGGTATTGATTCGTTAATGGTGATCATAATAAAAGCAAAAAAAAAAAATGTATTCCTAAAAACGGGTGTTTGTATTCCTTCAGTGAAAACGCTCCCTGCCATTGAGCTGCTGTACAAACCCACAGATACTTCAGCTCAGTGACAGTAAATAAACACCACCCTAAACCTGCTGAAGATCCAAATCACAGAAAGATCTGTGATCCGGAAAACCCCAGGTCCAGAGCATTCTGAATAACAGGTCCTATACCTGTACCTGTACTTGAAGCAAATAAGTAGAAAAACAACTGCTCAAAAGGCTCAGGGCCCATTAACGGGAGATCGATTATAAATAATATGAATAGGAGATGCAAGTCCATCCTGTATGAAACAATATTACAGACGAGGGGCCCTTTCATGGGAACGGAGTGGTCCCATTATATGTTTCCTTTCATGTCACGTGAGGACACAATCACATGCGGATATTGGCAACCCCAGAGGGTGCCGCTGACCAGAGCAAAGAAACAGCACCCGTACCCCAAAGGCATCTTTCTTTGATCCCGTATAGTCTATGACCACATCAGTCACCCTTTGGTTTGTATCCAGTAAATACCCAGAAGTCCATGTGATGCTGGGGGATATGGTACCAAGATTGTAATTTAGGATTTCACATGACTACAAAGTAGAGATCCCCGTGAGCAAAGGGAATTGAGCACATGTGAGGGGGTGCCCTGAGAAAATGGGATTCAGGATGCCAGGCAAATGGGGTGAAAGCATCAGTGGAGGTGCAAATATAGGCAACTAAGGGAACTCACCTGAGGGCCCCCATAGATGGGCTTCCCTGATAGATACCTGGCCGCAATTCAGCCACATGTAGACTGGCTGGGCTTAAAAATACCACTGGATCAAGGACCACAACAGCAGCACCATCAAATACTGGTGAATACTATTCTATTAGACAATAAAACATTTGCATCCAGTGTTTGTCTTTAAATGAGAACTAAAGCCTAACTAAAGAAGTAGGTAGAAATGTTGCACATGATGTTTTGTGCTTCTATACCAGCCCAAGGCAACCACAGCCCTTTAGCAGTAAAGATCTGTGTCTCCAAAGATGCCCCAGTAGCTCCCCATCTTCTTTGCTGCTGATTACACTGCACATGTTCTGTGCTGCTGTCACTTACTGAGCTTAGGGAGCCACTCACAATATACAGTACACATGGAATAGAAATGTCACAATATAAGGCTGATTAGTAATTAATACACATAATTACTACATGGCAGCACAGAAACCAGTGCAATTAGCATCAGAATTGAATAATCAGCAAACCTGTAGCATCAGCTTATATTACAGCCAGGGAAGCTCATTTTCTGCTGGATAATTAGTGACGAGCCCTAAGCTTAGCTTCTCAACAGCCAATCAGAGCCCACTGAGCATGTGAGTGTCACAGACACTTTCCAAGATGGTGACCCCCTGTGACAAGTTTGAAGTCCTGGATCATTGCTGCTATTGACAAGCTCAAACTTTAGTCTCCCGCAATACGTTCAGTGTATAAGAGTACAGCATTTTTAGCTATATTCATTTTTAGGGTTTAGTTCTCCCTTTAAACTGCAGTTTTCTGACCCCTCATTGTCCCAGTGTGCAGTTAATCCTATACTAAATACAGCCGAAATTCCTCTCGCAGCCATACCTCACATGCACAAGAGGTTATCATATTTTTACCTCTTTACAGAGAAAAAGGAGGAAACTGCATTCCCAGTGCAAGTTAAAGCCTGAATCCACCCCCTCAGGGGGAAAGTTCTGTGGATAAGTATTTTGTTTTTCTTTGTGTTGGATCCCTATCAAAGAGTAACACCTTGCACCCAAGAATTCAGGACCCTTATTGAGGCGGCAGGTTATTTGGTGCATATAAAACAAAGGCAATCAATAAATAAGCTGCTCATGAGTGTGGCGAGTCCCAGATTAGCAGCAAGAGCAGTTGGTTCTGCCCAATGAGAACTTTTAGCCTGACCAGTAGAAGAATGTCCAACCTCGCTGATGAGTTGCACCTTCTTGCCCGTATAGATGAAATTTATGCTTAGCTAATAAGAAACAGACATCAGCAGTGGGGTTAAAACAATTCTGCAATTATTATGGCTGGTGACTGTTGCTAGGCACCCGAGGTGGTAGAAATACCAACACCAAAAACACCACTTGGCCCTTAAGAATGGTTATGTGCCAAGAAGTTAATTCTTGTGTCACTTAAAGGGTGGTTCCCCTTTAAGTTACCTTTCAATATGTTATAGAATTGCCCATTGCTCATTTTGTCTTCATTATTTAATTTTTATAGTCTTTGAATTATTTGCCTTCTTCTGACCCTTTGCAGCTTTCAAATAGGGGTCGCTGACCACATCTAAAAGGAAATGATCTGTAAGGCTACAAATGTATTGTTATTGCTACTTTTTACTACTCATCTTTCTAACCAGGCCTCTCCTATTCATATTCCAGTCTCTTATTCAAATCAATGCATGGTTGCTAGGGGAATTTGGACCCTAGCAACCCTTTTGGTGGAATTGCAAACTGGAGAACTGCTGAATAAAAAGCTAAATAACTTAAAAACCACAAATAATAATTAATGAACACCAATTACAAATTGTCTCAGAATATCACTCTCTGGCACAAATTCACTAAGCGCCGAACGCTAGCGTTTGGCATTTTTCGTTACTGCGCAAATTCACTAAAGAACTGGCGTAGTTTCGCTAGTGTTACTTCGCACCCTTACGCCAGGCGAATTTTCGCTAGCGACGTAACTACGCAAATTCACTAACTTGCGCAGTGTACTGAACGCTACCTTTTACACTAGACTTCCTTCGCCACCTCAGACCAGGCGAAGCGCAATAGAGTAGATAGGGATTGTTTCAAAAAAAGTCAAATTTTTTTCTAAGTCCCAAAAAAACGCTGGCATGTTTTCTACATGATGGGTGATAGGCTGAAAAAGATTGAAAATATTTTTGGGGCTCCCCTCCTTCCCCCCTACATTTCCTGACTCATGGCAACTTACCTAGACAGTGGGCACATGTGTAGGGCAAAATAACATTTTTATTTGCTGATTTGAAGGTTTTCTAGGCATTTGTAGTGCTGATACGTGTTCCTCCATTGAAATTTGAATTTGGCGCCGTATGCAAATGAACCATCGCTAACGAAACTTCGCTTCGCTTGGCGAATTAACGCTAGAGCAACTTCGCAAACTTACGCTACCCCTGTGCGCAACTTCGGATTTTAGTGAATTTGCGGAGCGCTGGCGAAAATACGCCTGGCGGAGTGCGGCGAAGTTGCGCCTGGCGCAACTTCGAATCTTAGTGAATTTGCCCCTCTGTCTCATACTAAAAGGTAATTTAAAGGTGAACAACCCCTTTTAACCAGTTGTAGCGCCATTAGGGTCTAAACTAGAGATTAACCTCATACCAGTAAGATTTCTGCAGCGTATCCCTTAGGGCTGAGGCGCAGTGCTAATACTTGGCATTCAATCCATAAGACTTAAACCAAACTGCCAACCTACCAGCAACTAATATAGAAAGTATCACGTCTGAACATGGCATCACCTGTCCATGCAGGTACCCCAAGTAATCATTTGTGGTTTTTTACTTATTTGGCAGCTCTCCAGTTTGTAATTTCAGCCATCAAGTTGCTTGGGCCCAATTGATTTTAATAAGAGACTGGAATATGAATAGGAGAGACCTGAATAGAAAGATGAGAAATAAAAATTAGCAGTAACAAATACATTTGTAGCCTTACAGAGCATTTGTTTTTTTATATGGGGTCAGTGACCCCCATTTGAAGGCAGGAAACAGTCAAAATAAGAGGGCAAATAATAAAAAACTATAAAAAGTAAAAAATGAAGAATTGAAAAGTTGCTTAGAATTAGCCATTCTATAAGATACTAAAAGTTAACTTCAAGGTGAACTGCCCCTTTAAGAGCAATACCATATTGTTTAAATTGTTACCCTGCCATTGCTGGCCCAGGAGAAGTATATGTACAATACAACACAATATAAACTTAGTGTACGAAGGCTTCCCCTGAACCCCACAATTCTGCCCCAATCTGCCCCAATCTGCCAAGTAAAAAGCGGGGGGTGGTTGGTTTATACATAGGACTAGTAATGGCGGGGAAATCTCTAATAGTGGAATATAAGAAAAAAAGATAAACAAAAATAAAACTCTTACCTGACGGGAACGAAAGCCTCGAAATATCTGTAAATTGAGAAGAAAAAAAGAATGAATTAGCAAAAGAAAGGTGCTAATCATATAGGGAAACAAAAGTAGAAATGCTGGAGGGGGAGCAGGAACGAAAGGCAAAACATTCAAATGCTGCAAAAAATAAATAAAGAGACCATTGACACATTTGTTTGGAGGCCCACAAGATGCTCAGTAATTCTGGAACAAGACAAACAGGAAACTACTTTTCATTTTTGCACATACCATTTCCTGTTCCTCAGAACAGCACTTTAAGCCTGTATATACTGACTCTGACTTATTTTTAGCAATATTATTGTGGCCTTAAGCGCACTACTGACTTTTACAAAACTGAACTCTGATTTAGCCAAAGACAATCTAATTGCTTGTAGCATTGCCCATATATCTCCATGGGAATTTTGTACTGAACAACATATTTCGATAAACTCAAGGTCATTTGTGATTACAATAGAGACCAAAACCTATACAATTAAACCCCAAGAGTTTGGCCATTCGCTGCCATAGTTTTATGGGATCTCTCTGTACAGACTATGAGCAAACATAGGGGTCTGTTCCTGCTGAATTGTGCTTAGTACAGAGGAATACCTATGCTGCCATCGTTTTATGGGATCTCTCTGTACGAACAAACTTAGGGGACTGTTCCTGCTGAATTGTGCTTAGTACAGGGGAATACCTATGCTGCCATAGTTTTATGGGATCTCTCTGTACAGACTATGAGCAAACTTAGAGGCTGTTCCTGCTGAATTGTGCTTAGTACATGGAATACCTATGCTGCCATAGTTTTATGGGATCTCTCTGTACAGACTATGAGCAAACTTAGGGGCTGTTCCTGCTGAATTGTGCTTAGTACAGGGAATACCTATGCTGCCATAGTTTTATGGGATCTCTCTGTACAGACTATGAGCAAACTTAGGGGACTGTTCCTGCTGAATTGTGCTTAGTACAGGGAATACCTATGCTGTCATAGTTTTATGGGATCTCTCTGTACAGACTATGAGCAAACTTAGGGACTGTTCCTGCTGAATTGTGCTTAGTACAGGGGAATACCTATGCTGCCATAGTTTTATGGGATCTCTCTGTACTGACTATGAGCAAACTTAGGGACTGTTCCTGCTGAATTGTGCTTAGTACAGGGAATACCTATGCTGTCATAGTTTTATGGGATCTCTCTGTACAGACTATGAGCAAACTTAGGGACTGTTCCTGCTGAATTGTGCTTAGTACAGGGAATACCTATGCTGCCATAGTTTTATGGGATCTCTCTGTACAGACTATGAGCAAACTTAGGGGCTGTTCCTGCTGAATTGTGCTTAGTACAGGGAATACCTATGCTGCCATAGTTTTATGGGATCTCTCTGTACAAACTATGAGCAAACTTAGGGGACTGTTCCTGCTGAATACATTTCTTAGTTGTGCGAACTTGGCATCATACATCTGCTGGCTCCATATTAGACATGTAATACTACAGATGTACTATGGGGACAGTAACATCTATGGCACAACCAGGACTGTAAAAACTAGGGTAAATTTAAAGAAATCCCCCCTTAGAAGAATTCAGTGATATTCTGAGACAATTTGCAATTGGTGATCATTTATTATTTGTGGTTTTTGAGTTATTTAGATTTCTATTCAGCAGCTCTCCAGTTTGCGATATCAGCCATCTGGTTGCTAAGGCAAGTAATGCAAAAACTATAAAAAAAATATAAATAAATAAAGACCAACTGATAAGTTGCTTAGAAATGGCCATTCTATAACACACTAAAAGTTAACTTCTATGGTCTTGTGCTTTCAGACATAGAGAATAATGTAGCCGTAAAGCAGTAAAATATAGCAATATTATCATCAATATTTTTAGGCTAATTTAACCCAAGACACTGCACCAAATGGGAATTTTATAAAACCCTCCTCGTACAATACAAAACCTGAATCAGAAATTTACAAAAGCAAAAGCATCAGTCCCCAGACAGTAAACAAACATTAATGAAACACCACAATATAAAGTAATGTGCAAGTTCAGCCATGAGAATCACCTGGCAAAGGCACGAAGATGCCAATTAACACTCAGTTAACCCATTAACCTCTCTCTAATTATCACTGTAACATCTTGCTCAGAAAAGTGCTAGCGAGACTGGAGGTATTGGGGTGGGGGGGGGGAATTAAATCTGGGAGCCAAAGCAGAACGAAGTCAAATGATTGACAGTTTGGGTGCCGGATAGAATAAAGGGCAAGCGTTCCCTGTAGGTTAGGGGAGGAAGGAAGTCTCTGTATCAGAAGAATGCAGGAGGAAGTGTCCAGTTATAGACAATGAAACAGAACTCAAGGGAAAGTGCAACCCCTGTGACCCTCCATGTAACGCAATCTTTCCGTAACTGAAACGGTTTACAGGTATGGGCTCCGGTATCTGGATACCAGTTATCCAGAAAGCTCCAAATTATGGAAAGGCCGTCTCCATAGACTCCATTATAAATAAATAATTAAAATTATTAACATAAAAAATAAAATAAAAAAATATTTCCCTTTTCTGTGTAATAATTAAACAGCAGCTTGTACTTGATCCCAACTAAGATATAATTAATCCTTTTTTGGAAGCAAAACCAGCCTATAGGGTTTATACAATGTTTACATGATTTATAGTAGAAGCACATGCTCAGATTCGGCGAGATATAGTCGGCCAGCAATAAATCGCCACTTCTTTGGGCGACTAATCTCCCTGAACTGCCTCCCGTCGGCTAGAATGTAAATCACCCAAGGGATGGCACTATGAGCACTTTCTTTTACAAAGTCGCCCGAAGTTTCCTCCTGAGGCAGCTTCGGAAAACAAGCGCACCGATTGCCATCCTGCTGGCGATTTACATTCTTGCAAGCGGGAGGCAGTTTGGGGAGATTGGTCGCCCTGAAGAAGAGGAGATTTTTCGATGGGCGAATAAATCTCCCTGAATCTGAGTGTGTCTATGCCCTTAAGTCTACTAGAAAATCATATAAACATTAAATAAACCCAATAGGCTGGTTTTGCCTCCAATAAGGATTAATTATATCTTCGTTGGGATCAAGTACAAATTACTGTTTTATCGTTACGCAGAAAAAGGAAATAGATTTTTTTTTTTAAAATAATAAATTCTAAGCAACTTTTCAATTGGCCTTCATTTTTACTTTTTTATAGTTTTTGACGTATTTGCCTTTTTCTTCTGACTCTTTCCAGCTTTCAAATGGGGATCACAGATCCCATCTAAAAACAAATATAAATATAAATTGAATGTTATTGCTACTTTATTCCTCATCTTTCTATTCAGGCCTCTCCTAGGTTGCTAGGGTATATTGGACCAGATGGCTGAAACTAGAAACGGGAGAGCTGCTGAGAAAAAAAGCCAAATAACTCAAAAACCACAAATAAAAAATGAAAACCACAAATAATAAAAAATGAAAACCAATTGCATATTGTCTCAGAATATCCCTCTCTACATCATATTAAAAATTTACTCAAAGGTGAACAACCTGCCTTTGATGAGGAACTTCGACTTTGTTTAAAAAATAACAACCAATGCTTCTTTCATTAGCAACTGTTTTACAAATAACGTTGAAAGCGCTGAAACATTTCCATACGTGTATATTGGAAAGTTACATTTGCTTTTATTAGGCACATTTTTATTTTTGGGTTGACTTGTCCTTCAGTAGCAATTACAGTTAGAAATAAGAATTAAATCATTGTTACAATGTGTATTCTGGTATATTGCTCAGAGTTTGTTTAATTAGAAGGGCAATTATTTTTGCTTTTAGACCCTGGTCAATGTCGTGTGCATGTAACATATGACGGAGAACAGAATGAGAAGCAGACACACGTTACATACAAAGGGACAGCTGATTTCACTTGTGAAACTGCACACGCTGCGACCCAAAAGAGAAAGGAAACAAAAGAAGAGTGGGGGTTACAGACGTCCCACATGTCAGCAGTTCAGATGTCACTGAGCAGCAGCTGCCGCCTGGCTCCTGACAGTTTGTTATCACTCTGTGACCAGTAAATGTCTCTTATTCACCCCCCGCCCCCCAGTACAGACAAAAGCCACTCAAACTCCCATCTAGCCCCACAGAATAGCTCCAAACAATGACCCTCTGGGGTGCGAGACACTTCATTACCAATGAGCAGAGACAAAAGGAACAACTACCTGATCCCCCCCACAAGGGACGCCTGCTGGGCCTGGAATTAATAGATCGCTGGAGAAATAATATATATCTCAATATCACACACACACACACACACAATATATATATATATATATATATATATATATATATATATATATATATATATATATATATATATATATATATATATATATATATATATATATATATATATATATATATATATATATATATATATATATATAAATAAATAATACAGACACACACACATATAGACACACACATAGACCCACAAATACACACACACACACATATAGACACACACATAAACCCACAAATACATACACACACATATAGACACACATATATTCCCACAAATACATACACATATATATATATATATATATATATATATATATATATATATATATATATATATATATATATATATATATATATATACATACACACACACACACACACACACACACACACACACACACACAGCCAAAATGTTGGACTGTGCATCTTTTCCATGAAATCACGGCTGGGCAGGTGTAAAAAAACGCCCCCTGTGGCCCCAGAAAGCAAACAGCACCCCTGAACTAGAACTTTAAAGGGCGACGATCCATCGTGCGACGCTCGATTTCTCCTCCCTGGCTATCTCCTATTGAAGGCAGGGAGGAGAAATCGAGTGCCGCACGATGGATCGTCACCCTTTCTGAAGAGACTGGGAATCGGTAAAAAAGACTGTGAATTTAAAGTTAAATGTGTCTTGGTGGTTCCCACCCCCCCCCCCCCGTTATGTACAAACAATTTTTTTTTTATGTTACTGGTCCTTTAACGCAGGAATTAAAGATATGGAGAGTGGGAGGGTTACAGGTCTCATCCAGAAGACAGTATTTAATAAACATATGCCTATATACATAGGTAAAATAGCCAAAACTCAGTTAAGGTGGCCATAGAGATGTCACCAAACAAGCAGATTTATCCCCAATATGTCCACATTGAAGTGGGCGATATCGGGCTGATCCGATCGCTGTCCTAGGGCCCAATGATCGGATCAGAACGGAGGCCAAACGGGACAGACCAAGTCGGCAGCTTATTGGCCAGTGTAGAGCCTCCCGACGGGCTTTCCCAGGTTGATATCATTTATTTATATAGCGCTGTCAAGATACGCAGTGCCGATCAGGCAGGTTAGAAAATCCCGTCTTATTGCCGCCGCATCTTTTCGTTGATGCAGTCCCGTGATCAGACTGACCATTTGGCCTCCATTCTGATTTACAATGGCGTGATGGCACTCTGATCGCTTTGAAGTCGCCTGAAGTTTCCTCGTGAGGCAACTTTGGAAAACGAAGCGTTCCGAGTGCCATCCCGCAGGTGATTTACATTGTAGCCTGCATGAAGGCAGTTAGGGGGATATTAGTCACATGAAGAAGAATCAATTTGTCGCTGGGCATCCAATCTCCCGAAATAGCAGCGTGTGTTTCTGCCCTAAAGCACCAATAATTTTTAATACATTTTTGGGACAACAAGTTCTGTAACTGATATTTTAGTGAATTTAGTGCAGGGCCAGACAATGGCGGATCCTGACCTGCCTTTGTCTGCAGCGGACTCTCCACCTGCAGAGAATCCGCATTACTTAACATTAAGGCATAGAGCTCCAAATTACAGAAAGTTCCCTTATCCAGGAAAACCCCGGGTCCTGAGCATTCTGGATAAGAGGTCCCATAACTATGTTAAATAAGTCCCGTTATTTAGATTAACTTTATGATCCAAACTTCAGCCACACTGTAATGTGAAATTAATTAGCCCATTCTACAAGTGAGATCCACATTTTAGTTTGAGGGACTCCATTAAGGGCTCTTACACACGGGCGGTTTTTCCTGCGCTCCCCTGCGTTGCGCATTCTTCCGTTCAGCCGCAGGTGTAGATGCACTCAATTATTTTGAAGGGGGCTGTACTCACAGAGACGCATGTAAGCGACGAACGCAGGTGAAATGCAACATGCTGCGTCCCACCTGCATTCGGTGCATACATGTGTCTGTGCGAGTACAGCCCCCTTCATAATAATTGAGTGCGTCTACTCCTGCGCCTGAACGGAAGAAATGCAACGCAGGGGAGCGCAGGAAAAACCACCTGTGTGTAAGAGCCCTAAAGATTACATTCAGTAATGAGAATATCTCATCAAGATGACTTGACTTTTTATATACTTGTGCTACAGTTTGTCCATAGGTTTACTTAAACCCTTTCTTTAAAGGGGAACTATCGCGAAAATGAAAATGTAATATAAGCTTCATCATACTGAAATGAGAAATGTTCTAAATATGATCAATTAACAATGTTGTACTGTTTCTGAAATAATCATCACATCTTCACTCTCAGCATCTGTCTCTGTTTATTCTTCTTGCAGCAGTTGGGTGTCAGAAGTTGATTGACAGTTAGATTCAATATATGTTTTGGTGCGGGGGGGCGGCGACGACTTCCTTGTCTAGCAGATGTGTCAGAGCTAACTCAAATAATGGACTCCACCACATACAAATTCCATTAAAATAACAGTCTTTGGTACAAATCCTGCATATAAAGTGGGAATATTTCTAGTAATTTTAAGAGTGAGCTCTAATATATCTTTTTGGCAAAAGGATTACCCCCCACCCCCCCAAAGGCAGCATTGGACCTGTCATTCAAAATCAGACTCCCAACTCCTGCAGGAAGAGAGGAAAAAGGGAGAGCAAAGATTAACTTGAATATTTCAGAAATGGGTCATGGATTATATTTAGAACATTTCAGCATGACGAAGCTTATATGAAATTTTCATTTTTGTGATAGTTCCCCTTTAAAGTTGAGATCACATTTTCTCACTGAATTGACCCTGGCCCTATGTATGAAGAGAGGATCGCTTTTACTGAATCTCTGAGCAACAGAATGGGAAGCGAATAAGTGCTAAAGATGTATTAGTGCATTTAGATAGGGAATAGATGAGCAAGTACAGCACTTATTTAGCCATAAGCCACATTAGGGCACTTCTCTCAATAAGAGGCGGCCAGAGAAATCCCAGAGAAAGTTACAGGTCAGCCTGGATACAGGGGGGCACATGAAATCTTTAGGGTATATCAAGTATCGCACAGCAATACAGACAGGAGATATTAAAGAAAGCACAAAAGTGTTAACTATACAACTAATTGGCTTTCTAGTTACCGGGGTCACTGACCCAAAAAGCAGCCAAGCACATACATAGCACATCAGGGCTCATTTATACACTTAGGCGCTAAATAGCACAAGAGCCAATCAGCAATTAGTTTTATTAATACGATCAGAAAATTAAGGCTAAGGGAAGGGCACACCTGGCGATTCGGGGAGTTTTAGTCGCATGGCAACTAATCACCTCTTCTTTGGGACGAATAATCTCCCCGAACGGCTTCCTCCTGTCTTCCGCCTGGAAGAATGTGAAATCGCCTGCTTCATGGCACACGCGGCACTTCGTTTTCCGAAGTTGCCTCACAAGGAAACATCTGGTGACTTCGGAATATGAAATGCTGCGTGTGCCATGCCACAGGCGGTTTTTCATTATAGCCGGCAGTAGACAGGGGGAAGCAGTTCGGGGAGATTAGTCGCCCCAAAGAAGAGGCGATAAGTCGTCGGGCGACAATCTCCCCCAATCGGCAGGTGTGCCCTTACCCTAAGGGCTCTTACACACTGGCGTTTTTATCTGTGCTCCTGCGTTGCACTTTCTTCCGTTCAGTTGCAGGGGAGCGCAGGCATAGAAGCGGTCAATTATTTTGAAGGGAGCTATATTCACACAGACGCATGCATGGGACGCAGCATGTTGCATTTTACCTGTGTTCGGCACATACATGCATCTGTGTGAGTACAGCCCCCTTTAATATACTTGACCGAGTCTACTCCTGCGCTCCCCTGCGGCTGAACGGAAGCGCAACGCAGGTAAAAACATTCGAGTGTAAGGGCCCTTAATCTTATTGGTTGCTATGGGCAATTTATAAATAAATCAATCAGCTCCAATGCAGTTGACATACAAGTATCCCTGCACTGATTGGATAATGTGTCATTAAAGGCCAAGAACCACCTGTGGTTTTGTTTATGGTTCATATTCCAGCAATAGTATTAGGTGGCAGCAATGAGGTGACGTGGGATGAATGGTGATGGGCAACATCGTGGGTGCCTTAGCTTTAGGGCACTAGCACATGGCATTATTACGTGACAGATGCCAGGAGTCAATCTCTATTGATTTCAACAGCAATAAAACAGAGCATTATCCCGATTCAGAAACGCTGACTGCTGCAAGGGATTCAGCGGAATCGTTAGGAAGAGATTCCACAATACCTGCCTTTAATAGGGCAAAGGTCCAAGCACCAAGATATCCCTGGGCCTGAAGGTTAGAATCAAAAATCTGCTGCATTTTGCTTTAAGGGGCAAAGAACACCAAAAATTCAAAATAAATTAATATAAAAAAAACTGCAAACATGCAATTTTTCCATAATAAACACACACAATATATGTAGGGCTGCCTCCACTAAGCAGCAGTCAATTAGTACAGGTATTGAATCCGTTATACGCAAACTAGGGATGCACCAAATCCACTTTTTTGGATTCGGCCAATCCTTCACGAAGGATTCGGCCGAATACCGAACCGAATCTGAACCCTAATTTGCATATGCAATTAGGGGTGGGAAGGGGAAAACATTTTTTACTTCCTTGTTTTCTGACAAAAAGTCACGCAATTTCCCTCCACGCCCCTAATTTGCATATGCAAATTCGGATTCGGCTGGATAGAAGGATTTGGCCGAATCCGAATCCTGCTGAAAAAGGCCGAATCCTGGCCGAATCCCGAACCGAATCCTGGATTCAGTGCATCCCTAACGCAAACCTGTTATCCAGAGAGCTCCGAATTAAGGAAAGGCCGTCTTCCCATAGACTCCATTTTATCTGACTAATCCAAAGTTTTAAAAACAATTTCCCTTTTCTCTGTAATAATAAACCAGTAGCTTGTACTTGATCCCAACTAAAATATAATTAATCCTTATTGGGAGCAAACCCAGACTATTGGGTTTATTTAATGTTTTTATGATTTTCTAGTAGACTTAAGGCATGAAGATCCAAATTACAGAAGAATCAGTTAGCCAGAGTACAAGAAAAACAATATCGTACTATTTATAAGAGATATGTAAAGTATATAGGAACTTAAAGGGGTGGTTCACCTTTAAGTTAACTTTTAGTATGTTATAGAATGGCCAATTCTAAGAAACTTTTCAATTGGTCTTCATTATTTATTTTATCGTTTTTGAATTATTTTCTTTCTTCTGACTTTTTCCAGCTTTTAAATGAGGATCACTGACCCCTCTAAAAATCAAATGCTCTGTAAGACTACAAATATATTGTTATTGGTACTTTATATTACTCGTCTTTCTATTCAGGTCCACTGCTATTTTTAGCTCAGTCTCTCATTCAAATAAGTGCATGGTTGCTAAGGTAATTTGGAGCCTAGCAACCAGATTGCTGAAACGGCAAACTGGAGAGCTGCTAAATAACTTAAAAACCACAAATAATGAAAAGAAATGACAACCAATTACAAAGTTGCTTGGAATATCATTCTGTAATTGTACTAAAAGTTAATTTAAAGGTGAACAACAGAGAGGAGCCACAAGAAGCCCCAGTGCCTCTTGTGCACTAGATTAGAAGACATCTGGCAGTTGCAGAACTGGCCAAAATCTACTCCCATTCAAGCGAGTGGATAGTGGTAGTTTTAGTGCCACTTTTGGGTGCACCCGCTGAAATACGATATGGAAGAACATGAATATATATATATATATATATATATATATATATATATATATGCGCATCAGCCTAAGTGACAATCACAATATGTCAATCATTCAAGCACAAAAAACTGTAAATAAAAAAGACCAGCTGCCCAGTTGCTTCAATGACCCCCAGCAGCAAGATACTAAAGATGAATTTAAGTATAAACTTCCCCTTTGCTTATAAACAGTCACAGTTAGGCTATAGAGGAAACCATAAATACCCTCTGTTACTACATAAGTGTCACTTAAAGTGACGGTACTGTAGGTCCCTAGTGTGACAGCGAATGCAGCACCACATACCGTAGGGAGGTCTTTCCATGTGCTGCCGTCTCTTCAGGAATATCTCCAGCAATGCCCGGTTACTCCGACTCCTATCTTCAGAATCGAAAGGCTTCGCTGGCATTTAGAAATCTCGGCTTTCCTCCAGGAAGTTAAAATATAAAAATAAGGCTCCCGGTTTCAAGCCGTCCGCTTCCCAAACCCCTCTCTGAATCAGAAGGCTATTGTCTCCCGAACAGCCCAAACTGGGATGTGCACACAAAAGACATCCGTCAGCGAGTCTATTTGCTTTCAATGTGAAGCCCCCTCAGAGCGGCCAGATGGGAGAGTGCAGAGTATGGTTGCCCACTATCCAATAAATCTTGGAGGGGAGGCTGCTCTGCTGCTTTTCACGCTGGCCCTTTAAATGTGCCATTACCAATTTGCACTACAGTATGGTAATTTGTTTAACCCCTTCCGACCGCAGTTCCACAATAACTCCCAAGGATTTCACAGACAGCCGTGCACTGTGGGAGGTGTAGTTTAAGAAAACATATAGGTCGGCTAGGGCAGAATCACTGTATTAAAGGGGAACTATCGTGAAAATTAAAATTTAATATTAGCTTCATCATACTGAAATGAGAAACTTTCTAAATCCAATCAATTAAAAACTCTGCATCGTTTCTGAAATAATCAAGTTTATCTTCTCTATTCCTCTCTCAGCATTGGTTTCTCGTCATTCTGTATTCATGCGGCAGTTGGGTGTCAGATATTCATTGACAGTTAGAGCCAATATATCTTATAGGGGATGTAGATGTATTAGAGCTCATTCTGTTAAACTCACCAGACATCATGTCTCTCTACATGCAGAATTTGTGCAAAAGGCAGTTATTTTGTTAGATTTTGTTTGTACAGTTATTTGAGTGAGCTCTAATACATCTGCTAGGAAAGGAGCCCCCCTATAAGATATATTGGATCTAACTGTCAATGAATATCTGACACCCAACTGCTGCATGAAGAGAGAATGAAGAGAAACAGATGCTGAGAGAGGAATAGTGAATATAAACTTGATTATTTCAGAAACAATGCAGAATTTTTAATTGATTGTATTTTGAAAGTTTCTTATTTCAGTATGAGGAAGCCCATATTAATTTTTTTATTTTCGCTATAGTTCCCCTTTCATAAAAGATATAGTCTGGCTAGAGCAGAATGACTGTATTAAGAATTACAGAACAACCCTGCCAGGCTCCAGTGAGCCGACAATGTAACAATCTAATTTGTCAAGGAAATGAATACTGTGTGGAACTGTAACAAGCAGCCCTTTAATTCAATCCAATGACTTCATAGAAGGAATCTAACCTTTATTGTAGTCTTATTATGTGTCATTATTGCAGGGCAGTGCTTAAGTGAGGCTTCTCAGCGGGCAGCCATTGAATCCCAGGGGTATAGGGACCATAATGCACCAGCTGGGGCCCCTTACGGCCTCACTCAAAAGGTCTGTGTTTTACAGCATGTGACAGCCCTGAGTATATTGGGGCAAATATAGCAGGTCACATACATTGTATAGAGCCAGTGGGGCACATTCAACCCCCCCATTCATACACACATTGAGGGTAATTTCTACAGAATAAACTGCAATAAAATCAACTTATTTGAATATCAAACCCTAAGCATACATTGCAAAGGAATATATTTGGCTTTATAAATAAACTCGGCACTAGTTTACAAGGAGTCTAATTCAGCCTATGGCCTGCCCAGGGCAAATTCTGCTGAGAATATTCTCACTATGTAAATACACAAGAGGCAATGATTCCAGGCAGAGCTGCATAAAAACAGCAGTTTATTTTAGCAAGATATGTGCAGTACAAGACAAGCTAAGAAAGGCCCGATATACTTTGCCAGATCTGCTTCACCTTTCCCGGTGATATTTAGTGCCGTACAACTCCATCGTAAAAATACCAATGTGCAGCCGTTTCCAGTTGAACTAGACCATGCCGATGTTTAAATGGAAATGTAGCACAGATCAAAGAGCTGACGGGCAGTACTAAACCAGAGGATTTTTATTAGGGATGCACCAAATCCAGGATTCGGTTTGGGATTCATCCGAATCCTTCTGCCCGGCAGAACGGAATCCAAATCCTAATTTGCATATGCAAATTAGGGACGGGGAGGGAAATTGCATGATTTTTAGGCACAAAACAAGGAAGTAAAAAATGTTTTCCCCTTCCCATCCCTAATTTGCATATGCAAATGAGGATTCAGTCCAGTATTCGGCCAAATCTTTCACGAAGGATCCGGGGGTTCGGCCGCATACAAAGTTTGCTTTTTTTCTGTTACCATTACAGCCAAGGAGAACCCCATATTTTCTACGTTAAGATATCGGTAGCTTCTTAAAGGGGGTGGTACACCTTTAAGTTACCTTTAATATGTTATAGAATGGCCAATTCTAAGCAACTTTTCAATTGGTCTTCATTATTTATTTTGTATAGTTTGTTTTAATTATTTGCCTTCTTCTTCTTCTGACTCTTTCCAGCTTTCAAATGGGGGTCACTCACCCCATCTAAAAAAAAACAAGTTCTCTGTAAGGCTACAAATTTATAGTTTTTGCTACTTTTTATTTCTCATCTTTCTATTCAGGCCTCTCCTATTCATATTCCAGTCTCTTATTCAAATCAATGCACGGTTGATTTATTACCTGCACTTCAACAGGAGACGCCATACTGCTTGACCCACTGCTTGTGGGTTTCCACAACCCACAAAATGGACAGATTTCGGTTGTTACCGTTATAGTGGACATATTATGCAGCCAATCCTATGTGGAACTACAAAGATACAGAGGCTATGTGGCATCACCCACCCATATAAATATATAGAAATGTATAGCTGCACCCTCATACTGTACTATTTAAGAGAAACAATGAAAGCTTAATATGAATATTATACCAGGGTCCAGGTCAGGGCACCAGGGTTACAGGTATCTGCACCAGAACAACAATCAAGCGAGGCTTTCTGCTCTATATAGAATGACAAACAGGCATTATACCCAAAAATGTCCCTCGATAGTATTGAGGGTGACCCCCACAGCCCTGATCTAGAGCAAGCATGAGTCCTAGAATGAACCCTTTCTCAGATTCACTGATGAATTCCCTATATAAAGGCTGGCAAGTGAATGGGATTTTGGGCTAATTGAGTATGCAAGTAAGCGCACAGGGATTTGGATTCCCAGAAACCCTCTGTACGAGCAGAGATAACCGTTCCGCTCGGAAGAGCAAATCTCTAATGGCGTTAGCAGATGATTAGCATTGTCTCTTCCCAGGGTGCCAATGTCATGTAGCCAACACCCTCTTGACTCGTGCCCTGGCACAGAAACAGCAGCAACTTGCCTTATTCTCATAAAAAATATCAGCGCTGGGCTTGGATGGCACGCGTCCTACAGAAGGGGCCGATAGAGCCGGAAACACAACAAGCGTTCAGATCAGAGAGTTATTTATACATCTGGCACAGAGAGAAAGCAGTGCAGGCTGCATCCAGCACAGCCCCATCGTGTCCAACAGCAGTGGATTATTTCTGCATCTGATTCCCATGATAATACAAGAATGACTCAGCACCAGAGACCCGTTTGCTTTGTTATGCTAGTCATACAAGTAAAATCCAGTAATCCGCGCTGAAACTGGAAGAGGCAGGGTCCTGGTAATGCAAGAAAACGGACACTTTAATGCTGAATCTCCAGTCTGTTGCAGAACTACAGATCCCAGCATCCTCAATTGCCAGTAATTCTATATCTCAGTACCACACCCCTAGCCGTGAGCATTTGCCAATGTACAATGTAAATCCTTTTCACATTAAAGTGAATTAACTACACTGCACAAGTATCGGCTGCTCCCATCTCTCCGATTTCGGCACATAATGCAAAATATTCTCCAGGGGTGCAAGCAAAAACTGGCAGTGGAGTGGCTAATTCTTGGCCTGCAGAGATCTGCAATCGTGTGGGCTTGGCTTCAAAGGAGCTAAATTATCCCATGTTCAATACAAGCCCAGTAAACAGTTATTTATCCTGCCTCCTTGGGTCTTTAAACTAAAGAAGTAGGTAGAAATGTTGTACATTATGTTTTGTGCTTCTGTACCAGCCCAAGGCAACCACAGCCCTTTAGCAGTAAAGATCTGTGTCTCCAAAGATGCCCCAGTAGCTCCCCATCTTCTTTTCTGCTGATTCATTGCACATGCTCTGTGCTGCTGTCACTTACTGAGCTTAGGGCACTCACAATATACAGTACACATAGAATAGAAAAGTCACAATATAAGGCTGATTAGTAATTAATACACATAATTACTACATGGCAGCACAGAAACCAGTGCAATTAGCATCAGAATTTAATAATCAGCAAACCTGTAGCATCAGCTTATATTACAGCCAGGGAAGCTCATTTTCTGCTGGATAATTAGTGACGAGCCCTAAGCTTAGCTTCTCAACAGCCAATCAGAGCCCACTGAGCATGTGAGTGTCACAGACACTTTCCAAGACGGTGACCCCCTGTGACAAGTTTGAAGTCCTGGATCATTGCTGCTATTGACAAGCTCAAACTTTAGCCTCGTGCAATAAGTTCACTATATAATATATGGCATTTTTAATCATTAATTTTTAGGTTTTAGTTTTCCTTTAAAGGAACTATGGGAAGAGTGCACTCTGGATAATAATAAGAAGTGCAGATGGAGTGCTGCCTGAGTCCAGATCTGTGTCCATCAAATGCATTTGCAAAGATTCCGGCCAATCACATCATGGAGACAAACATCATTAGTGCAAGTGATACAGGGTACCACTGTTTTTCTTCTACACCATGGGGCCTATTTATTAAACCTCAATTTTCTTCTGTTTGTTGGGGAAAGCTGGAATTTTCAGCGTTTTATCATATCCCAAAGCAGCTAAAAATCCGAATTGGAAATACTCCATCTCAAACCTGTTGAGGTCATGAAGAAATCAATGGCAGATGTCCCTGAAATTTTTCTTGACATCATGATCTGCACTGGATAATCAGGAGTTTGTCTGATAATCCGGAAAAGCAGAGTTTTCCCAGTGAAAACTCAAAATCTCAGTGTCGACCATACGATTCAAATGCACGATTGATTCTGTCATGATGTTTTGCTGCTCCAATTTTTTTTAGAGAAAAATTAGTTAAAATCAATCCACCATACTGTTCCTTTAAGGCAGTTCCCAGAATTTCCTGCAGAGTTTTTTAAAAACACTCCCTGTATAATCCCATACACATTGTTAATTGGCTACTAACACAATTCATCCTCACACTTGTGTCCTTGTGCATGTGTGTGTCTGGATTAAGGACATGTTCCACTCTGATACATTTTTCAGCATCAGTGAAATAAAAGCAACTCATTTATCAATTGTAACAGTTTGTTAAAATGGAGGTTCACCTATAAAGAAGAAGGAAAGCTACAGAGATTCTTTATTGCCAATAGATTTCCACAATAGTGCACGCTATAAGACTATATTTATTCTGCAGAATAAAGCTCTAGAAGCTCTCTCTGTTTGTTTAGGATAGCAGCTGCCATATTAGCTTGGTGTGACATCACTTCCTGCCTGAGTCTCTCCCTGCTCACTTATAGCTCTGGGCTCAGATTACAGCAGAGAAGGGAGAGAGAGGAGCAAACTGAGCATGCTCAAGCCCTAGCCCTGGAGGTTTAAGCTGAAAACAGGAAGTGTGATACAGAAGCCCATGAGTACACAATAGAAGGAAAGAAATGTGCTGTTTCTTTTGACAGAGGACCCAGCGCAGCATTACTTTGAGGGTTTACTGGTGTATTTATATAGACCTTTCTGATAAAGCTTACTTACTTTTAGCCTTTCCTTCTCCTTTAAGTTAATTTTTGGGGGCAAATTTACTTATGGTCGAATATCGAGGGTTAATTAACCCTCGATATTCGACTGCCGAATGGAAATCCTTTGTCTATCGAAGTATTTACCGCAATTCGTTCGATCGAACAATTAAATCCTTCGAATCGTTCGATTTGAAGGATTTTAATCCATCGATCAAAGGATTTTTCTTCTACCAAAAAAAAGATAGCAAAGCCTATGGGGACCTTCCCCATAGGCTAACATTGACTTCGGTAGGTTTTAGGTGGCGATCTAGGGGGTCGAAGTTTTTTGTTTTTTTTTAAAGAGACAGTACTTCGACTATCGAATGGTCGAATAGTCGAACGATTTTTAGTTCGATTCGAAGTCGTAGTCGAAGTAGCCCATTCGATCTTTGAAGTAGCCAAAAAAAACAAACATTCGAAATTCAACGTTTTTTTTCCTCTATTCCTTCACTCGAGCTAAGTAAATGGGCCCCTTGATAGGTTATAGAATGGCCAGTTTTTAGCAGCTTTTCAATTGGTCTTCGTTATGTATTTTTTAGTTTTTTAAAATGATTTACTTCTAACTCTTCCCAGCTTTAAAATAGGGGTCACTGACCCCCATCTAAAAACAAATGCTCTGTAAGGCTACAAATGTATTGTTATTGCTACTTTTTATTCCTCGTCTTTCCAGGTCTCTCCTATTCATATTCCAGTCTCTTCTACAAATCAGTGCATGGTTGCTAGGGGAATTTGGACCTCAGCAACAAACTGGAGAGCTGCTGAATAAAAAACTAAACAACTCAAAAGCCACAAATAATAAAAAATTAAAACCAGTTGCAAATTGGCTCAGAATATCCCTCTCTACATCATACTAAAAGATAATTTCAAGATGAGCCATTAGCAAAGCTGGGAGAGAATGCTCAGTAGGGGCTAAAGCTGCTGGGAAACGTATCAAGTGATGTACTCAAATGGTAATTGTAGCTTAGACAGCCAGGGACAAGAGTCAATGAGCTGCTTCTGTGAAATTTGAGATTTTTTTTACAAAAAATATTGGTTATTATTGATCAGTGAAGATGACCAGCTGAGCCTCTAGACATACAAGCCATGGGTTTTGGTGCAGGACTTCGGGTAGATTTGGCAGCATTCACAGACATCACTGTTTGGTTGAAAACGGGGGGGATCTGGTTGGAGCAGGGCAATTAGCATGTAATACACGTGGAGGAGACAAAATAAAGATAAGCATCCAATAAAAACTTCAGTAATGGAAAGTTTCTGCTCTACAAAGCAAGGTACCCTGCCGCTCCCCGGGGGAGACTTGGGCTTTCAACTCCATTTACTGCCGTTACTGGATGAATTATCCCACCGACTCAGATAATGTTCCCCTATCAGACTCCACTAATTGCACCGGCTATCTTATTTAAACTGCTCAGCCACGAGCGGAAAGAACATTCGTGCAGATCTCAGAACTCATCGCAGAGAATAAATGCACCGTTTCTCTGACAAAACTACGAAAAAGTATATTGAGATAAAAAGCAAAAAACTTTAATATAGAATGTGCAAAAGCCATAAATAGTCTGTGTATTATACATAATACACAAAAGCCACGAATATCTTGTAAATTATATCCTTATAAACGGTGAGTTCTGATGTCATCAGTTATAAACGGTGAGTAGTGATGTCATTTGTGCCACATGACTCACTAAAACTTGTGTATTATAAATAAATAAAGTACTCCCTGTTGCAAAATATGAGGATATTACAAGTTACCTTCGGCCTCGTACTTTTATATGGTCATGAAACTCCTCTGTAACTTATAATATCCTTATAATTTACAAGAGGGGGTACTTTATTCACTCTATATAGTGAATAACGTAGCCCCTATTGTAAAATATAGGGATATTGTCACTGAGGAGTTCAAGGACCATGAACACAGGTCATGGAACGCTGAGCCGACTTCGAATAGCCTCATATTATACAACAGGGGGTACATTATTTATTATATAACACACAAGTGCCTAAATATCATGTAAATTATATCCTTATAAATGGTGCTTAGTGATGTCATCAGTTATAATCGGAGCTTAGTGATGGCATTTCTGTCACGACTCACTGAAACTTGTGTATTATAATAAATAAAGTGCCCCCTGTTGATAAATATGAGGGTATTAGAAGTTACAATATTATGTTGGGAATCCACGCCTGATCTCTTCAGTCAAACCAAAGTGACTTGCCCCAGTTCCCAAGCAATCAACATACAAAAAGTTATATCCAAAGATGTATGTCCCAAGGCTTTTCATCCATAAAAACAAAATGTTTATTCAAGATTACATTAAAAAATTAGATACATACTGAGAGACACCTATGACTAAGTGCCGGAGGGTATGAAACGCGTAAGGTCGACCTTGTGGGGTCAGTATGTATCTAATTTTTTAATGTAATCTTGAATAAACATTTTGTTTTTATGGATGAAAAGCCTTGGGACATATCTTTGGATATAACTATTTGTATGGTATTAGAAGTTACCTCGGAGTTCCATGACTCTTCGGCCTCATGCAACAACTCTTATTCAAATTGATGTATGGTTACTAGAGTTTTTTGGACCGTAGCCAAACTTCAATAGAATCTTACCTCCGTGGGTTAAATACTGTGGTGCTCTATCTGGGAACTTTGCTGCTCTTCAGTTCCATACATGAAGCAACAACAAGGAGAAATCAGTTGGCACTCACCAAGCAAAATGTGGTGAATTCTTGTGATTTATTCAGATCTCTACACAATTATTTGGACCGTAGCAAACAGATTGCTGAAACTGCAAACTGCAGAGATGCTGAACAAAAAGCTAAAATCTCAAAAAAATACAGTTGCAAATTGCAAAATGGATAGAAGAGACCAAAATGCAAAGGTGATATCCAGGTATTCAAGAGGTTGCTCACTTTTAGGGTTATGGCACACAAGACAGATTTGGGGAGATCAGTTGCCTGGCGACAAATCACCCCGAATCTGCCTGTGTGCCCTGACCCTTAGGGTTAACTTTTAGTATGATGTAGACCAGTGATCCCCAACCAGTAGCTTGTAAGTAACATGTTGCTCTCCAACCCCTTGGATGTTGCTCCTAGTGGCTTTAAAGCAGGAGCTTATATTTAAATTCCAGGCAAGTTTTGGCTGCATAAAAACCAGGTGCACTGCCAAACAGAGCCTCATGACAATCCATATAGGGGCTACTAAATGTTCAATAACAGCCCTGATTTGGCCCCCCAGGAACATTTTTTCATGCTAGTGTTTAACTCCTTTTACTTCTGAATGTTACTCACAGGTTCTAAAGGTTGTAGATCCCTAGAGAGTGATATTCTGTCTCTTCTATCCATTTTTCAGACGGTTTTTAAGCCAGAATAGTGCATGCCAAAAGAAAAGGTCTAATGACATACCCCCCCATGTACTGATTTGGGCCCCATTGAAGTGTCAGCCCCTCAGTGTGAGAATGTCTGGGAAGAAAGACTGCTTAGAGCTAAGATCATGAGCTGATTCCTTCAGTGCACGGCTGGCCTACTTCTATACATTCCCAGGCAGAGCTATGTATCAGCGGCCTACTAATCCTACCTGCTTACCCTCGGAACAGATTATTATTAGTATAACAGCAATGCTGTGTAACCAGAGGAAACATTAACTGGTACAACTCAACAGTGCAGCTCGAGCCGACACGTCACCATGCGACGGAATGCATGCGACGTGTTGGATGTCCCAAAGATCCAGGAAGTGAAGGAGAAATCGCAGGTAAGAACTACATTTATCCGACTGTCAGATATACAATGCACCGTGCAGTCGGATAAATGTTGTTCTTACCTGCGATTTCTCCTTCACTTCCTGGATCTTCAGGACATCCAACACGTCGCATGTATTCCGTCGCATGGTGACGTGTCGGCTCAACCCCTAACTTTTAGTATGATGATTAGCAATCTAGTTGCTAGGATCCAAATTACCCTAGCAACCATGCATTAATTTGAATAAGAGACTGGAATGGATATGAATGAATAGGAGAGGCCTGAATAGAAAGATAAGTAATACAAAGTAGCAATAACAATACAACACATTTATGCTGGTCTCTGCTCCCCCATCCAAACATTGCTGTCAGGCATCTGGAGTTCAACAAGATTCCAGCCAATAACACCAATTGTAGAACAACATTTTTTTCAGTGCTATTGATCCATAAAGATTTCCCAAATAAAAAAGGAGCCACCACAGTCATATGACAACTGGGACTATTACTAGAATGAGCAGCCCAAATACATATTACTAGGGATGCACCGAATCCACTATTTTGGATTCGGCCGAACCCCGAATCCTTCACGAAGGATTCGGCCAAATATCGAACCGAATCCTAATTTGCATATGCAAATTAGGGGTTGGAAGGAAAAACATTTTTTACTTCCTTGTTTTGTGACAAAAAGTCATGTAATTTCCCTCTCCGCCCCTAATTTGCATATGTAAAGTAGGATTTGGTTCGGCCGGACAGAAGGATTCTGCCGAATCCTGCTGAAAAAGGCTGAATTCTGGCCGAATCCCAAACCAAATCCTGGATTCGGTGCATCCCTACATATTACCCACAGTAAGCTACCCATACATAGGGAGATCCAAACGACCAGATCTCTCCCAATATGCTCACCTTGAGGTGGACGATATTGGGCTGAACCGATCAAGGGCCACGATCGGATCACAACAAGAAGAATACGGGCAGTCGGATCGAGGATCTTTTTACCCAATAAAAATTGGGTAAAAAGATAGCCTGTGCAAAGTAAAAAAAATGATCAAATACAGTTAGTTAGCCAAAAATATAATGTATAAAGGCTAGAATGACTGGATGTGTAACATAATAGCCAGAACACTACTTCCTGCTTTTCAGCTCTAACTCTGAGTTAGTCAGTGACTATAAGGGGGGCCACATGGGACATAACTGTTCAGCGAGTTTGCAATTGATCCTCAGCTTTCAGCTCAGATTCAAAAGAAACAGGTGGCCCCCACTCAAGTGACTGATTGGTTACTGCCTGGTAACCAATCAGTGGAAACCAAGAGAGCTGAAAAGCAGGAAGTAGTGTTCTGGCTATTATGTTACACATTCAGTCACTCCAGCCTTTATACATTACATTTTAGCCTAATTAACTATATTAGAAACATTTTTTATTTTGCACAGCCACAGCTATTTAGCCAGTTTTTATACTGAACAATTCCTATAAGAGCTCATATATAGGCATAACATATATTTTGTTAGACATACAGTCACTATATTTTTGCCTAAATAACTATATTGGAAACATTTTTTATTTTTATCCATTTATTTACCCAGTTTTTATTTTTACACTGAACTGTTCCTTGAAACCCGTCCGATCGACATCTAGGCTGACTTTCGGCCAGATATGGATGGAGGAAGCTCATCGGACGGGCCCCATACACTGCCTAATAAACTGCTGATTTAATTGATCAGCAGCTTATATCTGCTCGTGTATGGGGAGCTTTAGAATACACTTCTTTCCCTCCTCTGATTTACAACCCCTAAACCAAACACCAGATACCAACCAGATATGAATAGGCAGCCCGCAATAGAGAGCAAGAGTATGTTATCAGCATAAGGCTGCTCTACATGGGATACACTACAGCAGCCAATGTCTACAGGAAAACAGGCAGTTTTAGGAGTCGCATTTTATATTGCATTCTCCAGTGGCAATACATACACCTATATACATAACTCGCAGTGTTGCACACACACAGCTGTGATCTAACACATGAATGACAATTTAAGAGCTGGATCGCACTGGATCATAATCTTGAACCAACGCAATATATTCAGAAAAATATGCACTTGCAGATAAAAAAAAACACGCTATGGTTATGCTATCAGGCAAGATCGAGATTTACTAAACAGTCAAATATTCCCTCGAATCCCACGCCTGCTCATTCCTGCCGTTACATGTTTTGGGTTTATACAATAACAAGTGCAAGGAGAGGGATCTAGAAATAAAATAACACACCATTTCACCCCACCGGTGATACCCGTTTGTGAAGGACAGACCCTTCCTAGAGTTCTCTAAAGGAGAAGCTAAATGCAGTCTGGATACGGAAGGAACGTCGGCAATTATTGGGCTGCTGGTAGTGATCAATCAGATGCCCTGGCTCGTCCGGGTGAAATCAAACAATAACCATAAAGTCACTTGTTGTCAATGAAATACTCACCATTTCCGCCGGCGCAGTTTAATAACCCAAAAACGTGCATTTCTACTGAATAATGGCACCTATGTATATATTTATCAGCGAGCTCGGCGTCTCCCTCGTATTGCTGCTCCCACCTCGGCTCCAGACATTCTTTCCAGGCAAATCATAACTTGCCCCACAGATTTGTGTAAAGGGCCGCAAGCAAAGCAGCAAGAGCCCAGGACACGGGCCCAGTCCATTATTAACTGCGTCCCACAGGCAACAACAACTTCTATTTCATCAAAGGGAAAGGACTTCAGCTCAGAGCAGAGCAGTCGGATTGTGAAGTATGTGTTGCTGTGTATAGCAGTAATGAGTTCAATCACAGGGCAAAGACAATAGCGTGTGAAGCTACAAACAACAACACAGCTTAGGCCCTTCTCAGCCCGACGCATAATATCAGCATAAAAAGTGCCCCCTTTGGTTGCTATAGTGCATAACCCCAGCAACCATAATGATTGCGAGGTTCTGTTATTAAAGGGGTGGTTCACTCTCAGCAACAAATGAACATGACCTATAGGTAACTTTTAATGTACATTCATGTTTTAAAACGTTTTCAGTATCACTTTAAGTTAACTTATCATATTATAGAATGGCCAATTATACGCAACTTTTCAATTGGTCCTTTTATTTTATAGTTTTTTAAATATTTGCCTTTTTCTGACTCTTTCCAGCTTTCAAATAGGGGTCACTGACCCCATCTAAAAACCAAATGCTCTGTAAAGCTACAAATTTACAATTATTAGGGATGCACCGAATCGAGGATTTGGTTTGGGATTCGGCCGAATCCAAAATAGTGGATTCGTAATCATTGCTACTTTTTATTCCTCATCTTTCTGTTCAGGCCTCTCCTATTCATATTCCAGTCTCTTATTCAAATCAGTGCATGGTTGATTTATTACCTGCACTTCAACAGGAGACGTCATACTGCTTGACAGTTTCCATTTCTTATGGAAATCAATGCATGGTTACTAGGGTAATGTGGACCCTAGCAACAAGATGGCTGGAATTGCAAACTGGAGAGCTGCTGAATAAAAAGCTAAAAAACTCAAAACCCCCAAATAATATAAAATGAAAACCAATTGCTGTTTTAAAATATCTCTCTCTACATCATACTAATGGTTAATTTAATGGTGAACAACCCCTTTAATCTCTGTATATTACCTTTGCATTTCAGCCTCTGCTATAGATTTTTCAGCCTGTTTTTCAAACCCTAGCACCCAAAATAGCTCATGCCAAAACAAAAGGTCTAATGACGCATCCCCCCCCCCCCATCTACTGATATGGGCCCCAGAGAAGAGTCAGCCCCTCTTTATAATAAAAGTCAAAGGTGAACAGCCCCTATAATGCTATTAATTGAAATGCTTGGTTTTCTATTTTTACAATCTTCATCAGTACCGAGTGCCAGTCCACAGCGTGAGGCACGTCCAGACTTCACTTTATGGATGGGGATTTTTGAAGAGTGGGCAGTTTTGGAGTCGCTCCTTAAAGAATCTGTTCTTCAGCCAGAAACCTCCATTGGGGTCTGAACACAAAACCATTTCTCAAGCCCTGGGTCACTCATGGCCTCTGGAAAACTGCAAATGTAAGAGAGAGAATAGACCCTAATGTTGAGCTCAGCCATGGGGAGCCGTCGGACATAACAAGGGGGCACATAGTGATCTATTTGTATCTAGGCCAATCACAGGCCGTCCAATACTAGCCGTCTGTCTATAATGCATTCAGCATAGGCAATTCCCAGCATGCAGCAGCTGCCGGAGACACATGAGACAGAGCCTTTGCCAACTCCTTGCTTTGACTTTAATGCCACATGGCAGCACTGCTTTAGGCTTTTTCAAAAAAAAATAAATAAATAAAAAAAAATAGGATAGAATTTTTTTTCTCTAAGCAGGGAGAAGTTTTTAACAGGCTAATGGCGCACCCCTGATCAGGAACAAATAATTCATTTCCATATAGGCATTTCCTTCCATTGTCAGTTTACACCTATATATTACTTATTGTGTGCCCAGAACATTCCTTCTCTGTATATTTGTATTTATACATATGGGAGGAGGAGGTGCCATATTGATTCCCTTAGACAGTACAGTATGAGGGTATAGCTTATTGTGTGCCCAGAACATTCCTTCTCTGTATATTTGTATTTATACATATGGGAGCAGGGAGGTGCCATATTGATTCCCTTAGACAGTACAGTATGAGGGTATAGCATATTGTGTGCCCAGAACATTCCTTCTCTGTATATTTGTATTTATACATATGGGAGGAGGAGGTGCCATATTGATTCCATTAGACAGTACAGTATGAGGGTATAGCTTATTGTGTGCCCAGAACATTCCTTCTCTGTATATTTGTATTTATACATATGGGAGGAGGGAGGTGCCATATTGATTCCCTTAGACAGTACAGTATGAGGGTATAGCTTATTGTGTGCCCAGAACATTCCTTCTCTGTATATTTGTATTTATACATATGGGAGGAGGGAGGTGCCATATTGATTCCCTTAGACAGTACAGTATGAGGGTATAGCTTATTGTGTGCCCAGAACATTCCTTCTCTGTATATTTGTATTTATACATATGGGAGGAGGAGGTGCCATATTGATTCCCTTAGACATTACAGTATGAGGGTATAGCTTATTGTGTGCCCAGAACATTCCTTCTCTGTATATTTGTATTTATACATATGGGAGGAGGGAGGTACCATAATGATTCCCTTAGACAGTACAGTATGAGGGTATAGCTTATTGTGTGCCCAGAACATTCTCTGTATAATTGTATTTATACATATGGGTAGACACTACATTGATCAAGGTATTATCCTATTGAGGTCTTTTGTGAATGTCTCATTTAAGGAAAGTCTCGTGGCAGTTCAGAGGTAACTATGTAGAAGAGGGGTGTTCTGTGCAATGTATAACTATGAAAAGGAAATCAAGTATAGTTCTGAGTTACATGTGTTTGGGTCATGGCCTCGTGGCAGTATAATTACATCCCATCTTACTCCTATTGTAAGTCACTGGCAGGGGACACTGACCTCACGTCCTGTTTATTTCCATTCTCCCTGGAGTATAGCAAAGTGCTGCAACTCATTCAGACACAAGAAATCGTTTGCTCTTTATTCCCAAAGGCAAGGCTGCCACCCACAGAGTGGACTGGGTATTGCAGGACTGGGCCAGTCTGTGTTAGAAACTTACCCTGGTGGTCTAGTGGGCAGCGGGGTCCACGCTGAGTCCTTGGCGTGGACGCCCGCTGCGCCGCTCCTATCCTGCCCTTGCCGGCGCCATCTTGGATTACTAGGGGGCGCCTCTTAAACGCGCAGGCGCGCTGGAGTGATTGCGCCAGCGCGAAATTGTGCACGTTTTGGCGCTAATTGGTTCCCTATTTAAGGCCCATTCAGACCTGTAGCCAGTGCCCGTTATAGGATCATATCCTGTGGTTTCCTGAGCTTTTTCTACCTGTTTCTGAATTTGCTATCCTGACTGATTATCCGTGTTTGACCCAGCCTGTTCCTGACTTCTCTGCATTCTGTATCCTGACCCTTGCCTGCCTACGACAACTCTTCCTGCTTATCCCCTTGCTTGATCACCCGGTTTGACCCCTTGCCTGTTTGACGATTCTGATATCCTCCTGCCTCGACCCAGCCTGTCTGACCATCCTTCTGCCTTATCCAGTCTGTCTGATTATCTGGTTTTGACCCCTTGCCTGACGATTCTGTTATCTGCCTGTCCTGATCCGGTCTGTTCCGTTTCCACCTGACGCCTTGTCCTTGACCTTCTGCCCAAAGACTCTTGCTATCCGGTCGTGCCCCTTTGCCAGCCAGAACTCCTCGCCTTGTACCCCTCGTTAAGTCCGGGTGGCACCCAATTAAGCTGAGGGCTCCTCCCGAAGCCCAAAGGTGGTGACACTACTGGTGAAGCCGAGACCAGGGTCCTTGGCATTTGTTCTGGTATTGGGTGCCGGCCGTGACAGTCTGTGTCGGACCCTGGAGATCAGGCCCGTGTTTATTCAGTACAAGATTTAAGGTGGAGGAGGGAAATGTGCCCACTAGAGATTTAACCTGTAATTATAAAATATTATTTCCCTTCATCGGTAACAAAGCTCAGATCTCAAATTATTCCGATTTAAATAATTCACTAACCAAGGCAACTCCCAGGAAAAATATATTGTGCTTTTATGCATTGTACAGCACTGCGTCTCCTTAACAGCGCTTTACAAATAAAGTTATACATACATATAAATCTGTTCATTATGGCGCCCTCCATCCAGACCTAATTTTTCCATTGCAGATCCATATTTCAGCCTAACTGAACTGGCACTTGCTAGAAATGTGAGGGGCTTCACAGCGAGTCCTGGCCCCTGAAGGGTTGGTTCACCTTTCAAACACTTCAGTTGGTTTCAGATTGTTCCCTAGAAATAAAGACTTTTTTTCAGTTACTTTACATTATTTATTTTTTACCTTTTTTTCAAAATCTAAGTGTAAAGTTGAATGTTGGTGCCTCTGGTGTTTGAGTCTGGCAGCCATCAGGGGGGAAAAGGGGGGAGAGTTGTAGGGGCCCTGAGGGTAAGAGGGGCCCGGCCACACCACACTTACTTGATTAGCCGGGCCCCCCATCTTTCTGAGAGCTGCTGACTTTGGGAAGGCATGGACGTTTAAGGGGCCCTGGCCACCAATTTTCTTATAATGTGGGGGGGGGGGGGGCGGGCCCTGGCCACCAATTTTGGCCATTTTTTTTTCTCATGTGGGGTCCTAGCCACCAATATTTTTTAATATGGTGGGGCCCTGGCCACAAATGTTTTTTATGGGGGCCCTGACCACCAATATCTTTTTATTTTTTATTAACATGTGGGAACCCTAGCCACCAATATTTTTTCGTTTTTTTACTGTGTGGTGGGGGCGGACCAGTAGGTGGGGCTTGAGGTGGGCGCAGCCCAGAGGGCCTGTGATGGGGCCCTGTGATTTCTGATGGCGGTCCTGCTGGCAGCTCAGTAATTCAGGTGCAGACGAGGAGATTCGGGAGATTTTGCCGCTAGGTGACTAATTGCCTCGTCTTCTGAGCGACGATTGAAAACGCATCGCCGTACGTGCTTTAGCGCAGGCGACTTTTCATTGTAGTCTATGGGAAAACACGCTGAGGCAGTTCGGGGAGATAGTCGCTCAGAAGACGAGGCCATTAGTCGCCAGGTGACAAAATCTCCCCGAATCTCCTTGAGTGGACTAACCCTGAACTGTTACAATTTTACAACATTTAGTTGATCCATTTCTCAGCAGCATCTCTGGAATATTAGTAACTATTGTATCAAGTCTAACAGCTGCCTGTAATGAAACCCAGAGATTCTGCTCAGCAGGGACAAAGATAAGAAATGGATCAACTAAATGTATCAATTTCGAACAGTTTACAGGGTCGGCGACCCCCCCTTCTTACAGCTGCTTTAGAAGGTGAAAACTGACACTTCAGTATTAGAAAAAGGCCACACAGAAAATAGTGATTGGAAAAAGTCGTCATTTCTGGTGAACTATCTGAAAACAAGTACGGTAGTTATTTGAAGGCGAACAACCCCTTTAAGTTGAAAAATTCTAGAATTTATTTTTTGTAATAGTTTTTGAATCATTTGCCTTCTTGTGACTCTTTCCAGCTTTCAAATGGGGGTCACTGACCCCATCTAAAAAACAAATGCTCTGTAAGGCTACACGTGTATTGTTACATAGTTAGTTACGTAGTTAAATTGGGTTGAAAAAAGACAAAGTCCATCAAGTTCAACCCCTCCAAATGAAAACCCAGCATCCATACATACACCCCTCCCTACTTTTAATTAAATTCTATATACCCATACCTATACTAACTATAGAGTTTAGTATCACAATAGCCTTTGATATTATGTCTGTCCAAAAAATCATCCAAGTCCCTCTTATAGTCATTAACTGAATCATCATCACAACATCACCCGGCAGTGCATTCCCCAACCTCACTGTCCTGACTGTGATGAACCCCCTACGTTGCTTCAAATGAAAGTTCTTTTCTTCTAGTCTGAAGGGGAGGCCTCTGGTACGTGATCCACTTTATGGGTAAAAAGGTCCCCTGCTATTTGTCTATAATGTCCTCTAATGTACTTGTAAAGTCTAATCATGTCCCCTCACAAGCGCCTTTTTTCCAGAGAAAACAACCCCAACCTTGTCAGTCTCCCCTCACAATTTAACTCTTCCCTCCCTCTAACCAGTTTAGTTGCACTTAGTCTCTGCACTCTCTCCAGCTCATTTATATCCCTCTTAAGGACTGGAGTTCAAAACTGCCCCCATACTCCAGATGAGGCCTCACCAGGGACCTATAAAGAGACACAATTATGTTTCATCCCTTGAGTTAATGCCCTTTTTTATACAAGAACTTTATTTGCTTTAGTAGCCACAGAATGACACTGCCCAGAATTAGACAACGTGTTATCTATAAAGACCCCAAGATCCTTCTCATTTAAGGAAACTCCCAACACACTGCCATTTAGTGTATAACTTGCATTTATATTATTTTTGCCAAAGTGCATAACCTGCATTTATCAACATTGAAGCTCATTTTCCAGTTTGCTGCCCAGTTTTCCAGTTTAGACAAATCACTGTGCAAAGTGGCAGCATCCTGCATGGAACCTATAGTTCTGCACAATTTAGTCTCATCTGCAAAAATAGAAACAGTACTTTCAATGGCCACCTCCAGGTCATTAATAAACAAGTTGAAAAGCAAGGGACCTAGTACAGAGCCCTGCGGTACTCCACTAACAACACTGGTCCAATTAGAAAATGTTCCATTTACCACCACTCTTTGTAGTCTATCTTTTAGCCAGTTCTCTATCCAGGTACAAATACTATGTTCCAGGCCAACATTCCTTCATTTAACCAGTAACCTTTTGTGTGGCACTGTATCAAATGCTTTAGCAAAGTCTAAGTAAATCACATCCACTGTCATCCCAGAATCAAGGTCTCTACTTACCTTCTCATAAAAAGAAATTAAGTTAGTCTGGCAAGATCTATTACGCATAAAACCATGCTGGCAAACACTCATAGTATTATGATTTGCTATGAAGTCCAGTATCTTATCCTTTATTAACCCTTCGAAAAGCTTTCCTACCACTCACGTCAGACTAACTGGCCTATAGTTTTGAGGCTGAGAACGGGATCCTTTTTTGAATAGAGGCACCACATTAGCAATTCGCCAGTCTCGCGGCACTATGCCAGATCTCAATGAATCCTGAAAAATTAAGCAAAGAGGTTTGGCAATCACAGAGCTAAGCTCGCTAATTACCCTGGGATGAATACCATCTGGCCCTGGACCTTTGTTAATCTTAACATGTTCTAGTCTCTTTTGAATTTCATCATATGTGAACCATGCATCATTAGTTGTATTACTAGAATTGGGACTGTTAAGAAGGAAATCTTCACTTACTGGTTCCTCATTTGTTAGTTACTTTTTATTACTTATCTTTCTATTCAGGCCTCTCCTATTCATATTCCTGTCTCTTCTTCTTCTTCTTCAATGCATGGTTGCTAGGGTAATTTGGACCCTAGCAACCAGATAGTTGAAATTGCAAACTGGAGAGCTGCGGAATAAAAAGCTAAATAACTCAAAAACCACAAATAATAAAAAATGAAAACCAATTACAAATTGTCTCAGAATATCCTTCTCTACATCATACTGACAGTTCACGTAAAGGTGAACGACCCCTTTAATACAGGGCTGTGAATGTATAGAGGCAGCCATTGCCAACCTGTATTCAGATTAAAGAAGGGCCAGAGATATGATGTTTGAGCAAAACAATTCCTGACTCACCCCTGCTCCCTTCCCTACATCTCACAGACGGACTGCAGAGGATTTAGGGTAAATACATTCATGCAGACTGTGATTATCCAAGGCAAAAAAAAAAAAAAAATGGAAGGCACACGGCCTCATAAAGTAAAACCCCCGGTTTATTAGAACATTAGAAAAAAAACTGGCTGGTGTGGAATGGATGCCTAATGTGTTTTGGGAACAGCCCTTAATCATAGGCTATGGGGTGATCTGAAACGCGCTAGGCGTCCATTCCACGGCACCCACTTGTTTTTTTTGTAATGTTCTAATAAACAGTGGTTTTTACTTTATGAGGCCGTGTGCCCTCAATTTATTATTTTTGATGTGAAGGAAGAGAAGGCAGCATTATCAGCCAAAAGCAACATGTCTCTAGCACTGATCTCATGACATACGTCCCCTACAGGCCCCAGCCAAGTCTGTTTCTATATAAATAAGCACAAGCTTGTCAGTAAATGACTAGTAGACATATATCATACAGGGGGATAAAAAAAAAAAAAAAAAAACAACACTAAGCCCCCCCCCCATACCTGTACTGTATATTGTGAGTGGGTGCCTAAGCTCAGTAAGTGACAGCGGCACAGAGCATGTGCAGTGAATCAGCAGAAAAGAAGATGGGGAGCTACTGGGGCATCTTTGGAGACACAGATCTGTACTGCTAAAGGGTAGCTAAAAAAGAAAGACAAAGCATAATATAAATGTATGGGATTCGTTATCCGGAAACCCGTTATCCAGAAAGCTCCAAATTACGGAAAAGGCCATCTCCCATAGACTCCTTTACATAGTAACATAGTAAGTAAGGTTGAAAAAAGACACGTCCATCGAGTTCAACCTTTTTTTTTTTTTTTTATTAACTACCTATCTGCCAGTTGATCCAGAGGAAGGCAAAAAACCTATCTGAAGCCTCTCCAATTTGCCTTAGAGGGGGAAAAATTCCTTCCTGACTGAAAAATGGCAATCGGACTAGTATAATCAAATAATCCAAATTTTTAAAACTGATTTCCTTTTTCTCTGTAATAATAAAACAGCAGCTTGTACTTGATCCCAACTAAGATATAATTAATCCTTTTTAGAGGCAAAACCAGTCTATTGGGTTTATTTAAGGTTTACATGATTTTCTAGTAGCCTTAAGGTATGAAGATCCAAATTACAGAAAAGTCTGTTATACAGAAAAACCCAGGTCCCGAGCATTCTGGATAACAGGCCCCATACCTGTGTAGCATTGCTGAAAAGCTACTATTGAGCTTTTGATCCCCTTTAAAGACATTGCACTGATAATTGACAGAAATGGCACTCTTTTATGAGACATCATGAACCTCCAGTATGTGAGACACCAAGCTGCCCTCACTGCTCCAAAATATCAGCTCATTGGACGACTAAATTTTTCCCCGACTACAAAGATGGCTGAAACCCGTCAGTATAGAATATAGAGCAGCATAATGCAGTGTAAACGTAAAGATTTGGCTTGGCTCAGCGTGTGTGAGACCAACAGATGGTATATAGATAAATATAGGCTTTTAATTATTCAGCATTGCTTTAATATTGCACAGCATGCAGAGAAACAAGCGTGCATAGGAAGCATTAGCCACATCCATTCATTACTCATCTCAACATCCATTAAAGGCTTCTTATAGAGCAGACTTGTGCCTATTTCACAAACGCTGACTTTTAGTTGGAGAAATGATATGCCAACCTCACCTACCTACCCACAATGGCACCTTCTGACGTTTATTGTTTTCGAGACTCTGATAGTGCTCGTGCCAAATGGGTTTCTTTTTGGAAGGAATTATTTAAATGTTCACGGCCTATTTCCACTATAATAAACGCAGTGCGGGGAGATCACAGTCGCAGTATAGGCGTTGAAGCTGCGCACGTTTCATTCAGGTGCAGACCGTTACCATTCGGAGCAAGGCAATCTGGCCCAGCAGTGTTCCCACTAGAGTCCTGAGTGGAACCAATTTGTTAAACCCGAAACCGACCCGCTACCCTCATACTTACTCGCTTGGACCCGCAAGTACCTTATCTGCAACCAGCTGACCATCAAGAAACAGGAAGTGCGGTCATTGTAAACAGGAAGTGACATCATTAGAAGGAGGCGTGATCAGAAAACAATGAGTAAAACAGGAAGTGCTGTCATTGTAAACCGGAAGTGACACCATTACAAGTTGGCGTGATCAGAAAAAAGGGAGTAAAACTCGCTATTGAGAAGACAGAGACCCGCAAACCCAGAGAACCGCGTCTATACCCACTCCCGAAACTTCATCCTGCAACCCGCAGTGTACCGCAGGTTTTGCGGGTAACCGACCCACTGCAGGACTCTAGTTCCCACTTCAAAGAATACGCCTCGAATCTAATACAGGTATGGGACCTTTTGTCCTGATTAAGCGGGACCTGGGGTTTTCTTTAATTTGGATCTTTATACCTTAAGTGTCCTAAAAAAAATCATTTAAACATTAAATAAACCCAATAGGCTGGTTTTGCTTCCAATATGGATTAATTATATCTTAGTTGGGATCAAGTACAAGCTATTGTTTAATTATTACACAGAAAAAAAGAAATCTGCTTTAAAAATTTGGATTATTTGATTATAATGGAGTCTATGGGAGACGGCATTTCCATAATTGAGAGCTTTCTGGATAACAGATCCCATACCTTTATATACTTAGGGGTTGATTTACTAATACTTTATAAAAACAAAGTCGACCAAAATCCCTTCCACAATTTGGATTGGATTATCCAGCGCAGATAACTATGTCAAGAAACAACTTCAGGGACATCTGCCACAGACTTCTACATGACCTTGACATGTTTGAAATGGAGTATTTCACGGATTCAGATTTTTAGCAGCTTTGGGGTTCAATAAATATGTAAGTATTATGAAGCTTTTAAATTTTCCACAAAAAAAAATGATTTTCCCTTTAAAAACTTGGACCAGCAAAAGTCAAGGTTTAATAAATGGGCCCCTTAAAGTGCACAGAATACAATATATACAGCAGCACCACAGGACAACCACCACCAGGGGGCACAATAGCTTAAAGGAGCACTTTTATAGTTATTTGTCAGATAGGCATAACCAATAGTGATTTCAGACTGGGCTACTACTTAACAGATTTATTGTGATGCAGCTTTGGTTCCACTGTCCTTTATACAGTATACAGTCTTGCTACTTATAAAAGACATGCCTATCAACTTCAACCTTTTTATTCAAGTAAAAGCTATATGCTAGCTGATCCAGAGGAGGGGGGGGGGAAACAACAAGCTCCATCATATCCCCCTTATATATATTTATATATAGTATTCATATCCCCCTTATATATTTATATATAGTGATCATATCCCCTTATATATATTTATATATAGTGATCATATCCCCTTATATATATTTATATATAGTGATCATATCCCCCTTATATATAGTGATCATATCCCCCTTATATATATTTATATATAGTGATCATATCCCCCTTATATATTTATATATAGTGATCATATCCCCTTATATATTTATATATAGTGATCATATCCCCCTTATATATTTATATATAGTGATCATATCCCCTTATATATTTATATATAGTGATCATATCCCCTTATATATTTATATATAGTGATCATATCCCCCTTATATATTTATATATAGTGATCATATCCCCTTATATATTTATATATAGTGATCATATCCCCCTTATATATTTATATATAGTGATCATATCCCCCTTATATATTTATATATAGTGATCATATCCACCTTATATATTTATATTTAGTGATTGTATCCCCTTATATATTTATATATATATATAGTGATCATATTCCCCTTATATATTTATATATAGTGATCATATCCCCTTATATATAGTGATCATATCCCCCTTATATATTTATATATAGTGATCATATTCCCCTTATATATTTATATATACTGATCATATCCCCCTTATATATATTTATATATAGCGATCATATCCCCCATATATATTTATATATAGCGATCATATCCCCCTTATATATATTTATATATAGTGATCATATCCCCCTTATATATATTTATATATAGTGATCATATCCCCTTATATATTTATATATAGTGATCATATCCCCTATATATTTATATATATATAGTGATCATATCCCCTTATATATATTTATATATAGTGATCATATCCCCTTATATATATAGTGATCATATCCCCCTTATATATAGTGATCATATCCCCCTTATATATTTATATATAGTGATCATATCCCCCTTATATATTTATATATAGTGATCATATCCCCCTTATATATTTATATATAGTGATCATATCCCCCTTAACTGTCCCTTCTCCAGTGTAACCAATCCCAACTTGTCTTTCCCCCATAATTTCCCGACATAAACACCTTTTCTCTAGTCTAGCCAATCCCAACCTAGCCAAATCCCAAGAAGTCAACAGGTCCTTACGACGACTGCCGTTTCCCATGATCCAATTTTGATGGATGACAGTTGGACCCCATGGACTTTGGGCTCTGGAACCTTAAGAGCTATAAAGTGAGTGTTACCATTTAAATAAAAAAAAAACCGACATTGAATTTGACAGCCACGTTTCCAACTGAACCAGTAGTGAACCCTGTTATAGAAGTAAAACTCCCAGCTGCCCTAAAATCAGATGGTGGGGTGAAAGGATGCTGGGAGTTTTAGTTACAATGAAGCCTGTCTTTCCCTGCTTTAACCCCAGGAGTAAGAGGGGCTGGTGTGACCAGCCAATAAATAATCACCGTGGGCAGATGGATTCATTGTATGTTTTCTTCAAGGTTCCGTCTTGAGTTCCTTCCTCCATGGAGGCGAGTTCTCATTCAGAACAATGTACATGGGCAGCACCTGCACTCGTTATTACCATTATTATTGACTCCCTAAATGAATTTACATCTGCAGATTGCGACTAACACAAAGCAGCTGATATTAGAATAAAGCAACAACAAGGAACATTCTGCTGAAGTGCCTGAAGACCCATAGAGAGCACAGGGGGTCTTGGAACCTGGACATGAGATTTCCAACTGAAGGCCCATTAGGATCCAATTCGCATTCATAAAAGACCAAATCAAACCAGACATTGTGTCTGATCAAAGTTAAAAAACATGGGGCTAGACATATTGCCAATTTCCCAGCTGCCCCTGGTCACGTGACTTGTGCCTGCACTTTAGGAGAGAAATGCTTTCTGGCAGGCTGCTGTTTTTCCTTCTCAATGTAACTGAATGTGTCTCAGTGGGACCTGGATTTTACTATTGAGTGTTGTTCTTAGATCTACCAGGCAGCGGTTATATTGTGTTAAGGGAGCTGCTATCTGGTTACCTTCCCATTGTTCTTTTGTTTGGCTGCTGGGGGGAAAAGGGAGGGGGTGATATCAGTCCAACTTGCAGTACAGCAGTAAAGAGGGACTGAAGTTTATCAGAGCACAAGTCACATGACTTGGGGCAGCTGGGAAATTGACAATATGTCTAGCCCCATGTCAGATTTCAAAATTGAATATAAAAAAATCTGTTTGCTCTTTTGAGAAATGGATTGCAACGTAGAATTCTGCTGGAGCAGCACTATTAACTGAAGCTCTCCCATAAGGTTATTTTCGGCAATCTAGGGTCCACATTATCCTAGCAATCATGCATTTATGTGAATGAGAGGACCTGAATAGAAAGAAGAGTAATAAAAAGTAGCAACAATTATAAATATGTAGCCTTATACGGAATTTGTTTTTTAGATAGGGTCAGTGACCCCCCATATGAGAGCTGGAAAGAGTCAGCAGAAGAAGGCAAATATATCAAAAACATTAAAAAAATTAAGACCAATTCAAAAGTTGTTAGAATTAGCGATTCCAAAACATACTAAAATCAAATGTAAAGGAAAACCACCAAAAAAAAAAAAAATACAAAAAAAAGGGGGGGAATTTACTTTTAGTAGGAAACATCAAAGGAGGCTGGCACAATATAGTAGAGCCGAAGTCAGATGGTAAAAGGTTACAAACTTAAATTTTATTTTCCAAAATTAAAAACCAAGGCCTGATGCATTTCGTGTCTACCATGGACTCATACAGCCAATGGGAAATAGGTGGAGCTACTCGGTGAGCTAATCGAAAAAGTAATTATATCCAATGGAACACATTAAAAGGAGAATTCAACCTTTTAAGAAATAACCCGTCCCCCACGTAGACCCCCCTCCCTTCAGTCTAACTGCCCCCCGGGGAAAATGCTCCATACTTACCCCTCTGCGCAGTTTCTGGCATCAGAGTTCTGCACAGCCATCTTCTGGGTCTTCGTCTTCTTCCAGCGATTTGGCAATTTTCGGGGGTTTCGGTGCACGGCAGTCGTTGCATACCGGCAAATTGTCGATTTCCCAGTCAGCTTGCCAAAGACCCGGAAGACGGCAGCATGGAACTCGGATGCCAGAAACTGAGTCGAGGGGCAAGTATAAAGTATGGGGCATTTCCCCGGGGGGGGGGTTACGGGTTTATTTCTTAAAGGGTTAAATTCTCCTTTAAACACACCCCAAGGCCAAGATTACAATAATTGACTTAAGGAATACAAAATACAAAGTAAATATATTAAGAAAGAAGAAAAGAGAAAAAAAAAATACTATTATACATAACAGGAGACGTCAAAATCAATATTTAAACCAAAAGGCCGTCTGTACCTAAGTAAAATATCCATTTGGTTTCTACTCTCGGTAACTCTGAACTGAGAGTAGATACTTGGGGTGAACCGAATCAAGGATTCGGTTTCAGCAAGAATCAGATTCGGCGAATACTTCTGCCCGGCCGAACCAAATCCTAATTTGCATATGCAAATTAGGGTCAGGGAGGGAAATTGTGTGACTTTTTGTCACAAAACAAGGAAGTAAAAATGTTTTCCCCTTCCCACCCCTAATTTGCATATGCAAATGGAATCTTTCGAAAAAGATTCGGGGGTTGGGCCGAATCCAAAATAGTTGATTCGGTGCATCCCTAGGAGAAACCAAATGGATTTAGACCATAGTGATTGGCTGGCCGGTCTGAAACCCGCAGGTTTATGGTGGGTTGGGCTACAGCAAAAACTCTTCGGTGTGGGTGGGTTCGGGTTGAGTGCTCCCTTCCGCTCTTGCCGCCCTCACGCTGCCAGCTTCCGGCCCTTCAATTTATAGGCTCACGCCCAACCCACCCTGCGGTGATTGCCACAAAATGTGTGGGACGGGGTCTATGAATAGAGGGGACGGAGCTAGGGTTGCCACCTTTTGGCCCAGTTCAATTCGGGCAGTGGGTGGGGCCCGTGATACTGTGGGGGCTGATCGTGATGTCAGGACGGGGGCTATGACGTGGTGAGTGTCCAATCGTCATCAATCATAGTAAATCCTGCCCCATTTTTCTAATAAGGAAATCCAGGCAGGCTGTTTTGACCTGGGCACCCTTCAAAAAAAACCGGACAGGTGGCAACCCTAGACAGAGCGGGCAAGGTTAGGTTTGAGAGGGTGCAGATAAAGGAAAACTCGACCAGCACATCACTAATAGACAGAGGTGTAAATAGACCGTATAAATGGGCTTTTACTGCGCCAACAACACTTACTACCTTGCCAACCCCCCCCCCCCATTGGGTTTCCGTCACCTTCAACAGAAAACACACTTGGGGGGGGGGGGGAGAACAGATCTCACATATCTTAAATTTGTTGCAGGATTTATAGAATCTGTAATACAGTATAAATACAGTATTAAACATCTGCACAAATGCAATGTGCTGGTTCAGCCCGGGGCCCCGAGGGGCCACACACAGCAGTAGCAACATGAGCAGTGATTAGAGAAGGAAGCGCATACATTGCTGCATTACATGGAGGAGACAGGAAGCATTTCCTTCAGAGCAGAAACATGCGCCTCTTACTTCTGCCGACTCCATGACCCAACTGCCGGCCCAGGAGGCATCGTTAGAAATAAAAGCTCTTTTCAAGGGGAAACAAAACTCTGATACAGAAACAACTGTCAGACAAAACACGTTAGGGACAACGTGCAAGAGTTAGCGGTGTTTAATCAGAGTTTATAACTCAGAGATTCCATGTTCCCTAGAAAAACCCCTTTAAAGGGATACTGTCATGGGAACAAATTTTTTTTTCTTCAAAACACATCAGTTAATAGCGCTGCTCCAGCAGAATTATGCACTGAAATTTGTTTCTCAAAAGGGCAAACAGATTATTTTATATTTAATTTTTAAATCTGACATGGGGCTAGACATATTGTCCGTTTTCCAGCTGCCCCCAGTCATGTGACTTGTGCTCTGATAAACTTCAGTCACTCTTTACTGCAAGTTAGACTGGTATCACCCCCTCCCTTTCCCCCCCAGAAGCCTAACAACAAAACAATGGGAAGGTAACCAGATAGCAGCTCCCTAACACAAGATAACAGCTGCCTGGAAGATCTAAGAACAGCACTCAATAGTAAAATCCAGGTCCCACTGAGACACATTCAGTAACATTGAGTAGGAGAAACAACAGCCTGCCAGAAAGCAGTTCCATCCTAAAGTGCTGGCTCTTTCTGAAATCACATGACCAGGCAAAATGAGCTGAGATGCACCTACACACCAATATTACAACTAAATACACTTGCTGGTTCAGGAATGACATTTTATATTGTAGAGTGAATTATTTGCAGTGTAAACAGTGTCATTTAGAAATAAAAACAAAATCATACAAATCAGGACAGAATCCCTTTAAGATCAATTTAATTTGAGGAGCAGTGGAATAAAAAGCTATTAGACATAAGCGACTTACACATGGGCATTGATATGCCAAGAACTAATGACACTTCCATTGGCATTGCAGTCAGGGAAGGAAGCAAGAAGGTTTCGGTAATTCAGTCCCTCTAGCCACACACGAGGGACATGTATTTATTTATATGCTCTACTGAGCCAAGGATATTAAATACTGGAGCTATGGAATCCAATAGTGACACCCACTGTGTACTGCTGGGACTGGAAGCCTTGGGCTCCAGGTGCCTCTATAGCAAAGGCAGAAGACAAAGCACTCCATTCAGTTCTGCTGGAGCAATAACTTTGTTGCTTGATAACTAAATAAGTATGGGACCTGTTATCCATCACAGTGATTTCTGGAAACTCCCCCAAAGCCAGGACTTTGGGGTTTAGCCAGGGTTATAGGTTATCTCCTCCGTTTCAACCTAGAACAGAGCAGAGCAGGGAGCAGATAAAGTAGGAGTTATAAATTCATCTAGAAAACTGAAGTCCTGAGGATTCTGGACAGGAGGTCCCATACCAATAAACTGAACATTCTGGATAGAGGTTCCCCATACCTGTATTCTAAGAATTTCGAATAAAGGTTCCCATACCTGTGCACTGTGGATTTTGGGTAGGAGGTCCCCATACCTGTACTCTCAGGATTTTGGGTAGGATGTCCCAATACCTGTACACTGAGGATTTTGGGTAGGAGGTCCCCATACCTGTACTCTCAGGATTTTGGGTAGGGGGTCCCAATACCTGTGCACGGAGGATTTTGGGTAGGAGGTCCCCATACCTGTACTCTCAGGATTTTGGGTAAGAGGTCCCCATACCTGTGCACTGAGGATTTTGGGTAGGGGGTCCCCATACCTGTACTCTCAGGATTTTGGGTAAGAGGTCCCCATACCTGTGCACTGAGGATTTTTGGTGGGGGAGACGCATGCTTGTAAAATATTGAATTCAAAAGTAGTAGCTCAATACATGCAAGCAACAAGCAATCTTTTCTCATAAAAATTTGATAATAATAGGAGCCACATTATTCCCAAGTGGTTTTGTGTCTCATCATCATCAAGGTAACCAGGATGGTAGCTAGTTAACTGTGAATACAAATATTTTCTATTTAATTATTCAATAAAATTAGAATAAAATAGATGTAGCCCATACCAGAAATACAATGCCTGCTCTCCTGTTCCCCAATGCAACCGATTCAAAGCACGGAAGGAAATAAGATCAGAACATAAGAAGGAGCAGGATTCCGGTCAAGGATCAACCCAAACAACTGGTCCATGCCAAGCCCCCTTCCCTTGCAAATATCCCAAGTCATCTTTTCCATGAATCTAGAAAAGATCAAAAATAACGGTCTATATACGCAACATCTCTGATTAAGGGGCCAAACATGGGGAGAGTTAAAGGGATACTGTCATGGGGAAAAACATTTTTTTTCAAAATGAATCAGTTAATAGTGCTGCTCCAGCAGAATTCTGCACTGAAATCCATTTCTCAAAAGAGCAAACAGATTTTTTTATATTCAGTTTTGAAATCTAACACGGGGCTAGACATATTGTTAGTTTCCCAGCTGCCCCAAATCAGATGACTTGTGCTCTGATAAACTTCAGTCACTCTTTACTGCTGTACTGCAAGTTGGAGTGATATCACCCCCTCCTTTCTCCCCCCAGCAGCCAAGACCAATGGGAAGGTAACCAGATAGCAGCTCCCTAACACAAGGTAACAGCTGCCTGGTAGATCTAAGAACAACACTCAATAGTAAAAACCCATGTCTCACTGAGACACATTCAGTTACATTGAGAAGGAAAAACTGCAGCCTGCCAGAAAGCATTTCTCTCCTAAAGTGCAGGCACAAGTCACATGACAAGGGGCAGCTGGGAAATTGACAAAATGTCTAGCCCCATGTCAGATTTCAAAATTGAATATAAAAACAAATCAGTTTGCTCTTTTGAGAAATGGATTTCAGTGCAGAATTCTGCTGGAGCAGCACTATTAACTGATGTGTTTTGAAAAAAACACGTTTTCCCATGACAGTATCCCTTTAAGCAGAAGATTTAGGTCGTTCAGACCAGTTCGGAAGCTTCTATGCCTGTGTATGCAGACCTCCGATGGGTCCACCCGACCAATACCTAGCTGAAAATCATGTTTCAATCTGGTAACTTTGATTTTAAAGTTGGATCGGCTCTGACAACTTATTCCAATAGTTGACCTTAAACCCAATATCAGCCAGATTTAGAGTCCAGACTGACTACACAAGTGTTTATCCAGATGTTATTGGAGACACATGAATGTGTCAGTTCTATACAGTTGCAGGAACCTGGAATATTCTCAAGGAACATGCCCCTTCCCTATGAATTTGAGTTCTCAGTTTAGTAAAGAATAGAGGGCCTTTTCCTTTAATTACTTTAAAGGAACAGTAACACCAAAAAAAGTGTTTTAAAGAAATTAAAATATAATACACTGCTGCCCTGCACTGGTAAATTTCTGTATTTTATTCAGAACCACTACTATAATTTATAAAAACAAGCTATATGTGTAGCCATTCAAGCTGGAAAATAGGAGAAAGGGCACAGATCACATAGATCACAGATAAAACACCATTGTATTCTGTAGGTCTAATGTGTGATGATCTGCTATGTTTCTACTATGACACTTCAATATGAATAGGGCGGGTACATACAGGATATATATATATATATATATATATATATATATATATATATATATATATATATATATATATATATAGTGAATAAAGTACCCCCTCTTGTAAAATATAAGGATATTATAAGTTACCGAGGAGTTTCATGACCATATAAAAACACGAGGCCGAAGGGGTACTTTATTAATTATAATACACAAATTTTAGTGAGTCATGTGACAGAAATTACATCACTACTCACCGTTTATAACTGATGACATCACTACTCACCGTTTATAAGGATATAATTTACAAGATATTCATGGCTTTTGTGTATTATATATATATATATATATAGATATATATATAGATATATATATATATATATATATATATATATATATATATATATATATATATATATATATATATATATATATATATATATATATCTCTCTTTATTAGAGATGTTGGTGCAAATGCTTGAAGTGGCCACTTATGTCCAAAGAAGCAAAATAAAGACAAGAGATTATCTAATGTCCTAGACATGAGCACACCCTAATACAAATGTGCATGACCCTCAAATGGTAAAAAAAAAAAGGCATTATACATGTCACAACAATGCTTAAGAGAGTCACAAAAGTCACACAGGTCTGGTGCAAACTTCCCAACCCCATATATCACTAGGGGCTGCCATAATGCCTGTTCCTTCTTTTGGAAAATCTTTAAGCGAACCTCAGATGAGAGGCAATAAAAAGATAAAATATTATAGCACCTCCTACAAATATAAACAAATACACACAGAAGGAATGTTCTGGGCACACAATAAGCTATACCCTCATACTGTACTGTCTAAGGGAATCAATATGGCACCTCCCTCCTCCCATATGTATAAATACAAATATACAGAGAAGGAATGTTCTGGGCACACAATAAGCTATACCCTCATACTGTACTGTCTAAGGGAATCAATATGGCACCTCCTCCTCCCATATGTATAAATACAAATATACAGAGAAGGAATGTTCTGGGCACACAATAAGCTATACCCTCATACTGTACTGTCTAAGGGAATCAATATAGCACCTCCTCCCATATGTATAAATACAAATATACAGAGAAGGAATGTTCTGGGCACACAATAAGCTATACCCTCATACTGTACTGTCTAAGGGAATCAATATGGCACCTCCTCCTCCCATATGTATAAATACAAATATACAGAGAAGGAATGTTCTGGGCACACAATAAGCTGTACCCTCATACTGTACTGTCTAAGCCGGAATCAATATGGCACCTCCCTCCTCCCATATGTATAAATACAAATATACAGAGAAGGAATGTTCTGGGCACACAATAAGATATACCCTCATACTGTACTGTCTAAGGGAATCAATATGGCACTTCCCTCCTCCCATATGTATAAATACAAATATACAGAGAAGGAATGTTCTGGGCACACAATAAGATATACCCTCATACTGTACTGTCTAAGGGAATCAATATGGCACTTCCCTCCTCCCATATGTATAAATACAAATATACAGAGAAGGAATGTTCTGGGCACACAATAAGATATACCCTCATACTGTACTGTCTAAGGGAATCAATATGGCACCTCCCTCCTCCCATATGTATAAATACAAATATACAGAGAAGGAATGTTCTGGGCACACAATAAGCTATACCCTCATACTGTACTGTCTAAGGAAATCAATATGGCACCTCCTCCTCCCATATGTATAAATACAAATATACAGAGAAGGAATGTTCTGGGCACACAATAAGCTATACCCTCATACTGTACTGTCTAAGGGAATCAATATGGCACCTCCTCCCATATGTATAAATACAAATATACAGAGAAGGAATGTTCTGGGCATAGAAGCTATACCCTCATACTATTCCATAAACATAATCAGGCACATACAAGTGATGATAAAGTACATAGTGCAACCATGCCCGCTGGTGCTGGATAGAGCGAGTGCCAATAAACAGGCCGAGTTATAATGAAGGGAAATACCTTGTCAGCTATCTCTAGGAAAAGGCGTTGCCTGATCTCATCCTCAGAGAAGGGAAATTAGGAAAACATCCTGGAACTCCACTCTGTGCAATGCCTTCAGGAAAACCGCTTTTCCTCCTTGTGCCACACAGATATCAGGGCATTCTGTTCCTATACAATTCATTGCTGCTGAACTAGTCAGCTCAATAAGTCCAATATATAGTGAATAATGTACCCCCTCTCGTAAATTATAAGGATATCATAAGTTACCGAGGAGTTCCATACGAGGCTGAAGGCCTATACAGGTCATGGAACTCCGAGGTGTCTTCTAATATCTTCAAATTTTACTACAGGGGCTACAATTTCATTTACAAATAACTTGAAAATCTGAAAGTTCTAAAATGAATACACATTGGAAATTGGCTTAGATTTACATGTTCCTTCATAGGTCAAATAAAGCAAGAGAAACTATTTTTTTTTTTATTTTTGGGCAATTTCCCTTGTAAAGGAGAACTAAGGCCTAACTAAAGAAGTAGGTAGAAATGTTGTACATGATGTTTTGTGCTTCTGTACCAGCCCAAGGCAACCACAGCCCTTTAGCAGTAAAGATCTGTGTCTCCAAAGATGCCCCAGTAGCTCCCCATCTTCTTTTCTGCTGATTCACTGCACATGCTCTGTGCTGCTGTCACTTACTGAGCTTAGGGACCCACTCACAATATACAGTACACATAGAATAGAAATGTCACAATATAAGGCTGATTAGTAATTAATACACATAATTACTACATGGCAGCACAGAAACCAGTGCAATTAGCATCAGAATTTAATAATTAGCAAACCTGTAGCATCAGCTTATATTACAGCCAGGGAAGCTCATTTTCTGCTGGATAATTAGTGAGGAGCTCTAAGCTTAGCTTCTCAACAGCCAATCAGAGCCCACTGAGCATGTGAGTGTCACAGACACTTTCCAAGATGGTGACCCCCTGTGACAAGTTTGAAGTCCTGGATCATTGCTGCTATTGATAAACTGCAACTTATCAGTTCAATATATAAAACATGGCAATTTAGTTCTTCTTTAAAGGAACTGTAGGATGAATGCACTCTGGATAATAAGAAGAAGTGTTGGCTGAGTGCTGCCTGAGACCAGATCTATGTCCATCAAATGTAATGGCATTTTTAGCCCTATTCATTTTCAGGGTTTAGTTTTCCTTTAAAGCATGGGGTTTGTTGTCCTGGCAGTAAGGAGGTTCCGAGCTTCAGTACTGGCACTAAGCTATGCGGTTATGAGTTTGTCTTTAAGGTGTGGAGATATTTCTAAGAAATTCCTGGAGTGCCAGCGAATCCAAGCACAGCTGCACCCTAACCCAGGAACGGCTATATGGCAGCACAACGTTCCAGCTCACACGGCCTTGAATGAGGAAGACTCCCCGCTGCAGCGAAGCTTCCAGAAGAATTAATATACGCTTCAGAATATGGAATTGTTAAGATTTCTAAATACAGTTAGATACAATATATCTTATAGGGGGGCTCTTTTGCCTAGAAGATGTATTAGAGCTCACTCTATTAAACTCACCAGACATCATGTCTCTCTACATGCAGAATTTGTGCAAAAGGCAGTTATTTGTTAGATTTTGTTTGTACTGGAATCAGTTATTTGAGTGAGCTCTAATTCATCTGCTAGGAAAGGAGCCCCCCTATAAGATATAATGGATCTAACTGTGAATATCTGACACCCAACTGCTGCATGAAGAGAGAATGAAGAGAAACAGATGCTGAGAGAGGAATAGTGAAGATAAACTTAATTATTTCACAAACAATGCAGAATATTTAATTGATTGTATTTAGAAAGTTTCTTATTTCAGTATGATGACGCTTATATTAAATTTTCATAGTAGTTCCCCTTTATATCCCCCCCCAGCAGCCTATAGTTATTCCTACAGTCTGTTCCAGCTGGACTCTCTGACCCTTATCCTCTTTCAGAAATCCCCCAGAACTCTGCTCAATAAGCTCTACGGAGTAGCATTAAAGGGGAAGTTCGCCTTAACACCACAATACTATACACTATGGTATGCTAAGACCGTACAATTTTCAAGTCGTCTTTTTAGGTGTATTGTTCTGCACTATTTAATGTAGCTATCCATCCAAGAGCAGTAACATCAAAAAAATTAAAGTGTTTTAAAGTAAAAAAAAATATATAGTGTAGAGTTGCCCTGCACTGGTAAAACTTCTGTGTTTGCTTCAAACACTGCTATAGTTTAAATACAGTAAATAAGCTGCTGTGTAGCAAAGGGGGCAGCCATTCAAAGGAGAAAAGGCTCAGGTTACACAGCAGATAAGCTCTGTAGAACATAATGGTGTTATCGGTTATCTATTACTTATCCTGTGTCATATAGTATTTTTTCAATTTCCACCATTGCTACACAGCAGCTTGTTTATATAAACTAGTAGTGCTTATCTGTTATCTACGGTGTATCCTGTGCTTGAATGGCTGCCCCCATGGTTATACAGCAGCTTTTTTATATAAATTATAGTAGTACTTATCTGTTATCTACTGTGTATCCTGTGCTTAAATGGCTGCCCCCATGGCTACACAGCAGCTTGTTTAAACTATTGTAGAGTTTCTCAAGCAAACACACCAGTTTTACCAGGGCAGGGCAACAATATATCTTCATTACTTTAAAACTTTCATTTTTTGGTGTTACTGTTCCTTTACCTGATCTGTAACAGCTCAGGGCACAACTGACATTTGCTTGGACCATGAATGGCTTTTAAACTGCCAAGTTGTCACATTTACAGATAGCTGATATAAGAATGATAGGGTCAAATATGAGGGAGTGAACAGCGAAGGAGTAAAAATAACAAACAAAAGAAAAGCCTCATAATTTGGTGTTTTGGCTGCCAGGAACACTGGCCTTAAAGGGGAACTGCGCCCAAAATGGTTTATTTATCACAACAGTCATAAAAAAAGTATTGCTTAGCTACTTTGCCCATATACATTGATAAAAAGTGGTTTTAACATTAGAGGTATGGAACCTGTTATGCAGAATGCTCGGGACCCGAGGGTTTCCAAATAAGGGATCTCTCCGTAATTTGGATCTTTATACCTTAAGTCCACTAGAAAATCATGTAAACATTATGGGGCAGATTTACCAAGGGTCGAATATCGAGGGTTAATTAACCCTCGATATTCGACTAGGAATTGAAATCCTTCGACTTCGAATATCGAAGTCGAAGGATTTAGCGCAGAAAATTCGATCGAACGATCGAAGGATTATTCATTCGATCGAACGATCGAAGGATTATTCATTCGATCGAACGATCGAAGGATTATTCATTCGATCGAACGATTAAATCCTTCGAATCGAACGATTAAATCCTTCGAATCGAACGATTCGAAGGATTTTAATCCAACGATCGAAGGAATATCCTTCGATCAAAAAAAACTTAGGCAAGCCTATGGGGACCTTCCCCATAGGCTAACATTGACTTCGGTAGCTTTTATCTGCCGAACTAGGGGGTCGAAGTTTTTTTTTTAAAGAGACAGTACTTCGACTATCGAATGGTCGAATAGTATAACGATTTTTAGTTCGAATCCTTCGATAGTCGTAGTCGATGGTCGAAGTAGCCCATTCGATGGTTGAAGTAGCCCAAAACATCCTTCACTCGAATTTAGTGAATCGGCCCCTAAATAAACCCAATAGGCTGGTTTTGCTTCCAATAAGGATTAATTATATCTTAGTTGGGATCAAGTACAAGCTACTGTTTTATTATTACACAGAAAAAGGAAATCAATTTTTAAAATTTGAAATTATTTGATCAAAATTTTCCGTAATTCAGAGGTTTCCGTATACTGGGTTTTCAGATACCAGATACCATATCTGTATTTGTAAATGTAACTAGAATTTAAAGCAGTATTTGTCTCCAGTGGTCTGGTTTTGATATCTGATACAATGTAGCAGAAACCAGCAGAGGAGAATAAACAGCGGCTAAATTGTATCAAGAGCCAAGCTTGGAGGGACACAAAAGAATTAGATGAGATCTAATGCATACCAAAAAGATAATTTCCCCTTTAACCAGCCTTACTGGAATACCATTCCCGATTCCCACAACTTGAGAAAAATAAGTGGACCTTGTGGAATGCGAGTGCTGTGCCGCAGCCCGTTCCTACACACTCAGCATAATTACTAGTACAATCAATGTGTAACAAAGAGGCAGTTGTGTAGAAACACAAATGAACAGTATGCACAAACAATACTATTCCTCCTCTGCATATTATGCAATAGAGAGCATTCCCACTCATGCCCCCATACTAGAGTCCTGCAGCGGGTTGGGTACCTGCGGATTACCCACAAAAACCCCTGTGCGTTGCCGGTAGAAGTTTCAGGAGCCGGTATAGACGCGGGTCGGCAGTTCTCCGGGTTTGCGGGCCGCTGTTCTTCTCAATCGCGAGTTCTACTCCTTTGTTTCTGATTTTCGAATGATGTCACTTCCGCTTTACAGCACCTCCTGTTTCTTGACAGAGAGCGGGTCGGGTTGCAGATAAGGTACTTGCCGGTCGGGTATTGGGACCAATCGGGTAAGTATGCGGGTTTGGGTGCCGGTCACGGGTCGGGTTTAACAAATTGGTTCCGCAGAGGACTCTACCCTATGCTTTACAGCGCATCCTTCTCCTCCTATCAGTCTCTAGCTTTGGGACTTATTTATCAAAATTACCACCGGACTCCATGGTATAGATTAGACCAGGGGTCCCCAAACTTTTTTGGACCTTATTTTGCGAGGACCGGGGGTGGGTGCGTTTGGGGGTGGGGTCGGCGGGGTCATCAGAAAATTTGGACGCACCGGTGTCCCAATTCGGCACGCCTCGTTTTTGTAAAGAGGCCCGGCGGTTGGGGACCCCTGGATTAGACAGCTCAAATAGCACCCTCAGCTTATTCTATCAGAAGTCTGCAATTCAGCATCCACTGAAAAAGAATTTCAGTAGTCAGAACTACTAGTGCAGCTCGTGGCCTGTATGTTGCACAGCCAAATTAAAAGGGGTCTGCCTTTAGAACTCCTAATTCATGGCACCTTCTATAGATACTGGGGGTCATTTACAAACAATGGGCAAATTTGCACCTGGGCAGTAACCCGTGGCAACCAATCAGATGATTGCTTTCAGTGCTCAACCTGCAGCTGGCTATTAAAAGGATGAACCTAATCCACTATTTTGGATTCGGCCGAACCCCCGAATCCTTCACAAAAGATTCGGCTGAATACTGAACCAAATCTGAATTTGCATATGCAAATTAGGGATGGGAAGGGGAAAACATTTTTTTTACTGCCTTGTTTTGTGGCAAAAAGTCGATTTCCCTCCCTCCCGTAATTTGCATATGCAAATTAGGATTTGGTTCAGCTGAATCCGAATCATGCTGAAAAAGGCCGAATCCCGAATCGAATCCGGATTCAGTGCATCCCTAGTAAAAAGCAGATCACTGATTGGTTGCTATAGGTCACTGGCCTGGTGCAAATTTGCTCAGTGTTTATAAATCAGCCCCAATGTCTTCACCAACAATATATTGCCTTCTCCCACAGGTGCAGTCCCTTCTCCTGACTCCATGTAGCCTTACTTTATACACTCACCTAATGCCCTAGCCCACAGTGTTGCCCCAACAAGCCCTTCTGTCGCCAGCAGGCCAGATAAAGATTGTCAGATCTCCCCTCCACACACCGAGTGTAAGAAGCACTTGCTGATGTGCATCTGCTCCCAGTAATGGCCTGTCTAATTGCTGTCATGTCAGCGGGAATATCAGAGGCAACAGCACCCAGCAGTCATTCACACGAGACAGCAGATAAACAGGCAGCTGGTAGCAGTGACAGGGGGCTATGGAGGAAGATGTGGATGGCTAAAATACATTCCATCACGTAAAGCCTTAAAGGAGAACTAAAGCCTAACTAAAGAAGTAGGTAGAAATGTTGTACATGATGTTTTGTGCTTCTGTACCAGCCCACAGCCCTTTAGCAGTAAAGATCTGTGTCTCCAAAGATGCCCCAGTAGCTCCCCATCTTCTTTTCTGCTGATTCACTGCACATGCTCTGTGCTGCTGTCACTTACTGAGCTTAGGGAGCCACTCACAATATACAGTACACATAGAATAGAAATGTCACAATATAAGGCTGATTAGTAATTAATACATGGCAGCACAGAAACCAGTGCAATTAGCATCAGAATTGAATAATCAGCAAACCTGTAGCATCAGCTTATATTACAGCCAGGGAAGCTCATTTTCTGCTGGATAATTAGTGACGAGCCCTAAGCTTAGCTTCTCAACAGCCAATCAGAGCCCACTGAGCATGTGAGTGTCACAGACACTTTCCAAGATGGTGACCCCCTGTGACAAGTTTGAAGTCCTGGATCATTGCTGCTATTGACAAGCTCAAACTTTAGCCTCGTGCAATAACTTCACTATATAAGATATGCCATTTTTAGCCATTAATTTTTTGGGTTTAGTTCTCCTTTAAACCTGAAAGTAATAGCAATGACACTCGGGTGCCTCTCCCTTTAAAGGAACAGTAACATCAAAAAATAAAAGTGTTTTAAAGTAATGAAAATATAATGCAGTGTTGCCCTGCACTGGTAAAACTGGTGTGTTTGCTTCAGAAAAACTACTATTGTTTAAATAAATAAGCTGCTGTGTAGCAATGGGGGCAGCCATCCAAAGGAGAAAAGGCTCAGGTTACACAGCAGATAACAGATAAGCTCTGTCTGTCTAATGGTGTTATCTGTTATCCATTAGTTATCCTGTGCCATTTAGCCGTTTTTCAATTTCCGCCATTGCTCCCCAGCAGCTTGTTTAAATAAACTATAGTAGTGTTTCTGTAGCAAACAGATCAGTTTGACCATTGCAGGGCAATAGTACTTGATATTTTCATTACTTTAAAACACTTACATTTTTTGGTGTTACTGTTCCTTTAAGCTACATCTCATCACTGAGGACTGCCAGTCAACTGAATGGTGCAGTATTAGTTCTGCAAGGGCTTGTGGTTATACAATACATAGAGGAAAGAGAAAAATGCCACCCAATTGCTAGGGTCACACCTCAGCTTTTTATTGTTATTTTTCATTACCCCTCTAGGTTCAATATGAACTCAGCCATCACCTATCTGAAATTCCATACATACGACCTTTGATAAATAACCCCCTTAATGTTTACATGATTTTAGTAGACTTAAGGTATGAAGATCCAAATTATGGAAAGATCCATTTTCCGGAAAAGCCCAGACTCCAAGCTGAACAGGACATCTTTCCAGGGTTTGATCCCTAGCACTTACTACATACTATAGATTGTAAGTTATTTTGTGACAGATACCTCATTTATTACCATACATTGCAACTTTAGCCCCCCACCAAGCATACAACCCCAAGTTCAGGCCAACCAGACACTTTGTGATCAGGTCTTTGGCCTAAGTATGCCTGTGGCCCAACCTCCCCAATTGTAAGACATTGCCACTCTGGCCTCCTGCTTTTATTTATATACTGGTGTCTGCCTTACCCCTGCCTGTGATGCCAGCAATGGGCCAATCATGCGTAGGTATACAAGTGACGAAAGCATGGAGGATTGGGGGAGTTCGGGTTTGGGTCAGACATAGGCCGACTTCTCATCATTCAAATAATTAATTGATGCCTACTAGTGATGAGCGAATTTATGTGCCAGCCATGGATTCTTGGCGAAATTCCAAATTTCAGCATGAACGATTTTTTCGCGAAACTGCAGCAAAAATTTGCATCTTAAAAATATGTCAAGAAAAAAAAAACCATCTATTGACTTTTATGCATTAGGACAAAAAAAGTCGCCATAAGAAAAAACGGCCATTGACTGATGCATTTGGAAGGAGAAAAATTTTGGAAGCGTAACAATGCCCATTGATTTCGACGAGTTTTGCAAAATTTTCGCCACTTTGTGAGTTTTTCACAGTGTTGCTAATTTTTTGGGGGACAGATTCGCTCATCACTAGTGCTCACTAGTGATAATTTACTAGGGATGCACCAAATCCACTTTTTTGGATTCGGCCGAACCCCCGAATCCTTTGTGAAAGATTAGGCCGAATACCGTACCAAATCCGACCTCTAATTTGCATATGCAAATTAGGGGCGGGAAGGGGAAAACATTTTTTACTTCCTTGTTCTCTGACAAAAAGTCACGCGATTTCCCTCCCTGCTCCTAATTTGCATATGCAAATTAGGATTCGGTTCGGCCGGGTAGAAGGATTCGGCTGAATCCTGCTGAAAGGCCGAATCCCGAACCGAATCCTGGATTCGGTGCATCCCTATAATTTACATTTATTTTTGTTTTTTTGTGGTTACTGAGATTTTAGCAGTTTTAAACAGCTAATATCAGGCGTTTGACTCCACAGCTCTTGGAAGGTCAGCATCTCAGTGACCCCATCTTTGCAATTTCAATACATAAACAGACAGAAAACAGACAGTTTTGGGTACCAGGGAAGCATATACCCCCCCCCCATGTGCCATCAGCTCAACTATCATTCTCAGCGCTGGAACATAAAGGAATGCAAAGATGGCGCCCCCGAGGCAGGATCGATACATGCAGTTAAAGGGCTTTGCTGTAAGAACGCAATCTAATAAACCTGACATTCTTTCCCTGGCGTCTTGTCAGCAACATAGAAACACAAAACCAAGTAATTAGATTAATTTATCATCAGCAGATTTCCTCTGAAACCAAGTGGAAAGTCAAGAGGAGGAAGTTGATCGTTATAATTGCCTCGCAGCCATACATTCTGTAGGCCCCGAGAACTGCCACTTGATTAATGAAATAAAATTGGAATAAAAAGTAACAAAAAAAGTGGAATTTTAACAAGGCTACAGATTAAATGTATTATTTACTTTATTGTTTATAAATACTGATACACTCATGGGATCCCTTATCCAGAAAGCTCTATGGGAGAAGGCCATCTCCCATTTTAGACAAATATTTCACATTTTAAAATGATTTCTCTTTTTCACTGTAATAATAAAATAGAACCTTGTACTTGATGGTAACAAAGCTTTAGTTTAGTTTAAATCTACTCAACTCAATTATCCCTGATCTGTAAACCTTCAGCTCCCAAGCATTCTTCATAATAGACTCTACACCTGTACTCTTGCCATTGTTTCTGATAAAAGAAAAACAGCAGTCTGGTCTTGCTTTATGGCAGAGAATAGAGAGATACATGCAAAGTAGTAATATGAGGGTAATTTCCGCCACTCTCCATTCATTTCTATGGGATTTTTAAAAGAGTATTTATTTATGGGTGAAAGTGAAAGTTCGTCCTTCGATAAATAATCCTTTCAAAATCCAATGGAAATTAATGGAAAGTGGTGGAATTTCAGTCTAGCGGACTTCTCTCTAACTTCACTCTTTAATAAATATATCCCCATGGTCTTGTGAGACCCACGCCTGGACCAGCAACTATAACTAAAAGGAAAATTTAGGGCCTTGGTGGCACATTTGTTGCCTGCAATTAAATTAAATTGAGATTTGTTGCCTGCAATTAAATCTGCTCTACCATAGGCGACAAATCTCTTATCTTTCCATAGTAAAACATTAAGGTCAGTGAAAATAAAAACTATTACAGCAGTTTTGCTTAATGGTGGGAAATTGCCTCCCTTCATGAGTAAAGATTAAAGTAGTCAGCTTATTGGGCAGTGTATGGGGGCCCTCCAATGGGCTTCCCCGATCAATATCTGACCTAAAGTCAACCAGATGTCAATTGGGCAGGTTTATAAATCCTGTTGGATCAAGACTCACGTTGGTTCAGTCCTCGATACGACTGTCCGTATTCTTCTCATTGTGATCCGATCATTAGGCCGATAACAGATTGGACCGATATCGCCCAACTCATATCGGGGAAGAGATCCACTCGTTTTGCAACCACGTTCAAGCTGGCCATGGAAGTGCAGATTTTGTTCCCACGAACGATAAGACGATTATTCGTTCCAATGGACTGACTTACCACTAACCGTTCACATTAAATCAAATAGTAAAAATAATAGACCTGACATTCTGGCCAACGTCTACTACAAATAGTAGTGACAGCCACCCACTGATCATCAATAGGCAATGAGGAGATATTATCAGTAGCCAACATAAATCCTCTAACCCGTCAACTGAACGACCAATTGCCATGGTATGAAAAATGTCGGGACTATCCACACTTCGGTCTGAAAATTGCACAAATATTTTATATCTTTCCATCTACGGCCAGATCGCCATAAGTAATTGCACCAATCTTAATGCTATACGATGGAAAGGTAGATTTGTTGGTAGCGCAAATTTAAGGTCAGGGAACACAGATTCGGGGAGATTAGTCGGCCGGCAATTAGTCGCTTCCTCCTCTGCCTTCCTGCTGGCTAAAATGTCGGCGTGATGGCAGTCGAAACGATTCATTTTCCAAAGTCGCCTCACGAGGTGACTTCGGAAAACTAATTGCCCCAAGTGCAATCCCGTCGGCGATTTACATCTTAGCCGGCAGAGGAGGCAGTTTGGGGAGATTAGTCGCCCCACGTAGAACAGGAGATTTGTCGCAGGGCGACTAATCTCCCCGAATCTGCATGTGTGCCCTGACCCTCACGAGGAAACTTCGGGCGACTTTGGAAAGTGAAGTACTGTGGGTGCCATCCCGCTGGCGATTTTTCATTATATCCGGTGGGAAGGTAGGGAAAGGCAGTTCGGGGAGATTGTCACCCTGGGGTAGAGGAGATTTGTCGCCGGGGCGACTAATCTCCCCAAATCTTTCTGTGTGCCCTGACCCTTAACCATGGAGGAGACCAACCTTTCTGTGTGACATCACCCTTAGGGTAAATCCACACTGGGCATTTTGGGGAGATTTGGTCGCCTGGCGACTAATCGCCTCGTTTTTGCGGCGACCAAGCGCCCCAAACTCTGCACCAACTAAAATAAAACAATGCCGGCGCTAATCACCCGCTGTGGTTCGTTTTCCAAAGTTGCTTCACGAGGAAACTTCGGGCGACTTTGGAAAACGAATCGCCGCATGTGATTAGCGCTGGCATTTTTTCATTTTAGCCAGCGCAGAGTCAGGGCAGTTGTTGGGGGAGATTGGTCACCGCAAAACAAGGTGATTAGTCGCCAGGCGATCAAATCTCCCCAAAACGCCCAGTGTGGCCTGACCCTTAGGGTAAGGACACACTGGACGATTTGTCGCCAACGTTTTTAAAAAGCAAATTGCGGCGACATATCGCTCGTTTTGTCTCTGAACAAAACCAAATGAAAGACGCCAGCTCCTGTGCCCACAGCGGGTTTGTGAATAGCCTGTAGCTCCAAAACGCACCGAGAACATTTTCCGAGCGATTTATCAGAAATAGCATGTACTTAGAAAAGCACTGAAATCTCCTAGACACCCACACACAAACAGATAAGTAGCAGCAATTGTATTCAAATTACAATGCGAACGCAATGACGCAAGTATGCAAAGACTCCAGGTTACAGCGGGAAGCACAAACTGTTTCCGGTTTGGGTGGAGCACGTACCGCACAGAGTAATGGGATACAAATCGCTCTGTGCCAATAGTCGCTGTGAATCGTCTGTTCAAAAAAGACGATTGTCTTGTCGCCGTGATTTACTTTTTTAAAACGTTGGCGACAAATCGTCCAGTGTGTCCCTACCCTTAGAAATGTTTGTGACGGATTCAACTGTGGGAGTGATAAGCTGTCTGGCTAAAGAAAAACAAACACTCGACTTTGAAAACAAAAGCTTATGGGATCACAAAGAAACAACTAAATATGTGATACAAGAATAATGCAATCATGTTGCAAAGCAGCAGTGCTAAGCACCTACAATTGCTGTTCCCCAATGGGGCCCCTTTACTCTTTCTGTGTCTGTACACACAGAGCGATATAAACACCAAACATACCAATGAAGTTGTTTTATCAGATAAAGGGGTGGTTCCCCTTTAATCTAACTTTTAGTATGTTATGGAATGCCTAATTCTAAGCATATTTTCAATCGGCCTTCATTTTCTCTTTTTTATGGTTTTTGAGTTATTTGCCTTCTACTTCTGAATCTTTCCAGATTTCAATTGTGGGTCACTGACCCCATCTGAAAAACAAATGCTCTATAAGGCTACACATTTATTGTTATTGCTGCTTTTTGTTACACATCTTTCTATTCAAGCCATGTCCTATTAATATTCCAGTCTTTTATTCAAATCAATGATTGGTTGCTAGGGGAATTTGGATCCTAGCAACCAGATTGCTGAAATTGCCAACTGGAGAGCTACCGAATAAAAAGCTAAATAATTCAAAAACCACAAATAATAAAAAAATGAAAACCAATTGCAAATTGTCTCATAATATCACTCTTCATCATACTAAATCCCCTTTAAAAGGGGTGATTCACCTTTCAATTAACTTTTAGGGGTATATTTATCAAAGAGTGAAGTTAATAGTGAAATTCCGCCACTCTCCATTCATTTCTATGGGATTTTTATAGGCGTATTTATCAAAGGGTGAACTTTCACTTTCACCCATTGATAAATACGCCTTTCAAAATCCCATAGAAATGAATTGAGAGCTGCGGAATTTCACTCTATTGGTGGAACTTCACTCTTTGATAAATTTACCCCTAAGTATGTTATAGAATGGCCAATTCTAATTGCAAAGTGTCTTAGAATATCACCCTCTCTACTAAAATGTACTATTTCCACTATTAACATCAGTTACTAAAAGTTAATTTCAAAGGCGAACAACCCCTTTAAAGGAGAACGAAAAACCTCAGCAAACATACTTACTAATAACTCTAAAAAACACTAAAATGTTAAATGTATACTGGAAAGTTGTTTAGAATTACAATGTCTTTCATTATGCAAAGAAAACTTTTTCCGGTGGAGTTCCCCTTTAAGAAGACACAGCTGTAATCATAGCCACTAATTCCCATAAACCAAGCTTATTATTACAGGCTCTTGATGGTAGCGGTACAAAAGCGCCTTTACATTTTTTCCCCGGATACACAAGCTCCAGCTGTCATTGAACTACAACTCCCAGAGACCTCCTGCTGGGAACTGTAGTTTGACAACAGCTGGAGCGACGCACTATACAGATGTCAAAAGACGGAACTAATTACTGGGATATGTTCATATTTTCATTGTTTCTCTCCTGGGGTTTAACATGACTTTTAACAATACAAATGGAGAGAAGGGGAAAAAACTAAAATAAAAAAATCCGGAAAACTGGAGAGAAATACGAGCAGATCCGGTGTTGTTTCCTGTGTGAATTCGGACTAATGCGGCATATTTACAGTAAATATTATTTCGCCAAGCCAGGTGGGTTTTAATTGCTGAGGGGGTCCACATATAATTTATATACTTGCACACATGCTGGGTCATAGGGTATTCAAAAAAAAAAATCTAAATAACTACATTTTTATATATATATATATATATATATATATATATATATATATATATATATATATATATATATATATATATATATATATATATATATATATATATATATATATATATATATATATATATATATATATACACACACATACATATACATACACACGGGTTAATAGATTCTATATTAAGAAAGGAGTATTTTCTTCCCCTTTTCAAACGACAGGTAGTGATTATATCCATAGTACATGGAGTGGAACCCTTTGACTACAAACACTGGGTTGGAATTCCACAAGCACCAGCGCTGCTCCCATAATGGTTTAATATTAACCACTAAGCAAGCCAAGATCAAGTTCTAACATATGTTTACTTAGCCGCCATGTTTAGGCTTTGACGCACCCGGAACACTAGACACTATTTGTGTTGGTGTGTTACAGACAAACGTGCGATTACTGATGGGGAACAAAATAACCTGGAAATGAATAACCACTCAGGTCAAATGCTTTATGGCAGCTGAGATTCTAGCTATCTGTATAACAGAACATTCTGTCCCAGTGGCTGCACAGATCCTATCTGATCCCCATTGTAAGCAGCAGTCCTGTCCTGCTTTATGGCAGCTGAGATTCTAGCTATCTGTATAACAGAACATTCTGTCCCAGTGGCTGCACAGATCCTATCTGATCCCCATTGTAAGCAGCAGTCCTGTCCTGCTTTATGGCAGCTGAGATTCTAGCTATCTGTATAACAGAACATTCTGTCCCAGTGGCTGCACAGATCCTATCTGATCCCCATTGTAAGCAACAGTCCTGCCCTGCTTTATGGCTAAGATTATAACTATTTTTATGACAGAGCAGGGAACATGGATCTGCTTCAATCATTCACTTTTTCATTAGAAAAATAATTACCTGAATAAGCAAACGTGGTGCCAACCCACAGGATAGTGCAACTGCTCAGGCTCTTGGCACAAACACAGTTAAATTTAATGGCGAAACAAGTTCCACAGAAAGACAAAGGCAATTAAACCACTGCAGTGATACTGGAGCTAAAACACAGAAACTATTTACTCATTGTCTGGAAAAGGGAAAATCCCAGAATTAGTTCTGTTCAGTCCGTTGCACAAAGGAAGAAATCTGATCAGTATGAACTCGAGCAGCACCGGCCTGCGGGGACCTCTGCCAAACGTTTAGGCACCAAGAAATGCCCTGACCAGATGCACATCCAACGCAGACTCCCATGAGGAGAGTGGTGATGGATAAGAGAAACACAAGTTACTCAGCGTTACAGTCTGCAGCGCCGGCTGGGCTGCCCGTGCAAATAGAACTAAAAGCCTCAGGCACTAGAGGAAGTAAAGACCCTCCTTTGTGCACCATGATTTATATCAGGATTGTCTGACCTGCAGCTGGAAAACTTACCCAGCATCCTCTGTAGCCACAGGCAAGTCACATCACACAGCAACTTCGGGGGGGGGGCGGAAAAATTAGATGCTGCCTCACAAAAGAAAACGTCATTCTGAGCTATATTAATTACGAAATCTCAATGATTTTAAAGCTACAGTATTTAGGAATAAGCACTAATATCCTTTGTGGCTGCCCACACTGCTGGTTCTGACTACATGAACCAGTGAAGCCAGTAGCAGAAGTCATCTCTCCTTTAGACAAAACTCCAATATGAAGAAGGTGCTTTGCTATTGGCAAAAAGAATCTCAGACAGGTACAAAGCATTGTGGGAATTGGGAGTCTTGGCTGGAGGAGAGCCAATAACTGCTGCATTGTTTGCAATGATACACGTAGTCAGGACCAGCCGTGCATGGAATAAACAGCGATGTATCCTACTCATCAGTCTGACATATCTCATCGGTAAGTACTATGTTGCCAATCACAACTGCTAGCATCTTTAACACCTGAGTGAAGACAAATGTCTGATGTAACTGGACACTACAGATATGGGATCTGTTATCTGGAAACCCGTTATCCAGCAACCTACGAACACGGAAAGGCCGCCTCCCATAAACGCCATTATAATAAAATAATACAAATGATTTGCTTTCTGGATAACAAGTCACATACCTGTACTAGCAAATGAACACTCAGCTTGTGGGTACAGGAATGGGACCTGCAGAATACTCAAGAGTTAGGACTTCGGCCTTTGGATAAAGGGTCTTCCCATAATTTGAATCTTTATACCTTAAATCTACTAGAAAATCATATAAACATGAAATAAACCCAATAGGCTGGTTTTGCCTCCAATAAGGATTAATTATATCTTAGTTGGGATCAAGTACAAGCTACGGTTTTATTATTACACAGAAAAAGGAAATAATGTTTAAAAAATTCAATTATTTTGGATAAAATGGAGTCTATGGGAGATGCCCTTTTCGTAATTCAGAGCTTTCTGGATAATTGGTTTCCGGATAACATATTCCACACCTGTATTGAATAATAATAATGGGATGTCAATTCAGTTGCCGTACAGTTTTTGGTGAACCGTAAATCCCCCAACTCTATGGGATTAAGAAATAGAGGTAAGAAGGCCCACACCCTAAAAGTAAATTATGAGGTGCTAATCCATAGGTGACTCCCCATGAGGGTCACCAAACATGTATACAAAAGAACGGATTGCACACTCAATTTTCAAAATTCAAAAAATGTAAATAATATTTTACAGAAAAAAAAAAAAAAAAAAAAAAAAAAGAGGGCAACACAAATTACAAAAATAATAAGTTAGCCCAACACGTTTCGACCATAGTGGTCTTCCTCAGGGGCACAAATAAAATAAATAAAACAAATAATAAATAATCAAGAAGAAAAAGGCAGGCACTGTCACAAAAGGGGCGGGGCAAGCAGGTGCACGGCTATAAAAGTGGAAGCCGGTGGCTGGTGGGGAGAACAGGAAGCATTGCTCAACCCGGACCCATCCACCACCTGCAAATGGGGGTGCGAGGTCGGCCCAAACCCGACCCACCTGCGGGTATCAGCCCCGCACATCACTACTGCACATCTATGGCTCAGATTTCAGTTAACTTTTAGAATGTTACAGAATGGCCAATTCTAAGCAGCTTTTCAATCGTCTTCACTATTTATTTTATATAGTTTTTTTAATGATTTAGTTTCTTCTTTTTCTTCTGATGCTTTCCAGCTTTCAAATGGGGGGTCACTGACCCCGTGTAAACACAAATCCCCTGTAAGGCTACACATGTATTGTTATTACTCCTCTCTCTATTCAGGCCTCTCCTATTCATATTCCAGTCTCTCACTCAAATCAGTGCATGGTTGCTAGGGGAATTAGGACCCTAGCAACCAGATTACTGAAATTACAAACTGGAGAGTTGCTGAATAAAAAGCTAAATGAGTCAAAAACCACAAATAATAAAAAATTAAAGCAAATAGTCTCAGGGTATCCCTCTGAACATCATGAACAACTCCTTTAAGCCGCACCAGCCATTGGTCAGTGGAGGCTGCTGTGAGTTGTAGACCAAAAGAATGGCATTTAATAGAGGGGCATATATACATACACACACATACAAATACATACACACACATACAAATACATACACAGACAGAAACACTAGTAAGAGATAAGAGCCAGACAGTGAAGATAGAGACACGTGTAATGGACAGACAGACAGAGATACAGGTTCCAGATGTTGCTGAACTACAAGTCCCAGAAGGAAAAGCGCAGAGGCGGCCGGGAGCTGCAGTGGAAGTGGGGCTAGAGGGGAACATACAAGTTGGGGGAACAGACATGATGTGAATGGCTCGGAGCCCAGTGCTTGGGCTGTTACTGGCGCTGTCAGTCACATACACGACTCACCTCCTTTCTGGTACCGGCTGTTCAGTCCCCAATAGTCGCGTTACCCTCCTTCCCAGGAATGCCGTCACCGGAGCTGCCGCCTCCACCAGGAATCGCTTCCGCGCAGCGCGCTCTCTTCCTGCTGGCTTCCCCTCAGCGATATCCCGTTACTGCCCTGCGCGCTCCCGCCGCCCACACTCTCAATCCTGTCAGCTCCTGGGCGCGCCCCTCTGCCACTAACTCCTCCTCGTGCCTCACTCCCGGGCACGAGCTGGCTCCCTCTCCCGCTCCGCCTACCTACTTATAGTTCCTCTTCCATTGGATAATTCCATTTAAAGCCTTCCCCTCCTTGGGATACCAAGGCTATACAATGCGAGACACGCCCCTTTCACTATAAGCCCAGCCCCCTTTCGATGTTTTATTGTCATTGCTTCAAATAGAAACGCCCACTTCCATACAACCACGCCCCCTCAATGGAAATCTGTTCCTTCGGGCGCTTCCCGCCTCCCGTTATTGGCGCTGACGTCACCAGGGATCTGTCTCCCGCTTCCCACTGCGCATTTCCTGACCAAGATGGCGGGCTCGTCGAGAATGAGGCGCAGAAAGAGCCAGTTATGAGGAACAATTATTCATACGAGTTGTGCGTGTCAACTCAGCCCCCAAAACTCAGCGCTTCTTGTGGTGTTTAATAGTGTAATTCTGTCCTCTCAGTCATTTTGCTTTTCTGAGGTAAATATAGCTGATTATCTGTGATAAACCACATGAAAATATGCGACTATAAAAGGTAAAGTTTGCCTTTAAAAAACTTGTAAGGACATTTTCATTTGCCCTTCATTTTTTTAATGAAATCAACAGAGTTTAGTTTAAATAGCAAATGATGGACAAAGTCTGGCCCTTAACCCTATATACCCATTTATTAACCCTGATGTGGTGCTTTACACATAAACAACACTGAGGGGCAGTTTTAGGGTCAGAGAGGGGTCTTGCCCAGATAACCACCACTCCCAGTTTCCCTTCAAAAGCCATTGATATTACAGCAATAACCTTCAATACCAACTTTGCTTTGACGGGGACAAGGAAGAGTCTTGTCAGTAGCCCTTTGCTAGAGAAGGCAATGGTCCAGTTCTTGATGACCAGGTCTTGTCCATTTGTATTCAACTCCATGGGGAAGAGACACACAGGGCCGCCATTAGAAATCACAGCCCCCTGTGCCCCGCCCACCCAACACCACAGTTACAAGACCACACAAACATCAGCGCTAAAAACACACAAGTAATAAAAGTCATTGATGGTCAGGGCCCCTTATAAATTAAAAAACAAAACTATGGAACCAGGGCCCCACATAAAAGTTTTTTTAAAAATCATTGGTGGTCAGGGCCCCCCATAAAAAAAAAAAAAATGTTGGTGGCAGGAGTCTATGGAGTATTAAAATAATACACTGATGACTAGGGGTTAGTGATGTGCGGGTCAGGGTTTCCCTGACCCGACCCTAACCCGCCCTGCTACGACCCACGCCACGGGGGTCCTTTTATGGACCCGCACCGACCCACCAATGACGTCACAATGATGTCACAAAAGGGGCAGGGCGAGCAGACGCGAGACTATAAAACCTGAAGTCGGCATGTAAAGGTGGTAACCAGCACCCGCCAACCATGAAGAGCACTGCAAGGTCAACCCGAACCTGCCCACGGGTATCGGGTCGGCCCGCGCATCACTACTAGGGGTTTAAAAAAAATTTAAAAAACACATTGGTGTTCAGTAGAACTAAACTCATGGCTTCGGGGCTTGAAGTTCGGCTCTTTTAGTGACTTCGGGTCATTTCGCGGCTTCGGGACTTCAAGTTCGGCTCTTTTCGTGACTTTGGGTCTTTTCAGGGCATCCAAGTTTGGCTCCTTTCGTGGCTTCAGGTTTTTTTGCAGCTTCAGCACTTCGGGACTTTAGCGGTTCAGGACTTCGGAATAGGTTGCACAGCTTCGGCGCTATCAAGAGAGGCCTGGCTATTTTGAAAAGTGCAGGACAGCCAGGCCCCCCTTTAGGCCCATGCCCCCTGATGGCAGCCCTGGGGACACACCTGTGTACAGTACTGCATACAAGTAGCAGGACTAAATGAGACCGTTATACAATATAATACAAAGGTGGGCTGTGTATGTTCGTCAGTACTCATTGCTGTTTAGAGATGCTTTAGGGCAGTGGCGAGGTGATTTGTCGTTTGCTTTTTTTTTATGAGCGACTGCTGGCAACAAATCACCTGAAGATCTAAATCACAGGCGATTCCTGCAGCAATTTCTATTAGTGGCAATGGAGAGGCATTTTCAGGATATCTGTCGCCGGCAGCCACTTATAAAAAATCGCAGGCGACAAATTTCCCTGTCAGCCGCTGCCCTTAAAGGAGTGGTTCACCGTTATGTTGACTTTTAGTATGTTCTATAATGGTTAATTCTAAGCAATTGACCTTCATTATTTCTTTTGTATAGTTTTTGTATATTTTTCTTCTGTCTGTTTCCAGCTTTCAAATGGGGGTCACTGACCCCCATCTAAAAATCAAATGCTCTGTAAGGCTACAAATGATTGTTTTACTTGTCTTTCTATTCAGGCCTCTCCTATTCATATTTCAGTCTCTAATTCAAATCCATGCATGGTTGCTAGGGTAAAATTGGACCCTAGCAAGCAGATGGCTGAAATTGAAAACTGGAGAGCTGCTGAATAAAAAGCTAAATAAGTGAAAAAAAATAAAAAAAACACAAATAATAAAAAATGAAAACCAATTGCAAATTGTCTCAGAATATCCGCTCTACATCAGTGATCACTTATAAGTAACATACTGCTCCAAGTGGCTTATTTTTGAATTCCAGGCAAGTTTTTGGTTGCAGTTGTACTGCTAAATAGCGCCTCCTGTAGGCTGACAGTACACATATGGGCTACCAAATAGCCATTCACAGCCTTTTTTTGGCATCCCTATGGACTTTTTTTCCATAGTTTTGTTGCTCCCTAGCTGTGTTTTTTTTTTTTTTTTTTTTGATTGTTGCACACAGGTAAAAAAGGTAGGGGACCCTGATCTACATCATACTGAATGTTAATTTAAAGGTGAACAAACCCTTTGAGTTACGTAGCAGAAGGAGGTGCAACAATAGCCCTATGGCATAAGAGAAGAACTCTTCAGGGTTTAGTTGTCCTTTAATTGCTGATTCACAATGAGACTGGGCTTCCCTGACTTGGGAACTGTCCTGTTATTATAACCTGATGTCACTGTGAGTTGGAGGTTTCCCTTCTGCTTTCTGATTTTACACATCACAAGCAAGGTGACAAAAGGAGCATAGTAGCCGAGGTTGAGCTATGAGTCTGGTTTATGCTGCCCTAGTACAGACTGGTTTTCTGGAGCATCACCTTCTCTGCCCCCATCTTGTTTGTCCAAATGGCTGTTTAGAGGGCCCCACACACAGACTAACAAATTATTCAAAAGTATAAAAAGGAAAAATGAAGGCCAACTGAAAAGTTGCTTGGGATTGGCTATTGTGTAACATACTAAAATTTAACTTAAAAGTGAACTACCCCTTTAATTGTATTTAGGGTTGCCACCTGGCCGGTAAAAAGGATGGCTGATCTCAATGATAAATATATAGGAAGGCCGGAGTTTCGGAATAATAGAAACCTCGTAGCATAGGGCTTTTCATGTTGAATAAAGCTGGGCTCTCAGCTTTTGGCCAGTACAGGTATGGGACCTGTGGTTGTCCGCATAAGGGATTTTTCTGTAATTTTTCCCACCAATAAGGATTAATTATATCTTAGTTGGGATCAAGTACAAGCTACTGTTTTATTATTACACAGAAAAAGGTATTTAGGAGTAATAAAAAGTAGCAATAAGAATAGATTTGTAGCGTTACAGAGCATTTGTTTTTTAGACTGGGTCAGTAAACCCCATTTGAAAGAGTCCAAAAAAGGCAAATAATTAAAAAAATAAAAAAATAATGCAGACCAGTTGAAACACTGCTTAGAATTGGCCTTTTTTAAAATATGCTAAAAATGAACCTCCCTTTTATTCCATAACTGCATTGCCCTTCTATAACACTTCCAGGAAATAGAAATTGGCACATGCACATCATAAGGGTCAGGGTTTACAGGCAGATTCAAGGAGATTACTCTCCTGGCCACTAATCTCCTCTTCTTTGGGCGACTAATCTCCCCGAACTGCCTTCCTTCCGGCTAAAATTTAAATGTATCAGGGTAGGTTGTGTGGCTTATCATGTCATAGCGGTGAGTTATGAAATGTCTGTAGACATGCTTTTAATAGTATTCACTAGGGTTACCACCTTTTTGTAATTTAGTTACTGGTGGGTGGGGGGCGGGAAGAAAAAGGGGCGGATGTGATGTCAAAAGGGGCGGGACTATGACATAAAAAGAGGCGGGCAACGGTGCAGAGCTGTGTGACGTTGAAAAAGGCCGGGGCTATGACAAAAAGGGGTGGGCTGCGGCGCGGACCTGTGAAGACAGAGGACAAAAGCTAAGTTTTACAAGGGATTGGGGGGCGAGAGGGTCTTTTTAAGGGTATTACAAATTTACCCACAGCTACATTGCCGGTAAATTTGTAATACCGGCCTTGGCAGGTGTTTTACCGGCTAGGCCGGTCAAATACTGGCCAGGTGACAACCCTAGTATTCACTCACCCCCTCCTTGCCTGTAAGGGACCATACAATATAAGAACCATTTAAAGAATAACTAAAGCTTAACTTAACCACAGCTCTTTAGCAGTAAAGATCTGTGTCTCCAAAGATGCCCCAGTAGCTCCCCATCTTCTTTTCTGCTGATTCACTGCACATGCTCTGTGTTGCTGTCACTTACTGAGCTTAGGAACCCACCCAGCAGCTCAAAAACCAGCACAGTTTGGACCAGAATTTAATAATCCTCCCTGCAGCTTCATCTTATGTGACCGACAAACAATTTTCTGCTTGATGATTTGTGAATGACCCCTAAGCTTAGCTTCTTATCAGCTGCTCAGAACCCACTTAGCATGTGCAGTGCCACTGACACTCCTAACAAAATCCAAGATGAGAAGCTCCTGTGACAAATTTGAAGGCCTGGATCATTTCTACTATAGAGAGGCTGAACCTATAGGCTGGTTCAATTTATAAAATATGGAATTTCTAGTGATACTTCATTTTTATGGTTCAGTTCTCCTGTTAATATCATCTTCAGCTTCTGCAGTCGGGGATGGAATGAGGGTAACTTTACTGGTAAGAATGCTTACCAATAAAGTCACTAGGGCAGTCGCTAGAACCTAGCGGCTAGGGTTGCCACCTGCCCAGTATTTTACAGGCTTGGCCGGTAAAAATTTTGCTTGATGCCAATGTTATTTATAGGAAAAAAACATAAAAATATAGGACAGCCCATATTTTTTTCCAGAAAAGGTGGCAACCCTATTGGTGGCCTAGGGGTGCCGAAGAAGGAAATCTGGGCCTATTTGGGGTGATGGCTAAGGCCCTACCTATGGGCATAAATATGCAAGAGAGCATGGGGTGTGCATGTACTGAGCATGTGGCAATTGTGTGAGAGAAAGGCGGCACTTGGTAATAATCTGGCACTGCCTCATAAACAAGGTGAAGAGTAAAACTGTCCAAAACCCTTCCCTTGTATCCACTGGCTGACTCATCCCTGTGTCCCTGAGAACTTTCACTGTGTCCTTATATTCACTTTAATAAACACAGAATATTGTACATGAGCAGAATAGGGAGGGGACGCACAAACACACACACAATAGCCTGCGAGTAACACAATTACAGCAATAATCTTTCCCTTATCCTTTACTCCTTCCTGCGTTATACTGATAATTCTATTTCCCCAAAGGTAGGATTGGATTTTATTTCATAGGACCTTTATCAATGGACTTTTCAGGACGCGGCTGATTTCATTTGGCTCCCAGTAATGTATTTATATAGAGCATTTCCCAAAACAACAGGAGTTTGTCTTGTTGCTAGTATCCCAGGGGGGGCCGGGGGCGTATGAAAGCAGGAGATTTGCTTGTGATCATTGCTTATTGAGAAAGCCTGTTCACTAGGGGCTGGAAGTGCAAGCTCAGCGCCGCTTAATGTGCCGACTCAGCACAAACCCCCTCTACTTGATACAACATTCAGGAAATCTGGATATTCAAGACTGGCCATGCCAATTAAAGGCGAAACATAGTCTATTTAAATGTAGCCATTCCTTTACGTTATGTCTATAAATGTTGAGTAATATATTGGTATGGGTCCTTGTACACAAAAGTGCTTATTCTTCTGGATATTTCCATTTATTCATGTACGAGGGAGCAGCACCATTATTAGGAAAATAGTACAATGCACTTTAAGGGTTAGGCATCTCCTGTTTTAGGCAATCTGTGCATCTGTACCCAATTTGCAAAATTAGTATGTGCTAAATAGATTTATAGCTCATGGACTACCCAACAGACCCCTTATAGACCAGCCATTAGTTTGTCATACAAATCTGTTACTTGGTGCAACTTTGATGTACCTATAAGAAAGTATCTCCTGCTGAGTCTGCTTCCTCTATAGTTGTAAAGAATCAGGGATGCATCAGATTGGTGGGGATTACTTGAATGGGAAGTAGGTGGGCACAAAGTAGAGAGAGCCATTCTCCCAGTACCTTCAAAGATTTTTTTCATTGGGGGGGTCCAGCACACACCACTGAACATTGCTATAGGCCTTGCCATTTTCAGAACTAGTAAAAGACCTGCAACCGCTTTATCTGCAACTAGATCCACAACCCGCTGACCACCATTTAAAGGAATAGTTCAGTGTGAATAGACAGACTGTGCAAAATAAAAAAATGTAAAAAAAACTAAATAGTTAGGCAAAAATGTAATATATAAAGGCTGGAGTGAACAGATATCTAATAAAACAGCCAGAATCCAACTTCCTGCTTTTCAGCTCTCTAACTCTGAGTTAGTCAGCGACTTGAAGGGGGGCCACATGGTACATTTCTGTTCAGTGAGTTTGTAATTGATCCTCAGCATTCAGCTCAGATTCAAAAGCAACAGATATGTCCCATGTGCCCCCCCCCCTCAAGTCTCTGATTGGTTACTGCCTCGTAACCAGTCAGTGTAAACCAAGAGAGCTGAAAAGCAGGAAGTAGTGTTCATACTGACATGTTATACATCAAATCACTCCAGCCTTTATACATTACATTTTTGCCTAACTAACTATATTAGAAACATTTTTTTATTTTGCGCAGCCTGTCTATTTACCCAGTTTTTATTTTTACACTGTACAATTCCTTTAACAGGAAGTGTTCGAATCAAAATTAGCAGTACAGATGTGTATGTGTGTTTTTATTTAAAAAAAAAATCTAGCAGAAATCAGCTCTTTTCCAGGTCTATCAACAAAAAACTTACTGCTTTTGGTACAATGGATACACAAACTTAATTGCCCAACCCTGCCATCTAGTGTCTATATGGAAGAAATGCAAGCTTGTCTCAAGCTCCTCATCCTCGTTTATTTATATAGCACCAGCATGTTACACATCGCGTTAAATTAACAACAGTGGCGTAACTATAGAGGAAGCAGACCCCGCGGTCAATGGGGGGCTGCGGATTCGGTTTCCTCTATAGTGTTAAAATCCCCCCTTTGACCAACAGAGTGGGAGATACCATGCACACTGGGTCCCTTTACATTTTTTTTTCGACTGGGAGAGCCCAGCTTGATCTTGTTTCAATGCTGATTAACAAGCAGGGGTCTCGCAGTAATTTAAAAGGATATTGTCACGGGAAAACTTTATATTCAAAACGCATCAGTTTATAGTGCTGCTCTAGCATAATTCTGCACTGAAATCCATTTCTCAAAAGAGCAAACAGATTTTTTTATATTCAATTTTGAAATCTGACATGGGGCTGGACATATTGTCAGTTTACCAGCTGCCCCTGGTCATGTGACTTGTGCTCTGATAAACTTCAGTCACTCTTTACTGCTGTACTGCAAGTTGCAGTGATACCACCCCCTCTCGCCCCCCCCCCTCTCCAGCAGCCTAACAAAAGAACAATGGGAAGGTAACCAGACAGCAGCTCCCTAACACAAGATAACAGCTGCCTGGTAGATCTAAGAACAGTACTCAATAGTAAAATCCAGGTCCCACTGAGACACATTCAGTTACATTAACGGAACAGTTCAATGTGAAAATAAAAACTGTGTAATAAGAAATATTTCCCCTTCCCCCCTAATTTGCATATGCATATGCAAATTAGGATTCAGTACGGTATTCGGCCGAATCTTTCGCAAAGGATTTGGGGGTTTGGCCGAATCCAAAAAAGTGGATTTGGTGCATCCCTAACCGATATACATATATAATTTTTATACAACGCACCACTATCTTGTGGAAAATGTACAATTTACACTTCTTAAAAGAACAGTAACTCCAAAAAATGCAAGTTGTTTAAAAGTAATTAATTTATATAATATACTGTTGCCCTGTACTGGTAAAAGCTTTGTTTTTGCTTCAGAAAGACTCACTGCTATCTTTCTCAACATCACTGAGAAGGACAGAAAACCTTAGGCAATCCCTTACAAACACTTACATACTTATTGCAGAACGAGGGTGGAAGACAAGATTGCCTCTGGGCTGTTGTGAATATTGGTCCAATATAGATCTTCTGATGAAGGTGATTAACCATGAAACCTCTGAATAGTGAGTCAATAAAAATCAATGACACTGATCCCTGAGAAAAAGTCGGAGTTAACAACTACACGGTCCGACTGTCAGATGAAAACACTGCTTTGTGCGTACACATCCGACAGTCATGCGTGTTGGATGTAATGTAGTTGTTACCTCCGACTTTTCATTCAGTCCAATTTTATCTTCATGCGTACGACTCCATCCAACTTGTCACGTACGTTTTGTCGGTGGGCGTCGATCAGATGGAAAACCGAGGGCGAGTAAATCTCTTGTAGGAAGACATTTGGGGGGTTATATATTAAAGGTCGAGTTGTGTTTTTTCCCAAAAAAATTGAATAGTTTCAGTAAAAAAAATGTAGGGATAAAAAAAAAGTTCAAATTATCTAGATTTATTATACCTAGAAGCTGCAAAACTCTTGGATCAGAAAATACTCCAGCTAAAACCTGTCGAGGTCATGTAGAAGGGATACTGTCATGGGAAAATAATGTTTTTTTCAAAACACATCAGTTAATAGTGCTGCTTCAGAAGACTTCTGCACTCAAATACATTTCTCAAAAGAGCAGATTTTGAAATCTGACATATTGTCAGTTTCCCAGCTGTCCCCAGTCATGTGACTTGTAATCTGATAAACTTCAGTCACTCTTTACTGCTGTACTGCAAGTTGGAGTGATATCACCCCCTCATTTCCACCCCCCAGCAGCCTAACAACAGAACAAAGGTAACCAGATAGCAGCTCCCAAACACAAGATAACAGCTGCCTGGTAGAACAGCACTCAATCGTGAAATCCAGGTCCCACTGAGACACATTCAGTTACATTGAGTAGGAGAAACAACATCCTGCCAGAAAGCAGTTCCATCCTAAAGTGCTGGCTCTTTCTGAAATCACATGACCAGGCAAAATGACCTGAGATGCACCTACACACCAATATTATAACTAAATACACTTTGGGTAGGACTACACAAGCATTTTTGTCGCGATCCGATGCGCTGCAACAAAACGCATGCGACAAAAAAAGGTAAGTAATAGAATTTCGCATGGTGTCGGATCGCGACAAAAACGCTTGTGTAGTCCTACCCTTTCTGGTTCAGGAATGACATTTTATATTGTAGAGTGAATTATTTGCAGTGTAAACAGTGTCATTTAGAAATAAAAACGACACCATTGAAATCATGACAGAATCCCTTTAAAACATTTGAAGCTGTTTTTAGCCTCCATGATGTTTGGGTTCCGCGCGAAAGCTTGATGAATTTTTCGCCAAGGTTTTTTCACCGATAACTCGATTAATCCAAGTATTCACCCCGATTGAATTCAATCGAGTTGTGAGTTTATTGGTAGAAAAAAACCTCACAAACTCGACCTTTGATAAATAACCCCCTTGAACTGAGAATGCTTTTTGGCAAAGGCACACCTGAGATGGAGTAAAATCTCCATATCATTTTAATTGTGAGCTCTTGGACCCCCTCAGATCCCTGGACTGCATTAATATACCCTTTGTACAATAGACAGCTGTACTTTTCCAATTCATTCATTGAGATGAACTGAGTGTAATGCTAATAATTAAGCAAGGTTGGCCATCCACCTAGTTAGGTGTAACACTCCATAACAGTCAGTTTAAAGGGATTTTGTTATGGAAAATCATATTTAAAACAAAATAGTTCTGCTCCAGCAGAATTCTGCACTGAAATGCACTTTCCAAAAGAGCAAATCTTGCTTAAAGTTGAGTTAACTTTTAGTATGATGTACAGAGTAATATTCAGTACAAATTGTTTTTATTATTTGTAGTTTTTGACTTATTTAACTTTTTATTGAGCAGTTTTGCATTTTCAGTAGTATGGTTGCTAGGGTCCTGATTACCCTAGCAACAAAGCACTTGAGCATTTGAATAAGAGACTGGAATATGAATAGGAGAGGCCTGAATAGAAAGATGAGTAATAAAAATAGCAATAACAATACATTTGTAGCCTTACAGAGCATTTTTTTAGATGGGGTCAGTGACCCCTATTTGAAAGCTAGATAATCAGAAGAAGGCAAATAATTAAAACATGATTTAAATAAATAATAAAAACCAACTGAAAAGTTGCTTGGAATTTGCCATTCTTTTACATACTAAAAGTCAACCTAAAGATGATCCACCTCTGTCCCTCCAAAAGTATAGCCACTGATATTAACCATTCAGCCATGTTTCAGCAACACCAACCACACCATTTCCCACTAGTGCCAGCACCTCCAGCTCAACCAGTCAGACTCCTTGCATTTTTAATCATACATTTAATACTGGAACCAGTGTGAGAATTTTGTTAATACAACATGTGGTGCTCCCTCTCCTTAACAGTACCCCCAACCAAATCTCATTCCCCATTTTCCCTTCCTTTGCCCACTACTTTATCTAATCTGTCTTCCACGGAATCTTTTACTGAACCCTCCCCCCTAACACCTAGTTTAAAATCTCCTCCAACCTTCTAGCCATCTTCTCCCCCAAAACAGCTGCAACATCATCATTGAGGTGCAGCCCATACATAGCAAAGAGCCTGTAGCCTATTGAGCAATCAGCCCAGTTCCCCAAATCCCTCTCCCCGCTACCAATCTCTAAGCCACGTTTTAATCTCCCTAAACTTCCACTGTCTTCTTAGCATTGCTCGTGGCACAGGTTATATCTCTGAGATTATTACCTTGGATGTCCTCGTCCTCAACTTTACACCTAGTTTTTTAAAGTCATTCTTGAGGACCTCCTCTAAGTTTGTCATTGGTACATATGTGTACCCCAACCTCCGGGTCTTCCCCAGTCCCCCAATAATCTCTACTCATTCCCCCACATGCCGAACTCTTAGCACCAGGGAAGCAGCAGACATTTCCACCACATGCTGAACCCTAGCACGAGGCAAGCAGCAGACTGTTCCACCACATGCTGAACCCTAGCACCAGGCAAGCAGCAGACTGTTCCACCACATGCTGAACCCTAGCACCAGGCAAGCAGCAGAATGTTCCACCACATGCCGAACCCTAGCACCAGGCAAGCAGCAGAATGTTCCACCACATGCCGAACCCTAGCACCAGGCAAGCAGCAGACTGTTCCACCACATGCCAAACCCTAGCACCAGGCAAGCAGCAGACTTCCACCACATGCCGAATCCTAGCACCAGGCAAGCAGCAGACTGTTCCACCACATGCTGAACCCTAGCACCAGGCAAGCAGCAGACTGTTCCACCACATGCCGAACCCTAGCACCAGGCAAGCAGCAGACTGTTCCACCACATGCCGAACCCTAGCACCAGGCAAGCAGCAGACTGTTCCACCACATGCCGAACCCTAGCACCAGGCAAGCAGCAGACTGTTCCACCACATGCTGAACCCTAGCACCAGGCAAGCAGCAGACTGTTCCACCACATGCTGAACCCTAGCACCAGGCAAGCAGCAGACTGTTCCACCACATGCTGAACCCTAGCACCAGGCAAGCAGCAGACTGTTCCACCACATGCTGAACCCTAGCACCAGGCAAGCAGCAGACTGTTCCACCACATGCTGAACCCTAGCACCAGGCAAGCAGCAGACTCTTCCACCACATGCTGAACCCTAGCACCAGGCAAGCAGCAGACTGTTCGGCATGCAAGGTCCGTGCGGCAGATTACTCTATCCACCTTTCTTGAATCCTCAATAACTATAGCCTGCCTTACCTTCCTCGTACCCCCCCCCACCCGTATTAGAGACGCTGCCCCCAGGGTGCTCTGAGAGTCAGTCTGCTCCATATATGCTATTTCAGAGCTGTCCCCCCCCCAGCTTATTGAATAGTGCTCCAAATCATGTTACTGCTTCTGGTAAAGAAAAAAAAGCAACAAACAATAAAATACATTTTAATAAATATTTTATTTAAAGTTTTACATTAAAGAAAAAACAAAAACTTAATTACAAAGAGAAACAGGAAGGCTAATAGTACAGCGGGCACAAAGCTGAACATGCCAATTTCTTCTGACTTCAGTGGCACGTGGGTAATACCACTAATACAGGTGGTTCAAGAACTCTAATTGGCAAGTACCACTGGTGCCACCCCTTCTTCTCCGACTAAAATCTGGCAGTGCCATAAATTGGTCATATAATTTTTGAGCATGGACCAACTATGCCTTATTCCCGTGTTCCTCAGCCGAGTTTTAGCAATTCAGCTTTTGTCTAGGAAAATGCTCTCCCTACATACTATATGCTGTAGTATGGGACATTTTCTTTAAAGTAGCCATGGCCTCCTCTTGTTGATACTTAAGTCTGTTATTTGCTTCTTAGCATCAGACTATTTTGTCTAAATTCCTCTTCATCATTTTCTATTTGTCTGTTCATTTCACTGATCATTTCCTCTAGACCATTGATGTATTTTTCTGTATATTGTATCTCTTCCTTGTTATTTCCGCCAAACATGGCACTAAGGGTCAACTCTCCATTCATTATCTGGCTCCACTTGTCAATGTGAGCAACCGATATGAAAACAAAGATGCTTAAGATGAGCAGAAGTTTCCATGTTCTAGTAAAAGATACGCGGCTGTTTTCTTTTTTCAAGAGATTCGATGGAGAGTCTGTACCAATAGGTTTGTTTCCCAGAATGTTGTGTGGGAGCCTCAAGATCTTGTAGTCGGTGCAAGATTCAGATGATTTTTTCGCTTTCGACCCATTTTTTTCATTATCCCGTCTTTCCTGGATTCGGACACTTACTCGTAATTTCTTTTTTCAAATTCGACCTTTGATAAATAACTCCCTTAAAGTATGGAAAACCCCAGGTCCCGAGCATTCTGGGTAACAGGTGCCATACTTGTATAGAGTTAGAGCAGCCACTTTTGCATCTCTTCATATACATCACTTCCTCCGTGCTAATAACCCACATATATGCTTTTTTCATGACCAAAATTCTCTATCAAAGTTTCGCCAACTACAGTTATAGGGTTATGGTTGGATGTTGGTAAGACTGGGGAAGTACACACCTACTCTGCTCCTATGGATTCCCTGTCCTGGAACCAGGGTCCTACAGTGGCAACATTTTGCAGGTTATGGTTGGGTGCAGGTTAGTTTGCGGGATAGGGTCGGTTGCGGGTTGAGTTTTTCCTGACCCGCATATCACTAGAGGCAACCCTAGCCTTGGGTATCAAATCTACTTGGCCCAGTTCTTATCTGGGGCACTTGACAGAATATTGAGGAATAGAGGATTGGGCAAAATTGTGGAGAAGGGGATAGCATGTAGAATGGGAAGAGCCAGGGGATAGACCAGCAACAAGGGGAAAGCATATGGAATGGGACGACAGGAGGATAATGCATGGGAGAGTATAACAGATGAAGTAGAGAGAAAAGGAGCAAATAGAATGGGTAGAGAGAATTGAAGAAGGAAGAGAGCAGCAGAAGAATGGTGAGCAATAAGAGAAGAATAGCAGTGACAGATAAAAAAGAAGCAGAATGCAAGAAGGCACAAGTGCAAAGAAGGAGAGAAGATAAACAGATAACTGAAGAGATGGGGAGAAGATAAGAAAGAATAATGAAGGACAAAGAGAAAATGGTTTCAAAGAATAACAGAATGGGAGTAGGAAGCGAGGGAAAATAGGAAGTGAAGGAGTGAGGAGAAGTTATATGGATTGAGAAGGGGTGGAGAACATAATGTAAGTGGGTGAATGAGAAAAGCAGAAGGGAAAAGGGACAGATAGTAGAACAGAATTAACAACTAGTTGACTAAGAACCCCTGGGAGACTGCTGCTAAGACCACTCTTCAGTGAACAGGGTCATCCCTGACAACCCAGGTCTTCAAAGATGCCCTTTTGGGACCCAGGAACTTTGTACGGCAAGGATGGCAGGGAACTAGAACACTTCAGAGATAAACATGGTACAGGCAAGGAGTAGGCAAAATCGTAGTCAGGGCCAGGCAAGGATCAAGGTCAGGAAACAGGCAGGAGTCATAAACCAGAACAGCAATCAAACAAGGCTTAGGCAGGAACTGATGACACAGAAGTCAACTTGGGCAAGGAGGAGTAAGAGAGGGAGCTATTTAAAGGGCAAGGGACCAATGGGAAGGGGCAAGGCATGATTGACAAGGAGGGGGGGAACCAATGAGAAACACGGTACTAATGTTTACAATCAGAATACAGAGGCAAGAAGATGCAGGCGACCAGCAGAGCCGCTGTGTAGACAGCCATTTAAGCCATCTTCTTCCTGCTGTGAACGGCGTTTTGGCGCATGTGCAGTAGGATCATTTCGCCGGTATGGATCTACTGCGCATGAGCCAAAAGTCACTCGCATGCGCAGTAGATCATACCGGCGAAATGATCCTACTGCGCATGCGCCGTTCAAAGCAGGAAGAAGATCGCGTGGAAGAAGATGTCGTCTGTGAACTCCCTGGACTGGACCTGCGCAGAAGGGTAAGTAACAAGTTAGGGGCATTTGCCCAGCGGGACAGGTAGGCCAGGGGGGAGGAGGGAGGGTGGGCAACAAACGGGAGGGGGGGTGGGGTGTTTTGCGCCGACTAGGTTTCCTTCCCCTTTAAAGCGGAGGGTCTGGGTCTGCTGCACCTGGACCACTTGTTATCGACATTGGCACTGTGGCGCCTTATTCCGGGAATGCGCCGAAAGTCACAAAGTTTCTGAAAAAGAAATGGAAACTTTGTGTCTTTCAGTTGACTGCACAGTAGCTCCGTACCGGCAAATGCTCCTACTGCGCATGCGCCACCAAATGCCGATGACTACAGGAAGAAGAGCGCTCGGGAGAAGATGGCTGCGTGAATTGCACTGGAGAGGACCTAGAAAAAGGGGTAAGTAACAAGTTAGGGTAATTTGCACGGGGGGAGGTAGGACGAGGGGCCTACTCAGGGGAGGGGGGAGGGATTTTTGCACCTAGGGGGTTGAATTCTCCTTTAAATGGAGAAATCTTGTGCTGTTGGGTGAGCCAGTCCCAGAAGACAATTAAAGGGGATGTTCACCTTTAAGATAACTGTTACTATGATGTAGAGAGGGATATTCTGAGACAATTTGCAATTTTCATTTTTTATTATTTGTGGTTTTTGAGTTATTTAGCTTTTTATTCAGCAGCTCTCCAGTTTGCAATATCACATCTGGTTACTAGGGGCCAAATTACCCTAGCAACTATGCATTCATTTTTGGTTTCCTTGTTTGTGTGATGAAAAGTCACTTAATTTTTTAAATTCAATTTGGCCAGGCACTTGCATTCGGCCCAATCCCAGTCCTGCTGAAAAAGACTGAAGCTTGGCCAAATCCCAAACCAGATCCTGGATTCAGTGAATCCCTAATAATAATCCAATAGAATAGCACTGAACATTGTTGACCCCAGACAGGAAAATAACTGTGTGAATAGAAGATAGAGAAAGCTTGTGCTGTTGGGTGAGCCAGTCCCAGAAGACAATTAAAGGGGATGTTCACCTTTAAGATAACTGTTACTATGATGTAGAGAATGATATTCTGAGACAATTTGTGATTGGTTTTCATTTTTTATTATTTGTGGCTTTTGAGTTATTTAGCCTTTTGTTCAGCAGCTCTCTATTTTATATTTTCAGCCATCTGGTTGCTAGGGTCCAAATTCCCCTAGCAACCATGCATTTGAATAAGAGACTGGAATATGAATAGACCTGAATAGAAAGATGAGTAATAAAAAGTAACAATTAAATAACAATACATTTGTAGCCTTACAGAGCATTTGTTTTAAGATGGGGTCAGCGACTCCCATATGAAAGCTGGAAAGAGTTAGAAGAAAAATAACTATAAAATGATACAAAATAAATAATGAAGGCCAATAGAAAAGTCGCTTAGAATTGGCCATTCTATGACATACTTAAAGTGATTAACGTGTGGCTATATAGCTCACGGTTCTGTTAAGTTTTGTTACGGCACAAAGCGCCGATGACGAGCAGATATAAATGGTACATCGTCTTTAAGTTTAATCACTTCAAGCCCTCAAGCTCAGATAAACACAGTCCGCGGGAAAGCCAAAGTTTAGCGCTTTCATGCTATGCCCACACATAACATGGCAGCCAGCCTACTTCCGGCGAGACTTCACATATGGGAATAAAAAGTAGACTAGCGCCAGTCTTTACTGTTGAAAAGTAACCAAAACCCGCCGGGTCTGCTCCGCCCCTTCTCCTTATTTTTATTACAAGCGAAAGAGCAATAAGCCCCGCCCAGCAACAGCCGCTTTTCCTTTTTTCCCGAGCCAAAGCCCCGCCCCCGTAGCGTGACGCTGCGCATTCCGTCCAATACGGCGTGTTCCCGCCCCTTGACGTTGCGTGTCACGCCCCCAGCCTCTCTCCGCCGGCCGTTTTCCCCTCAGTTCATGTCGCGCAAAAGAAAGAGGAAAAAAAAAGGGAAAGCAGCTAGAGAAGCGAGAGGCGGGAACTCGGCGTATTCCCTCCCACACACCGTGCCTTACACCATGGAGCCATAACGGACTGACTGGCCGTCTCTGAGGGCTTCTGTGCGGAGCGAGGGGGGCGGGACTGGCTACGTTACCCCCTGTGTCTGGAACTTTATTCTCCCCTCACACTTCGCTGTTGAAGCCGCAGACATGTACTCCGGGGCCGGGCCGGGTGAGTAAGCGCTGTTTATCCCAATGGAGGGGCAGAGTCAGGGCCCAGGAATCCCTGTGGGCAGAGCGAGGCTGGTAACGGCGCGAGGACTGGCTGGTCACGTGGGTGCACGAGTGGGGCTCATTCCAACTTGTGTCCTCACCTGTTATTGCATTGCCTGATGGGAGCTGTAGTTCAGCAACAACTGCTGACACGGGGGACTATCTGTGATATTCTAAGGCAGTTTGTCTTCATTGTTATTATCTTCTAAGTGTTTTATTGCTGCCTTACCCCAGCCTACAGTTCACAGTACTGCTTGTTGCCAGGGATGCCTACCTAGCAACCTGAAAACACTCCCAAGGCTAGATCTGAATGATTCCATTTTATCTCATCTCCTTCTGTTGGGTTTCTCCTGTTTACTATCCGTCTGACATTCAGACTGCTGTGTGGATGCTAGGGTAAGTGCCACCCTAGTGACCGACCAAATTCCTAGGTAGGTAAGGGCAGAACTAAAGCTTAAATCATTGAAAAAGCATGAAAACTGTAGACCAACTGTAAGCTGTGTTGGGACACCATTGTCTGCTTTGCACTAAAGTCAATTTTATGGTGATTTGTTGCTTTAAAGGAGAAGGAAAGCTACCAAAGCAGTTTATTGTCTTTAGCCACAATAGTGCAAGCTATAACACTATATTTATTCTGCAGAATGCTTTACCATACCGGAGTAATCAAATCTAGAAGCTCTCTCTGTTTGTTTAGGATAGCAGTTGCCATATTAGCTTGGGGTGACATCACTTCCGGAGTCTGCCTGCTCACTCATAGCTCAAATTACTGCTGTGAGGAGAGAGGAGCAAACTGAGCATGCTCAAGCCCAAGCCCTGGAGGTTTAAGCTGAAAACAGGAAGTCTGATACAGAAGCCCATGAGTACACAATAGAAGGAAAGAAATGTGCTGTTTCTTTTGTCTGAGTCTGAGTGTATTTATATAGACCTTTATAAATAGACCTCATAAATCTTACTTAATTTTAGCCTTTCCTTCTTTAAAATGTAATGTTCCTCTAATGTTTCAGGCTAATCTTTGTAATCCAGGTGCCTTCTCCAAGATGTGGCAATTTGTTACATTAGCTAATACATTTCTCTGCAGCATCTATGCAACATTGGCAACTATTGTATAACTTATATAGTGAATAAAGTAGCTCCTCTTGTAAAATATAAGGATATTATAAGTTACCAATGAGTTCCATGACCATATAAAAGCATGGAACTCTGAGATGACTTCTATCTTTATATTTTGCTACAGGATGTACTTTATTATAATACACAAGTTTCAGGGAGTCATGTGACAGAAATTACACCACTAAGCTCTGATTATAACCAATGACATCGATAAGCACGTTTATATAGTGAATAAAGTACCCCCTCTTGTAAAATATAAGGATATTATAAGTTACCGAGGAGTTTCATGACCATATAAAAGTACGAAGCCGAAGACCCTGAGGTCACGGAACTCCGAGGTAACTTCTAATATCCTCATATTTTGCAACTGGGGGTACTTTATTTATTATAATACACAAATTTCAGTGAGTCATGTGACAGAAATGACATCAGAACTCACTTTTTATAACTGATGACATCAGAACTCACAGTTTATAAGGATATAATTCATGGCTTTTGTGTATTATAACAGGCTAATGTCAGATGAGGCCGTGACTTCTCTCCTGCATTTTCTCTCCACTGTGGTGCATGAGCTTCTCTCCCTTTTCCAGAGAAAATGCAAGCGGAGAGAAGCCGTGGCCCTGCATTGCCTGACAATTTAGCCTAAAGGAACGCTTACCCTGCTGAACATAATTCATAATATAAAAAAGTACAACTAATGTATCAAATTAAACCAGTTTACAGAAAAAAACTATTTATTACTGGTGCATTATCGGAAGGTGAACAACATCTTTAAAGAGCACTTTTGAGGGCAGCACACTCTGATTGGGAATGAAAACACTAAAGTGACTATAATTTTTTCAAATTAGCATATTCCTCCTACTTATATACATTATATTAATCTCTCTTAATATCTCATCAAAATGGCATTGGTTGATCTTTGTTTTGCTTAATGCATTGTCATGTTTTCAGAGCTATATGCCAAATAGAGGCTTAGTATTTGCATAACTGTATTTTACGATTGTATAATGTACTAAGACTTGAGGAGAAGCCCAGTTTCATGTTGAAGGAAGTTATGGTCTTCTCTGTGGCTGAGGCCTAGCCCACAAACTACTCTCTATAAGATTCATACAAAGGGATGTGATACACGTATAAACCTAATTTTCTGATATAGCACTATGTTGCCGGCTTGCTTTAATGAAGAAGTAATTAAATATAATGTACTGTTGCTCCACATTCGTAAACATTGTGTTTGCTTTAGAAACACTACTATAGTTCATATAAACAAGCTGCTGTGTAGCCATGGGGCAGCCATTCAAGCACAGGATACACAGTAGATAACAGATAAGTACTACTATAGTTTATATAAACAAGCTGCTGTGTAGCCATGGGGGCAGCCATTCAAGCACAGGATACACAGTAGATAACAGATAAGTACTACTATAGTTCATATAAACAAGTTGCTGTGTAGCCATGGGGCAGCCATTCAAGCACAGGATACACAGTAGATAACAGATAAGTACTACTATAGTTCATATAAACAAGCTGCTGTGTAGCCATGGGGCAGCCATTCAAGCACAGGATACACAGTAGATAACAGATAAGTACTACTATAGTTCATATAAACAAGCTGCTGTGGAGCCATGGGGCAGCCATTCAAGCACAGGATACACAGTAGATAACAGATAAGTACTATTATAGTTTATATAAACAAGCAGCTGTGTAGCCATGGGGGCAGCCATTCAAGCACAGGATACACAGTAGATAACAGATAAGTACTACTATAGTTTATATAAACAATCTGCTGTGTAGCCATGGGGCAGCCATTCAAGCACAGGACACACAGTAGATAACAGATAAGTACTACTATAGTTTATATAAATAAGTTGCTGTTTAACCATGGGGGCAGCCATTCAAGCACAGTATACACAGTAGATAACAGATAAGAACTACTATAGTTTATATAAATAAGCTGCTGTGTAGCCATGAGGGAAGCCATTCAAGCTGAAAATGGAATACAATGGGATTCAACAAAGTGCATCTGTTATCTGCTATGTAACCTGAGCCTTTAATGGCTGCCACCATAGCTAGACAACTGCTTGTTTATATGGACTGCAGTAGTGTTTCTGAAGCAAAGACATCAGTTTTACAAGTTCAGGCAAACATAACATATTTTAATTACTTTAATACACTTTTATTTTATGGTGTTACTGTTCATTTAAGATGAGCTAAATCAACATACAGCCCCTGGGAATTCAGCACTGTTGTTCTACCAGGCTTCATGCAACTCTTCAACAAAGTGATTAATTAAAGGCTCCATTAAGCAGTGTCGCTTGCAAAACTATATGCTACAAACAATATTCTGTTATGTGGTAGGATACTTAAAGTAAAGGCATGTGCTGGCCGATACAGGACAAGTGGCCATATGTGCTTTGTTAAAGTACATCAGTCTGGCTTGTCAGTGGTCATCACATGGCAGATCAATAAAAGGGAGCATAAGTGAATGCTGCCTAATGATATAACTCCAAATTAATAGCTCTCATTGATGTCAGAACTATGGGTTTAGATTTCATAAATTCCATAAATATGGGTTGACTTGCCAAAATCTGCAATATTCCAGCTTGGAAATTTAAAAAAAAAAATTAAATTATATTTTCAGTCCTAACAAGTGCATGCCTGACCATATAGTTCAGTGCAGATGTAGAATAGGGTATCCTAATCAGGAGGACTCAGGTTAATGCAGCCTCAGGAATGTCTGTGAATTATTATTTAAATGATTCCGTAAGAGACTGGGCATATTTAGTAGGGCTTGTAGCTGCCATCTGGCTTATTAATCCATATTGAATAAATATTAAAAATAACTTTAATGATAATGAACTTGCCCTTTAACTGTACAGTATTGTTCTTAGTTCAGAATATGAATTGTGTTCCCTTTGCATTCATATACACTGTGCCATTATGTAAAAGGACATCATTTATAGGGGTCTGGTTCACCTTTAAGTTATCTTTTAGTATGTTATAGAATGGGCACTTTTCAGTTGATTTCATTTTGTCTTTATTTTTTTTTTAATTTGGCTGCTTCTTCTGACTCTTTCCATCTTTCAAATGAGGGTCACTGGCCCTATCTAAAAACAAATGCTCTGTAAGGCTACACATTTATTGTTATTACAACTTTTTATTATTCATCTTTCTATTTAGGCCTCTTCCATTCATATTCCAGTCATTTATTAAAATAAGTGCATGGCTGCTAGGAGAATTTGGACCCTAGCAACCTGATTACAGAAAGTGGAAACTTGAGAGCTGCTGAATACAAAGGCTAAGTAACTCAAAAACCACAAATAATAAAAAAAAATAGGGATGCACAGAATCCAGGATTTGGGTCCGGATTCGGCCAGGATTCTGCTTTTTTTTTAGCAGGATTCGGCCGAATCCTTCTGCCCGGCCGAACCAAATCCGAATCCTAATTTGGATATGCAAATTAGGGGCGGGAAGGTTAATTGCTTGACTTTTTGTCACAAAACAAGGAAGTAAAAAATGTTTTCCCACTCCTAATTTGCATATGCAAATTAGGATTTGGTTCGGTATTCGGCCAAATCTTTTGCGAAGGATTCGAGGGTTCAGCCGAATCCAAAATAGTGGATTTGGTGCATTCCTAATAAAAATAGGTATATAGTCTCAGAATGTAACTCTAAATTAACTTTTAAGATGATTCTTATGATTTAAAGGTGAACAACCTTTTTCTTGCAACTGTGAATACTAGGGATGCACCGAATCCAGGATTCGGCCTTTTTAAGCAGGATTCGGATTCGGCCGAATCCTTCTGCCTGTCTGAATCCGAATCCTAATTTGCATATGTAAATTAGGGGTGGGGAGAGAAATCACGTGACTTTTTGTCACAAAACAAGGAAGTAAAAAATGTTTCGTTCGGATTCGGTACGGTATTTGGCCGAATCTTTCACAAAGGATTCGGGGGTTCGGCCGAATCCAAAAAAGTGGATTCGGTGCATCCCTAGTGAATACATATATGTACATGTGCAGGCACTTTATACAAGATAGTTCAGCCACTCGCATAATGTTCAGCTGAAGCAAATAAGAACCTGGGATCAAAATGCCTTTAAAACTCTTTACACCTAAAGGCAAATCATTTTTACCCCAAAGACTGTGTTTTTCCACCAGAAAAATATTCCCTTTGTGCCATTAGGCTAAAGCCTGCAAGTCATTTTCATCTCTGCAATTGTGTGTAGTCTTGTCTTCAGGTTGTTTCAGCTTATGTGACCTTGTTCATAAAGTGCCGATCTAAGTGCAGCAAAAGTTAGGCACCCCCAATTGATCACATGTAATTTCCTGAAACCCTAGGCCATTGCACCTATTAGATGAAAACTGCATCAATCCGGGGATTCTTCCAGCAAGCACCACGGAGCGAATTAAAAGGTGCCAAAAGTTAGGAACCATTAAAAGACCTTTCCTTCTCCTTTAATGCTGAATGATAATGGTCTGCATGCAGGCTGCAAGGCTCTGAAACAATTGGCTGATGATTAGACTGTCTCTAGTGTGTATGACTGTAATAGGAAAAATAGACTGTAAGGTTCATTGGAGCAGGGGCTGATGTGACTCATTAAACACACTCTGTAAAGCTCGCTGGAATGTCTGGTATAAAGGGATGATAATGAGTCTTCTGATTTGTATATCTTTAAGTAAAAGCAACACTTTATATCCCATTTCCTCATTTTGTATGCTATGGTGAATATTTGATTTGCTCCTTTTAGCAGAAGGCATACAGTAACATTTGCAGAATTTCATCAAACATCTTATCTCCATGTAAATTGTTGTATCGGAATGCCTCGACTCTTTCAACCAGGGCTGTGGAGTATATTTATGTGTATATTAATTCTTCGACTCTGACTCCTCGATTTTTAAAGAAACAGGAACACCAGAAACCAAAAGTATATCAAAGTAATTAAAATATAATGTACTGTTGTTCTGCACTGGTAAAAACTGTGCTTGCTTCAGAAAGGCTAGTATAGTTTATTTAAACAAGCTGCTGTGTAGCCATGGAGGCAGCCATTCAATCACATGGTACACAGTAGATAACAGATAAGTACTACTGTAGTTTATATAAGCAAGCTGCTGTGCAGCCATTCAAGCACAGGATACACCGTAGATAACAGATAAGTACTACTATAGTTTATATAAACAAGCTGCTGTGTAGCCATGGGGGCAGCCATTCAAGCACAGGATACACAGTAGATAACAGATAAGTACTACTATAGTTTATATAAACAAACTGCTCTGTAGCCATGGAGCAGCCATTAAAGCTGCTGGGAAAAAAAAGGAGAAAAGGCACAAGTTACATAACCAATAAAACACCATTGTATTGGACAGGGCTCATCTGTTATGTGCTATGTAACCTGTGCCTTTTCTCCTTGTTTCCCAGCAGCTTTAATGGCTGCCTCCATGGCTGCAGAGCAGTTTATGTAAACTATAGAAGTACTAATAGGTTATCTACTATGTATCCTGTGCTTGAATGGCTGCCCCCATGGCTACACAGCAGCTTGTTTATATAAACTATAGTAGTACTTATCTGTTATCTACTATGTATCCTATGCTTGAATGGCTGCCCCCATGGCTACACAGCAGCTTGTTTATATAAATTATACTAGTCTTTCTGAAGCAAACGCATAGCTTTTGGCAATGCTTGCTAACAGTATATTATATATTAATTACTTTAAAAGACTTTAATTTTTTGGTTTTCCTGTTCCTAATATAATTTTCATGTTGATTAAAACATGAAAGGCATTTTATCACTGTCAAAGCTCAAAGATAAAACCATATCCTTTTGTTATTCTAAATTCAACGTTAAACTACATAAACCAAACTTCTATATTAAATGAACCTGGCATATATCTGTAGAATAGCTGTTAAATACAATCCAAAATTAACTAAAGTATTGTTTTTAGATACAGAGTTGCTTCTGCCATATCCTCCTGCACAGAAGCTCATAAAATCTAATTTAATTATTTTCAGTGCTTGTATTAAAAGTGTTAGGAGTCTGACTCCAGATACTCAAAATTGCTCCAGACTCCTCAGCTCTGCTCCAAAGCTCACCCAAGAAGTCCTCTTAGTACTTGATCCTATGGGTGGTGAGAGAGCACAACAAACAGATTGCCATTAGTGAAAACTTTTAATTTTGCTCTAAAGTTTTCAAGTTTCTAGGCTTAATAAATAGGACCTGGAACTTTAAACATGCAGTACAATAAAAGTCTGCAACCTATTTATGCTCTCCCGGCACCCTCACTGAGTATATAAGAAATTTGCAAAATGTAAACATGTTGAAGGGATTCTGTCATGATTTTTATGATGTAGATGTTATTTCTAAATTACACTTACACTGCAAATAATTCACTCAATATAACATGTCATTCCTGAACCAGCAAGTGTATTTTTGTTTTTTTTTTTTAAAAGGTTTTTATTTTGCATTTTAAACAAAAAACAAACAATAAACAGCACATATATGCTTTACACTTATTCAGCTCTGTTAACAAGTACTCGTAGTAATAGCAATGGTTCGCAGAAATAAATATCCAATAACCTCAATTACAGCAGAGTATCTCTCATAAATCAATCATCAGGAGGGGATGCATGGGGGTTGACGTTTACCCAAGGGTCCCATATTTTCCCAAATTTCCCAGGCGTCCTCCTAGCATTGTACGTCAGTTTAATTAAGGGTAATGTACCATTGGTATTTTTGTTTTTACTTATAATATTGGTGTATAGGTGCATCTCAGCTCATTTTGCCTGGTCATGTGCTTTCAGAAAGAGCCAGCACTTTAGGATGGAACTGCTTTCTGGCAGGCTGTTGTTTCTCCTACTCAATGTCACTGAATGTGTCACAGTGGGACCTGGATTTTACTATTGAGTGTTTTTCTTAGATCTACCAGGCAGCTGTTATCTTGTGTTTGGGAGCTGCTATCTGGTTACCTTCCCATTGTTCTATTGTTAGGCTGCTGGCGGTGGGGGGGGTTGATATCACTCCAACTTGCTGTACAGCAGTAAAGAGTGACTGAACTCCTCTGGATCAACTAGCAGTTAGGCATGTTAAAAAAAAAAAAAAAAAAGTTAAAAGGTTGAACTTGATGGACGTATGTCTTTTTTTTCAACCTAACTTACTATGTTACTTTGTAACTTTACCAGAGCACAAGTCGCATGACTGGGGGCAGCTGGGAAACTGACAATATGTCTAGCCCCATGTCAGATTTCAACATTAAATATAAAAAAAAATCTGTTTGCTCTTTTGTGAAATGTATTTCAGTGCAGAATTCTGCTGGAGCAGCACTATTAACTGATGTGTTTTGAAAAAAAAACATATTTTCCCATGACAGTATCCCTTTAAGTGTTTTATGAGAGTCTTCAAAGAAAATTTGGTGGGAGTCTTCAAAAAAAATAAAAAAAATCTGTTATTCGGTGTTTTAATCTTTCTCGTTGTTGTTTCTCTTTCTTTGCATTTTTTTCTTTACTGAACCCACCACCCCTGATAATGCCACTTCACCTTGACTTTCTCTTTACTTTTTCTGTTACTATGTCACACATAGAGGCCAAGTTATCAAAGGTCAAATTGTTTTTTAATTAGAATATACTCACAATTGGACCTGGAGGTTATTTAAGAAAAAAATGTAATTTTAATTTCTAATATTCGATCGACTGGTTCCGACCCAAAAATTCATCATATTAGATTTGTATTTGATTCATATGAATCAAATTATTTTCCGAAAAAAATAAAACTTGAATGTCTAATATGCTATTAACATCTCCAAATAGCTCAACAGCCCTTGTCTTGTACATGAACTTGGCAGGTTTTAGGCAGAGAATATGTATCCATGGTCAAGGTGTGATCTCACATTCAAATTTACATTCAAATAGGGGGATTGAAATTTAAATGTGTGAATTTTGAAACTCGAAAATTCAAATTTACTTTTTGACCCTTGATAAATCTGCCCCATAGTGTTCACTGGGCCGGCTGAGAAAATGCCAACACCAACTGCCACCTCATACACAGCGTGGATAGTAATCTGTCACTGCTTACAAACACGGGTGGTTTGGAGCAGTATTGTTGTTTTTTTGTTTTTAATGGTGGTGAAAAACCCATGTATGACATTTCAGTAAATTTCTGGGTATTGTTAAAAGAAATACTTTGCCAAATATTTTTCATTTGGTTTCCGAGTAATGTAAAGTGATGACTGACCCTGTGATGATCCAAATGCTAGATTGGTAGAGAAAAGGCAACTGAAATAACAGTTAAATAACTAGTTTGTCACAGAGCACATTGACTGGAGAAATGGAGAAGGGGAAAAAGTAAATAATTCAGAAACCACAAAATAAACAAACCGGAATTTACTGTCATTTCTCCTGTGGTCATTTTGTTATTGCTAGATTTTACTGGAAAATAGAATCGGAATTTTGTTTCGACCCCAAAATAAAAAATCGCTTAATAACAGCAAGCACAATGCTGAGCAACTTTGCAATATACATTCATCAACAATGTCCTATGTTTTTTTGTTATTTTAATACCCATGATTTTACCCGCAGGTCGGGTGGGTTCGGGCCAACCTCGCACTCTTCTTCGCGGGTCGGTGCAGGTTGAGCTCTTCTCCTGCACTGCCCGTCCGCCACCGTCAGATGCCGGCTTACGACTTACGGGTTCGTCTTTTATAGATGCTGCGTCTGCTTGCCCCGCCCCTTTTGTGACGTAATTGTCGGGTCAGTGCGGGTCTATAAAAGCAACCCGGAAGTCTGATGCGGGCTAAGGTAGGGCAGGTTAGGGTCGGGTGCTGGTAATCCCGACCCGCAAATCACTACTGGGGAACTAAGACTTTTGCAACATTGTTTAAAAAATAACAAGCAGGAGTTAAGCAATGCAGCTTTCAAGGAAAAGGAACATCTAAAAATTTAATTGTTTTAAAGTAATAAAAAATATTATGTAGTGTTGCCCTGCACTGGTAAAACTGATCTGTCTGCTTTATATAAGCTGCTGTGTAGCAATGGGGGCAGCCATTCAAAGGAAAAAAGGCTCATGTTACACAAGCAGATAAGCTCTGTAGAACATAATGGTGTTATCTGTTATCCACCATTTTTTTTAAAAAAAATCGTTGGTATAGAACAAAAAAAATATCACAAAGACAAATGAAACCTTTAAATCACTAAGTCTTTATTAAGAAATAACTTACCGAAACTTTGCTTGCGCTCCTCTTCAGAAAAGGTGACACAGTGACGATCCATCATGCGGCGCTCGATTTCTCCTCCCTGTCTTATGTCATAAGGAAGACAGGGAGGAGAAATCGATTGCTGCACGATGGATCTCCTTTTCTGAAGAGGAATGCAAGCGGCGTTTGGGTAATTTATAGCTTAATAAAGACTTCGCGATTTAAAGGTTTCATTTGTTTTTGGGTTTTTTCCGTTTTATACTAATGAATTAAAACTGTGCCATATAGCCTTTTTTCAATTTCCACCATTGCTACACAGCAGCTTGTTTATATGAACTAGAGATGCATCGAATCCACTTTTTTGGATTCGGCCGAACCCCCGAATCCTTCACGAAGGATTCGGCCGAATACCGAACCAAATACGAACCCTAATTTGCATATGCAATTAGGGGTGGGAAGGGGAAAACATTTTTTACTTCCTTGTTTTCTGACAAAAAGTCACGCAATTTCCCTCCCTGCCCCTAATTTGCATATGCAAATTAAGATTCGGATTCGGTCCGGCTGGACAGAAGGATTCGGCCGAATCTAAATCCTGCTGAAAAAGGCCGAATCCCGAACCGAATCCTGGATTCGGTGCATCCCTAATATGAACTATAGTAGTGTTCTGAAGCAAACACATTAGTTTTACCAGTGCAGCGCAACACTACATGATATTTTCATTGCTTTAAAAAAATATATATTTTTTGGTGTTACTGTCTGGGATGGCAGTGGATGTGATTTACTACCGCAGGGCTCTGTACTAGGTCCCTTGCTTTTCAACTTGTTTATTAATGACCTGGAGGTGGCCATTGAAAGTAATGTTTCTATTTTTGCAGATGATACTAAATTGTGCAGAACTATAGGTTCCATGCAGGATGCTGCCACTTTGCACAGTGATTTGTCTAAACTGGAAAACTGGGCAGAAAACTGGAAAATGAGGTTCAATGTTGATAAATGCAGGTTATGCACTTTGGCAAAAATAATATAAATGCAAGTTATACACTAAATGGCAGTGTGTTGGGAGTTTCCTTAAATGAGAAGGATCTTGGGGTTTTTGTAGATAACAAATTGTCTAATTCTGGGCAGTGTCATTCTGTGGCTATTAAAGCAAATAAAAGTTCTTGTATAAAAAAGGGCATTAACTCAAGGAATTAAAACATAATTATGCCTCTTTATAGGTCCCTGGTGAGGCCTATTGTATCAATTCTAACATCTACCTTTAATGAAACTCTGATTCTGCTCAGCAGGGACAAAGATAACAACTGTATTAACTAAATGTATCAATTTAGAACAATTTAGCGAGTTGGTGACGATTGGACTTTCCCATCTCCCGACCTGCCACTAACCATTTTGATCAAATAAAGTACAAAGAACAGATCAGCCGATGTTCTGCCCCTGACAGCAATCGTACAAAAGTTATATCTGACCAAAGCTAGTGACAGTCTCCCTCTGAAAATCGTACGATCGGCAATACACGCAGAGAAATTACCCGCAGCCGACAGAAATCTTTTAACCTGTCCGAACGTCCAACGACGATCTCCGACGGACGAAAAATGTCGAGACTCTCCACGCGGTCCGAAAATCGTACGAATCCTCGATTCGTATGATCAGATCTTTGCGTCTATGGCCATCTTTACACTTCAATAATAGAAAAACAGGCACACGTAGAAAATAGAAATTAGTTGGCAAAAGTCTTTTTCTTGTGGACTATCTGAACTGGAAAAAGTTTTGATGGTTAAAAACCCTTTGGGATATAAATGAGCTGCAGAGAGTGCAGAGACTAGGTTCAACTAAACTGGTTAGAGGGAGGGAAGAATTAAATTATGAGGGGAGACTTTCAAGGTTGGGGTTGTTTTCTCTGGGAAAAAAGGCGCTTGTGAGGGGACATGATTGGACTTTGCAAGTACATTAGAGGACATTATAGACAAATAGCAGGGGACCTTTTTACCCATAAAGTGGATCACCGTACCAGAGCCCCTCCCCCTTTAGACTAGAAGAAAAGAACTTTCATTTAAAGGAACAGAGTAGGGGTTTCATCACAGTGAGGTTGGGAAATGCACTGCCTGGTGACTAATCGGCTCTTCTGCTGGGCGACAAATCTCCCCGAACTGTCTTTAAAAATATCTTTAAAAGCACTGACATTTTTTAATATATGTGCTTAGAATTATGTTTTCTTTTATTAGGCACATTTTCAATTTGGTGTTGACTTGCACTTTAACATGAAAATGTCACTATGCTTGCATATGGTCAACAAGCATTACCGTATATACTCGAGTATAAGCCGAGTTTTTCAGCCCCCAAAATATGCTGAAAAACTCTACCTCGGCTTATACTCGGGTCAAGCGCAAAAACGGTCGCCGGCGCCTAAGAATATTCGCTGGCGCCTTAGAATAGTAGCCGGGGCCTAAGAATATTCGCCGGCGCTTAGAATAGTAGCCGGCGCCTAAGAATAGTCATCCAAAAAAGAGATTGAAACTTACCAGAAGCTGCTTCATTTCTCACCCTCGGCTTATACTCGAGTCAATAAGCTTTCCCAGTTTTTGGAGGTAAAATTAGGTACCTCGGCTTATACTCGGGACGACTTATACTTGAGTATATACGGTAATTGTGCATTGGAAAGTTCCCCTATGTCTCCCCTTCTAGTGGTTTGTTTCTCACCTATGTTGAATCCCCGTACAGTTTATTTAATTAAAAAAAAACAAACAGTGGAGTTGAAACCAATGTTGGTTTAGGGTGTGTGGCAAATGTGTAGCAAGTACTTTTCCCCACTCTGCAAGCCAAATCATCTCTTAAAAGCAGGGATGCCCACAAGGTATATCGGAATCTACCAGTAGACCTCAAGACCCTGTCAACAAACAGCTTGTCTATATCACCCTCCTGTTTCATGCTTTTCGTGCAGATATTTATTATGTTAAGGTTACATAAAAATATAGGTTTGTTACATATAGCAATATAAATTCTCTCTTAAATATAATATTTAAAAGGGTGGTTCACCTTCAAGTTAACTCTTAGTAGGTTATAGAATGGCCAATACTATGCAACTTTTCAATTGGTCTTCATTATTTAGTTTTGAATTATTTGCCTTCTTCTTCTGATTCTTTACAGCTTTCAAATGGGGGTCACTGACCCCATCTAAAAACAAATGCTCTGTAAGGCTACACAGGTATAGTTATTGCTACTATTTATTACTCATCTTTCTATTCAGGCCCCTCCTATTCATATTAGTCTCTTATTCAAATCAATGCATGGTTGCTAGGGTAAGTTGGACCCTAGCAACCAGGCTGATGAAACTGCAAACTATAGAGCTACTGAATAAAAAGCTAAATAACTCAAAAACCACAAATGCAAATTCTCACAATATCACACTTTACATCATACTAAAGGTTAATTTAAAGGTGAACAACCCCTTTAGGTAATATTTTCCATGGAACAGAATACAAACATATATGGATGTAGATAATAATGGGACACTATTACTAAAAGTAGACCTCGCATTAGTAAAGTATGGTCACTCCTGCTTTAAATGAATTGTTTGGACATCCACTCACTCCAGCCTTTATACATAACATCTTTGGCCAACTAACTATATTAGAAACCTTTTTTTTTTTTATTTTACCCAATTGTTATTTTTAGATTTTTGAAATACAGCTTTGTGTACACCTAAGTACACCAGCTCACTGACCCTATTATATTCTGCCTAGTTGCACTTATAAGTGTGTTATTGCATTCATGGTTCATTTTGTTTTTTTGTAGACACAATATGCTGCATTGTCTAGTACTCGACTTGTGTTCAAAAGACAATAGGATAGAGGGTTGTGTTTGCATCTCAAAAAATAACAAAAATGTGCTTTGGTGCATTTAAAAAACACATTGAAACACAATATATACGTTGCTTTTTTAACAATTCCCTTTTTATTGAATAAAATAGCAGTAGTACGCAGGTAGAGGTAATACAGTATTCATAAAAATAAAATACATTAGTGTTTTTTGACTACCTTGACTACCTAAAGCTGACCATAGACGCAAAGATGCAATCATGCGATTTTCGGACCATGTGCGGAGAGTCCAGACATTTTTCATCCCACGGAGATCGGACGTTCAGTAGATCGGCTGCCGATAATGTCTCTGCATGTATTCCCGATCGGACGATTTTTAGTGGGAGACTGTCCCCAGCTTTGTCGGACATAAACTTTTGTACGATTGCTGTCAGGGGCAGATCTGTATTTTTACTACTTTATTTAAACTGACGGTTAGAGGCAGGTCGGGAGATGGGGAAGTCCTTTTTCCGATCTTTGCGTCTATGGCCAGATTAAAGCTCCCCATAGACGCGACGATTCTTCTTGCCGAACGACAGATTTTAGGGAAGCCCGACCAATCCTTCGAAATTATCGTGCGGTTAGTGGGATTTGAACGATCGTACATCTTATGATTTTTCAGCCGACATCTGTCAGGAAATTGATCGGCCAGGTCAAAAAATCTTTGTCGGTCCCAGTGCAATGTATCTATGTTTGCAGGGCCAAGCAGGCAGCTCCACTTTGTTTTCCTGCCAAATTGGTCTTTTTAGTTGATGGTAAATTCGTACGATCGTTCCGAGAAGATGGTGGTCTCACGATCAGGATCTGATCTTTTAAAAATCTCAACATCTATGGCCAGCTTAAGTGTGGGGATAGATTGGTTGTGGACCAGGTTTGTATTCTATGGGTGGAGTGGCTACTTTACACCTTGGGCATATAACTTGGAACTATTAATAAAAATGTTCTTAAAGGAACAGTAACACCAAAATATGAAAGTGTTTTGAAAGTGTATTGCCAGGAAAACAAAGGGTAGCTGCCTGCTTGTCCCTGCAACCATAGATAGATTGCGTTTTCTATAGTCACCCGAGGTTGCCTCAGTGAGGCAACTTTGGACGACTATTGAAAACTCATCGCCGCGTGTGCATTAGCGCAGGCGACTTTGCATTGTAGCCTATGGGGAAAAATGCTGAGGCAGTTCGGGGAGATAGTCGCGCAAAACACGAGGCGATTAGTTGCCAGGCGACAAAATCTCCACAAATCTCTTTGTGTAGACTAGCCCTAAAAGATTTATATTGGCTAATGATAAGATCTCTGCATGCATTGCCTGTCTGATGATATCAATGGGAGATTGTCACTACTATTTGTCGGACATAACTTTAGTACGTTTGCTGTCAATTAATGGCCTGAGCATCCATCGTGTGATTTGTTCTCTTTACTACTTTATACTAATCTGAATTGTTAGTTAGCCGGCTTTGTGTGTATGGCACGCGATGTAGGGCACTCACGGATGACGTCACAGCCGACGTGTTTCGTCTGTGCGACTTGCTCAAGGCTTCTAGATTCGTCCAGTGTCTACAACACTGGACGAATCTAGAAGCCTTGAGGAAGTCGCATAGAGGAAACGCGTCACACTGGATGAATCTAGAATCTGTGCCATACACACAACGCCGGCAATTACCATCCATTTGGCAGAGCGAGATTTGGATCTGGGAAACCCACGGACTGACTGATAACACGCTTATTTAAAGCGCATATACTGTATGTGAGTGCTACTTGTATTTTTACCAAATATTTTATGAAAGAAGATTTTACACAATATTAGCACATCTTTTTTTAGAAGCCAAACGATGTTCTGCAACTGGGGAGCAACTATACTTCTATGCTAGTGAAACATTTAAACGCTTGTGAGTATTCACTCTCTGCACACAGGAGGTGATCACGTTTTTAAAGAAACGGTTAAAGGGCAAGCAAATTGTGGTGAATGGAATAGAGTACATCCCCTAACTATCACACAAATACGTGTATCTCTAATATAATAAATACTACACTATATACATTTTTTATGTTTTTTTGTCTATCCCTGAGCTTATAGCGCTGGTTTTCCTACAACATAAAGACTACATTGCAATTTATCTTAAGGAGAACCGGCAGAGGGAGTGAATTGCAGAGTCTCCGGTTTTTCTTTACGCAACTTGTATTGTTTTTTGCCACAGGGATGTTTCATTTTTGGTGAGGAGCAATAAGGCACTTCTTGTTATTAGTTACTTGAGGTTGTGAGGCTGTCTGAATGCTTGGAGTGGTGGGTCTGGCCTCTCGTCCTTGTGAAGTACACCTTGTAGATCTCTGGCTATTTTTTCTGAGGGTCCTTAGTTGTGGATTGTATGTGACTTCTAGGGGAACCCGATTTATTTCAGGCTTTTGTTTATACTGTAGATGTTGACTTCTGGGAATCCTGGTGGCTGAATGAATGTATTGATCTACAATCATGGGCTTGTAGCCCTTTTGATGAAATCTGCTTTGAGATATACAATTCTTATCGTAAAGCCTGGCTGTAGATGATGGAGTGTTTAGTGTGGTCAGAGTGTCAGACTCATGCTGCATTACCCAGATTATCCTTGTCCCCTCAATGGTGTTTTACATAGAAATAGATTTTCAGTCTAATAGTTTGACATTGCAAATCTCCTGGAAATTGCAATCTGTTGCATCACAGGAAAGAGTCACAGACAAGGTCTCAGAGGTGATATTAATACGCTGCGTGACTGGAGAAGTCCATATTGTAGACTGGCTGGTTTCCTAGAGACACCTACAGAGAGGGTTCCTTGAATTTAACAGAATTGCACCCAGTGGTTCCTCCTCATAACCGTGTAAATGACATTAAACCGCATAACCCTGTTATGTAATAATGAAACCGAATCAAGTCCTGCGTAGGTTTCATTCATCATACTAAGCTTCTGGAGTACATTTGGCAATAGATGTTGATGAGTGGCTTCTGTGCCGGCGGGAGGAATTCATGTTTTACTGCAGTGATTCTCTTGGCTTTAGAATAAATGATTTTATTGTTTTCACCCAGCATTCGTGTGGCCATTGTAGATCCATGGGAGGTGTACTCGCTGCACTGTCAGTCTCCTGCTAGCAACGCAGTCATTAGTGCTGGGAGTTATCCGAGGACAAACTCCAAATATGGACATGGATTTCCATTCACAAGGCTGAATGTTGTTCAGAGCTCTCTGCATAATCCCATCAGATCTGCTGTTTGAGGAGAAGTCCGGATTCTCACGGGAGGGGAGCCACTCCTGTGCCTTTTTCATCATCATCGTTTTTTTTTTTACCTAGTGCCAGCAAGTTTTTACGCAGCACTTTACATTGATTTAAAACAATTAGGGGGTTTACAGTGATTTAACAAACAAGCTTTAGAGAAAAAAATTAGGATCCAAGGGTCTTTTAAAGGAGAAGTAAAGGCTGTATTTGCTTGGGGTACCAAAAGTTAGGCACCCCAAGCGATTGTATATAATACATCACACTCCGGGCTGGGAAAATATTTTCAAAAATCCCTCATCTCCCAAACATGCCAATACAGGTATAGAGTTTATTAAGTTAGAACTATACTGGCGTTTTGGATGCACCGAATCTAAGTAAAGTAATAGGAATGTTGGACGTTGTTGCAGCGTGCATTATTTATTATTAACATGTATTTATATAGCGCCAACATATTGCGTAGCACTGTAAAGTAAATGTGATTATACAACTACATCACATGAATTACATATATAGAATATATGGAGTAACAAACATCACAATCAATACAGGTACAAAAAGGTGAGGAAGGCCCTATGCATAGGCATACAGTCTAAAGGGAAGGGAGTAATACACAAGGTGTGGGAGTGGGCAAGATTGAATTAAGTGGGTGAGAAATATGGTATTGTATGTGGTGTTGCGTTTGGTAGTTAAGCAGAGTGAGGCTAGGCTTCTCGAAAGAAGTGCGTTTTCAGAGATTTTTTGAAAGCAGAAAGGTTGGGAGAAAGTCGGACAGACCGTGGGAGAGCGTTCCAGAGGAGGGGTGCAGCCCTTGCAAAGTCTTGAATGCGAGCATGTGAGGAGGTTATGAGAGAAGAGTTGAGTAGGAGGTCAGTAGAGGAGCGTAGTAAGCGAGTGGGTGAGTATATAGAGATGAGTTCAGAGATGTAGGGTGGGGCAGAGTTATGAAGTGCTTTGAATGTCAGGGTCATTAATTTGAATTTGATTCTGAAAGGTAACGGAAGCCAGTGCAGGGATTGACAGAATGGCGAGGCAGAGGAGGAGCGCTTGCTGAGGTGTATGAGCCTCGCAGCAGTGTTCATTATGGACTGGAGAGGTGACAGTCTCTGGAGGGGGAGGGCAATTAAAAGAGAGTTACAGTAGTCTAGACGCGATATGATGAGAGAGTGAATAAGAATTTTGGCAGCGTCTTGGGTGATAAATGATCGTATTTTGGATATGTTCCTTAGGTGGAAGTGACATGATTTAATAAGTGACTGTATATGAGGAGTGAATGACAGGGCAGAATCTAGGATAACCCCAAGGTTATCTGTCTGATGTGAACGCTGCATGTTGCGTCTTCATCCAACAGTCGCGACCAACATTTCTAATACTTACCTTAGATTTGGCGCGTCCGGCGTGACACCTGTACTTTATCAGAACAGATGGTATTGGATGTCAAAGCGCCCATGTAGTTCTACCCTTATACGGAATACCGGAGACCTAGGGTTTTCTGGTTAATGGATCTTCCTGTTAATTGAATCATCATAACTTAATTGTGCTGTAAATCCTTTTTTACAGCACACCTTATAGCCCACAATGTGAATTCAAACCACTTAAGGTGGCCATACACGGGCAGATAATGCTGCCGATATCGGTCATTTGGACCAATTTGACAGCTTATCTGCCCGTGTATGGGGGCTACCGACGGGTCTTCCCGATCGATATCTGGCCACGATATCTATCGGAAAGGTTTGATTTTTAACCGACCCGTCGGAGCCCCTTGGCGTATCGTAATTTGAACGTTCAAATTACCCCCGATATAGCCATGCCGTTAGTGGCATATCGGGGAAAGATCCGCTCGTTTGATGATGTCGCCAAACGAGCAGATCTTTGAGTCTATGGCCAGCTTTAGTTAGGATGCAGTAAAATAGTCTTATTGGAGAAAGCCTTTCCATAATTTGGAGCTTTTTGGATACCTGGTTTCTAGATAAGGGATCATTACCTATACCGCATATGAATAGTAATATGTTAATTTTTTTGTATAGATTTTACAAGTACTGTAAATATACTTTATAATGCAAGGTCAAACCCCGGTTACAACTACAAATATCTCTAACCATTAAAAGCTGAAAATTAGGGGCAGATTTATTAAATTTCAAAGTCTGTGGAAAAAGAAACACGACAAGGGGGAAAAAAAACTAGTGATGCATCGAATCCACTATTTTGGATTTGGCCGAACCCCTGAATCCTTTGCAAAAGATTCGGCCGAATAACGAACCAAATCCTAATTAGCATATGCAAATTAGGGGTGGAAATTGGAAAACATTTTTTACTTGCTTGTTTTGTGACAAAAAGGCATGCAATTTTGCTCCCCGTCCCAAATTAGGATCAGTTCAGCCCTGCAGAAGGATTCAGCCAAATCCTGTATGAACCCCGAACCAAATCCTGGATTCCTGCATCCCAAAAAAAGCACAGTCAAAACTTGTGCATGTTTTTTCGAATGCTAGATTATTTAAGAACAAAAAGAATCTCATTGTCCCATTCGTTTTCAATGAAGCTGAAAATCTCAAATATTTTAATAAACTGGCAAAATAGATAAAGTCGTTAGAGAACATTCCCATATTGACTTCTATACAAACATACCATCTTTTACTTGCTGATTTTTTTCTGGCGACTTTTTGTATTTTTTCCATTTAATAAATTGCAACTATTTGAGGTTTTGGAAAATACTTGTGCGTTTTTCTTGAATTGAAAAAAAAAACCCAAATCAATTTTTTTTTTCCAAATTCCCCTAGCAACCATGCACTGATTTGAATAAGACTGGAATATGAATAGGAGAGGCCTGAAAAGAATGATTAGTAACAAAAAGTAGCAATAACAATACATTTGTAGCCTTACAGAGCATTTGTTTTTAGATGGGGTCAGTGACCCCCATTTGAAAGAGTTAAATAAAACATGAAAACCAATTGAAAAGTTGCTTAGAATTAGTCATTCTATAACATGCTAAAAGTTAACTTTAAGGTGAACCACCCCTTTAATGTGAAAGGCAGAATGCTTAGAGGACCGCTCTGAGTAGGTGTACAACCATTTTTGGGGGGTTTAGGTCACCTTTAAAGCATCTTTGTTGATCTATACTGTGAACATTTTTTATTTTTTTTACCCCACCATCACCACCACTAATATTCTTGTGTAAATATACACATATATAGTTACATTAGGTGGAACATTTGTGAGTATTGAGCTGCTCATGTTTGGGAGCGATGAGTTTATTGCTTCGCTTTCCCTTATGAATCATCTATAAATGACCAACAGGATTTCCTTTACGAGTTTGAGGAAAGTTTCAGCCGGTGACTCAGGGAAGTGACATTTATCCTTTTCATTTGTAATTGCAAGATGATATTGTTTTATTTAAGTTGTGGAAAAAGGAATGTGTTTCCAGCAGTTTATAATCAAAGGGGCAGATTGTACATGCGAATCTGTTCCAACTAAACTTGTAATAGAGGAAAAGGCAGGAATCTGTCTCTCTGTGGGGAAGCTAACACTCCATTGTACAATATTGTACTATAGTTCAGGTCTGAACTGACATTCAAAATTTTTTTTTTTCGAATTTCAACGTTATGGGAGTTTAAAAAAAAACTTCGAAATTCGACCCTTGATAAATTTGTAGGGATGCACCGAATCCAGGATTAGGTTCGGGATTCGGCCTTTTTCAGCAGGATTCGGATTTGGCCAAATTCTTCTGCCCGGCCGAACCGAATCCTAATTTGCATATGCGAGGGGTGGGGAGGGAAATTGCGTGACTTTTTGTCACAAAACAAGCAAGTAAAAAATGGTTTCCCCTTTCCACCCCTAATTTGCATATGCTAATTAGGATTCGGTTCGTTATTTGGCAGAATCTTTCGCAAAGGATTGGGGGGTTTGACCGAATCCAAAATAGTGGATTCGGTGCATCCCTATAAATCTGCCCCCTAAAGTGCCCCATAGGAGAAAGGTGATGACTGCTTGAATTCCTCGGCTGCTTGAATTCCTCTGCGCTCTGAACCGGAAGTCGGCTTTGCACCGGGCACCTAAGCTTTTTGTCACCGTCTGCAGCTTAACTATATGCTCACATCATTACCCCCAAATCTGTCTGAAGGAATCGAAACATAAATTTAAGCTGCAGACCCTTAAAAAAAGCTTAGGTGCTTTAGGTCATCGGTGTGAAGCTGACAGAGGAATTGTCGGATAAAGTTGATCCGACACGACTGTCTGATGCATTGTGCAGCGTCTGTATACGACAGTCACGTCTGGTCAACACGATTTCACCAGACATTTCTATCTCTTACCTTATTTCTGCCGCATGCGACTTGTCGCAGCGCCTCTGATGGCGCCGAAAACGTCCATGTAGTCCTACCCTATAACAAACTAAACTTTAACTTAAAGGTGAACCACCCTTTTAAGTTCTTCGTCATTGTTTTAGGAGTCAAAACAGAGTGCAGAGAATGTTAAACAGCCAGAAATCCCGATTTAACCCTATATGGCTGTAGAGGAGAAATCTATGATTATGTCTGCACAGGCTGCTTTACTCCTGAAACACACACAACTTTATGACTGAGAGAAACAAGCCCATAGCTAAATGTAAACGTTGTGCTCATTTAAGTCACACACATGCCCCTTTTGGAATCCTCCGCGAGGCCCCTAAAGAGCCGATGTGAAGCAGAGCACTTTCTCCTGACTTTATGCTGACATACGAGTGCTCTGTGACCATTCATTGCTGTGTATATATTTGTGAATTTATTTTTAGCTTTTAAAATACAGTAGCCAGGAAAAGGAAACTGTATTTACGAGAGTTTATATGATGTTGTCGTTGTAGTTGCCATAGGAGTGCATGTCTCCAGACTGACAGCGCAGTGTTTGGGGATGTGCCATGACAGGTGCTGCACGGGTTACAAGAGCTCATGTGACACCCCACACACGGCTTGTCCACTTCAATGGGTGCAGCACAGCTGCTGTACAGGCCACGGTCAACTTAAAGGGATACTTTCATGGGAAAAAACTTTTTTTTCAAAATGAATCCGTTAATAGTGCTGCTCCAGATTTTTTTATATTCAATTTTGAAATCTGACATGGGGCTAGACATATTGTCAATTTCCCAGCTGCCCCAAGTCATGTGACTTGTGCTTTGATAAACTTCAATCACTCTTTACTGCTGTACTGCAAGTTGGAGTGATATCCCTCCCTCCCTTTTCACCCTCAGCAGCCAAACCAAAGAACAATGGGAAGGTAACCAGATAACAGCTCCCTAACACAAGATAACAGCTGCCTGGTAGATCTAAGAACAACACTCAATAGTAAAAACCCATGTCCCACTGAGACACATTCAGTTACATTGAGAAGGAAAAACAGCAGCCTGCCAGAAAGCATTTCTCGCCTAAAGTGCAGGCACAAGTCACATGACCAGGGGCAGCTGGGAAATTGACAATATGTCTAGCCCCATGTCAGATTTCAAAATTGAATATAAAAAAAATCTGTTTACTCTTTTGAGAAATGGATTTCAGTGCAGAATTCTGCTGGAGCAGCACTATTAACTGATGTGTTTTGAAAAAAACATGTTTTCCGATGACAGGATCCCTTTAAAGGAATTCTGTCATGGCTTTTATGGTGTAGTTTTTATTTCTAAATTACACTGCAAATAATTCACTCTACCAAATAAAATTTCATTCCTGAACAAGCAAGTGTATTTTTTTTTTTTTAGTTGTAATATTGGTGTGTAGATGCATCTCAAGGCTAAACGTTCATATTAACCCGATATCACCCTGCCAGTAGTGGACATATCAGGTCGCCAAACGAGCGGATCTAATAGTGTATGGCCACCTCAAGGCTCATTGGGCGGTCCCTGGGACAGGGTATATGCATTGAGGTTGTATAACCTTTTCCCCTAAAGTAACTTCTCACTTTAGGGCTTTGCAAACAAGAAATTCTCTGATTTGGTTGGTCAGAATATCTGGGCCAAGCCGCATCAATTTGGGCGTTTGGGGTGGTTCACCATTAAGTTAACTTCTAGTATGTTATAGAATGACTAATTCTAAGCAACTTTTCAATTGCCTTCATTATTTATTTATTTTTTATAGTTTGTTTTAATTATTTGCTTTCTTCTTTCCAGCTTTCAAATGAGGGTCACTGACCCCATCTAAAAAAAATTATATTGATATTGCTACTTTTTATTACTGAACTCTCTATTCAGGCTTATAGTCCTACAGCAGGTCGGGTACCCACGGGTTACCCGCAAAAAAAGCTGGTACCCTGTGGAATGAGGGTAGGCTTTTCAGGTGCGGGTATAGATGCAGGATGCGGGTCGGGTGCAGGTCTCTTCCTGCTGCAGCTCTTTCCCTCCACTCATTTCCCCCTCCCAGCTGACTTCCGGCACAGCTCTCTTATATCACACGGCGAAGGTTCTGTCCCTCTCGACTATCGGTCATGTTTTATGATGTCACTTCCGGTTTGCAGCAACACTGCTTCCGGTTTGATGGTTGTTGGCAGGTTGCGGATAAGGCAGTGGCGGGTCCGGATCGGGATTCAAAGTGGGTTGTGGTTTGGCCTGCCGGTTCGGGTCCAGTCCAGGTCTTTGAAATTGGTTCCGCGCAGGACTCTAATTCAGGCCTCTCCTAATCATATTCCAGTCTCTTCTTCAAATCAATGCATGGTTACTAGAGTAATTTGGACCCTAGCAACCAGATTGCTGAAACTGCACACTGGAGATCTGCTGAATAAAACGCTAAATAAGTCAAAAACCACATATAATAAAAAATGGAAACCAATTGCAAATTGTCTCAGACTATAACTGTACGTTCTACTACAAGTCAAAGAAGGTGGACAACCCCCTTTAAAGGGCCAATTAAAGAATATTCTGCTGAAATTGCAAACTGGAGAGCTGCTGAATAAAACACTTAATAACTCAAAAACCACAGCTAAAAAATGGAGACTAATTGCAAATTGTCACAGAATATAACTGTACATTATACTACAAGTACTACAGTACTTTATGGGTTGGGGCAGATTCGGGGAGATTTAGTCGCCTGGCGACTAATCGCCTCTTCTGCCTTCCGTCTGCTTGAATGAAGAATCGCCTGCGCTATTGCATACGCGGCACTTCGATTTCGGGAGTCGCCTCACAAGTAAACTTCAGGCTTCTTCGGAAAGCGTAGTGCCGCGAGTGCATTAACGCAGGCAATTCTTCATTCAAGCAGATGGAAAGCAGTTCGGGGAGATTGTCGCCACGCAGAAAAGGCGATTAGTCGCCAGGCGACTAAATCTCCTCGAATCTGCCCCAACCCTTAAGGGCCAATTAAAAAAAATTCTGTTTTCTTTATACAGCACCCTTAAATAGTCTACTTTAAGGGCCAATTTAAAAAAACTTCTGGTTTGTCTATACAGCACCATCAAATAGTCTATTTTATGAGCGATTCAATTCTCAGAGCCATGACTGACCTTTACAACTTTGAAGGGATTGGTTCACATTTATGTTTACTTTTATTATATTATAGTGTATCATTCTAAGCAACTTTTAAATTGGCCTTCATTTTTTGTTGGGTATAGTTTCTGAATTATTTGCCTTCCTCATTTTTACAGCTTTCAAGTGGGGGTCACTGACCCCATCTAAAAAGTAAAGTTCTGTAGAACAACACATTTATTGTTATTGCTACTTTTTTTTTACTACTTTCTATTCAGGCCTCTCCTATTCCTATTTCAGTCTCTTATTCAAATCAGTGCATGGTTACTAGGGTAATTTAGACCCTAGTAACCAAATTGCTGAAATTGCAAACTGCAGAGCTGCTGAATAAAAAGCTAAATAACCCAAAAACAAAACAAAATAAAAAAAAAAAACAATTGCAAATTGTCTCAGAATGTCACTCTACATCATACTAACAGTTAACTAAGTGATTCCTTTAAAATAATAAACTAAACTAAAAGGTTTGTATTCTGAACATCTTGTGTGTGGCAGTGTGGTGCCATTGTGAGCTTTATTCAGGGAGAACACTATCCTCTGCTTTTTGATAACCTCTTTTTTGTTGTATGCACTGGCCATTTTGATTAGGAGTATTATCTTTACCCAGTATAAAAAAAAAATTTGCGGGGTTTTAAGTTTTATTTCTTCCCTTAATATGATATAAGTTAATTTGTTTAAATCTTTGCCTTATTCTAGCATCCTTATTGTGTTAAAGCAGCCACAGGCTTCGCCAGGCAGCAGTGCAGTGAATGTTTCGAAGGGCCATTGAAGAAGGATAATTGATCCTGCCTTTGTCCTGTGCAACAGTGTGTCTGCGAAAACATGAAACATTCCTGCCATAAAGCAAGATAGGGCATTGATTATTTGCCAGAACAAAATAGAATTAGTTGAACTGCTACCTGGAAACTGACCCTCTATGCCAGGGCTGTCCAACTGGCGGCCAGCGACCCCCCCCTTTATGTGTCCCTCCACATCAAAGTCTGCCTGCTGTGTCTGTTTACCATATGTAAGATTTAATAGGTATCACTACAGAGATTAACTGACCCCTGCATTGTTTAAACCTCAAATTCACACTAATCCCCTGTATTGTTCACACCTGTGATACCCCTGTATTGTTCACACTTGTGACACCTCTATTGTTTATATCCTAAAGCCCCTGTACTGTTCTACCTGAGACCCAGACTGAAACTGCCACATTGTTCACCTGTCTCCTGCTCTGTTCTGCCTTCCCTATGCACCCTGTGTGTGCCATACTCTGCCTTCCCTATGCACCCTGTGTGTGCCATACTCTGCCTTCCCTATGCACCCTGTGTGTGCCATACTCTGCCTTCCCTATGCACCCTCTGTGTGCCATACTCTGCCTTCCCTATGCACCCTGTGTGTGCCATACTCTGCCTTCCCTATGCACCCTGTGTGTGCCATACTCTGCCTTCCCTATGCACCCTGTGTGTGCCATACTCTGCCTTCTCTATGCACCCTGTGTGTGCCATACTCTGCCTTCCCTATGCACCCTGTGTGAGCCATACTCTGTCTGACCTATAATTCCTATGGAACATAAGTCTGGTATTTGTTCTGGGGGTTGTTAGCATTTGAAAATTATTGTTAGGGGCCCCTAAGGTGTTTAATCATATGTTGTGGTACTGTATTATACACAGGGGAGGAGGAGGCATATGGATTCATGGGTATGTCTTATATGACTTAACTTTTTTCACATATAAGTGACATCCCTGCCGGTGTTGGGCCAAGGTAGTTTGGCACCCAAGGCAAGAGCTTCAATCAGTGACCCCTGCCCTGATTTACCATTTCCCTCCTTACCATGATGGTTTTTAAATAGAGAGCAAGAAAATGTACAACACTTTTTCATTTATATTACTGCCACCTGTACTAGCAAACCCAGTAGTCATCCATTATACTGCCCCTCCATACCTGTACCAGCAAGCTCAGTAGCCATCCATCATGCAGCCCTCCAGCAGCCATCATATTGCCCCCAATCTTTACCTGTGTCAGCAGCAGCCAAAAATAAATCTGATCACATCATATTGTCCCCAAGTATTTATGTACCTGTGCCAGCGCCCAGCAGCCACAGCAAATATATGGCCCCCAAATCTGTACGTGGCTGTGCCAGCAGTAAGCTTCACATTTTACAGTAATAGAAAGAAAGTCTTGAGTTCAGTGCGACTGTGCAAGTCTGAGAGCAGCGAGAGTCACACCAAGCAGCCCCCCAGCTCTCTGCCTCCCAACCGCATCATTGACGCGTATACGCACGTCACGCTGCACTGCCGCACCACACGGAAGGAGCTATTCCTTTCTGGCAAGAGGGAGAAGGTGAAGGAGGGGGATTCCACCCTACTGACTGACCATGATTACTGAAACAAATTATTAAAAAAACGCTTGGAAAAAAAAGAAAAAAAAAACCCATTAAAAGTGCGCCCCTCAATGATCGCGTCCTAGACAGCCGCCTACTCTGCCTACCCCTAGTTCCGGCCCTGATCCCTGCAGTGAGCACCAAACATCTGTTTTTTTGGGGTGTTATGAATGTCAACATGGTCTTGCTGTAACATGGGTGTGGTTTACAGTGGGCGTGGTTTACAGTGGGTGTGGTCTAAACACAGATGGCTAATACTGGCTTCCATTATCCGCCCTCCACCATGTAGATTAGAAAAATTGCGGCCCTCTGTACCATATAAATTGGCCAGCACTGCTCTATGCAATTAAAAGTGCCAGTGACTATTCATAAGTCTTAATTTATTAAAGCTAGGGATGCACCGAATCCAGGATTCGTTTCAGGATTCAGCCAGGATTCACCCTTCTTCAGCAGGATTCGGCCTTGTGCCTGGCCAATCCAAATTAGCATATGTAAATTATTGGTGGGGAGGGAAATCACATGACTAAACAAAAGATTTTTTTTTTTTTGCATATGCAAATTCTGATTCGGTTCGGTATTCGGCCGAATCCCAAATAGTGGATTCTGTGCATCCCTAATTAAAGCTGAACATATTTATATTGCAGATGCTATGCAGATAAACAAAGTTGTCAGCATGTTTGTCTTCCGATGGCAAATTCTTTCAAAATTAATTTTGCCTAATGAAGGAAAATGTACTTTTAAACACTCAATGTATACTTTAAAATATTTACATTGTTTTAAAGTTGAATAATGAACGTAATTGCAAATGAAAGTGGTGTTTTTCTGTCCATTTCTGCACTGCCGGTTCAGATTCTTGAAACAATGTAGCAGAAGTATTCCTTGGATGATTTCTCTTAGGTCTGTTAATCAGCTAGCTTCTGTTAGATTGTGTTCCAAAGTCACGACAACCGTGAGTAGAGCATGGAAAGGAGTGAGATGGTGTTTCACCTTCGATAAACCATTGAAAATGGGTAACTATTTAATTGGAAAATTGTTTAGGTTTAGCTTCTTGTATATGGCAAACTTGTAGGGTCAGGGCACACAGGCAGATTCAGGGAGAATAGTCAGCTCCCCTGCCTTCCTGCCAGCTTAAATGTAAATCGCCAGCAGGTTGCCACTCGGAGCAATTCGTTTTCTGAAGTCGCCCGAAGTTTCCTCACAAGGAAAATGAATTTATCCGAGTGCCATCCCACCGCCGATTTACAGTTTATCCTGGGGGGGAGGCAGTTTGGGGAGATTAGTCGCCCCGAAGAAGGAGATTTGTACCCAGGCAACTAATCTCCCCGAATCTGCCTGTGTGCCCTGACCCTTATTTGGATTTACACCCCCTCCCATTCATCTCTTCCTTTGATACCTTTTAATTAGAAATTTGATGATACAAATGAGGAAATTAACATATTACCTAAAATAGTACAGATATATAGGATCCATTATCTGGAAACCTGTTATCCAGAAAGCTACAAATTACAGAAAGCCCATCTCCCATAGACTTCATTTTATTCAAATAATTGAAGTTTTTAAAAATGATTTCCTTTTTCTGTGTAATAATAAAACAGTCGCTTGTACTTGATCCCAACTAAGAGATAATTAATCCTTATTGGAGGCAAAACCAGCCTATTGGGTTTATTTAATATCTATATGCTTTTCTAGTAGACTTAAGGTATGAAGATCCAAATTACAGAAAGATCCGTTATCCAGAAAACCCCAGGCCCTGAGCATTCTGGATAACAGGTCCCATAACTGTATATGAGAAACCTTTTTTGTCCTATTAAAAGTCATTTATCAGAATAGCTAATATGGCTTCATTAATGTTCTTGCTGAATAATAATGTCTTGGTTGGGTCCGTGCCAAGGGTTTTTTATCTGCTCAGATAATGTTGCAGCCACACTGGGTGTTGCCTACAGTCATCTCTCTTAAAATCTGTTTTCTGTAGATAAATTCTCCCCCAGATGACTGCACTTTCTTCTACTGAGAAGACCTGAGTGTGCGGCTGTGATCGTAGTGGTACCCCTGTAATACTGTATCGTGATCACTTAAAATTCATGTGGGATAATGTAATAATATATGTAATAATATATGTGATAATGTTAAATGTGTTTGCCCACATCTAGCAACTCATAGATACCACTGAGATGTTTGTTTTTAAATCGCTCATCAGTAAATGCTACCAGCTGCTTGGCCCCTGTTGGTTACTAGACTTGGCAACATTTATCACATCAGCCCCATAAAACTTTGTTTTTTTACTACGTTCCTTTGTATGTTTAGGAACTTGTTCTGAAGCAGTGTTTGAAGGAGAAGGAAACCCTTTTTATTAAAATACCCTACCCTAAATAGACCCCCCCTCCCTGCTGCCCCCCTAGCCTAGGAGTTACCCTGGGTAAATGCCCTAACGCTTTACTCACCCCTCTTTGCAGATTCAGGGCATTGGAGTTCATGGACGTCGTCTTCTTCTCTTCGGTAATCTTTGGATCTTCTTCCGACTCTTCAGCAATTTCCGTGGCTTTCGGCGCATGCACAGTTGTTCGGAACTTGATGATTGCGCCAACTGTGCATGCGCTAATACACCACTCTCTTCCCGAAGATTACCGAAGAGAAGAAGATGGCACCTGTGAACTCGGATGCCCTGAATCTGCAAAGAGGGGTGAGTAAAGCGTTCGGGCATTTACCCAGGGTAACTCCTAGGGGAGGGGGGTCTATGTAGGGTGGTGGATTTTAATAAAAAGGGTTTCCTTCTCCTTAAAGTTAAAACGCCCTGTTCTTATCTATTTTTGTAGTGCTGTTGGATGATGGTCATGGTTTAAAAGTAGACCCCTTGTCAAGGTGTAAAAGCATGAAGCAAATGGGGGTATACCAAGAACATTCCTAGGGGGGCTTTTATATGTGATTAATTATTAGACGGCACACTGGACTATGAACTCGACTAATATTTTTTGGCGTTATTCCACCATTGCTAAGAAGGTGCCTCATTGGCTCTTGCCCTGTATATGTACTGGTATCAGGAGTGATTGTCTTATCTCCGTTCAAGCCAATCTTTAAAGAGTCAACGTCCCCCACTAGTGTTATAATGCACTCTCCTGCATTTTGGGTCTAGCATAGTTCATCAGATCTCATTATATATATATATATATATATATATATATATATATATATATATATACACATACATACATACATACATACATACATACATACACAAGGATCTTCTGCATTTTCTGCCAAGTCTGACCACCAAGTAGTCAAGGAAGTTGTCAGGAGAAAGAAAAAGGCTACCGTACTCTGATGTTCTTCTGCTTAGGAAAGATTTGAGAGAGGTTTCTAATTTTTTTCCTTTCTTTTTCCTGACAACTCCCCTGACTACTTGGTGGTCAGAATAGTGGGGAAATGACAAGCAGATGGCGCTGTTGTAACATAATTCATTCATTGAACAGTACATGTATCCCTTAATATGTTGCAATTAAAATAAAATGAGTTCTTGGAATAGCCTATTATAGCCTGTATTACATTGCTATTACGGTGTTTGATATCAAGTTTGGTGTGTGTGTGTGGCTGGGACTCCAATGATTGAACATTAATGCTGGATCTATTAACTTCTAGGCCTTCTCCTTAAAGGAGAACTTAAGCCTAACTAAAGAAGTAGCTAGAAATATTGTACATGATGTCCTGTGCTTCTGTACCAGCCCAAGGCAACCACAGCCCTTTATCAGTAAAGATCTGTGTCTCCAAAGATCCCCCAGTAGTTCCCCATCTTCTTTTCTGCTGATTCACTGCACATGCTCTGTGCTGCTGTCACTTACTGAGCTTAGGGAGCCACTCACAATATACAGTACACATAGAATAGAAATGTCACAATATAAGGCTGATTAGTCATTAATACAGATAATTACTACATAGCCGCACAGAAACCAGTGCAATTAGCATCAGAATTGAATAATCAGCAAACCTGTAGCATCAGCTTATATTACAGCCAGGGAAGCTCATTTTCTGCTGGATAATTAGTGACGAGCCCTAAGCTTAGCTTCTCAACAGCCAATCAGAGCCCACTGAGCATGTGAGTGTCACAGACACTTTCCAAGATGGTGACCCCCTGGATCATTGCTGCTTTTGACAAGCTCAAACTACTGGCTGGTGCAATAAGTTTATTATATAACATATTCCAGACAAGAATGAAGCGCTCACCTCCGTTTCTTTTCCCTTGGGACCAGGTGCTTAGCAGTCAATTTCCCACTCTGCCATGGGTATCAAATCATATGCAATGCCGCAGCACACCGACACGTTGTTTCTGTGATTTATTGGCTCATTATCAGTAGACAAAAATGCAACGTTTCGTGTCTCTTAGGACCCTTTATCAAGCATGTGGTTACATTCATTACTTTGTGTTAAATAGTGATCAGAGAGGGCGGGGAAAGGTCAGGGGAAGTGATGGGCGGGAACATCAATTACAATGAATCCCACTTTGGATACATATAGTACATACTTATCAGATTGTTAGTAACCATTGTATTCTTGGAACAGTGCCCATATTCATTACTTGTGTTTCTTAGTACATCAATCTGATATTAATATAAACAAACTTTTTGTATTAACAAATGCCAAACAATTAATCAAATTGAAATAAAGAATTAAAAATTATTTAATCCACTGGAAATACCAGCAGTCAATCCCTTGCTTTAAGCATAATCCTGTACACATAATTTTGTATTCATCGATTTGTAATATAGGAAGATCTGAGACGCTAGTATTACCTTTCTTGCAAAATTGTATTCCGCGATTTCTTATGCAGAAGGTAATGACTGCACTCAGAATTATCCGATTCCCAAACCACTCTTACTACCCTTTAAAGAAAGAGAGTGGAAAAAAAAGATGGCAACCCCCTGTGACAAGTTTGAAGTCCTGGATCATTGCTGCTATTGACAAGCTGAAACTACTGGCTGGTGCAATAAGTTTATTATATAACATATGGCATTTTTAGCCATATACATTTTTAGGGTTTAGTTTTCCTTTAAATGGATACTATCTTCCTTTGTCATTCTGCTTTTAAAATGTGTATGTATTGTATACAAGGGTAGGTTTGATCTTTTGTTTGTTTTCTTTTTAGTGCTTGTTCCACCAACCCCAACACCAGCTCTCCCAATGCCGGCATATACCTTCAAGCCACCGCCACGGCCAGATTTTGGTACCTCAGGGAGGACCATCAAGCTCCAGGCAAACTTTTTTGAAATGGACATTCCCAAAATTGAAATATATCACTATGACATTGATATAAAACCAGAGAAATGCCCCAGACGAGTAAACAGGTAAATTGTCTTGTTCAGTCTATATACTATCCGCCTGCATTTAATCTAAGTAATGTAGGGAGCTAATAAAAAGGTAACTGCCAATGGTGGAATAATAACCAGACCTTCTCGCAATCTTTGTTCTCTTGCTTAATGAAACCGTAAGCAATAGAACAATGAACAGTAACACCCAAAAATGAAAGTAATGAAAATATAATGTAGTGTTGCCCTGCACTGTTAAAACGAATGTGTTTGCTTCAGAAACTCTACTATCGTTTATATAAACAAGCTCCTGTGTAGCAATGGGGGAAATTTAAAAAAGGCACAGGTTGAATAGTGGATAACGGATAATACCATTATGTTCTACAGAGCTTATCTGCTATCTGCTGTGTAACCTGAGCCTTTTCTCCTTTGAATTGCTGCCCATATTGCTACACAGCAGCTTGTTTATATAAACTGTAGTAGTGTTTCTGAAGCAAACACACCAGTTTTACCAGTGCAGGGCAATACTACATTATATTTTAATTCATTTAAAACACATATTTTTTTTTTTATGTTACTTTTCCTTTACGTTTACTAGGCACTAGTTTGTATTAAGGCTGTAGGGTTTCTGTCTGTCTAGAAGTAATATTTCTTGACAGATTATGCTCTATTATTATTATATTACTTCAGTGCTTTTGGATAATGATGGATGATGGACTATAAAGTACAACGTGGTAAATAAGCCTTTAATTTCTTTTTTCTGTTGCATGTTTTGTTAAATTTGATTTTCTGAAAAGATTCTGATTTAGAAAAATTAGACCTACTCTCAGCAGTCATTTTTCATAAAAAAAATTGTGTTACAAGAATAAATGTGACTATGTTTGCTGTTTACTTTTAGGGAAATAGTGGAACACATGGTCCAGCACTTTAAAGCTCAAATCTTTGGGGATCGAAAACCAGTGTTTGATGGAAGAAAAAACCTTTATACTGCAATGCCTCTGCCAATTGCAAGAGATAAAGTAAGTTTTCTTATCTGGCCTTTCTATCTATTTCATCTTCTACTTGTTATATCAGGGTAACATGCCAAACAAAAATGTCCACTTGATGGAAGGTATAAAGTAGAAAAATATTGAGCTTCTGAACCTGTCTATTAATTTGTTTTCTGTTCTAAATGGGAAGTATACAGCCTTGTACAACAAGAGTTTAGTGAAAAGGAATCTTGCGGAGCATTGATTTCTCAAAATTATTTTTGTTTAATTCTTGGTCTAAACAGGACAAACCGAGAAACTGAAAGTGCTTTCATTTTCATTTCATTGGTTCTTCAGGGCAGTAATGGGAGTAGGAGATAACCCACCTACAGAATGATCTCCTTATCTGTAAGGCAGGCATAGACACAACAAATGGGGTGGTGATATATTATATCCATATACAGGTATGGGTCCTGTTAGCCAGAATACTCAGGACCTGGGGTTTTCTGGATAGCAGATCTTTCCATAATTTGGATCTTCATACCATAAGTCTACAAGAAAAATATTTAAAGGGATACTGTCATGGGAAAAAACATTTTTTTCTAAATGAATCCGTTAATAGTGCTGATCCAGCAGAATTCTGCACTGAAATCCATTTCTCAAAAGAGCAAATAGATTTTTTTATATTCAATTTTGAAATCTGACATGGGGCTAGACATATTGTCAATTTCCCAGCGGCCCCAAGTCATGTGACTTGTGCTCTGATAAACTTCAATCACTCTTTACTGCTGTACTGAAAGTTGGAGTGATATCGCCCCCTCCCTTCCCCCCCCCCCCCAGCAGCAAAACAAAAGAACAATGGGAAGGTAACCAGATAGCAGCTCCCTAACACAAGATAACAGCTGCCTGGTAGATCTAAGAACAACACTCAATAGTAAAATCCAGGTCCCACTGAGACACATTCAGTTACATTGAGATGGAAAAACAGCAGCCTGCCAGAAAGCATTTCTCTCCTAAAGTGCAGGCACAAATCACATGACCAGGGGCAGCTGGGAAATTGACAAAATGTCTAGCCCCATGTCAGATTTCAAAATTGAATATAAAACAATCTGTTTGCTCTTTTGAGAAATGGATTTCAGTGCAGAATTCTGCTGGACCTGCACTATTAACTGATGTGTTTTGAAAAAAACATGTTTTCTGATGACAGGATCCCTTTAAACATGAAATAAACCCAATAGGTTGTTTTTTGCTTCCAATAAGGATCAATTATATCTTAGCTGGGATCAAGTACAAGGTACTGTTTTATTATTAGAGAGAAAAAGGAAATCATTTTTAAAGATTTGGATAAAATGGAGACTATGGGAGACGGCCTTTCCGTACAAAATGATCTAATATTGCTTTATAACAACATGGGTTTTTTTATCAAAAGAATACATTGAACATGTTTTCTAAATAAGTTACTGCTGTCGAATTATTTTGCATGTTCGTTGAATGGAATCAGAATCATCTTTTTTGTCTTTGCACCCCACTGCAGGTGGAGTTAGAAGTCACACTACCCGGCGAAGGGAAAGATCGCATCTTCAAAGTTGCAATCAAGTGGATGGCATGTGTAAGCTTGCAAGCCCTGCACGATGCTCTGTCTGGTCGTCTTCCCAGTGTCCCTTTTGAGACAGTTCAGGCTTTAGACGTTGTGATGAGACATTTACCTTCTATGAGGTACTGTTATATTTAGCACAACATTTATTTGTTCATTCAGTTGACTGATTTTATATATATTAAACCATTCATTCCCCATTTACAAGTGTACTAAGCTGCATTCTCCATTCATAGTAGGCATGCAAGTAAATCATGAAATTTTTACTTTGGAAAATAGGTATACACCTGTCGGTCGTTCGTTTTTTACTGCATCTGAAGGCTGCGCAAATCCTCTTGGGGGTGGTAGAGAAGTTTGGTTTGGCTTCCATCAGTCTGTACGACCTTCCCTCTGGAAAATGATGCTCAATATCGATGGTAGGAAAAATTGTTTCTCTAATACCTAATTGTAATGTGTTTGAGAAGGTACGAGCATCAGAAAGGGATTCATTGTGACCGAGCAGTAAATACCAGTGCACCGCCATTAACCACAATGGGAACCAAAATGAGTAGCAGTAGCCTGTGCTTCCCAGTCTGTAATTACTTATGGATGCTTTATTGTCCAAACTTTACACTGTACATTGAATCTGGTGTACCCATGGCTAATTAATTAATCTGTCCACAAAAATCCATCTAGAAAAAGTGCACAGTAAGTTATAAATAATATCAAGGCAATTCAGGAAATGCGATTTTCTGTTGTTACTCGACCATGAAATAGCTTTAGATTGAATGAACTGTTATTGATACTTCTGTTTATTAGTTAAAAAATTAGCTGAATTCTTAATCTTGTGTAAATCCAGTTCACTGTTTTTTTTTGTTGTTTTTTTTTTCATGCCTGTGGCGGTCATGACAATTTCCTGTACAGGCTATGAGCAAACTTACAGGCTGTTCCTGCTGAATTCTGCTTAGTATAGGGGAATACCTATGATGCCATAGATTTATGGGATCTCTCTGTACAGACTATGAGCAAACTTATGGGCTGTTCCTGCTGAATTGTGCTTAGTACAGGGGAATACCTATGCTGCCATAGTTTTATGGGATCTCTCTGTACAGACTATGAGCAAACTTACGGGCTGTTCCTGCTGAATTCTGCTTAGTATAGGGGAATACCTATGATGCCATAGATTTATGGGATCTCTCTGTACAGACTATGAGCAAACTTATAGACTGTTCCTGCTGAATTGTGCTAAGTACAGGGGAATACCTATGCTGCCATAGTTTTATGGGATCTCTCTGTACAGACTATGAGCAAACTTAGGGACTGTTCCTGCTGAATTGTGCTAAGTACAGGGGAATACCTATGATGCCATAGTTTTATGGGATCTCTCTGTACAGACTATGAGCAAACTTAGGGACTGTTCCTGCTGAATTGTGCTAAGTACAGGGGATACCTATGCAGCCATAGTTTTATGGTATTTGGGCTTTTCCTGCTAATTCTGTTTGTATTTTTCATTACTTATGTGAAGCTGCTTCGTATCAGCCCTTAAAGACATACCAACACTGCAACAGGGCTATATAAAGTTATATAGAAGTGTGTTGCAAGACCTATATGGAAACTGCCACCAGAACTAGTATAACTGTTTAAGTAGCTAGTTGCAAAATTTCAGCCACGCAAAATGGATCTACAATTTAATTTTTTTTATGTATCCTCAGTGTCTGCGACAGCATTTTACAAAGCACAACCAGTAATTGAATTTATGTGTGAAGTTCTGGATTTTAAAAGCATCGAAGAGCAACAGAAACCTCTTACCGATTCCCAAAGGGTTAAGTTTACCAAAGAAATTAAAGGTAAATGAACTACAAGCAAAGGTACCTTTCTTGGTTTTTAGGTTTCTTTAAAGGAGAATTCAACTTTTTACCAAAAAATACCCTGCCCCTCCCCGGGTAATGCCCCTAACTTTTTACTTAGTAAAGAGTTGAATTCTTCTTTAACCACTTGCCTACCATAAACCGTAAATGCTACCGCCAGGGACTTCAGTGCCAGTGCCAAAGCTGTTATTTATTTGTGTTCTCTTTAATTTGTTTGGTGTTCTAACTGCTAAATGGTAAGATCGGAGAGCTCCAGTAGACAAGAGGTTAAAGTAATCACACATCTTATTATTACTGTTTATCTTTGTCGTAAAATATAAGAAAATCACGACATGCAAAAAAATGATGTTGTCTAATATCCAATCAGGTTTAAAAGTCGAAATAACTCACTGTGGACAAATGAAACGGAAATACAGAGTTTGCAATGTAACAAGGCGACCAGCCAGTCATCAAACGTAAGTTCATTTACTCTTTTTAAATAAGTATCAGAATAAAATAGATTTTGTTTCCCATGCATCACTTTTATATTCACTTTTAGTATGTTGTAGATGCACCTTTTCTACGCTTTCTTTGTTTTTTTTCTTTTGTATAATTTTTCAAGAATTTGCCTTTGAGTTAACTTTCAGGGGCAGATTTATCAAAGGTCGAGGTGAAGTTTCGAATCGAAAAACGTTGAATTTTCGTGCTATTTTTTTTTGTTCTGTGACTAGGGAATAGTCCAACTTCGATTCAAATTTGAAAAAAATTCGAAGGTCAAATTTTTTTGAAGTACTGTCTCCTTAAAACTTCAACTTCGACTAATCGCCACCTAAAACCTGCCGAAGTGTTTTAGCCTATGGGGGACCTCCTAGATCCTATATGCAGGCAATTGGGGGAGTTTGATAGATCAAAGTTAAAAAAAACTTTGAATCGAAGTACTATCGAGTACGACTCGAAGTAGGCCGAATTCGGCCCACTTCGACCCCAAAAAACTTTGACCATCATTCGGTTGGTCTTTTTGAATTCGAAGCTCGAAGTTTTTTTTTAACTTTGACCTTTGATAAATATGGCCCTTAGTATGATATAGAGTGATATTCTGAGACAATATACAATTGTTTTTCATTTTTTATTATTGGTGTTTTTTTAGTTTAAGTTTTTTATTCAGCAGCTCTCGAGTTTGCAATTTCAGCAGGGTCCAAATTCCCCTAGCAACCAGTCATTGATTTGAATAAGAGACTGGAATATGAATAGGAGAGGTCTGAATAGAAAGATGAGTAATACAAAGTAGCAATAACACTACATTTGTAGCCTTACAGAGTGTTTGTTTTTAGATGGGATCAGTGACCCCTATTTAAAAGCTCGAAAAAGTCAAAAGGAAAAGGAAAACAATTAAAAAGCTATAACAAATAAATAATGAAGCACAATTGAAATGTTGCTAAGAACTGGCCATTTTAGAACATACTAATAATTAACTTAAAGGTGAACCACACCTTTAATTAAAGTCTAAAACTGTAAATACTATCTTATTAAGGATTCTTATATAGATATAGAACAGGATTCAATGACTGGTTCAGTCGCCACCGCTTCTATCCAATGAAGCTTCAATTCATAGAAATAACCGTGGATAAGAATTTGGTCAAACGCAGTACATTACTGCAAAAATTTGCTTTTATTGATCCACTACATGAGCTCTTTTTCAAGTGTTAAAAGAGCTCTCTGTTCGAAACATGTAGTGGATCAATAAAAGCACAATTTTTGCAGCAATGTACTGCGTTTGACCAAGTTCTTATCCACGGTTATTTCTATGAAGGATTCTTAACCTATGGGTGAGGATCTAAAAATTACATTTAGGGTGGTATATAATGCCCCCCCTAAAACAGATGATGTATACAAAATTAGGCACAAAACATATATAAATCAATGTTTGGTTGTAAAACTTATCACTCAACTTGGTTTCTGTCACCTGAAACTAGATGATTGTTGTGGTCGCTGACCCTGGCAACCAAAATACAGACCGCAAGGCTTTAGATTTGGGATACTGTTTTATTGCTTATGTTTACAGTTTATTTTCCACTGGTTTCAAACAAAAGACATGGGTCATTTTACCCTTTTACCAATAAGAGTCAAGAGATTGTCCTTTCCCTCCAGGCATTTTATTGACGGCCTCACCTGGAGTTCCTAACTAACGTCTGGCCCAATGTAGCTTGTCTTCAAATGCTTCGGTTTATTTAAAATTTTGTAGGCAATTATAAGTAATATATAGTGTTGCTTTTACATGGTGCTAAAAAGTATTATCTTTAAAAATAGCCCCTTTATTGGAGCTCCCTATAGAAGTTCACTGGTCCCTGTTTCAAATGAGGGGTGGGCGTGTCCAAATAGTCCCTGCCAGAAGCACAGTAGGAGGGGGACAGCCAATCACAGCCCTGCAGTCACACAAGCAAAGTCATGCGTCGGTTCCCTATCAGGTCCTGCTAGATGCTGATTGGTTCCTGTTCTACAGTGCAGTGAGCGGAGTGCCTGGGAATTCAGGGAGCAGGAAGTGGAAGAGAAGGGAGGGATTATTAGGGTTTTTGCAGAAATATTCAGTAAATCAGCCTGAAACACGACTTCTTTTAAACACAATTCTTCTATATCTAAATGAGTATAACGCACTGGTACCATCTTATTTTTTACACAAAAAGTCTACTTTAATACATCTTAAGCCCCCATGCTTACATCTAATTCATAAATGTATGCTCTTTTAGGTCAATCACAACTTTAGAAATCTAGAAACCTTTTCATTGACAAAATATATGAACATCTGAATCTGTTGCATAGGCAGTAATCGTATGGGCTGGTGCCAGTTCATGGATTCTCCGTTGTTTCAATTCAAATCATAAAGGGCAGGGCTGTTCAGTATATTAAAAAAATGAGAGTATAAGGAAAAGTGTCCAGGATACAATGTGTTTTGCTTTTGATGCTTTGATGTAAACAGTTGTCTTAAACTCCTGAAATGTCATCCACATAAACTCAGTATCAAAGGCTTATTGACTTTCCACAGTCGTCATACTGAATGAAGAGCTAGCATTCCAGTGGGTTATTTAGGCATATAACAAGTCATTCTGTAATGCTATGCTAGACATGTTAAACGTAAAACCCAAAATAACCGCCTGATCAGTTCTCGTTGAGGAAAGTCCCATTCCTCTAGCCTTAGAGGCAGATACAATCCAAAAAAAATTTACTGGTTACTTGATTAATCTAGGTTCTTTCTGAAGTCTTCATCTTGGCTTTCCATTATTGGAAATTTGCATATAAATAAATATTTATTTATTGCTCTTCTATTGATTATGCTTCTTGATATTGAATGTAATAAGTGTTTAGTATCGTATGGGATCCATTATCCAGAAAGCTCCATATTACACAAAGGCCATCTCCTATAGACTCTTATCTGAATAATCCACATTTTTAAAAATGATTTCTCTTTTCACTGTAATAATAAAACAGTACCTTCTACTTGATCCAAACTAAGATATAATTAATCCTCATTGGAAACAGCACCAACCCATTTGGTTTATTTAATGTTTAAATAATTTTGTACATGTATGGGATCAGTTATCCGGAAACTCATTATCTAGAAAGTTCCAAAGTACGGAAAGGCTGTCTCCCATAGGCCCCATTTTATCCAAATATTCCAAATTTTTAGAAATTATTTTCTTTTTCTCTAATAATAAAACAGTAGCTTGTACTGGATCCAAACTAAGATATAATTAATCTTTATTGGAGGCAAAACCAGCCTATTGGGTTTATTTAATGTTTATATGATTTTCTAGTAAACATAAGGTATCAAAAGATCTGTTATCCAGATACCCGCAGGTCCCAAACATTCTGGATAAAAGATCCCATAACTGTAGTAGACTTAAGGTATGAAGATCCAATTACGGAAAGACCTGTTATCCGGAAAACTCCAAATACCGAGTGTTCTGAATAAAAGATCCCATACATGTATACAGTAGGGATGCACCGAATCCACAATTTTGGATTCGGCCGAACCCCTGAATCCTAATTTGCATATGCAAATTAGGGAAAGGAAGGGAACAACATTTTTTACTTGTTTTGTGACAGTCTCACGATTTTCCTCCCTGCACCTAATTTGCATATGAAAATTAGGATTTGGTTTGGCCTGGCAGAACGATTCGGCTGAATCCGAATCCTGCTGAAAAAGGCAGAATCCTGGATTCGGTGCATCCCTAGTATACAGTAATTTATAAAAAATATATATATATATATATATACATGCATATAAAATGAGCAGGTCCTTTCATTAAAGCTTAGCATATTTTCATGGATCTACCGTTATACCTTTATAATAAATAGAATGAAAAGCATGCTTATTTGTAGGAATTTTTTTTAAATTGATGTTAATCCCATGATGTGCCCCTCTCCACACACATCTTTTTACTTTACACATATTTGTTTTAAGGCCTATGCAGTTTAATACAAGTATGAAGCATGTATACACAGATATTTTTTAGGCCATTTGATAGACCCACAGTCTTCTGAACGCATTGTGTGATTAATCAGTTTCATAAACAATAAGGCTAACGGTGTGTTTTTTGTTTTTCTGCAGATTCCCTCTTCAGCAGGAGAGTGGACAGACGGTCGAGTGCACCGTTGCACAGTACTTCAAGGACAGACACAAACTAGTTCTGCGCTACCCTCATTTACCATGTTTACAGGTTGGGCAGGAGCAGAAACACACGTACCTCCCCCTTGAGGCAAGTATCCTTGTGGGAATTCATACTTTTTTTTTTTTTTGTACCATGTATTATTATCTAAATAACAGCCCTGCTATACTTTGCATTAGTCTATGTAACAGGCTGTTTATTTATGGTAAGCTTGGTCTCCTGTTGACCACCTGGTGTGTTCTGCAGTTTATAAGGAGTTATTCACTTTCCAAACACTTTTTTCAGGCAAGTTGTTTTCAGATTGTTCTCCAGAAATAAAGACTTCTTTCAATTGCTTTACATTATATATTTTTTACTGTTTTTCCAAAATCTAAGTTTAAAGTTGAATGTTCCTTTCTGTAGTGTTTCAAGGAGAAGGAAAGGTTTAAACTAAGTAAGCCTTATCAGAAAGGTCCATCTAAATATACCAGTAAACCCCCAAAGTAATGTTGCTCTGAGTCCTCTGTCAAAAGAAACACCACATTTCTTTCCTTCTATTGTGTACTCATGGGCTTCTGTATCAGACTTCCTGCCTTCAGCTTAAACCTCATTGCCCTGGGCAAGAGCATGCTCAGTTTGCTCCTCTTCCCCTGCCCCTCCCTTCTCTACTGTAATCTGAGCCCAGAGCAGGGAGAGACTCAGGCAGGAAGTGATGTCACACCACATTAATACTGCAGCTCCTATCCTAAACAAACGGAGGGTTTCTAGAACTTTTTACTCAGGTATGGTAAAACATTCTACAGAATAAATATAGCATTCTAGCTTGCACTATTGCAGCTAATCTGTTGGCAATAAAATGCCTCCATAGCTTTCCTTCTCCTTTCAGTCTGGCAGCTCAGTCATTCAGGTGCAGTTTCTGAACATTTAGTTGATAAATTTTCTGCAGCATCTCTGGAGATATTAGCAACTATTGTATAAATTCTAACAGCTGCCTGTAATGAAACAGATATTCTGCTCAGCAGGGACAAAAATAAGAAATGTGCCCACTAAATGTATCAATTTAGAACAGTTTAGAGGGTCGGTGACACCCCCTTCCCCTCCCAGAGCTGTTTTAGATTAGATTTACACTTCAATATTCAAAGAACGGTCAAAAACAGTGAGTAATTGGAAAAAGTCTTTATTTCTGGTGAACTATCTGAAACCAACTGAACTCTGAACTGAAAAAAAAGTGTTGGAAGGTGAGCAACCCCTTTAAGAAGTGGGATATAGTTGTGTAGCATATGCTTCAGTGCAGTCTGTTTGCTGCTATTTGATGGACATCAAGAGCCTCATTTAATGGTTTAGGCAGTGACTACTTGAAATGGAATGCTCCTACAAGCCAAATGGTTTGTTCCTGTGAATCTTTGTGTTGCAGAGGACATAAACTCTCTAAAGTAAAATTGTTCTGCGTTCTTTTCATATAGAGTTTTGCCCTGGGGCATATTTGAAGGGATGAAGCTGTTGCCCCCTCAGCACAGCTAGGCTTTGGTCATGCCATGATCTGCTATTGAGACAATTTTATCACATCAGGAATGACTTCCTCCTCATCAATAATGTTTACAATTCCCTAGAGAGGCAGAGAGTAATCTATGTTTACGGCTGTTTCTCAGTCGGGCAGCTGCATATGTAATACCCAGGGTTACAACAGTGCTTCTTTAGTGCTGATGTAGCTCCAAGAAAGTACATATTTTAGCAATTGTGTGAAAAGTTCTCAGAATTGCGAGTGAATTAAAATAAATTTGCAGTTTCCTTTAAATCATTTTTATATATGAATCCAATACAGCAATGTACATCTCTATACTATATTTCTATCCAACATGTCTATATTACTATTGTTGTTTACATCATATTCTTCATGTTCTATCCTTTGTTTTAATCCTTTTAGGTATGCAATATAGTGGCAGGCCAAAGGTGCATAAAGAAACTTACGGACAATCAGACCTCCACTATGATACGGGCAACTGCTCGATCTGCTCCAGATCGCCAGGAAGAGATCAGTAAATTAGTAAGTATACTGCTGCACTGTAAAAATATTCAATGCTCTTGGTACAAAAACCTGCACCGTGTTTGGTCCTTGCATAGTAGATGATTAGATTTCCAGTATACACTTGAACTGTTGTGACTGTTTTGTTAGATGGAGCCCATTATGCAGGGGGATTAACTGTGCGCTGGTAATCTAATTATTTACTGCATAAGAACCAAATATGGAGTAGTGTCAACTTCCCTTGTTGCCCTTTTAACTCAAACAATAACAAACTGTATATCTAGTATAGGTCAATCTAACTGTATATTGGTTTTTTTTGTGATAATATGGGGGGTATTATGTCCCTTTAAAGAGGAACCTGTATTCACTGGGGGAGAGGTGGTAATATGTTAAGTAGCCCTCCCAGTGAATTCAGTTGCAGAATTGTTTTTCTCCGGCCATTACTTCTTTAAAGGCAGAGACAGATGAGAATATTCGGGGAGATTTAGTCGCCCAGCGACAAATTGCCTCTTCTTCGGTGACTAATCCCCCCCGAACTGCCTCCCAGCTAGAATCTAAATCACCAGTGGGATGGCACTCGGATCGCTTCGTTTTCCGAAGTTGCCTCACGAGGAAACTTCGGACGACTTCAGAAAACGAATCGCTTCGAGTGCCATCCTGCCGGGAATTTAGATTCTAGCCGGCGGGAAGGCAGTTTGGGGAGATTACTTGCCCGACGAACAGGCGATTTGTCGCCAGGCCACAAATCTCCCTGAATCTCCACCTGTGTCTCTGTTCTCTGTAGGGGAAAATGCACTAGTTTGGAGGGAATAAAAAGAGCCATTTTACTTAAGCTTTCCCAGGCATCTGTAGTGGTGACTGACACTCATGGGTACGCAGTGAAATAAAATGATAATATTTGACTGTATTGGGCATGAGGGTATGCCTTGGAAAATAAGATGGCAACGGTGTTTTAATTTTTTTTCTTAAAGGGATACTGTCATGGGAAAACATGTTTTTCCGTTAATAGTGCTGCTCCAGCAGAATTCTGCACTGAAATCCATTTCTCAAAGGAACAAACAGATTTTTTATATTCAATTTTGAAATCTGACATGGAGCTAAACATATTGTCAGTTTCCCAGCTGCCCCAGTCATGTGACTTGTGCCTGCACTTAAGGATGGAACTACTTTCTGGCAGGCTGTTATTTATCCTATTTAATGTCTCAGTGGGACTTGGCTTTTACTATTGAGTGCTGTTCTTAGATCTTCCAGGGAGCTGTTATCTTGTGTTAAGCTGGCCAAAGATTTTTAAAAGATCAGATCCTCATCAAGAGACCACGATTTTCTCGGAACGATTCTACGAATTGACCATCAACTAAAAAGACCAATTTGGCAGGAAAACAAAGGGGAGCTGCTTGGCCCTGCAAACATAGATAGATTGCACTGGGACCGACACTGGCCGATCAATTTCCTGACAGATGTCAGCCGAAAAATTGTAAGATGTGCGATCTTTCGAATCCCACTAACTGCACGATAATTTTGAAGGATTGGTCGGACTTCTCAAAAATTGGTCGTTCGGCAAGAAGAATTGTTGCGTCTATGGGGAGCTTTAGGGAGCTGCTACCTGGTTACCTTCCCATTGTTTTGTTGTTAGGCTTCTTGGGGGGGGGGGGAAGGGAGGGGGATGATATCACTCAACTTGCAGTAGAGTGACTGAAGTTTATCAGAGCACAAGTCACATGACTGGGGGCAGCTGGGAAACTGACAATATGTCTATCCCCATGTCAGGTTTCAAAATTGAATATAACAAAATCTGTTTGGTCTTTTGAGAAACTGATTTCAGCGCAGAATTCTGCTGGAGTAGCACTATTAACTGATGCGTTTTGAAAAAAACATGTTTTTCCCATCACAGTATCCCTTTAAATAGCTACATCTGATTGCCTGATGCTCCTTTAATTGTATTGGGGGTGCCTAACCTTTTGGACATTTTGTTCCATAATGTTAGGGATATCATCATTCTATAGTTTTTCCCTTCAGATATTTCCATTTTCTTGTTTCTGCAGATCTTATTACTGGTGTACAAATTACTAGGCTAAATGTTACATTTTGTGTTTTGATAGTTTCAAATTATAAAACCTGTATCTTTTTTTTTCACTCTCTTTCAGATGCGAAGTGCAAGTTTTAATACTGATCCCTTTGTGCGAGAGTTTGGTATAATGGTGAAAGATGACATGACCGATGTCACAGGCAGAGTCCTTCAACCTCCTTCAATCCTTTATGGAGGCAGGGTATGGGAAGAGCCAAATGCTCCCTTGGTAGACATCTATATAGTTCTTGATCTTTATACTGTGTTTTGCTGTGCTTGCTTTTGCAATGACTGTTTAAAAAAAAATGCTGTTGTTACTGCTTCATGCTGCTGCATGTTCTGCTAAATGCGTGTGGAGTGTTGGTTCTTGTTTTTAATAACATGTTAACAAGAATGAAAGAATCATTAGACAGTCACAGTAGAACCTTTAAATTACAAAATAAAGACATAGCAGCCATCACAGATCCACTCGATGCTTAAACATTATACAAATTAGATGCCCATTTTGCTTTAGTTGGTTAATATTTTGACCATTCTTATGGGGAAGAATAAAAAAAAATAGCTGGAATTTGGCTTGGGATACATTTGTTTTGTTTTCTAACAATGTTATCGAGAAATACAGCCATGGTATATGCAAATTATTTCATGTTTATAAAAGGGTGGTTCACCTTCAACTTTTAGTATGTTCTAGAATAGCTAATTCAAAGTAACTTTTTTAATGCCCTTTAATTTTTTTCTTTTTTTATATAGTTTTTGCATTAGTTGACTTCCTTTGCTGACTCTTTCCTGCTTTCAAATGGGGGGTCACTGACCCCATCCAAAAACAGATGATCTCTAAGGGTTCAAGTTTATAATTATTGCTACTTTTTTTTTTTTTTTTTTTTTTATAACTCCTCTTTCTATGCAGCCCTTTTCTATTCATATTTCATTCTCTTATTCAAATCAATGCATGGTTGCTAGGGTAGCTTGCACCCTAGCAACCGGATGGCTGAAATTTGGAGAGCTGCGGGATAACCCAAAAACACAAATAATAAAAACTTAAAACCAATTGCAAATTGTCTGCCATCTAAAAAAGGCTACAAATGTATTGTTATTGTTACTTTTTATTACTCATCTTTCTATTCAGACCCTCTTCTAATTATATTCCAGTCTTTTATTCAAATCAGTGCATGGCTGCTAGGCTAATTTGAACCCTAGCAACCAGATGCTGCAAACTGGAGAGCGGCTGAATAAAAAGCTACATAATTCAAAAAATAATACAAATAATAAAAAATGAGAACCAATTGCAAATTGTTTCAGAATATCCCTCTCTACAACATAATAAAAGTTAATACAAAGTGAACAACCCCCCCCCCTTTTTTTCTATTTTTTTTTTATATAAGCGTTGGGTCTCTGGGCCTAATGTACATATGCCACAGCGTTCATATGTTTTTTGCAATCCCCTGTCTGCACTTGAAATTGTTTCTTTTACCTTTTTGGAGTAATATTACAACTTGTCTATTCAGTATACTAAATTCTGGCACAATTTTACAGGAGCCTTCTAAAGTTTATCATTGCTACTCAAGTAGCAATGATCCAAAACATTATTCCATGCCTTTGTCTTTGTGTGATGGGTCACCAGCCACAATGCTTTGACCTGTAGTTATTCTAATATATATAGATAGATAGATAGATAGATAGATAGATAGATAGATAGATAGATAGATAGATAGATAGATAGATAGATAGATACAAAAATCTAGGGGGGTGGCGGAAGCACTCTTAAGGCTAATACACAATATATTTACGTATAATGGAAGTGGTACTTACAATGCACTTCCCTGGGCCCCTGTCTCATAAGTAATTCAATATAAATGCAAATGCATATGTTTACAAAACAGGGGTTTTTAGTTACAAAGTTATGATCATACAGTTGAAAAGCCACCATAGAATTGTGGAGTGACCATATTTGTGTAAATGCTACTGTTTTGTGCCAATATGAATGGAAACTGGTTTATCATAAAAACTTACAGTAACAAAGAGAGGGTATTGAAAACTATATAGTAAGGATGCATTGAATCCAGATTTGTGCTGTCATATTCAGCCGAATTTACAATGTAGGTGGAGCCAGCTGCTGCACCCACAAAAAAACTGGAAAAAAAGAACAATCCTTATCTCCTCTGCAGCTTTTGGAATAGCATATAGTACCGTATATACTCGAGTATAAGCCGTCCCGAGTATAAGCCGAGGTACCTAATTTTACCTCCAAAAACTGGGAAAGCTTATTGACTCGAGTATAAGCCGAGGGTGAGAAATGTAGGAGCTTCTGGTAAGTTTCAATCTCGTTTTTGGATGACTATTCTAAGCGCCGGCGAATATTCTAAGGCGCCGGCGAATATTCTTAGGCGCCGGCTACTATTCTAAGGCGCCGGCGACCGTTTTTGCGCTTGACCCAAGTATAAGCCGAGGTAGTTTTTCAGCATATTTTGTGGGCTGAAAAACTCGGCTTATAATCGAGTATATACGGTACCTTTTTACCTGCAGTGCTTCCTATTGTAACCTAATGCAGTAGTTTCATATAACACAATAGGTGGCTGTGGTAGGACCAGTAAGATACCAGTAGAGTCAATACCATCTCACGTTATCACCCTGAGCACTTTAGTGTAGCGCATGGTTTTAATTTAACATTACTGAAATATATTCCATCTTAAGGCTCATGTAAACTAGCAGTGCGCCTACAGAGATCTCTCCCATAATTTTATAAATACGTAGGAATTTTATGAACCATTTCACTTTATTTTCATACATAGCGTAGATTGACTACTATTAAATGTGTCATGAGTGTTTGGTGTGACCAACAGTGATGTGATTGTTTTATTCTACTACTGCTTGAACCTTCAAGATGTGATCTTTGTGATTTTCAGAGTAAAGCAATTGCCACGCCTGTTCAGGGTGTCTGGGATATGAGAAACAAACAGTTCCACACCGGCATTGAAATAAAGGTGTGGGCCATCGCCTGCTTTGCCCCACAACGACAGTGTACTGAAGTTCATCTGAAGTGAGTGGCTCTCCAGATCTGATTTAATACAGGATTGACATCATTGGCAGACACCAATTAAATGTGTTTGTTACTTAAAGGGTTAACATCATGGGGAACTTTTTTTTTTAATTTTCTTCAAAATGCTTTAATAGTCAGATTTCCAGCTCTGAAATCCATTTCTCAAAAGAGCACAGATTTTTTTTATTTTTTTTGAAGACTCCCACCAAATTTTCTTTGAAGACTCTCATAAAACTCTTAAAGGAATACTGTCATGGGAAAATATGTTTTTTTCAAAACGCATCAGTTAATAGTGCTGCTCCAGCAGAATTCTGCACTGAAATACATTTCACAAAAGAGCAAACAGATTTTTTTTATATTTAATGTTGAAATCTGACATGGGGCTAGACATATTGACAGTTTCCCAGCTGCCCCCAGTCATGTGACTTGTGCTCTGATAAACTTCAGTCACTCTATACTGCTGTACTGCAAGTTGGAGTGATATCACCCCCCTCCCTTTCCCCCCCAGCAGCCTTACAACAGAACAATGGGAAGGTAACCAGATAGCAGCTCCCTTACACAAGATAATGGCTGGCTGGTAGATCTTAGAACAGCACTCAATAGTAAGGGTCTGGCCACACAGGCAGATTCGGGGTGATTAGTCGCCAGGCGAAAATCTCCTCTTTTTAGCGGCAACTAATCTCCCCTGTTTTCTGAAGTCGCTCGTAATTGCCTCACAAGGAAACTTCGAGCGACTTCAGGAAAACGAAGCACTCCGTGTGCCTGCCCCAGGCTATTTACATTTTAGCTGGCGGAAGGCAGATCGGGAAAATTAGTCACCGCAAAGGAGAGGAGATTTGTCGCCTGGAGACTAATCTCCCTGAATCTGCCTGTGTGGCCAGACCCTAAAAATGCAGGTCCCACTGAGACACATTCAGTTACATTAGTAACTAATTAGTAGGAGAAACAACAACATGCCAGAAAGCAGTTCCATCCTAAAGTGCTGGCTCTTTCGGAAATCACATGACCAGGCAAAATGACCTGAGATGCACCTAAAACAATATTACAACTAAATACACTTGCTGGTTCAATTTTACATTGTAGAGTGAATTATTTGCAGTGTTAACAGTGTCATTTAGAAATAAAAACTTTAAAGGGGTAGTTCACCTTTAAGGTAACTTATTATGTTATAGAATGGCCGATTCTAAGCAACTTTTCAATGGTTTTCATTATTTATTTTTTATAGTTATTTGCTTTTTTCTTCTGGCTCTTTGCAGCTTTCAAATGGGCATCGCTGACTCCCTTGTAAAAAAGCAAATGCTCTGTAAGGCTACAAATGTATTGTTATTGTTACTTTTTATTACTATTATATATACAATTATATTCCAGTCTCTCATTCAAATCAGTTGGACCCTCGTTACCAGATTTGTTAAGATGCAAATTGATCTATTGTTGATAACTTAAAAATAGGGATGCACCGAATCCAGGATTCGGTTCGGGATTCGGCCAGGATTTGGCCTTTTTCAGCAGGATTCGGATTCAGCCGAATCCTTCGGTCCGGCCGAACCGAATCCAAATCCTAATTAGCATATGCAAATTAGGGGCGGGGAGGGAAATTGCGTGACTTTTTGTCAGAAAACAAGGAAGTAAAAAATGTTTTCCCCTTCCCACCCCTAATTGCATATGCAAATTAGGGTTCGGATTCGGTTCGGTATTCGGCCGAATCCTTCGTGAAGGATTCGGGGGTTCGGCCGAATCCAAAAAAGTGGATTCGGTGCATACCTACTTAAAAACCTTCAATGATAAAAAATTGCAAATTGTCTCAGAATATCACTCTCTAAATCACACTAAAAGTTATCGCAAAGGTTACCAACCCCTTTAAGAACAACAAATAACTTGTTCATAGTGTTTGCAGCAGTCATCTAAATTCAAATGCGTTATGGAAGAGCTATGTTTTATTTATATTGTTGCCATTTTATGCCTATATACATAATACATCAGGATATGGGTAAGCTCCCCTGCAAGAATCAGGCACTGCTGACTATGAAGATTTTCATTCATCCAGGTCATGGTATATCTAGTATAGGTAAATCTAAAAACAACTGGACTTGCTGAGTAATCATTGAAGACGTTTCACTACTCATCTGAGGCAGGCACTGCTGTGTACATAGTCATCTTTCATAACAGATACCACTGAAAAGCAGCCTTGTAGGGTAATTTAAAGACTGAACTAAAGCTTAAAATATAGGCTACAACTGTTATACACTAAGTTTTAGAATTTTGCACCAGCAAACTCAACTACAGCCCTTCAGCAGTAAAGGTCTGTGCCTCTGAAGATACCCCAGTAGCTCCCCTATTCTTTTCTGCTGATTCACATTTCTTTTGCCACTTACTTGTCTGTATTTACCTTACTAATCTAGAGCACTATGAAAGCATAGCCATTAGTAAAGCTTGTATATGCATTAAAGGCTCATTGTAGTGTGGTGTTTCATTAGGACATTTACAGAACAGTTGAGGAAGATCTCTCGTGATGCCGGGATGCCAATCCAGGGGCAGCCATGTTTCTGCAAGTATGCCCAAGGAGCAGATAGTGTTGAGCCAATGTTCAGGCATCTGAAGAATACATATACAGGGCTACAACTTGTTGTTGTAATACTGCCTGGGAAAACCCCTGTCTATGGTGAGTACAAACTGAAATCCAACCACATTCCTTCTCCAAAGCGGTCGTATGTTGGATCATCATGACTTCTGCGGTTTCACTCATGGATTTTTCCTTAATCAGATAACTCGTCCATATTTGTATGCCTGTGGGCTGTTTTAACTCTGTGTGTATGCTGCCATTTGCATCTCTTCCACACCCGAGTTTCAAAGTATGTTACAACAAAACTTCATACTTGAAAAGGAGTTATGGGCATTAACATATGCCTTAAAATAAGGATTTGTCAATATTATTCCTTTCTATTGCTCTATTGCGTTAAAAAGCATTGTAATTCTATAGCTTTCATGGCAATGCAATTGTACCAGTGACCTTAAAGGGGAAGTCCATTTTAAGGCCCCATATATGGGCAGATATAAGCTGCTGACAGATTAAGTTGGCAGTTTATTGCCCAGGGTATGGGACACTCTGACAGACTTACCTGATCGATATCTGGCTGAAAGTCGTCAAGATAGCCATTGGTCGGGTTTAAAAGTCCTGTCTGATCAAGGACCTTATCATTTCATCTGTTTTCTCATTGTTATGATCCGATCATTGGGCCCTAGGGCCCACAATTGTATCAGCCCGATATCGCCCACCACAATTGTTTAGTCTTTCTTTTCTGAATCTCTGTAATCTGAAAGCAGATTCGTTTGGAGGTTCGTTTTTTGCATACTGAGTGAATACAGTACAAGCTAAATTTGTACCAAAGCATGAACCACACGAGTCATATTGAGTGAGCAAGTTTTTTTTTAGGATGAAATCTGCTAGTCTGTATGTATTATTCATCCTGTATCATTCCCTTGTTAAATCGGCATACATTTTGTAGCGCATTTTATTGTGGCTACAAACCCAGAAAATACATTGCTGTAGGAATTATTAGAATTGTCTGCTAAAATACTCATCTGGTAATCACTTAAAAATGCATTTTTGAGCATTTATGTGATTTAAGGGGTTTGGCATACAAAATTCTTATCCCTATGACCAGGTTTTTTCTGGTGTTTGTAATTGCAACAAAACACACCGTGCCTTTTATTTAGGGAAATGGCACGCTCTCTTTTTATTTTATAAGAAATGTGTATAAAAATGTTTATAAACTTTCACATGTAATACGATGTTGCTGTTTTTTCTAAAGAGAAAGCTAAAGGAATATTGTATTTGGGCTCTTATACACTTTTTATGAGTTTAAACGACAGGTTTGAGCACACCTGAAAGCGTCAGCTTATTGATTCCATAATATTCTACCTGCTTGTACAAATGAGCGCTCAGACTTGTGTTTCATTGAATTCTATTCTATTTTAGATGTAGCATGCTGCTTTTTCTTCTGCTTGATGCATGTTGAAAAGACAGTAACATAAAAGGTTGAATTTGAAACTTAGAAAAATGCATTTAGTTGCATTCAAAGGGGTTGTTTGCCTTCCAACACTTTTTCAGTTCAGTTGTTTTTAGATAGTTCACCAGAAATAAAGGCTTTTTTTCAATCACTTTCTTTTTGTGACCGTTTTTCTAATATTGAAGTGTAAAGTGTCATTTTCACCTTTCTAAAGCAGGGGAGGGGGGTCGCTGACTCTGTAACTGTTTTGATACACTTATCTTTGTCTCTGCTGAGCAGAATCCCCAAGTTTCATTACAGGCAGCTGTTAGAATTGACAATAGTTGCTGATTTTCCAGAGATACTGCTGAGAAATGGATCAACTAAATGTCTGAAATTGTAACTGTTCTGAGCTGCCAGACTGAAACACCAGAGATAGGACCATTAATCAATTTTGGAAAAACTAAGAAATAAAAAATGGAAAGCAACTGAAAAAAAGTCTATTTCTGAAAACAACTCAACTGAAAAAGTGTTTGGAAGGTGAACAACCCCTTTAAAAAGAAACATGCATAGAAACACAATATATGCAGTTTTTTGCTCTCAGCATGAGATTGTGAATTCATAAAAAAAGTCCATGTATAAAATCCATTAGTATGAAAAAGAACCTATATCCTAGATTTTTCTTCTGTTTGCAGCGGAAGTGAAACGTGTGGGGGACACTGTTCTGGGAATGGCTACTCAGTGTGTTCAGATGAAAAATGTGCAGAGGACCACACCACAAACCTTGTCTAACCTGTGCTTAAAAATAAATGTAAAATTAGGAGGCGTCAATAACATTTTGTTGCCCCAGGGCAGGTAAGTTGTTACTTATAAATTTCAATGGGCTACCAGATTTTTATTTCCCTTTATTGTCTTGTAGAGATCTTAAGAATTTAATCTGTAATTGTTAAGGTGGCCATAGACGTACCAATTACGATCTTTCTTGGAAAAGCTCTTTCCAAGAAAGATTGTTTGTTTCAATACACATGTGTAGAGCTGAATCGTCAGATATACAGGTAGAACCAATAGAATTCTACCTGTATCTGACTATTCAGCACTCACAATGGCCTATGTTTGGGTGCCTTCAAAAGGCACCCGGTCAAATTTGTTTCGTACTATATTATCTGTGTGTCTATGGCCAGCTTTAATCTTGCTTTGTCACCCCCTCATGAATGTATTACTGGCTTAGCTTGCATTTTCTCTAAGACACCATATTGTCTGACCTCGGGTACCCTATCACCCCCCATGGTATTACATAGTAACATAGTAAGTTAAGGGGGCCATACATGGGCAGATAAAGCTGGCGATATCGGTCCTTTAGATCTATTCTGCAATTTATCCGCCTGTGTATGGGGCTTCCGACGGGTCTTCCCGACCGATAACTGGCCACGATATCAATCGGGAAGGTTTAATTTTTCTGTTGAACGACCCGTCGAAGCCCATTGCTCTTCGTTGTAATCCGATCATTTGGCCCGAGGGCCGAATGTTCATATTACCTCGATATAGCCCTGCCATTGGTGGGCATGTCGGTGAAAGATTGATGTCAGACAAGCGGATCTCTTCATGTATGGCCAGCTTTAGGTTGAAAAAGACACATGTCCATCAAGTTCAACCTTTTAACTCTATTTTAACCTGCTTAACTGCTAGTTGGTCCAGGTGATGCTAGGTGAAGTATTGTATCCCTACAGGAATCCTTTAAAAGGTTAATTAATGCATCTATTGCTTGGCTTTGAGACCGTGCTCTGTTGGTAATCCCTGGTGAAGTTTTAAATATAAGAGTGATTTAAGGTTAGCACAAGCTGCTGACTATTGACAGATTTGGCTAGTTGGTAATTATTTTGAGTTGAACAATGCCATCTCTAGTACAGGAGTCTGCAAACGTGCAATAATTTGTTTGTGAGCCAAGAAACCTCCTCCAGTTCCATTGAAGTGATTGTTTCAACACTTTTTTATGCCAGACAAAATACCCTGATCAAAAAAACCAGCCTTAAATTCTGTAGCCCATTAATCTGCTATTGTTTATGGCTTGAAACACAGACACTGAGTTTTTAGGATACCTTATTTTTAAGAGCCCTTTAATTTTTTTTGAATGGATTTATCAGGTGATTATATTCATTCATTCACGCGCATTTTTCTCTTGCAGACCTCCTGTGTTTCAACAGCCAGTCATATTTCTTGGAGCTGATGTTACCCACCCACCAGCAGGGGACGGTAAAAAGCCTTCGATTGCTGCGGTGAGCATCTGTATATGATCAGCTGAGGCTTGGGAGTCACCGCAATTAAGGATTATGCATACAATGCCCCTCCCAAAATACAAGTATCTATATTATGTTTTTATAGAGTTTTTTTTTATACATATTGTCTTTTTATTGTAAGGTTGTAGGTAGTATGGATGCACACCCCAACCGATACTGTGCCACTGTGCGGGTGCAGCAGCACCGACAAGAAATCATCCAGGATTTGTCTGCCATGGTTCGGGAGCTGCTTATCCAGTTCTACAAGTCTACACGCTTCAAGCCCACAAGAATCATCTTTTACAGAGATGGTGTCTCAGAAGGACAGTTCCAACAGGTCTTTAGGATTTACTTTATTAAAAGTAACATTTTTTAAAAACTTTATTACTTTACTTTATTAAAAGTAACATCTTACAAATACAGGAAAGTGTCAAAGATCCTAAAGCTTTCTCTTTTAAATAGCCAAATTAACTACCTGATTTTTAATTCCACAGGTTCTCCATCATGAGCTTCTGGCCATTAGGGAAGCCTGTATTAAACTGGAGAAGGATTACCAGCCAGGAATTACATTTATTGTAGTGCAGAAAAGACATCACACGCGGCTATTCTGTACAGACCGAAATGAGAGGGTAAGTAGTGAATATTTTGTGTTGTAGACTTGCAGTGAGAGTATTATTAGGAACCAGAGCCCTCGTATTCTTTTAATTTTTAGGTTTCGTCAACTATATTGGCAAATTAATTGGTGGTTGTAACATTCTTAGCATTTTAAGAATGATTTGTTTTCAATGCACCTGATGACTGGATATCCATAGGCATACACACTATTAGAACAGGTTTTGAAAACCTTTAGACTGTTTTAGGCTTATTTCTGTTTAAAGGAGAAAAAATGTCTGTTTGTAGAGCTGTAAGCACAAAGTGAAATTGTACAACCTACATTAAAGGGGTGGGTCACCTTTAAGTTAATACAGTTACAGAATGGTTAATTCTAAGCAACTTTTCAATTGGCCTTCATTTTTCATTCTTTATAGTTTTTGAAGTATTTGCCGCCTTCTAAATCTTTGCAGTTTTTAAATGGGGGTCTCGAACCCCATCTAAAAACCAAATGCTGAAAAAGTAAAGGTATCTATTCATATTCCAATCTTGTGTTCAAATCAATGCATGGTTGCTAGGGTATTTTGGACCCTAGCAACCTGATTGCAGAAATTGCAACATTGGAGAGCTGCTGAATAAAAAGCTAAACTCCAAAACCACAAATAAAAAAAATTAAAAACAAAGGTGAACAACCCCTTTAAAATATTATAATGTTGGTGAAATTCCTCTATGGCTCACAGATCAGAATGCCTCATACCAATGCCCTAAAGCACCACAAGGACCTGAGTGGTCTCAATGGATGTCAGGTCATCAATCAGGCTGGAAAATGTCATCACTAATGCAAGATTCATTTTTATGTATAGAGATGCTTGCTTTACAGAATTGCTCTTCAGAATTAATTTTTTATTTTTTTATTCTCCATAGGTAGGGAAAAGTGGAAATATACCAGCTGGTACTACCGTAGACACAAAGATTACCCACCCTTCAGAGTTTGACTTTTACCTGTGCAGTCACGCTGGTATACAGGTAAGTCCTTAGATGTTAGTGTGGCGTGTGTTTAATAAAAAAAGATATTCTGTATGCACGGAGTTGCTGTAGACTGGAATATATGAAAAATAAGTGGTAGCAACTGTAAATGAAATATATAGTTAGAATGCAGTAGAAGAACGTTGATATTTGGGATGCACCAAAGCCACTTTTTTTGATTCAGCTGAATCCTTCGTGAAAGATTAATCTGAATGCCAAATCCTAATTTTCATGGACGGGAAAGGAAAAGGTGGGGGAAATGTTTTTTACTACCTTGTTTTGTGAAAAGGTTGAGTGATTTCCCTTCCCACCCCTAATTTACATATGCAAATTAGGATTCGGTTCTACCATGCACAAGGATTCGGTGCATCCCTAATTGATCTAGCTCTTTCTCTAACACCTTTGTAAAAATGAGCTGTTCTATAGGAATCATGAAGCCTGGAATCACCTTCTCCTGATCAAAAGCAGCTGCAGAGGTTTCATGTTTGTGTTAAAGTGTAGCTTGCTGTTTCATACGGCTAGTTTGTCAAGTACACAATTTCTAACTGCATATAACATATTCCTACAGGGAACAAGCAGGCCGTCACACTATCATGTCCTGTGGGATGACAATCGCTTTTCATCTGATGAGTTGCAGATCCTCACTTACCAGCTCTGCCACACTTATGTTCGTTGCACTCGTTCTGTGTCTATCCCTGCTCCAGCATATTATGCTCACCTGGTGGCATTCAGAGCAAGGTATCATTTGGTGGATAAAGAACATGACAGGTACATATGTACGCTTTATTTCTTTAATCTACTTTAAGCGCTAAACATTGGATTGGAACATTGATGTATTGCAACAGTTATGAACAGGCCTTGTACTGCTTGTATTGATCATACGTTAAACATAATTACTTTTTGCAGGGTGATACCTGCTGAGCTCCTTAGTTAAGGGAATTACCAGTGCTCACAGTCCTGGGAATGATTTCAGACTTCTTTACTGGAGACATATTCCACACTTCTGTTTTATAATGGTATAGCTTATGTAAGAAACAATCTGTCAAGCCCCTGTCTCCTGATGCAATCGCAAATCCCCTGATTGCGTGCACGTGCAAAGTTAACTGATCAGCGGTACAGCAATCTTCCAGGAAATCATCTCCCGGGTTTGACCGCTCTATAGGGGATAATGGACCCCCTACTGTAAATGATAAGGATATTAGAAGTCACTGAGCACAAGGCTGCAGGCTGAGTTATACAAGGAACTCTGAGTATCACTCATGTATTATAAGGGATAATGTACCCCCTACTGTAAATTATAAGGATATTAGAAGTCACTGAGGGGTTATTCTGTGACTATTTAAAGGCACAAGGCTGCAGGCTGAGTTATACAGGGAACTCTGAGTATCACTCATGTATTATAAGGGATAATGTACCCCCTACTGTAAATGATAAGGATATTAGTAGTCACTGAGGGGTTGTTCTGTGACCATATAAAGGCACAAGGCTGCAGGCTGAGTTATACAGGGAACTCTGAGTATCACTCATGTATTATAAGGGATAATGTACCCCCTACTGTAAATGATAAGGATATTAGTAGTCACTGAGGGGTTGTTCTGTGACCATATAAAGGCACAAGGCTGCAGGCTGAGTTATACAGGGAACACTGAGGAGACGACTATCATCAAATTTTACAACAAGATTGATGTTTTTTATAATACAAAAGTTTCAGTGGGATGTGACAAATGACAGCACTAACTGATCACTGTTTATATGTGTATAACGTACCCCTTTTGTATAAGGATACTTCGTAGTCAACACTGACTTCCATGACCATATACAGGCAATAGGCTGAAGGCCTCATATTTTTAAACGTGTGCATTGATTGTTATAATACACACGTTTTAGTCAGTCATGTTACAGAAATGATATCGTTAAGCACGGACATTACCAAGCGCCATTTATAAAAATATTATTGACAGAATATATATGACTTTTGTGTATGCTAAGGATATAATGTTCAGTTTATTTCATGGGTCCTGCGTATTACACATACTATTCTAGCTCCAAAGAATGGTTTATGAAGCAAAATGTTATAGCCATCAGAACGTGTTGTTGTCTTGTTTCTAATGCAACGTTTTTTTTTTTTTCTTTCTTGTAGTGCTGAAGGTAGCCATACATCTGGTCAGAGTAACGGGAGAGATCAGCAAGCACTCGCTAAGGCAGTCCAGGTGCATCAGGACACACTGCGTACAATGTACTTTGCATAACAGTCGCTGTTTATCCAGTGACTTAATAGCACTCCTGGAAAAGGATTCACACAGACCAGCTGCACTTAGTTGTTTGTAAACTAGTCCATACTACGCTGACTCCCATCAAAAAGTGCCGGTAACCCTGTTGTCTCCCTTACTGTCCAACCAGCCTTCCGTCACAACCTCTTATCACATTTTGTTTCCATTCACAACGCAGACCTGTCGCAATTAATGTAGCTTGGAGTGTGCTTCGTACGGGAATGTTTACAAAGGTGCAGAGAGAAAAACACACATACCCATGTAGAAAAACTGAACACGTAACCTCAGGGCTTTAGACTTTCACTATGGAATATTGTTTCAGTTTCTGTTTTATCCCTGTTCAGTTGCTGAATTTAATGTGATGGTTGCTGTCAGTTGGGTTGGTTACAAAAAAGAGCATAAAATGAGCTTAAAAAGAAAAAAAAAGGCATTGGCAGAACATTTGAAGCCTTAAATATTGATATTTTTAATTAGCAAATGAATTTTACCAAATGTAGCTTTTTATGTGTCAAATGTTCTGGTACATAACTTTATGTATTTCAGAGTTATTTTTAGTCAATTAGTTTTTAACTGAATCGTAGCTACAGAGGATTAGTGCCCTATTCTCTCCATCTCCTGCTTTTACATATAATATGATCTTGTGCCATTCAGAACACTCTCTCCATAGAAAGTCTAGTTTATTGTACTTGTGTCTAAACTCTAACCTTTCCAAAGTTGCTTACCAATACGGGTCTGTGGCAATCAGTACAATCATGTTAAGCTAATGTAAAAAAAAAAAAAAATCTATTTACCAGTATTAATATGACATGCTATTTATTTTATTTACAAAAAAAACCTAATTTTTTTAACTTTATTTTTTAAATAGCAACATATCTATTCTGTGCATGGGTTAAATCACCTGACACATTTAACCTTTCTTTGACAATGTGACCTGTGCTACATGGATTTGTTCTTACAGGCTCCACCGACAGTGAATGGATTAAAAAAAAAAAACTAATTTTTAACTGTTTTGTTGCTAGAGGTACTCATCACAGATTGCAAAAAAACTTGTATCCTCCTGACTTTTAAAGGGATACCATTACTCTTCTGATATATCTGCTGTGCCATCCCTAGAACCTGATTTCCTTGTTGATGGAACATCACCTACCCCCAAATCTCTGTAAGTTGGGGTGCCTGCCTGATTTCTAGGTCCCAGTTACAAGGAGCACCATGAGTCTGGTTGCTTTTTTTCTATGGAAACACACAGAGGCCAAGCTTGCTCTTCTGTAGCCCTGAAATTGTAAGGTTTTTTTGGGGGGGGGCGCCATGGTCCTGAGGTTGGTGCAGAAACTAATAAACATTAATAATGGTATCCCTGTAATAATCTGGTAGTGTTAGAGCTGCAAAATGTGAAAAAAGCTGCATCTATCCCTTTGTTATTAGCAGTGCTGCATTTCATTGCAAAGTCAGCTTCTTTAGTATTAATTAGTATTAGTAGGGATGCACCGAATCCACTATTTTGGATTCGGCCGAATCCTTTGTGAAAGATTCGGCCGAATACTGAATCGAATCCGATTCTAATTTGCATATGAAAATGGCTGGGAAGGGGAAACATTTTTACTTCCTTGGTTTGTGACAAAAAGTCACGGAATCTCCCTCCCACCCCTAATTCGCATATGCAAATTAGGATTCACTTCGGCCGGGCAAAAGAATTCAGCTGAATCCTGCTGAAATCCTGGATTCGGTGTATCCCTAATTATTAGTAGTATATGCTTTATTTACTTACCCTTTAAAGGGGTTGTACACCTTTTAATTAACTTTTAGTATGACGCAGAGAGTGATATTTTTGATAAATTTGCAATTGATTTTCATTTATTATTATTTATGGGTTTTGAGTTATTTAGCCTTTTATTCAGCAGCTCTCCACTTTGCCGTTTCAGCAATCTGGTTGCTAGGGTTCAGATTACCCTAGCAACCGTGCATTGGTTTGAATAAGAGACTGGAATACGAATAGGAAGAAAGACAAGTAATAGAAAGTAGCAATAACAACAAATGTGAAGCTCTACAGAACATTTGTGTTTTGTATGGGGTCAGTGACCCCATTTGAGAGCTGGAAAGTGTCAGAAGAAAAAGGCAGGTAATTAAAAAAACTATTAAAAATAAATAAATAAATAAATAAAGATCAGTTAAAAAATTGTTTAGAATTGACCATTTTATGCCATACTAAAAGTTAACTTAAATGTGAACCCCTTTAATTGAAGTCCTGATATCAGCGCTCGTGTTTATAGCCTGTGAATGTGTTTTCTTTCTCCCCCGTGTCTTGCAATACAACCTGCTGAATGCCTCATTCAATGGATCAATTTTACCTAAAGGACAAGGCTTTTTGGCAGTGATCAAGTTTACCTTCAGTGTGACATTTATATGCAACCTCAACGTAACATTTCCTTTGCTTTTGTTCGTTATATGCAATTGCGTAACTTCTCTTTATGACTCTTCACATTTGATAGCAATAGTAATAGCCTCCGTTTACTTCTCACCTCTGCTGCTGTAATAACGGAATGCTTTTATATGAAGGAACTTTTGTATAAGTTGCTGGAAGTGGGGTCGGTGCTGTGCTATGTGAAATGGTTATAAATAACGGAGCAGACTTGGGAATGTTGTCTCACAGACTTCCCTTATGATGTCCGTAGCATTTGCTGTAATGAAATCTCCCATTGTGGTGTTGCTCTAAATTGCCTATTTTTAACGTATGGTTCTGGACCCATCAATGGGTGCCCCTGTTAACTAAAGGTGGCCATACACAGGCAGATTAAAGCTGTAGATAAAGCTGCCTTGAGACCAATTCGGCAGTTTATCTGCATGTGTATGGGGCGTTTGATAGGCTAAATATTGGCCAGATATCGTTCGGGCTGGTTTGATTTTTCTTGCTGATCAAGGACAGTGTCAGCTACTTGATGCGATCCTCGTCCCGTCTGCACCCATTTCCTAGGGCCAAACAATCTAATTAACCTGATATCGCCCTGATTTATATTGTTTTCAGACCTTGCCAAATCTTATTATTAGGGACGCGCCAAATCCACTATTTTGGATTCAGCCGAACCCCCAAATCCTTCACTAAAGATTCAGTCGAATACCTGACCGAATTCTAATTTGCATGTGCAAATTAGGGGTGGGAAGGAGAAAATATTTTTTACTTCCTTGTTTTCTAACGTCACGCGATTTCACTCCCCGTCCCTAATTTGCAAATGCACATTCGGGTTCGGCCGGGCTGAAGGATTTGCCCGAATCCTGCTGAAAAAGGCCAAATCCCAAACCAAATCCTGGATTTGGTGCATCCTTACTTATGTATGGCCACCTTAAAGGAGAATTCTACCTGTTATAATAAAAAAAAACCTCCCCATACCCTCGGTAGACCCCCTTCCTCCTCCCCCCAGCCTACCTGCTCCCCCCCCCCGGACAAATGCCCCTCGTTTTTTACCCAACCCTCCGTGCAGATTCTGGCCTCTGAGTTCACAGCAGCCATCTTATTCTTCTCCGGTAATCTTTGTGTCTTGATGGAAGTTTCGGCGCATGCGCAGTTGGAGTAAATTTCCGATCCCGAACCACTGCAATGGCACCGAAAGTCACGAACATTTCCAAAACTTTTGGTTCGGGACCGGAAATTTACGCCAACTGCGTCAAGACACGAAGATTACCGGAGAAGAAGAAGATGGCTGCCGTGAACTCTGAGGCCAGAATCTGCACGGAGGGGTGAGTAAAAAACGAGGGGCATTTGTCCGGGGGGAAGGGGAGGTAGGGTGGGGGGGGATAGGCGTTTTTTGTTTTTTTTTATTATTACAGGTTGAATTCTCCTTTAAGGTAAGTTTCCATAATTGTCCTTTAATATGTGCAGTTTCTTCCAACTATAGAGAATAGTGATTTAAACAAGGTGCTTAAGTTCTAAACCAATTTAGGGGTCTCAAAGCTGATTTCCTGGGTTAAATCCTACGAGGGAAAAGGTTAAACTCTGCCCTAACTGAAGTGTTAAAGAGAATGGTAGCGTGTGTGTGATCTATAGTAAAAATAAAAATGTCTGCTCCATATGTAGTACTACTGACCCTTTATTCAAACCTGCAGCCTCCGTTGGAGGTACTGGAGTTTGGTGTTTGTGTCCAGCCAAATTATGAAGTTGTGACAGATTAAAAGGGTTGTTCAGCCTTGAGTTAACTTTTAATATGATATAGGGAGGGGTATTCTGAGACAGTTTGCAATTGGTTTTTATTTTTTATTATCTGTGGTTTTTGAGTTATTTAGTTCTTTATTCAGCAGCTCTCCAGTTTGCAATTTCAAAAGTCTGGTTGCTATGGTCTGAATTCCCCTAGCAACCATGCATTGATTTGAAGAAGAGACTGGAATATGAATAGGCGATGGCTTGAATAGAAAGATTCACAGTAGTTTTCCAAGACACTTGTACCTTTAAAGTCTTATCTTCACAGGGTGCACAAAATATGTTCATCTCCACATACCTCCACTTCAGTTTTTAACGCAGAACTGGAGTGCCGCAATTCTTGAACAGAAAGATCACTAATAAAAAGTGGCAAAAACAATACATTTGTAGCCTTACAGGGCATTTGTTTTTAGATGGGGCCATTGACCCCCATTTGAAAGCCGGAAGATTAAGGCAAAAAATGAAAAAAAAATAAACAATAAAGACCAATTGAAAAGTTGCTTAGGATTAGCCATTCTCCAATATACTGAATCTTATCTTAAAGGTGAACCACCCCTCTAATGAGGACTTGGCTTTAAAAGTATGGCCTGTAGATTCAGTACAGTTGGTCATACACAGGATTACACAAGACTTCTCTGCTGTCCATTCTATTGGGCACTATAGTCATAAATTGTCCAGATCTGGGAAGTTATAGGTCATAAAACTGTACAATCTGTTACTGCAGTTATGTAAACTGCTTGGGTGCTGTTAAAGGGGAAGTAAAGGCTTTCTGTAAAGATTGTAAAGGCATTTTCTTAAAAGCATCTACCTGTCAGTACAATAGTTAAATTGCCCAGTGTTCTGCATTGAAGTTATATAAACATGCATATCGTTTAGCAGATATAAGGCCCAGTCGTATTGCTCAAAATCACGGAGGTTGGCTACTCTGTTCTTTATAGTGGGAGCTGAAACAGTTATATATGGCACCTAGAAATAATGTGTACTTGATTCTGATTGGCTCCCACTGAGTGAAGGGCATTTTCTCCAAACACCTTACTGGGGCTCCTCTATAAACACTGGGCAAATTTGCTTCTGGGCTGTAACCCATAGCCTATGATTAAGTTTCCCAGTGACATCATTTACGCAGTAACCAATCAGATTGTTTTCAGCGTTCACCCTGCAGCTAATCAGTGATTGGTTGCTATGTGTTACTGCCCCCGTGCAAATTTGCCCAGTGTTTATAAATAAAACCCAGCGGTTCTGCCTGCTCAACTGAGGGAACTGGATCTTATATCTATGGAAATGGTAGAGAAGAAAGCAAATATCATTAATATTTTAAAGTAGCTAATTTTAGTGGTTTTTAATACAATCCTTAAAGGAGAACTAAAGCTTAACTAAAGAAGTAGGTACAAATGTTGTACATGATGTTTTGTGCTTCTGTACCAGCCCAAGGCAACCACAGCCCTTTAGCAGTAAAGATCTGTGTCTCCAAAGATGCCCCAGTAGCTCCCCATCTTCTTTTCTGCTGATTCACTGCACATGCTCTGTGCTGCTGTCACTTACTGAGCTTAGGGAGCCACTCACAATATACAGTACACATAGAATAGAAATGTCACAATATAAGGCTGATTAGTAATTAATACACATAATTACTACATGGCAGCACAGAAACCAGTGCAATTAGCATCAGAATTTATTAATCAGCAAACCTGTAGCATCAGCTTATATTACAGGGGATCCTCATTTTCTGCTGGATAATTAGTGACGAGCCCTAAGCTTAGCTTCTGAACAGCCAATCAGAGCCCACTGAGCATGTGAGTGTCACAGACACTTTCCAAGATGGTGACCCCCTGTGACAAGTTTGAAGTCCTGGATCATTGCTGCTATTGACAAGCTGAAACTTTAGCCTCGTGCAATAAGTTCACTATTTAAAATATGCCATTTTTATCTTCATTTTTAGGGCTTAGTTCTCCTTTAAACTGTGAGAAGGCTTCTCTTAATATTTCCACAAGAAAGGGAACATCATTTGGCTTATTTATAAATAATTGGAATGAGTTTGCTTCAGTAGGATATCCCAGAGCTAGCAGTCGTGTATGAGCCGCAATAGTTCTATGGCTTGGGTAGGGAATGGGTTACTCCTCAGGAGCACTAAATGTTTGACTGGCGCCTAACACAGATTTGGTTAAAGTTTACTCTAAAATTGTTTTATTCTGGATGTAGATTATAACTTTTTTTGGGGGGGTTATATAATAAAAGGCCCTCGTTTTGCCCAGGGGCAGAAACCCATAGCAGGTTGCATTTTGGATCACCTGTTTAAAAGCAAACATCTTATTGGTTGCTATGGGTTACTGCTCCTGGGCAAACGTAGTGCCTTATATTTATAGTGTCTTAATGATTGTTACATTCCCTAGCATCCTATGCAGCTGTGTGGCTGCAGGGAGATCAGCAGGGGCTGCAGGGAGATCAGCAGGGGCTGCAGGGGGATCAGCAGGGGCTGCAGGGAGATCAGCAGGGGGTGCAGGGAGATCAGCAGGGGCTGCAGGGGGATCAGCAGGGGGATCAGCAGGGGCTGCAGGGAGATCAGCAGGGGGTGCAGGGAGATCAGCAGGGGCTGCTGGGGGATCAGCAGGGGCTGCTGGGGGATCAGCAGGGGCTGCTGGGGGATCAGCAGGGGCTGCTGGGAGATCAGCAGGGGCTGCAGGTAGATCAGCAGGGGCTGCAGGTTTCCTATTCCTGCTTTAGACTAATTTACATCTTTTTAACATATTTACATTTTGTGTTTTCTGCCGGCCTCAGACCAATCCATGTTCCGCGCTTCTTGCTTTCCTGTATGAAGGGTGACGGGCATTAGAAAGGCACATTTCGTCGCAGCCAAGTCGTAACGAGTGTCGCGCTCTGAGAATTGATCAACTTGTAGTGGTGCTTTTTATCTAATGAAATCTATCTATGCATTGAGTCCCATGTGGTGCAGCTGTACAGTTTAGTCAAGGGTTGGCTCTTCTCACAGTATCACTGGGCAGATTCTGCTTCTCTTTGCACATGGGAATAATAAGAATAAAGGATGTTTTCATGTAAAAAATCATTGCACATTATAAAATATCTTATCAATATTTTCTTTTTGAAATTAATTTCAAGTTGACAAATGGAGTCGTGTTTATATACGTATATATATATCTTTCTTTTCTATCTCTGTCAGTCTTACAGGGCTCTTTCCAAGCCATTTCCTTACATAGTTACATAGTTAAATTGGGTTGAAAAAAGACAAAGTCCATCACATTCAACCCCTCCAAATGAAAACCCAGCATCCATACACACACCCCTCCCTACTTTTAATTAAATTCTATATACCCATACCTATACTAACTATAGAGTTTAGTATCACAATAGCCTTTGATATTATGGCTGTCCAAAAAAATCATCCAAGTCCCTCTTATAGTCATTAACTGAATCATCACCCGGCAGTGCATTCCCCAACCTCACTGTCCTCACTGTGATGAACCCCCTACTCTGTTCCTTTAAATGAAACTTCTTTTCCTCTAGTCTGAAGGGGAGGCCTCTGGTACGGTGATCCACTTTATGGGTAAAAGCCCTCTCCGAAATCATTCTTGCCCATAACTGCATGTATTTGCTTTACTGCATATATCCAGCATGTCTTGCCTTGCATTGGAATTCAGCAGGGTGTTTCTCATCCAACAATACAAACTGGCGTGCTAATGAAATAATCTGATCATTTGCTGCCTTCGCTAATAGCAAGTGAACTCCACATATTAGGTGTTTCCTTTAAAATGACTGGCCTCTATTGCAAGAGGATATCTTTATATTAAAGGAGCCTATGGTGTCACTCTATAATTTGATTTTGATCAGCAAACATAGTCCAGTGGCACTTGAGCCAATTTAGATGACATTTTAAACTTGCCCAATGGTGGGTCAACATACATGTACCAGTAATATTATTGGTCTGTGTATGGCCATCTTTGAAGGTGAAGTACACCTTTTACAATCCGTTCAGTAATTTTATTAAATGTCCCTAAATTGCCTGGATTACACTACTTTTTAAAAATATATATATTTTTATTACCCTGGTACACAACTCTTTCCTACGGTCACACCTTCCTGGATTTTTGTGTGTTTATTGTGTGTGTGTTATGATTCCATTATTTACTATAATTTACTACTAACCCTCTGTCTGTATCTCCACTCATTCTTCGTAAGAACCCGTTTCCCTAACAAATGATGACAATCTGAGGACGATACAAACGATTCCTTTGTGATACTGAATCAATATGGACTGTATTTGTGAATGCTAAAGGATTCACTTGCCAAGTTGGATGGAATGGGGGGGGGGGTGCAGAAGCCGGCAACTAAGGCTTGTTAGTTACAACTGTGAATTGGGATTGATGTAATGAATTTGTTTCATTTAAGTGCATTTAGCCTGACTGTATGTATATAAAAGCCAAGAGCCTGTATACGAATATGCAGAAACACCACAACTGCGGCCTTTCTGTGCGGTTTGAGGAAATTTCGGGATATCGTTCCCAGTGACTTATGGCCGGTGCACCTTGTGTGCCATTAAACATGGCTGTATGATTGCTGGTGTGTGTGTTGTGTATACATAATATTATGAATTTATCTAAAATATATTTGACTGCCATGACGACATATTTGCAGTGATCTCTGTACAGCCAGTGTAAAACAGTCTTTCCTTCTATATTTAAAGACAATCGTTTCACCGTTACCCAAAGTTTGTAAGTAAATCTATTGCCCTACTTTTTTTTGGGGCCTTGTATTTCCGATAATACCTGAAATAATGTGTTCTATTGCCCGTGCAGACGTCTCTATATTGTAAATAGTCCCTTGTACTGTACAGCCGAGATGATTAGCCCAATGGGGATCTTTTATATTTAACAGAATGATGTGATGTGTTGCTTTCTTATTAACCCTTCCAATCCCGGTCGTGTCGGCCCACTAACGAGGGAGTAGAAAATATATTTTGAATGTGCTGTTGACCTATAGCTATAATTCTGCCAGTTCTATCTCTTTGTAGTCAGGAGGGACGATGCATCTTTCCTAAGCTCTGTGTTGTTTCATTAAAAATATACCCTGATTTCTGGGTTCTGTTTGGCCAGCCTCCGATTGTTACCCTTAAACATGTTGGGCTGTTTCACCTCCTGGGGTTTTTTCACTTGTTATTAAACTAAATCTTATTGTCACTGTCTCTGTGAAAGTTTTCATTCATCCAAGCCTAAAGCAACTGGATTGGTAAACCGTTTCCTACTCATCTGGCTTCTTCAGATCAACTGGAAAGTGGTAAGGAGTATTTTAAACTCGCGGAGGCCTATTTATCAAACCACAACCAAACAAACAAACTCTAAAGCTACAAATATTGTGAGATTTATTAAAAGATCCGAATAAATGTGTTAAATACCATTAATAATAAGAAATAAAGTAGCAAAGCAGTCAAAAAAAAAAAAATCTGAATAAAAGAAAAGTATGATGGAAAATAATGTGCTGAAAAATTACGGATATCTCGAAAACCTCTAAAAATTCAAGTTTTTCAGACAATTCCCAGTGAAAGAAAAAAATCTGAAAAACCTCAAGTCCAAATTGATTTAAATCGGTCCAATAGAATCCGTGCAGCTACCATTGATTTTTACCTGGAGAAGTTTTGTATTAGTGGTTTTCTTAGTTTTTACACTAAATAAATCTTGAATTTTTTTAAGAAAAAAAAAATGGGGAAAAAATGAAAAATCTAAATTGCATTGTTATTGAACCGGCCCCCTGAAGTGATATAGGTATGGGATCTTTTATCTGGAAACCAGTTATCCAGAAAGTGTACGGAAAGGCCCGTCTCCCATAGACTCGGTTTTATTCAAATTATCCACATTTTTTTTTAAAATGATTTCCTTTTTCTGTGTAATAAAACCGTAGCTTGTATTTGATCCCAACTAAAATATAATTAATCCTTATTGGAAGCAAAACCAGCCTATTGGGTTTATTTAATGTTTATATGATTTTCTAGTAGACTTAGAGCAGAGACACACAGTCAGATTTGTGGAGATAAGTCGCCCGGCGACTAATCTCACCTTCAGGGAGACTAATCTCCCCAAACTGCCTTCCTGTCAGCTAGAATGAAAATCGCCGACGGGATGGCAATCTGAGCACTAAGTTTTACGAAGTCGCCCGAAGTTTTGGAAAACGAAGCAATTTGAGTGACATCCTGCCTGAGATTTTCATTCTAGCCAGCGGGAAGGCAGTTCTTGGAGACTAGTTGCCCTGAAGAAAAGGAGATTTGTCGCCGGGCGACTAATCTCTCCAAATATGACCGTGTGTCTCTGCTCTTAAAGTATGAAGATACAAATTAGGGAAGAAGTTGATGGAACCACAGTGATTGGATCCCGTTGATTGTTGTTAAAGTATGACAACTCAGTTGAGCTGAAGAAGCCGCTTGGATGAGTGGAGAAAGTTTTCAAGGTCAATCAATAGTAGGGATGCACCGAATCCATTTTTTGGATTCGGCCGAACCCCCGAATCCTTCACGAAGGATTTGGCCGAACCGAATCCGAACCCTAATTTGCATATGCAAATTAGGGATGGGAAGGGGAAAACATTTTTTACTTCCTTGTTTTCTGACAAAAAGTCACGCAACTTCTCTCCCTGCCCCTAATTTGCATATGCAAATTAGGATTCGGATTGGCCAGGCAGAAGGATTCGGCCGAATCCGAATCCTGCTGAAAAAGGCCGAATCCCGAACCGAATCCTGGATTCGGTGCATCCCTAATGAATAGTGTGTGTACTTTGCTCACGGTGAACTCACTGCACAGGGACCCACAAGATTGGCAGTTTGTGGTTTTCCATTGAAAGTATTGAATCAGTGTATGAATCCATGCACGAGACTGAGGGAGAAGGCCGAGTGCACACAACAAGCTGTAGCAGTGGCCTGGCTATTTGGAATCTTTCTTTTTTTAATGGGCATCTGACTATCCCATTGTAATAAATATTCCCTGATAAAGCTCAGAGTCAAATAGTCTGTAACTGTAACCTTCTTGCTTATGGGTTCTAATCCTTCCCCAGTAGAGTCTTGTACAGTATTACTGGTCACATTTCCACTGTGATCTTTCCCCTATTTATCTAACACTTTTTACCCTGTAACAACCTGGGATACCCCCAAACGTCTCTCAGCGGGGACCCTCTCTTGAAAAGAGCTTTATCTATAGGGATTGTATATTTCACACAATGCAACTTGGCATATTCACCCAAAAATGATGCGCTGCAAAATTCCTAATTCCCAAGGATTGGAGTGCCGTAGCTTTGAGCCAATCAGCTGCCTTACATAAAACTTCCTGGTTGCGTAACAGGCTTTGCACTAGCAGTGATTTTCAGTATTTTTTTTGTCTTTGATAGTAGGGAAGTCTAAATATTTTTTGTCTTTGATAGTAGGGAAGTCTAAATATATTATTGTGTAATAAAGAGAGATTTTACCCACTCAAAAGTCACAGGGAGCCCTCTGAGTGCCACCCCGCCGGTGATTTAGATTCTAGCCTGCAGGAAGGCTTTTCTGGGAGATTAGTCGCCCGAAGGAGAGGCAATTAGTCGCTGGGCAACTAAATCTCCCTGAATCTTCCCGTGTGTCTCTGCCCAACTGACAGAAGAGATATAAGTTGTATTTAATATTACATGTGCTTCCTCCGGCCTTTCTGCATGACTAGTCCATCTTCTGCACATCAGAAAGGATTCATTGCTGCCTCTGTATCAATCACAGCCAAACCCATTGTACGGGCACAAAGATTGACCTTCGACCCTTGGGTTCCATATTCATACATAGTCTCCATACAGCAGAACAGCCTTCAGCCAATAGGGAGGAGCCTTATATATAGGATTTAGTGGTGCTCTCAGCCGTGTATAGCTCGTTCTTCTTCTCTAATGCCATTAGATTTACGGACTAGTACATTTTATATCTATGGACTCTGCAAAAGGTGCTAAGTTTTATATTGAAAGTGACTTGATAGTGTTTGTTTATCCGTAGAAGTGGCGTGGGTGTGAGTGCTGCTGCACGGCGTATGCTAAAGAGGTGCTTGAACTGACTGCCAGTACGAAGTATGGGATTCTGTAGCCGGTGCTTCTGTTTACAGGCGAGTAACCACATTGCTGCTGACCTGTTAATCCATTAGTTGGTAAATGTCATTTCTGCTATGGCCCTTGCACCAGTCCGTGACCACTGATATCAATGAGCCGGCCTGCATATAAAGCAGCGTCCTTGTCCTTCAGCCATTCTCTCAATGCCTAGTGCTGGGGGGTCACAATTGGAAGGGCACATAAGGCTGACAGTTGGTGATCCATTCTTGCAATTAGCCCTTGTAACTTGAATCTGTATATGGGGAATAAAAACCCAGAGCTTTAGGCATTTGATCATCCTCATATGCACATTTGGATTCGATTTAGCCAGACACACGGAATCCCGGCCCAGTCCCTAAACGAATCCCGCCCAGTCCCAAAACAAATCCTGGATTCAGTGCATCCCTAATATATATATACATAAACACACACACATACACCAATATACAGATTTCATTCACCCACGTCTCTCCACCAGTTACCAGCTCTCAAAAATCCCCCTTTTATTCATTCAGAAAGTGATTACATTTATCAGGTTTCAAGTAAATGTTTTTCCAACACTAAATATCTTTTCCTATGGAGCCGTTGCGCTTCAGAGAGCTTATCCAATCAGATATATTCTCCTGTTGCTTTCTATGTAGTACTGTATCTGATGCAAGCTATGTACTAATAGAGCAACACATATCAATAAATAAAGCTATGGGATCTGTTATCCAGACATTCTGTATAAAACTTCAAATACCAGTGTCTTACCTATATAATGGAATAAGTCTGTACCTTGTACCAAGCAAGGCTGAGATGGTTTTTGGTAACAGATCCCATATCTTTTTATACAGGGAACACGTGTTCTATGCACACAATAAGCTATGCACTATGTGTATCCGTTAAAGGATAAATAAATCTTAATAATAATAATAAGTGAATGTAAAATGCTGCCATCCCCTTATATATCTATAAAAGGAACTATAGCCTTTATAGTGAATACAGTACCCCCTCTTGTAAATTATAAGGATATTATAAGTTACAGAGGAGTTCCATAACCATATAAAAGTACGAGGCTGAAGGCCGGGTGTTTTTATACAGGTCATGGAACTCCGAGGTAACTTCTAATATCCTCATATTTTGCAACTGGGGGTACTTTATTTATTATAATACACACGTTTCAGTGAGTCATGTGACAGAAATGACATCACTACTCTCCGTTTATAACTGATGACATCAGAACTCACCGTTTATAAGGATATCATTTACAAGATATTCATGGCTTTTGTGTATTATGTCTGGATTCATTCCCTGGCCCAAGTACTTTCCATGAGAATTCGTAGCCGTTTGTTTGGCTGCAGTGCGGCCACATGCCTGATTTATTTTTTTTAAGGAGAGCTCGTATGCAATACATAGAATCCACTAACAAATGAGAATATTTATATGTTAAAATAAAAATATTAAAGAACAATAAATAAGATTAATGTGAGCACATTCAGGCCAGATGAAAAGGCCAGTATATTTTGCCTAAATGTTCTAAAAGCTGACCGGAGACTGGAAATGTCACATTAAAGTAAAAATCAATTTACAAGCCTAAAAATAGAAAGTCCAATTCCTTTCGATGCAGATTGCTGTGTCTCTATCCCAGCCTTGTATATATTGTCCCTCAGTCCAGTGTCCGTATTTGTGGATGCACGGCTTAAAGGTCCACTCATCCACCCGAATTTGACTCCCCAAAAAAGTAAGCGGCACATGCAACAATCAGACGTTAACAAGTCAGTCACATGATGTCATGGCTGCACTGCTTAGGATGCGAAGTGAGGGTTACAGTTCACCTACAAGCACATCTATACACAAACATAAATTCAGTGCTTATGTAACAACTGACCCCCTGTTTATGCTGCCCGTATTGGAATTTCCACCGCCATGTTGCCAAGTGCTACTCCACTAGTAGTGTGTCCCTTAGCTTTGACTTACAATGACATTTCATATTTGTTGAGCTTCCGGTGCTAGGCCCAGCTTTCAGCCAGTGTGTGGAATTTGCGTTGCAGAACAAAGCAGCCTTTTTAGCAGGATCTGTGCCATGTTTTTAAGGGACCAAAATGACAGTCACTATTAAAGGGGATGTTCACCTTCCATTACTACTTTCTGTTCAGTTGGTATCCGATAGATCACCAGAAATAGACTTTTTCCAGTTCCTTTCTATTTTCTATGTGTGACTGTTGTAATATTAAAGTGGAAAGTGTCATTTTTCATCTTCTAAAGCAGCTCTAGGAGGGGGTCACCGACCCTGTAAACTGTTCTAAATTGATACATTTAGTTGATACATTTCCTATCTTTTTCCCAGCTGAGCAGAATCTCTGGGTTTCATTACAGGCAGCTGTTAGACTTGATACAATAGTTGCTAATACTCCAGAGATGCTGCTGAGACATGGATCAACTCAGTTGTTGCAAAATTGTAACAGTTCAGAGTCTGCACCTGAATTCAATTGAAAAATATTCAGACTTTTCATGAGTTTTAATGGTTTCTGACAGTTCCCTAAGCCCAGCCCCCTGCTGACTACTTTGCTGAGCTGTCTGACTACTGTTACTTTGTATCAACAGCCATCTGTCCTCAGCCTGCATCCTCCAAACCCCACAATTCCCTGCACATGTGATTTTAATAAGGAAAGGCACATCCCAGTGCAATGCATTGTGGGTTATGTAGTTCCTGCATGCTGACGGTAAGTTGTGGAGAAGTTGTTACAATTTGTAACATCAGTGTTTTAGTCCCTCCTTCCCTGCCAGGATTTCAAATGATGCAGAAAGAGAAGAATGTTACACAGCTGGATTTCACCATAGAAAATGCCATTTATTTATACTTCTTAAAGAAACCGGTAATAGTGATGGATATATTAGGGGTTTCTGTCTTATGTGGGCCTCTTTATCAAATTTTGGTTTGGAAGACAGAGTTCCCCTTTAAATTTAGATTTTGGAAAAACTATAAAAAATTGAAGGTAATTGAAAAAAATATTTATTTCTAGTGAACCTTCTGAAAACAAATGAATTTTTGGGAGCTGAACATCTTTAAAGTGATACGGAAGTGAAATTCTTGTGTCTCCATTAATACAAGAGTTGAAGCATTTACTTTTTTCTCCCCAAAAGTGCCCCTAAGCCCACCCCCAGCTCAACGTTACCTGCTCTTCTATTTTCCCCTTGGTTCCGCTGAACTGGGGGAGATCCTTCAATAAACTGACTGCTAATGAGACAGAACTGCAGCGCTTTGCCTCCAGTTAAGTAACACTGAGCTGCGGGGGCTGAAGGATGTCTGTGTCTCATTCCTTTTATTAAAGGACCAGTAACATAAAACTTTTTTTTTTTTTTAATTCGTTTCTTTTTAACGGAATAAACAAAAACCAACACAGTTTTATCTTTTAAATCGCAAAGATTTTATTAAGAAATAACTTACCGATTCTCTGCATACACTCCTCTTCCGTAACGGTAACAGGGAGACGATCCATCGTGCGGCGCTCAATTTCTCCTCCTTGGCTATCTCCTATAGAAGGCAGGTAGGAGAAATTGAGCGCCGCACAATGGATCGTCGCCCCGTCGCCGTTTCTGGAATGGAGCGCCAGCCGAGTATCTAAGTAATTTCTTCGTTAAAAAGAAACTAATTAAAAAATTGTTACTGGTCCTTTAAAACAGACATTGATTTCCATATGAATGTGTCTGTATCACTTTAAATACTCCCTTATCAGGCAAAACAAAGACTTTCATCTTCCCATACAAACATTTAGTCCCGGCTTCAATGACTCCATCCAGATTTTGTCTGTTTCATTTGCCATTATCTGCCCTATTTGATTCTACCTCTATTCCCGTGTTTAGCTGTGCCCTCCCCAATGCAAGTGTAGGGTGCACTGAATCTGGGATTTGGCCATCTCCCGGCACTCATGCATGGTTCTGCCAAATCCTCAGTGTTCAGTGTGAAACCAAATTAAAACCTTAGGGGCAGATTTATCAAAGGTCAATTTTTGAAGTTATGTGAATTTTTTTTTAATTCTAATACATTTGAATGTACTCAAAACTCAAATAGCAAAGTTATTTATGAAAAAAGGGCATGTAAATGCAAAAAAAGTCAAATTTTTACTTTCTTTAATGAAAAAGAAACCTATCTCCAATATACTTTAATTAAAAAATATGTACTGTTTTTATAAGAAACCTGACTGAAGGCAGAGAAATTCTCCCTTCATTTACTGCTGTGGATAGGAATTGTCAGACGGTCCCTAACTGCTCTGCAGGGAAACAATCATACTTATGAACAGCAGGGGGAGCCCCCGCCTTACTTCCCAGCCATGCAGAACTCAAGCAGCTTTGTTTGTTTCCCTGTAGAGCAGTCGGCGACTGTGCAGAGATTTGTATTGGATTTTACTTTTGCCTTTACATCCCCTTTACTGTTTCTAACTCCAGCTGCAGGGACAGAGATCATGGAGCCAGATTTAAACAGATAAACTGGGATTCTATTTGGATGATTATTTTGCTGCAGCCACTGGTTCTGCAGAGTTGGAGAAAGTTTGTATGAAACAAAATAAAAACTATAAAATCCACATTAGATTACATGACAACACAGGACCCAGTGCAGTCTGTATATTCTGATTATTAATCAGTCTTGCTGGATCGGCTTCTGGCAGATATTATTTGACTTGTGCTGTTTTGATAATTAATGAAGATCCCTAAGCAGCCCAGACCACACTGAGCCTTGGTCTTGCAAAGAAGTTACAAAATGGTGACCCCCTGTGGCCAACTTAGCATAAATCATTTGTTTGATTAGACTTGTGGTGCGGTAAGTTTATGTTTAGTATACAAAATACAGCATTTCTACTCTTATTCTATTCTAGACTTGACTTCCCCTTTAACGTCTAATATTCGATCAGATATGAACGACATGGATAAATCTCACATTCGACTTTACATTGAAGTTGGTGCTTTTAAATTCGAATTTGTGAGTTTTGATTTAAAAAAAAAATAATTATGAATTTACCATTCAAACCTTAATAAATCTGCCCCTTAAAATTGTGACATTTTAACAACTAATGATTTTTCTCAAATGGTAATATGCAAAATTAGGTAGAAAAAACTGGTAGAAATACCCATTGCGTTTCATCTTTTTAGGAAGCCAAGCAGAGATTGTGCCATAACTGACAGTTATTCTCTCCCCATCTGGGAAGGTGCCACTCAGCTATTTCCAGTTTTACACTACCTCAGGTAATTCCTTTGCCCATCTGTGGAGAGTAACAGTTGCACTATGCCCATGTTTAACCCATTTATATGAGAGCAAAGGAGGTAATCAGTTGGATATCCCTTCCCTGTGTGGGGGGGGGGGTCTATAGACTATTAGACTAACTTCAGAGAGTAGGCTTTGATACATCCCTTGCACACAGCACGACATCTTGCAATCAAATGAGCCTTTATTTAAGCTCCATTTTTACTGTTGACCAAAAGCCAAACCAGCAAGACCTCCCCCCCATCCCACTTTTTATCCTGAGGGGCAACCCATCAGTGTTTTTAAGTCCACGGCTTCTTCTTCAAAACACATGTCTGTGCTGTAAAGCCTATCCCTTTGCTCAGGCTCCTTTTCTGTCCCTCGGATGTCCCTGAGGGTTCAGCTCACTGGTAACAGCAGATCCCCCAGAGACATTGGGGCAACAGGGAGCCTGGGTTTAAAAATATAGAGAATACATATATATATATATATATATATATATATATATATATATATATATATATATATATATATATATATATATATATATATATATATATATATATATATATATATATATATATATATATAACCCCCCGCCATAAAACTTTCAGCTGATCTTAAGTAAACCTTAAAAATAAGTGAATATAAAATTGATGAGGGGGCTATTCTATATACTTGTACGGTATCCTTTAATATCTTGGAATAAAAAATAAATAATGAATGTAAATTGCAAAAGTGCTTTGAATAGCCCCCTACTTGAAATGCTAATATTTTCGGTATTTATTCTTCTAATGACTTCATAGCAACCAAAACCTCGCCGGGTCCCCCGGTGCAATTAGCAAGAGTGACATTCCTTCCACAATAGATTTATACATCGTTACAATGGCTGTTTTGTTTGTTTTTTTTTTTTTTTTTGGTGCAAAAATATATCAAAATCATTGTAATAAGCAAAAAAAAATTCTGAAATGACGCCATGGATTTGATGTGAGCTGCATCACACATTGATATCCTGCGTATTTAACCAATCTGTATTGTTGCACTTTCTCTTTGTCTGCCCGACGTTTGGATCAACTCAAAAGACTGCAGTTTATTTTTGGTTTTTTTTATAATTAAGGTAAAAATCATACTTTGGGCAAATAAAATAAAAAAGTGAACGTAAATCTATGTAGGTACCTCAATATAAAGCCTGAAAATGCTGCATTGTGTTCCTGTCATGCGTGTGAGTGTTTGTGTGTGTGTGTGTGTGTGTGTGTGTGTTGGTTAGTGTTGCTTTGTATTTAAGTTGTGTATTATGGGATCCTGTACTTTTTCCTGCTCATCCCTTTCTATGGCCGGCTGCATGCCCCGGCTTCTGCGTCCCAGTCTGACAGGGGCAACACAAGGCAATGTATTCTGCACCTGTACAGTCTCGTGCCCCGGCTTCTGTGTCCCAGTCTGACGGAGAATACAAGGCAATATATTCTGCACATGTACGTCTTATGTTATTGTATGTGCTGTGTTATCACTGATACAAGCAAACATTCATGCGGTTTGTCCTCGACTGAGCACCTGAGTCATGGATTCATTTAGACTCCGGACAGAAACGCAGGAGCACTAACTGGCAAAAGTGTCCCCTCCCCCGGTGCCTATTCAGCACTTCTGTCCAAGGTCTGGTTATGTTCCACTTCTCATGTTGATGGGTAAAAGGCCTAAAAGGGCTGGTTCATAGGGATGGGCGAATTTCGCATTTCACCGCTGGCAAATAAATTCACAAAATTGCTGCAAACATTATTTGCCGGCATCAAAATTATTTTGATGCTGGCAACAATTCTGACGCCGGCGACAATTAATAGGCGCCCATTGACTTTAATGCGCGTCAAAATTTGCATTTTGCAGATTTCGTGGGAAAGTCGCTGATTTTTTGGCGAAACAGGAGAAAATTGCCCATCACTGCTGGTTCACCTTAAGTAAATGGCCAATTCTAACAACTTTTCCATTGACCTTTATTTTTTATATTTTGTAGTTTTTGAATTATTTGCTGCCTTCTTCTAAATCCTTCCATCGCTCTGTAAGTCTACAAATTTATTGTTATTGTTACTTTTTATTACTCCTGTTTCTATTCAGGCCTCTCCTATTCATATTCCAGTCTCTTATTCAAATCAGTGCATGGTTGCTAGGGGAATTTGGACCCTAGCAACCAGATGGCTGAAATTGCAAACTGCTTGAATAAAAAGCTAAATAAGTCAAAAACCACAAGTAATAATAAATTAAAACCAAATGGAAATTGTCTCAAAATATCACTTTCTACATCATACTAACAGAGCCTGGAGAGCTGTTGGGTTGGAATGGGATTCATGGGCCGGGCTCCTAACATAGTAAAACACAATTAAAGGGGTTATTAACCTTCATTTATGGTGTAGAAAGTGATATTCTACGACAATTTGCAATTGGTTTTCATTTTTGTATTTGGGGTGTTCGAGTTATTTAGCTTCTTGTTTAATTCCCAGTTTGATATTTCAGCTTTTTCCTGATTGCTAGGGTCCAAATTAGCAACCAGGCTGTTGTTTGAATAAGAGACTGGAATATGAATAGGAGAGGCCTGAATAGAAAGCGGAGAAATAAAAAGTAACCTGAACAATCGTTTTTTTGATTGTTGAGGTCAGTGAAACGGTTCCTTATAATTCCACTTTTCCAGCTTTTGGAGCAGCCGCCTCGACTCAGTAACAAAGAGAAAACAGGAACCGGAGAGCCTTCAATGTAGTTAATGTTCTCTATTTAGCACTACATAAAGAAGCCACACGTGAAAGCTGGGAAAAAAGGTCAAATAAACTATACAAAACCTAAAAAAAAAAAAAAATGAAGGTCATTCTAGAACATACTAAAAAACTTAAAGGTGAACCACCCCTTTAAACATTCATGTACAACTGCCACCTGACTGTCCCATTTCATTGGATGGTTTGTGAACAAGTCGTTTGTATTGCCTTAACCCTTGCACTGTCAGACTGGGGGAGGGGGGCAAAGCCTTGTGAAAGGGTTAATGTGAATTCACTGTTTTCAGCCCGCTAGAAAGGTGATGATATTCTCTCTCTCTATATAATTGCCAAAGGTGGCCATATGCAGACGCTCCCTCTCGCTGAAGGGTTGCTAACGACCCTCCCTAGTAACCTAGTTTGCACTATATTTGCAATAAAAGAAACGCTGTAACATTGACAGTTATTTTCCTCTTGTTTTTATTGTGTAGTATGAGGAATTAGGAAAAGAAAAGCTTTCTAGTGAGTCTTTCTTCTCCCACCAACTGAAGTGCTGTAACTCTTATGAGACTGAATGGTGATCTATGAACTTCTTTTGTATCGTGTGTCTCTCTCCTGCTCTTTATTTGCCTCATAGTATGTCAGTAATAAAGTCTTTAAGAGTATAGCCCTGTCTTGTGTCTTTTATTTACCCCTCACTGTCCATAGCAAGGGCTCAATATACACCAACACTGCTGCCACTCTCTCATTGGCTGCTTCAGATTAAAGGGTTGTTCTCCTTTAAATTAACTGTTAGTATGATGTAGAGAGGGATATTCTGAGACAATTTGCAGTTGGCTTTCATTTTTTATTATTTGTGGTTTTTGACTTATTTAGCTTTTTATTCAGCAGCTCTCCAGTTTACACCATCTGGTTGCTAGGGTCCAAATTACCCTAGCAACCATGCATTTGAATAAGAGACTGGAATATGAATAGGAGAGGCCTGAATAGAAAGATGAGTAATAATAAGTAAAAATAAGAATACATTTGTAGCTTTAGAGAGTATTTGTTTTTAGATGGGGTAAGTGATCAGTTTACTCACAGACAGCACCAGCCACTGGATTCTTTTAAAACGCCTTTATTGGAACATGGGCTCTGACCCAAAAATTCATCAACATTTTTAGACTGTCTTGAGTCTTTTATCAGGCTAACTCCAGGAGCTCAGGTTCTTTTTTTGCGTTTGAAATATTTTATTTGGTTTTCACAATAAACCATAAAAATCAATATGATAACAAATAGTATGCAGAATAAGAAGATTAATACAATGACATATTATACAGAATGTATCATTTACAATGAAGTAATATGTAAAATAAAATAGAAACTAACAAGAACTATCACTAACTAAGCCAGTGGACACATAGACATTCTTGAAAGAAAAAGAAGAAAGAAAAAGCCCATTGTCTTATGTCACATAACCCCCCTATGAACATTTTACAATTGAAGAAACTGAGATATTTGACTTCTAGTATTGGAGTTACAGAACTCAAGGTAAGGAGACCATATAAGTCTAAATGATTCTTTGGAATTATTTCCTTTAGTTTTTACTAATAAAGCTTCCTGCCAACTAAGCTGCTTCATATAAGCCATTGTGTCTGTCAATGAGGGAGACTCATTTTGTAGCCAACAGTTAAATAAAGCCTTTCTGGAGGCAGCCAAAAATAAAATTGTCAATATTTTATTTTCTTGGGACTTAAAGGACAAGGAAAGTCTAAAATAGAATACGGCTAGAAATGCTGTATTTTGTATACTAAACATAAGCATGAACTTACTGCACCACAAGCCTAATTAAACAAATGATTTATACTTTCAAAGTTGGCCACAGGGGGCTGCCATCTTGAACTTTGTTAAACATCTTTGCCTGAACCTGACTGTGCACATGCTCAGTGTGGTCTGAGCTGCTTAGGGGTCGTCATAAACAAAGCTGCTTGAGTTCTGCATGGCTGGCTCCCCCTGCTGTTCATAAGTAGAATTGTTTTCCTGCTCAGCAGTTAGGGACTGTCTGACAATTCCTATCCACAGCAGTAAATGAAGGGAGAATTTCACTGCATACAGTCAGGTTTCTTAATAAACCGGTGCACATTTTTTAATTAAAGTATATTGGAGATAGGTTTCTTTTTCATTAAAGAAAGTAAAAATAGGATTTTACTTTTTTGCCTTTCCTTGTCCTTTAAATTCTATATTAAAATTTGAAGAGAGCCTACTATCATCTAGAAGCAACAAAGCAAAACCTGGAGATAATTTAATTTTTATTTTCAAATTGTTTAGAAAACTGGTAACTTCCTTCCAAAATAAACTGATCTTTGGACAAGTCCATAGATAGTGAAAAAGGGGACACATTATACTCATCACACTTGGGACAGTATGAAACAGGACTAGAAAAGATACCTTTAGAAAAAATCTTCCTATAGCCTAAGTGAACTAACGTAAAATGTTGTTTCCTCCAACTCTCCTGCCAAAATTAATTTATTGTATTTACAAATAGACTTCACCAAATCTGAAGGGGATATTTGACATTGTAGAAACTCAGCCCATTTGTTGGTTTAAGTAATGGGTGTGGGTCTGACCCATAATCATTCCCGGATTTTTTAGATATAGAGTTAATAGAAATCAAAGAAGGAATCTCCAAAAACTCTCCCAAATCTTCAGCTAGCCTATGATCTGACAAAACAATGTTTCTATTATTACTTAACAAAGAAACACCACATTGACAAGCTAAGTAATAATATCTATCAGATTCAAGAAGCCCGTAGTCTTTTTTTGAGTCTTGACAAAGATAACAGAGTCTCATGGGGTGAATCTAATAAATCTTTTACTAAGACTAATAATTTTTTTAGGAGCTCAGGTTCTGATGGGGTCAGTGACCTGCATTTGAAACTGGAAAGAGTCCGAAGAAGAAGGTAAATAATTTAAAAAAAAAAAAAAGTGACAACCAAATGAAAAGTTGACTTTTCTATAATGGACTAAAAGTTAAGTTAAAGGTGAACCACCCAATTAAAGGCAATGTACTTCATGCAAAACCATTTTACTTTTATTTTTTGTTGTTCTCCGGCGCCATCTGCTGGGCAGATCAATCAATGTGCCTGACAGTCGGGAGAAAACTTCAGAAGAGACCAGTAACGTTGCTCTATATAGAAAAGATGATGAAATAAGATGATTGGTATAAAGGGAACGTTTGAGTTCAGGATGAATGTTACATGAGAATTACAATGATAACACGGATGATGAACCTTTACATGATACAGACTCGTATGAAAGGGAAATAAATCTGCTTATTACCCAGTCATGGGGCTTATTTTATTATCAATGTACATCACCGGTGATATTTCCCATAGCAACCAATCAGCAATTACATTTGCATTGTCCCCTCCACGTTACAAAGCAAAAGCAAAGATCTGAGTGGTTGCTATGGACAACTTCCCCGGTTATGTCATCGCATATTTATTAACATTGGAGACAAAGTGTGAGCTGGGGGGGAGAGTCTGACTAATATTTGTACCATATTTACTGAGTGTTCAGACAAATTGTGAAATTTCTCCTGTCGGCGTCTGTTGAGCATCTGCGGATAAAGTGTCCCCCCAGACTGATTTGTGATACAGAACAGGGTCACCCCCTTATTTCAGGAAGGGTTGGGTGGTTAAATCTGCTACTGCTCCCCCCAATCACCAGGTACTGGGGACACGGGTTAGTGGTACAGGTGTGGGACCTGTTATCTAGAATGTGCGCAACCTGGGGTTTTCCGGATAACGGATCTATAGTAATTTGGCTCTTCATCCCTTGTCTACTAGAAAACGATATAAACATTGAATAAACCCAATAGGCTGGTTTTGCTTCCAATAAGGATTAATTATATCTTAGTTGGGATCAAGTACAAGCGACTGTTTTATTATTACACAGAAAAGGGAAATCATTTGGAAAAATTTGGATTATTTGTATAAAATGGAGTCTACGGGAGACTCCGTAATTTGAATCTTCATATCTTAAGTCTACTAGAAAATCATATAAACATTAAATAAACCCAATAGGCTGGTTTTGCCTCCAATAAGGATTAATTATATCTTAGTTGGGATCAAGTACAAGCGACTGTTTTATTATTACACAGAAAAAAGGGAAATTTTTTAAAAAAAATTGGATTATTTGATTATAATGGAGTCTATAGGAGATGGCCTTTCTGTAATTCAGATTTTTTTTATGGATAACGGATCCCATATCTGTACTAAAGAGACGGGTCAGATGCATCTACAGAATATAAAGTGTCCCAGAAAGTCTTTAGTTTTGGTCCCCAACACTGCTAAGGACTGACTCCCACCCCATGCTACAGGGAATATGTCATCCAATAGCATTGGTCTAGAACAGAGGTCCCCAACCTTTTTTACCCGTGAGCCCCATTCAAATATAAAATGAGTTGGGGAGCAACACAAGCATGAAAAAATCAATTGGGTGCCAAATAAGGGCTGCGATTGGCTATTTGGTAGACCAAATATGGACTGGAAGCCTACAGGAGGCTTTACTTGGCACTGTACTTAGTTTTTATGCAATTAAAACTTGTCTCCAAGCCTGAAATTCAAAAATAATCACCTGCTTTGAGGCCACTGAGAGCCACATCCAAGGGGTCAGAGAGCAACATGTTTCTCATGAGCTACTGGTTGGGGATCACTGGTCTAGAACATTCTTCAGCTCTATGGGGAGGAGTCAGACCGCGGCTCTTGACTGAACTACAGTTCCCAGAATTCCTTGGGGAGGGCAGGAGGAAACTGACTCCACCCATCATGTAAATACCAGATGTTTCGTTTTAGAGAGATTTACGACTGTTGTAGATCAAAAACAGTAAATAACCACATTTTTGAAAAGTACCAAGAAAATTAGTAACTATCAAACAGTAAAGTGATGAGAGAATTGCTGTGCTTTGTCCTGGGGGACACCAGGCCTTATGGGAAATCATTTGGAACGTGCGATAGTCCCCCGCACATTTACTTACACACACATTTACTTACACACACATTTACTTATACACAGAGAAAGGGCAAGACACACAGAGCAGAACAGCAGAGAAACCAAAATTGTGAAAAGGGGCAATGGCAGAAACAAAAGAGACAGAGACATGAGGGGGAGATCAGTAATGAAAACTATTTGGAATGAAAATACATTTCTACATTAAACTTTATTGTCATCTGAGCAGTATAGGAATACACAGTGAGACGAGACGACGTGGCTCCAGTTCGTACTTAGAATACACAATAAATATGTAAACATGAAATGTGCAATATATAGGCAGGAATAGGATATATACATGTGTAAACCTTTAGAATTGTGCAAATAAATGAACAGTTGACAAAGTTAAGTTCACAGTTGAGGTGAGTCTGGAATGTAGTGGGAGGACAGGCAGTGAGTTGAGGAGTCTGATCGCTTGTGGAAAAAAGCTTTGGCGCAGTCTGGTTGTTCGGGCTTTAATACTGCGAAAGTGTCTGCCGGATGGGATCAGCATGAACAGTCCATGTGAGGGGTGTGTGGAGTCCAGTGCAGGAGGCCTTTCTAGCGCTTGTGTCCTGCAGTGATGGAAGAGCCGCTCCAATGATGTTGCCAGCTGCTCTGACAGTCCGCTCTAGACTTTTCCGGTCAGCAGAGCTGGCACTTCTGTACCAGATGGAGATGCAGCTCGTCAGGACGCTCTCTATAGAACGCTCTCTGTAGAACACTGTGAGGGTGGGAGGCAGAAGGCTGGCCCATTTCAGTCTTCTTAGGAAGTGAAGACGCTGCTGAGCCTTTTTGGTGATGGAGGCGGTGTTGGTGGTCCAGGTGAGGTCATTAGAGATGTGGACTCCCAGGAATTTGGTTTTCTTTACTGTCTCTACTGTGGAGCCAGTGATGTTGAGTGGTGTGTGAGCAGGGCAAGTTCTCCTGAAGTCAACGATCATCTCTTTCGTTTTATCCACATTCAGTGACAGGTTGTTCTCACTGCACCAGACCTCCAGCTGCTGAACCTCATCTCTGTACCCCGACTCGTCGTTGTGGCTGATGAGCCCCACCACAGTTGTGTCATCGGCGAACTTTATGATGTGGTTTGAGCTGTGTCTAGTTGTGCAGTCATTTGTCAGCAATGTGTACAACAACGGGCTCAGAACAATTCCATGAGGAGCTCCTGTCCTCAATCTGATGGTGCTGGAAACCTTGTCGCCAATATGAACAGACTGAGGCCTCTCTGACAGAAAGTCCAAGATCCAATTGCACAAAGAGGTGCTCAATCCCAGCTCTCTTAGTTTCCCACTCAGCTTTTGAGGGATGATGGTATTGAATGCTGAGCTAAAGTCTATAAACAGCATTCTCACATAACTGTCTTTCTTGTCCAGATGAGTTAGTGAGAGGTGGAGAGCAGAAGATAACAGGATTTTTTGATACTCACCGTTAAATCTGTTTCTCTGTAGTCGATAAGGGGGACACAGGGACAGATGGGGTTAAGCTCCACCCTCTAGGAGGCAGGACACTTAGAATAAAAAAGGAAAAGGGGCGTGCCAATACCATGGCTTAACCCAACCTAGAACTAAACCATTCAGTTAGTAACAAAGAGACTGCAAAGTAATAAGCAACAATCGCAGAACTGGTAAACAGGAAAACTTTTCACTTGCGGACCAGCAGGTCCAACTCGCTGAAGGGCGGGAAGCCCTGTGTCCCCCTTATCGACTACAGAGAAACAGATTTAACGGTGAGTATCAAAAAATCCTGTTTTCTCTGTCGTCTCAAGGGGGACACAGGGACAGATGGGGACTTAACAAAGCAGCCCCGACAAAAGCAACAGGGTGGGAGTGAGATAATGACACCTCACTGCACCACCGAATGCAGTACCTTCCGGCCAAAGGAAGCTTCGGCCGAGGAAAAGGTATCGAGGCAATAGAAGTTTGTAAATGTGTGTACAGAAGACCAGGTGGCCGCTCTGCAGATCTGGTCCAAAGAAGCTGAATTCCGCCATGCCCAGGAGGCAGCCACTGACCTCGTTGAATGAGCCCGAAGACCTGCCGGGGGAGTACGACCCTTGGAAACGTAGGCCTTCTCAACGGTCTCTCTGATCCATCGGGCAATGGACACCTTAGACGCCGCCAAACCCCTTTGAGTCCCCGAGTGCAGAATGAACAGGGACTGCGAACGCCGGAAAGATTTGGACCTTTCCAGATACCAACGGAGAGCTCTGACGACATCCAGGGCGTGAAGTCTGCGTTCCTTGTCATTTTTGGGATTCGGACACAGGGATGGTACGACGATCTCCTGATTGATGTGGAAAGAAGTCACCACTTTGGGGAGAAACGACGGGACAGTGCGCAGAACAGCCTTGTCCTTGTGAAGAACAAGGAAGGCCGGATCACAGGACAAGGCGCCGAGTTCCGAAACCCTCCTGGCAGAGGAGATCGCCACAAGGAAAACGACCTTCCGAGTAAGCCAGTCCTCCGAGACCGTCCCAAGCGGTTCGAAGGGAGGATCCAGAAGGGCATCCAGGACAAGGTTGAGGTCCCAACCAGGGGTCGGAGAACGGAAAGGGGGAGCAACGTGAGCCACTCCTTGGAGGAAGGTACGGACCGCGTCATCCATGGCCAGACGGGATTGGAGTAAGACAGACAGCGCCGAAACCTGCACTTTTAAGGAGCTGAGTTTCAGGCCCGACTGCAGACCCCTCTGGAGAAAAGATAAAACTCGAGGGATGACACAGTCCATGAAGGAAGAATCCGCTGAGGGGACAGAGGTCTCCCTGCACCAGATCCAATAGCTCCGCCAAACTCTGTGGTAGGCCTTCGAAGACGTGGATTTGCGGGACTTCAACATGGTGGCGATGACATCTTCTGCTATCCCCATTCGTCTCCAGATGGCTGCCTCAATAGCCATCCCGTCAAAGCGAAGAGGCCCGGGTTGTGATGGACGATAGGACCCTGAAGTAGTAGGTCGGGTCTCGGGGAGAGACGCAGAGGCCGGGCTACGGACATCTCATGAAGATCCGAGAACCAAGTTCGCCGGGGCCAGAAGGGGGCTATGACGATGGCCGTGATGTGAGACTGACGCATCTTCTTCAGCACCCGAGGCAGCATGGGAAGAGGAGGGAAGACATAGGCGAGGTTGAATCGCCAGGTCTGAGTCATGGCGTCTATACCCACTGCCAGAGGATCGCGGGAGCGGGCGAAGAAGGCGGGTACCTTGCGATTGACTCTGGACGCCATCAAGTCGATCTCCGGTAGACCCCAGTGGTCTACGATTTCCGCAAACGTGTCCGGGTGAAGCTCCCATTCTCCCGGTTCCAGAAGGTGTCGACTGAGGAAGTCGGCGCTGGTGTTGTCCACTCCCGGGATGTGAATGGCGGAAAGTCTTACCGAGCTGGCTTCCGCCCAGTGCAGTATCTGTTGAACCTCCGCTAAGGCGGCCTTGCTGCGAGTCCCGCCTTGTCTGTTGATGTATGCGACGGTGGTGGAGTTGTCGCTTTGCACCCGTACGGCCTGGGACTGAAGATTGGGTGACCAGTGTCGGAGAGACAGTTTCACTGCTCTTAGCTCCAGAACGTTGATGGAGAGTTTGGACTCCTCGGGAGACCATAGCCCTTGTGCTGACCGATTGTCCCACGTTGCGCCCCAGCCCTGGAGACTGGCATCCGTAGTTATCACTAACCAGTCTGGAGTTGCCCAGGACTGACCCTCGGACAGGTTGGTCGGCCTGAGCCACCAAAGAAGAGATTCCCTCATCGAGTTGAGAAGGGAGATTCTCTGCGATAAGGGACCTCCCTTCCATGCGGCTAGAATGTTGGCTTGAAGCGGGCGGAGATGCAGTTGTGCAAAGGGGACCGCCTCGATCGACGAGACCATGAGACCGAGAACCTTCATAAGGAGATGTATGGAGGGTTTGGGGGTCTGAAGTAAGGATTGCACTTGAGTTCTGATCCTCTCCTGTTTCTCCGGAGGGAGACTCACTCTTTCTGAGCGAGTGTTGAACTCGAGTCCCAGAAAAATCATCCTGTGACAGGGAAGCAAGTTGTACTTCTTCCAATTGATGGTCCAGCCGAAGTCCTGAAGTAAGGCAATGGCTTTCTGAAGATCCCGTTCGCTCTTGTCTTTCGTCCTGGCCTTCAGGAGCAGATCGTCCAAGTAAGGCGTCACAGATATGCCCTGGAGTCGCAGGGCTGCCGCGGTCACCGCCATGAGTTTGGTGAAGACCCTGGGGGCTGAGGAAAGGCCGAAGGGAAGAGCCACAAATTGATAGTGCCGATTTTTGAAGGCAAACCTCAGATACTGGTGATGAGGAGGCCAGATCGGTACGTGGAGATAGGCGTCTTTGATGTCCAGGGACATCAGCCACTGATCTCGTTCCATCCCCCGGATAACGGATCGAAGGGTTTCCATTTTGAATTTGACCGATCTGATGAATTTGTTGAGAAATTTGAGGTCCAGCACCGGCCTGAAGGAGCCGTCGCGCTTGGGAACCAGGAACAAATTGGAGTAGAACCCTGAGAATGTCTCCGGAGGAGGTACTGGAGTGATGACGCCACTCCGTTCCATCTGGTGGACACAGTCTAGAAAGGCAGTAGCCTTGGTCGAACTGGTGGGAAGTCTGGACATGAGAAACTTTCGAGGAGGGAGAGAAGAGAAGTCCAGATGATAACCTTCCGATACGATTTCGTTCACCCAGGCGTCTGAAGAGTGCCGGAGCCAGACGTCCCGGAATTGCAGTAGTCTGCCCCCCAAGGACTGCTGCGATCCCGGAGGGGGTGCCCCGTCAGCCCGAGGCGGATTTATCGGCAGAAGACTTGTTGTGGAACTTGTTGGATTTCCAAGCCGGACGTCCTTTGTCAGCTGGTTTGGAGCGAAAATTGGAACGCCCGGAAGGACTGTATCTTCTGGAAAATCGGGTAGGTTGACCCCGAAAAAATCTGCTACGGCGAGGCGGAGTAGAAGACTTGTTCTTAGACTGAGGGAGAAAGGTGCTCTTACCCCCGGTGGCCTGAGAGATAATTTTCTCGAGCTCCTCACCAAACAGTCGTTGTCCCTTGAACGGAAGAGAAGTCAGGGACTTCTTAGAGCTCGTGTCGGCGGCCCAATTTTTTAGCCATAGGGTTCGACGTGCCGCAACAGCAAGGGCCAAAGTGCGAGCGGTAATTTGAGCCGTGTCCAGGGTAGCGTCGGACAAGTAGGCTGAGGCTTCAGCCAGAGAGCGTATGGATTCTATAAGGTCGACCCTGGGAACGCCATCCTGCAGATCGGAAAAAAGAGATTCTGCCCATGCTTGGATGGCTCTGGCCACCCAGGCCGAAGCTAGTACGGGACGAAGGGTAGAACCCGCGGAAGAGTAGACAGCCTTGAGGAACCCCTCGAGACGTCTGTCGGACGGATCCTTAAAGGCCGCCGCATCGGTAACGGGTAGTGTTGTGGACTTCGATAGTCTGGAGACCGGGGCGTCCACAGTCGGTGGCATAGACCACCTGTCCACAAGATCCCTAGAGAAGGGATAGGATTTCGAAAATTTCCGAGTAGCCTGAAATTTTCGTTCTGGGAAGTTCCATTCCTCCTGAACAATGTTGAGAAGTTGTTCATGAGAGGGGAAACAGAGGGAAGACTTGTGTTGCCTCTTAAACAAGCTGGATGATTGAGATTGAGTTTCCGTGGAAGGGGTGACCTTGAGGATCTCGGTAACCCCTTGAATAATGCGATCAACGTCATGTTGGACGTCACGGCCCGCGGACTCCTCGTTGACCTCCTCTGCGTCCGAAGAAAACTCGGAAGGGGGCAATTCACCGTCGGAATGAGAGGACTCCCCTCCAGAAGCGGAGTCCTCAGACGGAGTATGGGTACTAATGTGGCCCTTGGACTTCTCCGATCTTTTACGTTTGCCGCTGGATTTATGGTCCAGCTTGGCCAAGGCTTTACCTAGAGTATCAGCAATGGAAGGGAGATTCTGTAAGGAAGCTAAGGACTGAGAAAGTTGAAGCGCCCAAAGGGGGGCTGGAGGCTCAGTAGAGGGTCCGGGGGAGGGATCTGGGACAGAGACCTCAGGAGTGGGGGTCCCCCCCGGAGTCCCCGTGCTGTCACCAGGATCAGGATTGTCTACCTGAGTAGGAGCAGAAGACACCCCCTTTTTGCAAGACCTGCAGAGGGGCTCACCTTGACCTCCTTGTATTTTAGCCTGGCAAATTTTGCAGGTGAAATATGTAATTTGTGCTGCTGCTTTTGCTGTTGCTCTCCCCCCTGCCCTAGGGAAAAGTCCCCCTGACTTACCCTCTGCCATTATAGCGGTGTCTGAATTACCTGCTGAATGGTAGTAATGGTACTGTTTAGGGCTGTAATGCGCTGAACCCTGGCAATGGAAGGGTTAATTTGCGCACGGCTGTAAGGTGCTGTACCCTGGAAATGGAAGGGTTAACTTGCGCGCGTCCTGTAGGGAGATCTCGTCCTCTGTCCTGTGGCCCCCTGCAGTCATGAGCCCTCAGAAGAGCGCCAGCCTGTGTGAAGTCGGCGCGAAGGAGGAGGAAGGAAGAGGGAGTTAGGAGCCGCCTCCTGGAAAGCGCGCCTAACCATGCGTTCCACCTGGAGCGCAAAACTAAATGGCGCTGGAACGCATGGCGCGTCCCTTCCTCCTCCGCATCGCAGCGGCGGCGAAGGAGAGAGAGAAGGGCCTAGAGCGCAAGGGGGGAAGCCCCCATATAGCAGAAGAGTGAGAGGGAGTGAGGCATAGAGGCAGAGACCGGCGGGCAGGACTGGGGGAGCCGTAGTATGAGATGGAAGGGGAGGGAGAGCCAGCAGAGGTTAAACCACTGAGAAGGGGTTATACTCACAGTTTTGCCGCACCGTTTAGACCCTCTGCTCTCCCATAACGGAATGCAGGCATGTCTTGCCAGGAATGACCGTCAGTATAGCTAATGCTAGAAATGACTCCGGTGGGCATCCCTCGTAGGAGGCACACCACAAAGGATACGGGTAGCCCTGCTCCGGATGAAAAACCTCATTTGCCAGTATTCTGACAAAATATTTCGTAGAGAAATTTTTGTCCATCCTCCTTGGAAGCAGGACACTTAAAAACTGAATGGTTTAGTTCTAGGTTGGGTTAAGCCATGGTATTGGCACGCCCCTTTTCCTTTTTTATTCTGTGTCCTGCCTCCTAGAGGGTGGAGCTTAACCCCATCTGTCCCTGTGTCCCCCTTGAGACGACAGAGAAATGGCATCCTCAGTTGACCTGTTTGGCCAATATGCAAATTGTAGTGGGCCCAGTGAGTGGGGGAGGGTGCGCTTGATGTGTGACATCACAAGTTATATAATTCAAAGCAAAGCATTGGATTTAATATCCTGTAGTTATGTAGGAGGGTCTCTATGTGTAACATATGTCTGAGCTGGAGGAGATGTGACATCACTATATACAGCTCATTGGGTTTCAGTGATGGAATTGATGTTGGGGTGTGAGTGAAACCTATAGATTCTGCAGTTCACTCACCAATGAGATCAGCAGCCTAGAACTGTCACTGCTATTGCAGTTGTTACTCACCAGTCTGATCACATGAATGTCTTATAACTGTTTCATGCACAACCTCCAGATGTAAAAGAATTGGGGAGCAACACAAGCATGAAAACGTTGGTGCTAAATAAAGTGCTGTGATTGGCCATTGCGTAACCCCTATGTCAGGCATGTCCAAAGGCCGGTCTGCAGGGCAATTGCGGCCTTGTTTCAAATTTACACCGGCCCCCAGCCTCCATCATGAAATGAATAATGAGGCCCCCCCAGCACAGTGCAGGAATCCCATAGCAGTAATATTAAAGCCACATTAGTGAAATGATGGTCTATACTGCTGCCTGTGTGCTCAAGGTGTTCGTAATAGACAGACTGGAATGTAGCGCCGCTCTCACATACTTCTTTAGAGCTGAAGGTGTCAATAGACATACTGACGTGCTGGTACAGTAAACTAAAGAAATATGGCGTCACTATGTACCAGTCCGTGTCTATTACTAACACTTCAGCTCACAGGCAACAGTATAGACCAAGTGGCAGATCATTTCACTAATGATTATTACGGCTACGCAATTTCTTGTTTAAATGAGGAGCGGAGAATAAGTCCAAACTCCATTTCCTAAACGCCGTGTACACGTCCATCTCCAGCAGTGAATGATCCTGATCACAAGTTACATCGGAATTGATCTCAGGCTGAATGATCGGCCCCCACACATTTTCACCTCACTAAATTGGGGCCTCTGTGTAAAAAGTTTGGACACCCTGCCCTATGTGGACTGGATCTGCAGGAGACTGAGGCAGTACATCTGGTTTTTATACAACAAAACTTGTCTCAGCCTGGAATTCAAAAATAAACTCCTGCTTTGAGACCACTGGGAGCAACATCCAAGTGGTTGGAGAGTAACATGTTGCTCATGAGTCACTGGTTGGGGATCACTGGGTTAGACTCTACCAATAGGGATGAAATAGGGAGAAGTGCTCGTCTAAAGCCAGTGAAGTCTCATATTTACAACACACCCCCCCCGAGTAAAAGACAGACCCGGCCGGTGTTTATTTCTCTTTTATTACAAGACTCATTACAAAATGTCTTAATCAAAGAGACCGAAGCCCATGTCATCATCAGACTCCTCCGATTCTTCCTTCTTCTCTTCTACTTTCTTCTCCTCAGCTGGAAGGGAAAGAGCACAAACTGATCAATCAGCTCCCAAATGCCAAAACCTCAACATTTCACTTAGAAAAAAAACATGGCAGTAAAAGCACCAGATTATTGGGGCCACACCCAAGATTCCTGATTCCAAGATTAGATTAGGCTTCTAGCCCTGCACTGGGGCAACTTACACTTGGGTAATAAAAGGTCAGTTTTATAGACTACTAGGTTACTCTTTACCCATAACTACTAGGTGAGACTATTTAGCCATAACTTCATGGTGAGTCTGCCATCTCATTATAGTGCTTTCTTAGCAGCTCCTACTCATATTGATACACACAGATCATGGGAACTATACACAACCCCCAGACTGTTAGTAAAGGAGAAGTAAAACCTCATCATGGGAATATTGTACTCAGGTGTTGGGTCGGGACAATCCAGTGCCAGACATCCAGCAGGGGCAGGACATGGAGAAGTGACAGTGAATTCTACTGCAGTTGGTCTTATGGTTCTTATAACCAGTGATTACCTTGCGCTGCTCCTCCTGCAGATGCTGCGGCTGGGGCCGCTCCTCCAGCTGCTGGGGCTCCACCGCCGGCTCCCACGTTGCTGATCAAGCTACCGATGTTGATGTTGGCGAGAGCCTGGAGGAGAAACAGGATGGATTACTCCCAGCAGCCACTGCTCACATCAGGTTAGTAAATACGACAGGGTCAGTGTCTCCGTTCAGTAACTGGCGACTTTATTAACCATTTAGTGTTTATTAAATAGGATTCTATGTAAATGTGCAGACGTGGCACTGGCACCTCATTTAAAACTGCTCAGTGGAAGGGCCCCCGCTATGGGCCAGCAGTCAGAGGGTTAATGTTGCCCTTTAACCCCTTCTCTGCCCATTTCTATCAATCCTGCTGGTTTATTTAATGTAACAGACAAGCAGTGGTGACCGGGAGGAACAGCAAGTGGCGCTGCTGCAGCGAATCCAATGTAAAACCTCTAAACGTTGACACTAATTTGCCTGAACACAACATTTTGTACATAAAATTACTTTATGGAAAATGGTTTATTCTTGCATGGGGGGTAGGTCCTAGCAGCCGTGTGACTTGCTTTATGGCAGGGGCCCTATACTCTCAGGATCAGAGGCAAAGTTTTGCTGCACTGCTGTCAGTTCCCCCAATGCTGAGCAAACCCCCCCCGGGCCCCAAGACATGAGCTGCAGGATTGTGGGGCGACACTGATTATAGATAAATGCAGAAAGGCAGTTACACGTAGGGATGCACTGCTGCCAGCGACTCAGTACAAAGCACATAAAACAAGTGGCAAAACAAACCTTTGCAAACAGACTGGGCCAGAACGGCTCCACGGTGACTCCTGCAGTTTTAATGAGGGTACTGATCTTGTCTTCCTGCGAATGGAAAAGAGATGAGATTAGTCACATCAGATACGCGGCACCACTCTACTTTACTACTGAATTTACTAGCAACTGCCTGCTGACACTGACAACCCCCAGCATTCTGCAGCCAAGGACAGTAAGAACAGAAAGGGTTACTTCTTAATTCCCCAATGGCAGTAGAAATAAAGTTTGATAGAGGGGGAGCAGCACAAACACGCAATCAAATCAGTTTATTCTCTGCACTGCAGATTCCAACTCCTGATAAATGTAGCACAAGCCAACTGATGCACACGGCTGCACGAGAACCGACATCTGCTACATTGTGTCAGGAATTAGACGCAGGGAACAGAGAAACTCTACTGTCAGTAGCCGGGACATGACACTTAGAGAATGAGGAGTGAGTTTATAAGGGAAGAGGATTAGGACTTTCATAAGCCAAACACACACATTGGGACAAGTTCCCTTTCAAAGGGGCGATACACCTTTAAGTACTTTATAGAACAGCTTCATTCTTAGCAACTTTTTATTTGGTTTTTATTAGTTTATTGCTTTTTAATCACTTGCCTATTGCTTCTGACTCTTGCCATCTTTCAAATTGGGGTCACTGACCCCATTAAAAAAACAAATGCTCTCGTCAGGATGCAGATTCATTGTTACTTCTCCTTTTTGTTACTCCTCAGGTCTCTCCTATTCACATTCGGTCTTATTGAAATGAGTGTGGTTGCTAGGGGAATTTGGTCCCTAGCAACCAGACACCTGAAACTGCAAAGTGGAGAGCTGCTGAATAAAAAGCTAAATAACTAAAACCACACAAATAAAATGAAAACCAATTGCAAATATCCCTCTCTGCATCATACTAAAGCTGGCCATATATGTTGAGATTTTTAAAAGATCAGATCCTCATCGCAAGACCACGATTTTCTCGGAACGATCGTACGAATTGTCCATCAACTAAAAAGACCAATTTGCCAGGAAAACAAAGGGGAGCTGCTTGGCCCTGCAAGCATAGATACATTGCACTGGGACCCACAAAGATTTTTTGACCTGGCCGATCAATTTCCTGACAGATGTCGGCCGAAAAATCGTAAGATATACGATCGTTCGAATCCCACTAACCGCACTATAATTTCAAAGGATTGGTCGGACTTCCCTAAAATCGGTCGTTCAGCAAGAAAAATCGTCGCAATCTATGGGGAGGCTTAAGTTAATTTAAAGGTGAACGAGCCCTCACTCCACCAGCCCCTCAGATACAAACATTACACTAGAGGGAACGAGATGTTTTGTTGTCGATGGGAAATCTCAAGTCACTGCCCAGAGCAGAGTTGCCAGACTGGTGGGTTTGTAGCCACATTAGGAGACTAATTTAAAGCCCAAGCGGGTTTGAAAGTACAAACAAGCCTAGGTACAGATTTGGGCTACTTGTTGTGGTTTTACTGGTTTGTTCTCTGCCCTAATGTGCCCAGGCTGCATCTCCCATTGCATGATGGGTAATGTTTTTGTTTAGCAATTTGTAGACAGCCAAGCTGAATGTAAGACTACAATACCCAGCATGCAATGGGACTGACTTGTGTAGAAATCAGGAGTTACCAGATTTTGGGCCCTGTACCCCAGGCTGGTCCCTATATAAATACATTAGGTTGTACAGTAAGTGTCACCACCAACCCCACGTGTCTTGTCTATGAGAGTCCCACGTGCAATTCAGGCAACGACAGAGACAGACGAGGAGACACAGAGACTGGGCGAGACAATTCCACTGAGGCGGAACGAGTAGGAGCAGTTGAAGGGCCCCGGGGAGACTTACTACTAAACACCGGGCACAACCCCGCGCTCACTGACACTTCCGCCCAGTGACATGAAGCAGCGCTGCCGCCATGTTGCTTCCCCCCGGCGGGTTTCTCACCGTGATGGAGACTTCATCGTCGTGGAGGATGAGAGCGGAGTAAATGCAGGCGAGCTCGGATACGGAGGCCATGGCTGAGTAAGTAGGATGCGGAGCGGGACGCGGATGGCTGAGTGACACGGTGCTAGCCGCCGGATTGAGATCAGGCCTTAGCTTCTGCTGAAGGACCAAGCACCTTACACAACCACCGTCACAGTGTGAGAGAGGGCGGGTCGGGGCGTGGTCTGGTTTTTATAGTCCCCGCTATGTCACGCCCTGGGTCTTTTTTTTTTATTACAACTTTATGTAGACGTTACAGAAGTGCTAATAACGCTCACGCGTCTCTACGTTGTGGATTGGTGCGCCTTCCTGACAGTCATAGTGCGGGCTCCTATAGGACACGTCAATACCTAGAGAGGCGGGACGTGCAGTGTGGCCTGACCTCTTCCATTGTTTCCTTTTATTTTACCTTAAAGGAGAAGGAAACCCCCAGGGCGCTAAACCCCTCCCCCCCTAACTTTTTACTCACCCCTCTGCGCAGGTCCTGTCCACGGAGTTCGCAGTCGCCATCTTCTCCCACGCGCGTCTTCTTCCTGCTCTGACCTTCCTGTCTTCTGGCGCATGCGCAGTAGGAACAGGTACCGGTACGGCTCTACTGCGCATGCGCCGAATGTCACGAAGTTTTGGCGCATGCGCAGTAGAGCTGTACCGGTACCTGTTCCTACTGCGCATGCGCCAGAAGACGCCGGTCAGAGCAGGAAGAAGACGCGCGTGGGAGAAGATGGCGACTGCGAACTCCGTGGACAGGACCTGCGCAGAGGGGTGAGTAAAAAGTTAGGGGCATTTGCCCAGGGGGACAGGTAGGCCAGGGGGGAGGAGGGAGGGGGGGCAGCACAGGGGAGGGGGGAGGGGTTTAGCGCCCTGGGGGTTTCCTTCTCCTTTAACTAAGGGGAATTCACGCTATAAAATAAATTGTCGAAGATGACAAATCTAAAGAAGTCTCCAAAATTCTTCTCTTTTTACAGCACCTACCAGAACCGAGTAGTTGGGTTTGGCTTTGCTGTGGAGGTAACAAGATTCTGCCCACCAACAATATGGCGGCTGCTGCTGCCACTAGAACTATAAGGAAATACTTGAACTTCTCGGCTTCTGTTATATAATGGCCAAGTATTATGCAACTTTTCAATTGGCATTTTTTTTATAGTTTCCAGTTATTAAAGGAGACATAATGTCATTGATTCTACTACATCCACCTCCAGCAGGAATATAGTTTTTCACCACAACTTAAAAAGACACTGCCCCTCACATTTCCCTCAAGATTTGTGTTAATTAGAGAAATACTAAGTGAATATTTTGCATCTCTTTGTATTTGTTGTCAGAAACCCAGAGTTGGTCTTGCTATAGAATGGAAATGTGTCTCATGTTTGATGCCCGAGTTCACAGCTACTTGGACTGTGGCCCAGCACTTAGATATCCCACACCCCTACTTAAAGGAGAAGTAAAGCCTAACTAAAGATGTAGCTAGAAATGTTGTACATGATGTTTTGTGCTTCTATACCAGCCCAAGGCAACCACAGCCCTTTAGCAGTAAAGATCTGTGTCTCCAAAGATGCCCCAGTAGCTCCCCATCTTCTTTTCTGCTGATTCACTGCACATGCTCTGTGCTGCTGTCACTTACTGAGCTTAGGGAGCCACTCACAATATACAGTACACATAGAATAGAAATGTCACAATATAAGGCTTATTAGTAATTAATACAGATAATTACTACATGACAGCACAGAAACCAGTGCAATTAGCATCAGAATTTAATAATCAGCAAACTATATATATATTACAGCCAGGGAAGCTCATTTTCTGCTGGATAATTAGTGACGAGCCCTAAGCTTAGCTTCTCAACAGCCAATCAGAGCCCACTGAGCATGTGAGTGTCACAGACACTTTCCAAGATGGTGACCCCCTGTGACAAGTTTGAAGTCCTGGATCATTGCTGCTATTGACAAGCTCAAACTTTAGCCTCGTGCAATAAGTTCACTATATAAAATATGCCATTTTTAGCCACATTCATTTTTAGGGTTTAGTTCTCCTTTAAAGTGAACAACCCCTTTAAAAGAGTGGGCAAGTGCGGGGCCCCAGGAGTGATGCTGAGAGGGGAAGGGGGAAGACGCTCAGTCAAGCACCTTTGACCACTTTACCCAAAGCATTGACCCAAAGGCCGTGCAGATCTGGGGGTGTATTGAAACCCAGAAACCGACATTCCTTTTCTGCTACAAAATGAGGGGGCCCCATACTATAAATGGAGAAAAAGAAAAGGAACTATGTCTTCTAGTGGCTGCTTACTGTTATAGGCTGAATAGCCTTTAACGCAGCACTTGAAGAAACAGTTCAGTGTAAAAATAAAAACTGGGTAAATAGACAGGCTGTGCAAAATAAAAAATGTATCTAATACAGTGAGTTAGCCAAAAATGTAATGTATAAAGGCTGGAGTGACTGGATTGTAACATAATAGCCAGAACACTACTTCCTGCTTTTCAGCTCTAACTCTGAGTTAGTCAGTGACTATAAGGGGGGCCACATGGGACATAACTGTTCAGTGAGTTCGTAATTGATCCTCAGCATTCAGCTCAGATTCAAAAGCAACAGTTTTGTCCCATGTAACCCCCTCAAGTTACTGATTGGTTACTGCCTGGTAACCAATCAGTGGAAAGCAAGAGAGATGCAAAGCAGGAAGTAATGTTCTGGCTATTATGTTACACTTCCAGTCACTCCAGCCTTTATACATTACATTTTTGGCTAACTAACTATATTAGAAACATTTATTATTTTGCACAGCCTATCTATTTTATAATGAACAATTCCTTTAATTAAATAATGTGTGATACTAAGAATGGAATATGGATATTCGTGTGACAACCAATAATCTACACAGTTCTATATATGTAAACATGAAAGAATTACCCTTTCCAAGGAGATAAATGGGAAATTGAAGGGTGAGCTCTAAGAATACAGATCTTGCATTTCAACAGACGCAATGGCACCGCCCTACTGGTCTTGCATTGTCATAACAACACCCCCATTGTTTAAAGACTTTCCTTTCTATTAACTTTTACTAAGATGTAGAGAGTGATATTCTGAGACAAGTCACAATTGTTCTCTGTTTTTTATGGGTTTTCAGTTATTTAACTGTTGTTTAGCCGCTCTCCATTTTAGTATTTCAGCAGCTATCTGGTTGCTAGGGTCTTATTTTTCCTTAGCAACCAGGCAGTGGTTTGAATGAGTAGAGAATGGAATATGAAAAGTAGATGTCCAGAATAGGGACATAAGTAATAAAACATAAAAGTAGCAACACAATTGCAGCATGACAAAGCAGCTAAACTATTAAAAGGAATAATAGAATGTCATAATGAGGAAAGTGTTAAGATGGGATTTTTCTCAAAGAAGAGAAAAAAGGGGCAAGATGGACAGGTGGGAATGAAAGTCCTACTAAGTCTCTGATCTCAAACTAATTTAGAATATGTGGTACTGTCTGAGGTGCATAACTGGTTGACTATCTGAATGTTCTGCAAATACAAAATACATTGGAAATTATTATTTTGTATAATTTAATTTTCACCTGTAGGTGGAGCCAGAGTACACGTCATTTAGATCACAGGCAGAAGTGCCACCTGGTGTTGCTCCAAATAGTTTTTGTTTTCCCACAAGATTACGGCACTGATGAGACAGATCAAACCTTGGATGTCATTTCTGCAGAGCAAGTCAAAGCAGCGTGAATGTTACTGTAGCTCAGATGGGAGAGAAGGAGTATCTTTTATTAAAGGGTTACTATATCCCCTTATCAGTGGCGTAACTATAGAGTAGAGTCCTGCAGCGGGGTGGGTACCCCCCAGTTTATCCGGAAAAACCTCGGTACCATGTGGGTTGCGGGTAGAAGTTCCGGGTATAGATGCTAGTGATGTGCCCACTCCCTACCCGTATTCGACCCGGGCCTGCTGCTCCCCTCTATTTATATACCCAAGCCTGCCCCGCAGTGATGTCACAAAAGCGGCTGGGCAGGCGGAAGTCTATAAATTCCGGCGCCGGAAGCCGGTAGTACTAGGTCGTGCATTTTGTCCAGGGGTCGGCCTGAACCCGCCCGACCCGCGGGCCTCGGGTTGGCCCGCACATCACTAATAGATGCGGGTCGGGGATTCTGCAGGTCAGCCGCGGGTCTTCTCAATAGCGATTTTTACTCCTTTTTTCTGATCACGCCTACTTCCAATGATGTCACTTCCGGGTAACAATGACAACATTTCCTGATTCTTGATGGTCAGCGGGTCCGGGTTGCGGATAAGGTACTTGCGGGTGGGGTAGCGGGTCCAAGCGGGTAAGAATGCAGGTTGAGGGTCCGGGTTGTGGGTCGGGTACGGGTTCCAAAAAATGGGCCCACGCAGGACTCTACTATAGAGGAAGCAGACCCCACAGTTGCAGGTGGACCTGGGGAACAGGTGGGCAGCGACGAAGGGGGATGCAAGTCAACACTGAGTGGGCGGAGTCATGGTGGGAAGTGGGTGGGAGGATGAGGATCAGACTGCGCCGGGCCCCTCTGAAGATTTTTTTGCAGGGGGACCCGGCTCAGTTTAGTTACGCAACTGCCCCTTTTTGATAGAAACTCATTCAGTTGGATTATGTAAAGAAGGTGCATAAATACTGTATGCATTGCCACATAAAATATAAATGGATTTGATTTTTATTACACAGACGTTCCTGATTCCACTCATTGAAAGGAAACCCTGATAGTCTGGGGCAAATTCACTAAGATGCGAAGTTGCGCCAGGCGTAGCGTTAGTTTGCGAAGTTGCGCTAGCGTTAATTCGCCAAGCGAAACGAAGTTATGCTAGCTAAGGCTAATTTGCATACGGCACGAAATTCAAATTTCAATGGAGGAACACGTATCTGCACTACAAATGCCTAGAAAACCTTCAAAACATCAAATATAAATGTTATTTTGCCCTACACATGTGCCCACTGTCTAGGTAAGTTGCCATGAGTCAGGAAATGTAGGGGGGAAGGAGGGGAGCCCCAAAAAATTTTTCGATCTTTTTCAGCCTATCACCCATCATGTAGAAAACACGCCAGCGTTTTTTGGGACTTAGAAAAAAATTTGACTTTTTTGGAAACAATCCCTATCTACTCTATTGCGCTTCGCCAGGTCTGAGGTGGCGAAGGAAGTCTAGCGTAAAAGGTAGCGTTCAGTACACTGCGCAAGTTAGTGAATTTGCGTGGTTATGTCGCTAGCGAAAATTCGCCTGGCGTAAGGGTGCGAAGTAACACTAGCGAATTTACACCAGCGTTCGTTAGTGAATTTGCGCAGTAACGAAAATGCCAAATGCTAGCGAATTAACACTAGCGTTCGGCGCTTAGTGAATTTGCGCCTCTGTCTCTGTGCTCCCCACACCCCCTTAGGCTCACAGTGTAATGCAACCCAGAGCTCACATTATTTTATTGTGAAGCATTGCATTCTGGGACCTGAAGTCTTAAACTGGTTAATCGTGTTGGTTACGGCTCTGGAATACTGAGTTGAGGACACTCTCACGGCTCATTGGCTTTTACTGAGAAAAAAATCCAGCTCCGTGTGACAGTGAAAGTCCCTGTTTGTCACCTGTGGCACCAAGTTCTGACGTCTGTAATGAATTATTATTATTATAAAAAGATAATTGATTTACAATAGTGTTAATCACTTGCACTGGAATGAATTCATATAAACAAGCGACTCTGATTTCCTTGGTTAATTAACACTAATTGGCACTTTGTGACATTCTCCTTCTCCACCCATCTTTATTAGTCTGGATCTAGTATTAAAGGGTGTTGTTTGCCTTTAAATTAACTGTTAGTATGATGTCGAGAGAGATATAGTGAGACAATTTGCAATTGGTTTTCATTTTTTGTTATTTGTGGTTTTTGACTTATTCAGTTTTTTATTCAGCAGCTCTCCAGTTTGTAAATTCAGCAATCTGGTTGCTAAGGTCCAAGTTACCCTAGCAACCATGCACTGATATGAATAAGAGACTGAAATATAAATAGGAGAGGCCTGAATAGAAAGATGAGGAATAAAAAGTAGCAATAACAATACATTTGTAGCCTTACACAGTATTTATTTTTAGATGGGGTCAGTGACCCCCATTTGAGAGCTGGAAAGGGTCAGAAGAATAAGACAAATAATTCAAAAACTATAAAATATAAATAATGAAGACCAATGTTGCTGAGTATTAGCCTTTCTATACTAAAAGTTAATTCAAAGGTGAATCACCCCTTTAACCATTTTTGTTTATGTTTTAGACTTAAAATGCCCATTTGTGTCCATTCATCTGCTTTCCTGGTCTGTTCTTTTATCTTTATCTCCAATTTTATTCTCTTGTCCTGATACACTTCCTTTTCACTTCTCTTATCCCTTCCTGTCGTTTTGTTCTCATTTTTCTCTGTGTCTCCTCTTTGTTTCCATTATTTTCTCTCTGTCCTTATTTTCTCTGTCATGGAACGGGGGAGGCTTTGGAACAGACATAGAATACACAATGGAGGGATTATCAGACCACAATTCTTTATATATATATACACACACCTAGGAATACCTATACTACCATAGTTTCATGGGATCTCTCTGTACAGACTATGAGCAAACTTAGGGGGCTGTTCCTGCTGAATTGTGCTTAGTACAGAGGATACCTATGCTGCCATAGTTTTATGGGATCTCTCTGTACAGACTATGAGCAAACGTGGGGCTGTTCCTGCTGAATTGTGCTTAGTACAGGGGAATACCTATGCTGCCATAGTTTTATGGGATCTCTCTGTACAGACTATGAGCAAACTTAGGGACTGTTCCTGCTGAATTGTGCTTAGTACAGGGAATACCTATGCTGCCATAGTTTTATGGGATCTCTCTGTACAGAATATGAGCAAACTTAGGGACTGTTCCTGCTGAATTGTGCTTAGTACAGGGGAATACCTATGCTGCCATAGTTTTATGGGATCTCTCTGTACAGACTATGAGCAAACTTAGGGACTGTTCCTGCTGAATTGTGCTTAGTACAGGGAATACCTATGCTGCCATAGTTTTATGGGATCTCTCTGTACAGACTATGAGCAAACGTGGGGCTGTTCCTGCTGAATTGTGCTTAGTACAGGGAATACCTATGCTCATGGCGCCATCAGGGGGTCACAGGGGGGACAGTCCTCCCGTGCCCGGGGAATTCGCAGCAGTAAGGGGGGCCCAGCCACGCCGCAGTCAAAATTGCCGGGCCCATTCAGTGGTGTCAGCGGTAATTGTGCGTCCGGTGCGTACGCGTGACCTCAGTATGCACGAGCGCAACTCTATTTAAACCGCCGGTAGTTTGCGGCTTCTGACAGAAGAGAGAGGATGCGTCAGAAGAAGGACCTGCTTCCTGGAAACGGAGCTACTTCCTGGAGACGGTGAAGATGCAGAAGACAGAGCCAGAGGAAGAAGAAGACCCTGCAGAAGAAGTCGCTACTGGCGAATAAGTCGAGGACGTTGAACAGAGAACTCAGGAATTTGTTGCAGGTAAGTGCCACTGACCAACAATGCAGACCGCTGACCCCAGGTGTGGGCCCCTTGGACCCAGCTGTGGGTCCCTTGGACCCAGCTGTGGGTCCCAGATGCTGGCCCCAGCCCAGGTGCGGGCCCCAGATGCGGACCCCTTTACCCCAGCATGGCCTCTGACCAGTTCTGGGAGAAATACAAAAAAGGCACTGTGGCAAGGCCACTGTCCATCAATGAGAGCCCCTGATCCTCCCTACAAGCCCCTGACCATCCATGCGGGCCTGGCCATTAGTGGCAAGGGGGGCCCATCAAATTTTGTTGTGTGGGGCCCCGTGATTTCTGATGGCGGCCCTGCCTATGCTGCCATAGTTTTATGGGATCTCTCTGTACAGACTATGAGCAAACTTAGGGACTGTTCCTGCTGAATTGTGCTTAGTACAGGGGAATACCTATGTACCATAGTTTTATGGGATCTCTCTGTACAGACTATGAGCAAACTTAGGGGACTGTTCCTGCTGAATTGTGCTTAGTACAGGGGAATACCTATGCTGCCATAGTTTTATGGGATCTCTCTGTACAGACAATGAGCAAACTTAGGGACTGTTCCTGCTGAATTGTGCTTAGTACAGGGAATACCTATGCTGCCATAGTTTTATGGGATCTCTCTGTACAGACTATGAGCAAACTTAGGGGACTGTTCCTGCTGAATTGTGCTTAGTACAGGGGAATTTTTTCTTTATTAAAGTCTTGCATCCTGATACAAAAAAACTAATAAAATAGCATTCCAAATAAATGTCATGTATACATTTTCAATAAAAACATATTTACAGAATAAAGCTATTTACATTATACAGTTGTATTCTGTATATAAATGGTCACATTGCAAGTTCAAACTTCAAAGCAAAACAAGTGGCACAGTCTGACTGCCACTCTAATCATAACAAACAAACACACTGACTCCAGGAAGGCAAAAGATTGGGCTACTCACCTAAAACTGTATGAGCCCTTTCAGAATGCCCCTCCATAGACCCCTCCACCTTTCTTCATCCATCCTTTGTCTCTCCAAAGAACGTATCTTCCCGAGCTCCCCCAGTATCATTTCCACCACCACTGGACAGGGGAGGATTTCACGCCTCAGAGAAACCTTGCACCGTGCACTCCAGGTGTAAAAGCGGACAACAGAGCTGACTAAGAAAAGAGTGCCAAAATCATAACACCTGTGTCGCTTGAATGTCCCATAGGCCCACTCCTGGTAACTACAACCAGAGAGGCAAGGAATGGCCAAGGCAACAGAGACTTGTTTGTAGACATCTATGTTAAAGGGGCACTGAAGTAAAAAGTGGTCCCTTGTCTCCACTTCCCCAGAACATTCCTCCCGTGGGCAATCACGGTCATTGGTGCGTCTGAGCTTCCCATGGAAGGAGCGCCAGACGACGTCCCTAAACTTTAGGGGGACCCTTGGGGAGTTGATTAAAGAGAGCCCTGATCTCAACACTTCGCCTGGACAGTCCTTCAGGGCCAGTGATGCATGAAAGTAGGAACCCAAGACTCTCCCATCAATCTCCCTTCTGGGAGAAGCCCTGATCTCCCCAACAGACACACACCACCGCCTCATCACTTTCAGACTCACTACAACATAAGGCGGGAGAGCGTCACGAGGAGCACGCACACTCTTTACCAAGCCGCCTCTCTGCCAGCACTCAAGATAAGGAAGGACCCAAACTCTGAAGATCTCCACCCACAAAGGAGGCTTCTCCAAAAGGAGGTTGTTATAGTTGTATTTAATAAAGGTGTTCACAAAGAACACAACGGGGTTCACAATACCGAGACCCCCCTCCTTCCTTTGTAGGTAGGTAACATTCCTTTTGATGAGGTTTGTCTTATTCCCCCATAACAGTTGGAAGAAGAGACCTTTGATCTTAACATAGAAAGCCTCTGGCAAAAGGCACACATGGCTGAGATAGAGAAAGATTGGAATCAGGTAGGTTTTGATGAGATCCACCCTTTTTCTGAGGGTATATTTCAACCCTCTCCACTGGTTCACCAGAACAGTTGCGGTTTCCAATTTGCCCTCCCAGTTCTGTCTGGCGTAATCACCATGATCGAATTCAATGCCAAGAAATTTAATTTTGGGCTGGGCCATTGGGAAGACACCCAGGAGACTGAAGGCAGGATCTCCCTTCCCCATCCAAAACGTTTCACACTTATTCTGGTTAATCAAGGACCCGGAGGCCCTTTCGTAGTCCGTTAGAATACTTGCCACAGTCTCTGCCTCCTCCCCACTAGACACGACTACTGTGACATCGTCTGCATAAGCGGAGACCTTCAGGGCCCTCCCAGGAGACAGAGGAACCCCCGCTAATGCATCGCCCTCTATCCTAATGAGGGGATCAATGGCAAATACATAAAGCAGAGGGCTCAAAGGACAGCCCTGTCTGACCCCAGAAGACACCCCAAAGCTCTCCCCGGACCAACCATTCACAAGCGGGAAACTCTCGGCCCCTTTGTACAAAACTTTTAGCCAATTTATAAATTTGCCCTGAAGACCGTACCTGTCAAGGAGTAACCTGAGATACTCGTGGTTTACCCTATCAAAAGCTTTTGACTGATCCAAACTCAGCAAATACTTACCCCACTCGCAGATCTTGCACCATTCTATGACCTCCCGGATGTCAAGGACAGCGGAAAAGGTGCTGCGGCCCTTCACAGTGCAGTGCTGAGAGGGGGAAAGAAGCCTTTCTGCAAAAGGAAAAAGGCGGTTAAACATGACTTTTGCCAGAATTTTCCTGTCTGTATTAAGAAGAGCAATGGGGCGCCAGTTCTCAACCTTAGACTGGTCCAAACCCTTGGACAGGAGAATAAGAGCTGAGTGTCTCATGGAGGGAGGGAGTAGGCCCTCTTCCAGGGTGCTTTTGAATACCTCTGTGAGACGAGGGGCCAGGATATCAACAAACTGTTTATAAAATTCGGTTAGGCCGTCAGGCCATGGAGATTTTTTGAGGCCAAGGCCTTCAATCGCTGTCCTGACCTCCTCAACTCCAATCTCACTCTCCAATTCATCAAAAGGAATGTTCTCATCCTGCAGAAAAGGGATCTCTTCCAGGAAGGAAGACATACTGGCCTGGGAGAGCCCCTGCCCCTTCAGAAGTTCAGCATAGTAGTTCTTAACAACTCTGAGAATACCAGGGATCGAAGTCTCTAGCACCCCAGCCTCATTTTGCAAGCCATGTATGGACATGCGGGAAAACACTTCCCTACAGTTTTGGAAAGGGTCAGGCGAGTGGTGCTTCCCGTAGTCCCTCTCCAAAACCAGGGAAGAGTACCTGTCATACTGATACGCCTTCATGAGGGCACTGACCCTGGCAACTTCCCCACCTTGGCCACCATCAGACACCAAACTTTCTCCTGAGAGCTTGGTAGGCACGTTCTTTATCAATTTGTATTTCATTAGCTAGGCCTCGAAAGACTCCTGCTGCCCTCTTTTTGACCATCTCCCACCACTCTGCCTTAGTGTTGCAGAAATCTAACAAGGATTCTTGAGCCTGAAAAAAATCCCTGAAGGACTGATTTACACACTCCTCCCCCAGGAGGGCCGAATTCAGGCACAAAGACCGCTTCCCCTCGGAGGGGACTCTGAGAGATTCAAGGACACACCCACCATACAGTGATCAGAGAACTCCACAGCTGTCACCTCAGGAGGAGACACTATGAAGTCCTGCTTAACAAAAAACCTGTCTATCCTATTCCTACACATTCCTCTAAAATAGGTGAAACCCGTGCGGTTAGGGAAGTGGCGAATGTGCACATCCTCTAGACCGGCCTGACTAACCATGCTATTAAGGAAGATGCTATCGTAGCCCAGCTGACCTGCGACACCTCCCCTATCCATAGGCCTAGTCACGGTGTTAAAGTCACCGCCAAACACTATCGGCTGGGCTGTAAAAAGAAAGGGCTTGATCCTGCTAAACAGCTCCCTCCTCGCCTTCAGTGTCTGAGGGCCATACACATTAATAAGGCGAAGATTCTGCCCGTTCAGCAGGAAGTCCAAGACCAGACATCTGCCCATCTCTACCTCAATCACCCGTTTGACTGTTACCTTATTGGTCTTAAAAAGGGCCGCCACTCCACTGTAGGTCTCGGCCGCAAGAGACCAGTAGGAGGGACCGTGTGTCCATTCTTTTTTGGCTCTATGGAGCACCTGTAGATTAAATAATCTGGTCTCTTGCAAAAATAAAATCTCTGCCTCAACTTCGGAGAGCAAAAAGAAGGCCGCCTCCCTTGCGCCTACAAACTTAACGCTCGCGACATTAATGGTAACGACACGTATTGGAGGGGGTACAGCCATTTACAGGGTGATTAAGATGATGAGGTTTCCGCCCTCCTTTTTGCCTTCCTATCATCATCAGAACATTCCCTCTTTGCAGAGATACCAAATGGGAGTTTCTCTGCTTCAGCAGGATCAATTTTTTCAAAATAAGAGGAAGAGTCAGAACTTGCAAGCTCCCTACTCACACGCTGCTCCTCCTCTTCAAACTCCTGCTCCTCATGCTCTACCCTCTCCCCCCAAGATAATGGGGCAAATCTATTTGCAGATAGGAGAATTAGGCCACCTCCTCCTCCTGAACACATGAATGGGCACTTTCTGCACATTCTCCATTACCTTTTTTTCTGTGATTCCCCCCATTCACAGTCTTATAAGCCTTCTTTTTGGCCTCAGCAGCTTTAAGGGGTTTACCTGCCATAACCCAATCCCCCAATGTGTTTTTAACAATGGAAAGAGCCACACTTGGCAGTTCAGAAGGGGGGGTCTCCTGAACTACTCCTTGGGGGATTGGTACCTGACCTCTAGGTTGCCCCCTCCCTCTTCCCCTTCCCCTCATGGGCCTAAAACATGTAGGAGGCTGTGGGGTTTCAGAAGGCTGTGGAGTTTTGGGAGGCGGTGGAGTTTTGGGAGGCTGAGATAGATTGTTAGGGGATGATTGGGTCAGGAGTCATCTTAACAACCTGACCCAGTGGGACTTCGGTCTCAGGCTCCACCACTTCCATCCTGAACTCCTCATCTATGCTTTGCCATGACATAGGACAGGAACCATACGCATGGCCAAGCACTCCGCACAAGTTGCACCTTATACTTTTAGGACAGTGTTTGGCAACATGACCTACTCCAAGGCACATTGCGCATTTCAGTACATCGCAACTGATACTGAAATGCCTGGTGGAGTCACACTTCCAACATTCCTTGGGTTGGCCAGGATAAAAGCAACAGACTAAATCCCGGCCAATGTATGCGGAGCTGGGGATGTGCTGGGGGACATTGCCTACAGTGCGCAGGCGGACTTTAGCTTGCCAGCTCCCCGTCCATATCCCCCTGTACCCAAAAACCTTCTCCAACTCTCCTATCACATCCCCATATCGTTTGAGCCAAACCTTGAGATCTGCAGGGGGGATGGACTCATTCTCTAGAAGAATGGTGACCTTACAGACCCCAGGTCTAGATATGGGAACAGCTCTAAAACCCTCCCACATGCCTGAGTCAGAAAACTCCCTGAATTTGCTACAAAACTCGTCTAAAGGTGGCCATACACGGGCCGATAAAAGCTGCCGACAGACCGTGTCGGCAGCTTATTGGCCCGTGTATGGGGGCCCCCGACGGGCTTCCCCGATCGAGATCTGGCCGAAAGTCGGCCAGATCTCGATCGGATGGGTTTAAAAACCCCGTCGGATCGCGGCCGCATCTGTTCGTTGATGCGGTCCCGCGATCCGACCGCCCGTTTGTGAATGCTAGGATCCGATCGTTGGGCCCTAGGGCCCACGATCGGATCTGCCCGATATTGCCCACCTCAAGGTGGGCATATTGGAGGGAGATCCGCTCGTTTGGCGACATCGCCAAACGAGCGGATCTATCCGTGTATGGCCACCTTAACTCCTGGACTCTCATGAAGCTGATGCAATAGTCTTTGAAACCCTTATTATGTACAAAACAATTAAGGTCATTAGCAGAAAAGCCCATATCACAAATCTTGTCAATAATGATGTTTCCATCAGGCAATGGTCCCTCCCCCTCCCACTGCAATCGCACCACATTCTTACGGCGCCCAGAATCTGAGGGATACACCCTCCCACGCCGGGGAAATTGCGTCACTGCGGGTTGATCCCCACGCCCCACACGCACCCCAGTCATAGCCCCATTCACTCCCCCAGACTCCCTGCCACGCACATTTGCAAAACTTTGGACACTCCCACTCGCCCCTTCATTCACTGTACTCACACCCACCACTGCAATATTTGCTTCACCTGCACCCAAAGCACTTGTACTGACACCCACCTCTTGCACATGTGACACTTGCACAGCCTGACCCCTGACACTTTAGCCCCACTCACATTCACAGATGCACCAACAGATTTTATTTTCTCAGTGCACTCACCAGCCGAAACCTCAGGCATCCGCTCACTGATCTCCTCACTGCATTCACTCCCACGCACACTCGCACCTCCAGAAACAGCAACATCCAGAATTACTGAACTACAAGAGTCCACTTTAGAGTCTTTTTTTTTCTTCTGGACGGCTGCTTTAGTGGCCTTTTTGGTCTTCTTCATGGTCATCTGCTTTCTTTTCTGATCCGTCTGATCCTCCTGTTGCCCAGCAACTGCACCTTTGCGCTGTGAGTTCTCTTTAATGTGATTATCACTGCCAGCTCTGTCCTGCTCCAGATGTGATGTAGTAAGAATGGCTGAAGCATCTGGTTGCTGTGAGAGTTCCCTAGCAACATTTGGGACATCTTGTTTCTCTGCGCTGTTATTTGCAGCAGTGTGGCAAAGTGCCTCAGTTGCAGGATTTTTCTCGACTGACTGCTCTGCGTTCCTTACAGATGGCACATTCCCAGAGTTCTCTGTTGCAGCCACATTAGCATTAGGTTTCTGTGCCCATGCGGCCAACACAGCAGGTGCCGACTGCACCCCGACATTCTCTGCTGCTGCTGTACCCCCAGATTGTGGGGCTGCCTGGGAGACTCCCAGAGACACGGCTGATTCTGGGCCGGGGGCAGAGCAGGGAAATCACTTGCCACATAAATAAAGTCACTTACTTCAGGCTGATGTTTCTGCCTCCTTTGCTTCACCTTCTCCCTTGGGTCAATGTCCTCTATTTCCTCAGAGGAAAAGATCATTCTTTGTGGTCTCAGAGTGCAAGGAGATTCTGCCGCTCTGATCTCTCTGAGAAGACCCGGTGTTCCAGAGGGGGTACCAGTGGGGGTACCTGTAGGTGAAACAGTTGGGGTACCAGTGGGTGTAGCAGAGGAGGAGCCAGGGTTCCTTGGGGCTGGCTGGTATGGCTGGAGGGCCCCAGAGCTGTCAGGCTCCTCATCACTGGGTACCTCCTTGATCGCTCTGCTTTTAAGTGACGCTTTGTATTTCTCCTCCTGGCGCCTTTTCTCCATCCGCCGGAACCTCTCGGCATTATCAAACGACTCTTTCACAGGACCAATTCCATTGCCAAGAGTTTCCACCTCCTGCTCCAGACTGTGCAGTTTGTCACACAGGGCTGCAATTTCCATCCGCTTTTTAGGCCGGGCCAGACTGTATGCATTTGCACACGCATGTCTCTTGTTCTTTATCAGAGTCTTTAAAGCAGCAATCTCTGCCTTTTTCTCGTTGTACCTCTGCATTCCTTTTGCCATGTTCTCATGGAATCCAGGGTCAGTTGGCTGCATGTTGGGGTTGAATCCAGCAACATGGTCAGAAGACTCCGCTTGGGGCCCCTCAGAAACCCCTTCTTTTGCAGAAGCACCCCGAGGCCTAGATGGTGTTGAGGCCTGGGACTTTCCTGGATCAGCTTCCTTGGAAGAACCACTCCCTCCAGGGCTGCAATTGCTCATGATTGAGTTAATGAGCACACACACAAACTGCTCTCTCCACCCAGCTGCAAACACGATCAGGTGATCACCAGTGGGTCCTGCTGAATTGTGCATAGTACAGGGAATACCTATGCTGCCATAGTTTTATGGGATCTCTCTGTACAGACTATGAGCAAACTTAGGGGACTGTTCCTGCTGAATTGTGCTTAGTACAGGGAATACCTATGCTGCCATAGTTTTATGGGATCTCTCTGTACAGACTATGAGCAAACTTAGGGACTGTTCCTGCTGAATTGTACTTGTACGGGGCTCTCAAGTGTGGGCGACAGGTGACCTGTTATTTTCCATGGGGTCGGGGGGCTCAGACTGGCAAAGTGATGTTCCCGATGGCATCACTGCCCATAATGACTTCACTCCATCCATGACTACAACTACAGCTGGGAAGGTAAATGAGCCATAAATTCTCACATTGGAAACATGGGAAAACAAAAACTTCACCCAGAGCTTTTACCTCTCTCCATCTCCAGCGCCACCACCACAACCACCTCCTTGGACTCCACCTTCAGTTGTACTGTGTGTGTGCCAACCCTGAACTTAGCAGGAGAAACCCGAGAGCTCTGCATGCAATGCGCGGGGCAACCTGCTTTTTGAAAAAAGCCTTAGAAATACAGTATTTTACAAGGGGAATGAGTACTTTGTGGTTAAATGGATCGCTATCCTCAAAGTTTCTCTGGTAGAGTCAAAGAGCTACAACAAGACATTACCTCTACTCAACAGAAGATAAAGAAGCAATGGTCTCAGCTGAAATACAAGCCAGAGCATGTCTTTATATGACCGAGCTGCTACAGTAAAGTTGCCGATATACCAGTGAGATGTGATGGGCTACAAGAAGGGCCATCTATACATGTGGTCAATGCAGTGTATGTGCCAAGGAGCATGAGAGCAGGGTAGGACTGGCCTGCCGGGGCACCGGGTAAAAACACAGTGGGCCCCGGCTTTGGTGGGCCCTAGACCCTAGGGCAGAGCCAGCTGCTGTGTGAGTACCAGTTGGCCCACTGACTCCCTGCCCACCTGTCCGTTTGACAGCCAGCCTGTCCGCCCTTCACTCAGCTCTCACATAGCCTGGCAAGTGGCCGTCCTGCGATAGTAATGGGGACCCGGTCACCTGGACATGACAGCTGGCTGGCACTTGCGGAGTGTGCTGTGTCTGCACGTAGGGTCGGACTGGGCCAGCCCCCTGTGGTTCCTCTTCCCTTCCCGAAAAAGGGCCAGAGGACCATAGAACATAGTGCATTGCGGCGTAGCAGGTAGCCCCCCAGTACGACCCTGGCAGTGAGCATCTGATTAAATCACCAGGAACCAGCTCGAGATCAGAAACAGAAGAGCAGGGACCTAGGACCTCCAAAATCAGTAGCATAACTATAGACCGGTGATCCCCAGCCAGTGGCTCATGAGCAGGTCCACCAATATAAATCACAGGGCCCCGTATAACTAACACCCCCCCAGCCCCCAAGCCCCACCCCAAATCTAGCCCACTCCTCACAACAGTTGAAAGACCACAAAGACATCAGCGCTAAAAAAGGTAACCCCCCCCCACACACACTCACAAGTTATCAAAAGCTACTGATGATCAGGTCCCCTTTACAAAAAAAACTGCGGTGCCAGGGCCCCCCTTACAAGTTAAAAAAAATGGGGGCCCCAAAGAATATTTTTATAAAAAACATTGGTGGCAGGGGCCTATAGTAAATTAAAATTATACATTGGTGGCCAGGGGCCTATAAAATATTAAAATTATACATTGGTGGCCAGGGGATTAAAAAAAAACACAAATTGGTGTTCAGTAGAATTGGACTCGTGGCTTCAGGACTTCAATTTCGGCTGTTTTCGTGACTTCGGTTCTTTTCGCCGTTTCGGGACTTCGGCTGTTCAACACTTCCGTATTTCAGCTCTTCGGGACTTCCAAAATGGCCGCAGGCTTTCGCGCTGTCAAGGTTTTTATGGGAGGGTCTAGTGCATTGTCGTTATGCCCATAGGCTGAAGATTGTTTTTTGGTTTGGGGAGGCTGATTAAAGGTATGTTCTCTACTGTTGATTTCTTAGTCATAATTGCACACAAATTCAACTTAGTAGAATAAATAGAGTCATCGTAATGCAAAATGCCTCCGAAAAACGGCATAACTGCAGTGCCAGTGTCATGCGCATCACCCCTGAAACATGTGGCACAACATATGCCATGTCCTTGTATAATACCAACTGGCACAGCTAAAAGATACTGGGCCTTAAAGCAAAATCATATTAAAACACTTCATCTTTAGGAAGAAGATATTTTTTCTGGAAATTTCAACACAACACGTATTTATTTAATATAAAAATATAGTTTTATTTTAATATATTTAAAAAAATAAAAATAAATGGAAATAAAATAATTTGATACAGGTAGTGGGATCGTCGTTTGTGTAGCTTGAATGTGCTGGAGTATCAGGTGCAAACTGTAGCTCTGTCGTCGCAGGTTAGATATTCACTGGAAGAAAATGGAATGATATTAATCTTATGCCCTGTGTGTGGATGTGTAAAGTGGGAGCCCTTCTTAATAGATGGAGACACAGTGATACCTCCTATAAGAACATCCAGTAATCCCGATATTTTATGTTACCAAAAATTCACAAGAATTTATATTTCCCCCCTGGGAGGCCTAAATTGGCCAGTGATGATTCTAAACTACCCCTAATCATTCTAAATAGTGACAGACTGGAAAACTGCAAGTTACACACAGGGTCGACTGGGCCGACAGGGGCATCCGGCTCTTGTGGGCCCCGCTGGCCCAGTCCAGTTCCCTACTCTAATCTTCTTTCCACAGGTCGTGGCAAATTCAAGATGTACACGTGGGGCAGGGGGGGCAGCGGCTCAGTGGGGGAACTCGGCATCAGGGGACCCGGGCCCCCCAGTCTGACCCTGGTTACACACATACGTATGCAATAGTCCTGGTTGAAGTGATGAAGATGAAGCAAAAATCTTACCTTACTTATGAGGCTGTACAGTCTTTGCTCAGACTTTCTTAGATTGAACTTTAGATGTTTTCCCAGCCTTGGTGGGACGTTTTACTGCTGTCTTTGCTCGAGCTTTTACTGGTGGTGCCTTCTTTACTACAGCTTTTACTGGAGGTGCCTTCTTTACTACAGCTTTTACAAGAGGTGCCTTCTTTGCTGGAGCTTTTACTGGTGATGCCTTCTTTACAACAGCTTTTACTGGAGGTGCCTTCTTTACTACAGCTTTTACTGGTGGTGCCTTCTTTACTACAGCTTTAACTGGCGGTGCCTTCTTTACTACAGCTTTTACAGAAGGTGCCTTCTTTGCTGGAGCTTTTACTGGTGATGCCTTCTTTACTACAGCTTTTACTGGTGATGCCTTCTTTACAACAGCTTTTACTGGTGGTGCCTTCTTTACTACAGCTTTTACTGGTGATGCCTTCTTTACAACAGCTTTTACTGGAGGTGCCTTCTTTACTACAGCTTTTACTGGTGGTGCCTTCTTTACTACAGCTTTTACAGAAGGTGCCTTCTTTACTACAGCTTTTACTGGTGGTGCCTTCTTTACTACAGCTTTTACTGGTTGTGCCTTCTTTACTACAGCTTTTACTGGTTGTGCCTTCTTTACTACAGCTTTTACTGGTGGTGCCTTCTTTACTACAGCTTTTACTGGTGGTGCCTTCTTTGCACCACTGTCTGCTTTAGTCTCCTTTCCAGCCTCTGAATCATCTTTTTTGGATTGTTCCTTTGTACTTTTCACAGTTTTTGCTGGACCTTTTATTGCCAGTACCTTCTTTTCACTACTGCCCTTTTTAGGTTTACGTTTGACCAGTAATCTTTTCTTTTGGGATCCTTTCTTGGAAATTTTTCTAGTCTTTGCAGGCCCTTTTTCTGGCACAAGTGCCTTCTTTTCACTACTGCCTTCTTTAGCAATTTCCTTTTCATCCTCTAAATTGCCTTTCTTTGGATCAGCCACAATTTCCGTGGCATCTTTTTTAGTTGATGGTTTCTTTGAGGTTCTTGGCCTTACAACTTTCATAACCCTGCACACAAAAAGTTAAATATTACTGCCTTGTTAAAGGTACATTTTTTGCCAGATGTGTTTCTTGTGTTTAATAATGAAGTTGAAACAAATAAAGTTTATCAGACTCACCTTTTAGGTTTCCTAGCTGGGCGTCTTACTTTTCTCTTTATTTTCTTTTTAGTACCATCCTGCTGAGTCCTGCACAAACAAAAAGCAGAAATTACCATCCAGTTTGAATGTTGGTATGAGTACAGCACTGTGTGCCAAGGAACTGATTGAACTGAGCATATTTATCATTTAACTTATTAATAGAGGGCTTAATAACCTAGGTCTCGCCTACTACCTCTGGGCTACAACTACATGATGGAAATGACTATAACTGACTGCAGGTCCCATTGTTATTCTGCATTTGTGACATTGCACTAAAATTGCAACTGCAAAGATTTTTGTGAATCTTGTATGAATCATAGCAAGTATATAACTTCAACAATGGACTAAGACTAATAAGAAAATGGCAAAAATTAAAGTTCCAACGCACTTGCTCTTCTCTGGCTTCTCTTCTTCTGCGGCATCTTTTGGCTCCTCATCTTTCGCAGGAAGCTGTTTTCTAAATAAACACAAAGTTTGCACATAATTAAAACATGTCATAATTTGGGGAGATTATTACAAATCAAGCCACCTGCACTAGAAATTATATTCTGATCTGTTGGCCTGCGGTGCAGGCGCTGCAGAAATCATAAAAATGATTGATTGCATCTAGACACTGACCATATAAACTTATTCTAAGTCTAAAATATTATTATTATTCCTGTTAAATATATAAAGAAAGCCAAAACAATTTAGGAGTGAAGTCTAGACATCAGAGTTTGGAAACTTACAGCTTCTGTTTAAGAGCCGTAGAGGATGGTTTCTTGGGAGCTAGTTTTTTCTTAGAAGACTTTTTTGGAGGTTCTGGTACATCTTCAGCCTCCTTGTCTTCTGCTTTGTCAGTGGCCTTCAGTTTCTTTTTAGAAGACTTCTTCAGAGGCTTTGGGACATCTTCAGCCTCCTCGTCTTCTGCCTTTTTCTTCTTAGCGATCTTTTTTGGAGGTTCTGGTTCCTCCTCAGACTCCTCCTCTGTCACTACAGGTTTTGCTTTTTTGATCTTCTTTTTAGGCACTTTCTTTTGTTTAACCCTGCACAACAAGATAAGTGCACACATAGTAACTCATTTGATCCCTATATTCAATTATTTATTTATTAAAAGTCTGTGAGCCTAAAATACACCTAACTTATAAAGAATTAATTTGATTCGCAAGGATCTTTCAGTAAGCCATATGGGCATACTTTTACAACTGCCCTACTGTGCCCATATTGAGGCCATTGGGTGACATATAACTCAACAGCTGGAGAGGGGCAATGAAATATTAATGAAAGCTAATGGTTAGGGGTAGCTGAGGCCTACAGAAAATACAACATTTAAGCCCAGAAACTCACTTGATTGGCTTTTGCTGCTCTTCCTCTGGTTCCTCTTCTTCTGATACAGACTCCTCTGTCTGAGTAACATCGGACCTGAGCAAACAAAAGGTTTAGATTAAAAAAAATTCTGGTTACCCCTCCAACAGCAAACAGATGAGTCACAATAGGAGCAAAGTCCTGAATTTAGAGTTAGGAAACTTACTGCTTCTTTTTCCGAGTTTTAGAAGAAGGTTTCTTGGAAGGCTTTTTCTTAGACTTTTTTGGAGGTTCTGGTTCCTCTTCAGACACCTCTTCTGCCACAACAGGTTCTGCTTTTTTAGTGGTCTTCTTTTTGGGCACTTTCTTTTGCTTAACCCTGCACAAACAAGAGTAGCACACAAGTAGTAAGTCATTGGAACACCTACTTTTTTCTGGCATCAGTAAAACAACAGCTTCAACAAAGTCGTGAGATTGATGTCACTTAAAATACTCCCATTTTATAAGGGGGATTCATTTGATTTGTTAAGGATCTTTCAGTAACCATTTAGATATATTTCTGCAATTGACCTACTGTGCCCACATTGGGCTGTTGAGTGACCAGTAACTGAACTGAAGGAGTGGGGAACTGAAAATGTTACTGCTAATGGTTAATGGTGGTTGTAGCCCCCTGGGACCTATGAAAACATTTTAAAAAATCAAACCCAGAAACTCACTTGATTGGCTTTTCCTGCTCTTCCTCTGAAGTTTCAGGCTCTGCCTCAGAAGTCTCGGTCTCTTCCTCTGGCTGAACAATGACGGACCTGAACAAACCAAAGGTTCAGATGATGAAAAATTCAGATTTAATGGCAAATTATTGAAATAAGGTGGAAACTGCATGTACCTAGGAAATGTATTCCCTACAACTACTTCTAATTTATAATGCTGACATATTGCTTTAAAACATTCTTTGTAATAAATACTCTTAAAGAAGCTCTTTATATTACTTAAAAATGATATTATCTTGAAATTATTGGAAGGGTATTTCACCACATCCATCTTATATACCCTTCTGACAGTGCAATGTTTTACTGAAGGTATAGTCTGGCTGTGAAAGATTGATTGCACCCGGAAAACTGACCCTATGAATACTTCACGTAAAATGTTGGTATCCATGAAAAATACTCTGATACTTCACGTAAAATGTTGGTATCCATGAAAAATATCAATTAAAAAAGCAATCAGATCAGACCGTTTAAGAGTGAACTCCTGAATTCAGACTTAGAAAACTTACCGCTTCTTTTTCAGAGCCTTAGAGGAAGGTTTCTTTGAAGGCAGCTTCTTCTGAGAAGACTTTTTAGGAGTTTCTGGTTCTTCTTCAGTCTCCTCCTCTTCTGACACTGCAGGTTCTGCTTTTTTAGTGATTTTCTTCTTAATCACTTTCTTTTGCTTAACCCTGCACAAACAAGAGTAGCACACAAGTAGTAAGTCATTGGAACACCTACTTTTTTCTGGCATCAGTAAAACAACAGCTTCAACAAAGTCGTGAGATTGATTTCACTTAAAATACTCCCATTTTATAAGGGGGGTTCATTTGATTTGTTAAGGATCTTTCAGTAACCATTTAGATATATTTCTGCAATTGACCTACTGTGCCCACATTGGGCTGTTGAGTGACCAGTAACTGAACTGAAGGAGTGGGGAACTGAAAATGTTACTGCTAAAGGTTAATGGTGGTTGTAGCCCCCTGGGACCTATGAAAACATTTTAAGAGATTAAACCCAGAAACTCACTTCATTGGCTTTTCCTGCTCTTCCTCAGAAGTCTCGGTCTCTTCCTCTGGCTGAACAATGTCGGACCTGAACAAACCAAAGTTTCAGATGATGAGAAATTCTGATTTAATGGCAAATTATTGAAATAAGGTGGAAACTGCATGTACCTAGGAAATGTATTCCCTACAACTATTTCAGGATCTAATTTATAATGCTGACATATTGCTTTAAAACATTCCATGCCATAAATACTTTTAAAGGAGCTCTTTATAGTACTTAAAAATGATATTATCTTGAAATTATTGGAAGGGTATTTCACCACATCCATCTTATATACCCTTCTGACCCTATGAACTCTGATACTTCAGTAAAATGTTGGTATCCATGAAAAATATCAACAAAAAAGCAAACAGATCAGACCGTTTAAGAGTGAAATCCTGAATTCAGACTTAGAAAACTTACCGCTTCTTTTTCAGAGCCTTAGAGGAAGGTTTCTTTGAAGGGAGCTTCTTCTGAGAAGACTTTTTAGGAGTTTCTGGTTCTTCTTCAGTCTCCTCCTCTTCTGACACTGCAGGTTCTGCTTTTTTAGTGGTTTCCTTCTTAATCACTTCCTTTTGTTTAACCCTGCACAAACAAGAATATAACAGTTAGTAACTGATGACGCCACTACTTTATTTCCGGCATCACAAACATTCCAACTTACAACAATGTTATGAGTGGACTTCAACCTAAAAACTATTTAATTCTCAAAGGATCTTTCAGTAAACCACCTGAACATATATTTACAGTTCTCCTACTCTGTCCACATTGGGGCCATTGGTTGATATGTATCTGAACTGCAGGAGTGGGGCTTTGAAAACATTACTGAAATCTAATGGTTGATGTCAGCTGTAGCCCTCTGGGATCTATTTAATATAAGTGGAAACTTACACAACTGCTACTGTTGCTTTTGTCCTTGGTTTTCCATGAACTATCAGCCATTCTTCATCTTCTGGTGAGGTCGTCTTCCTCAGCTTGTAATAGAGAAACCTGCAATAAAATACAGTTCCATAAGTGACTCTGAAGCAGTTTAGAGGCTGCAATAATCAAAAATGTAGAATTATTATATGTAATGGATTTTATACCAGGACTTGAACAACTACCCAAGTACTTGAGTAGCACCAGGTAAATTGTCCCGAATCCCTAAGTGTAAAAAGAAATAAAAAACAAGTGACTCACCATCCAAAGGCTTCACCCGCTATAATTATCGCAAATAGAACTATAAACACAACAAATATCCATGTCTTGCTAGAAGTATTGGTGCTTTCGTCTGGTGTTTCTTCAGTTCCATTAATCTCTCCAGCTCTAGCGCTTAGTAGTGTTCCGTCTACTGGGCCACGTTTCTGGGCCACTTCTGAAATACAAAAAAATGATGGTTCTGTCACCAATGCGGGGTCTATTATATTTATACTAATTATCGACTAGTACCCCGGCTCCTGATACACAATTATAATCACTGAGGGGTGTCTAACATTTGCACCGCTCTGTGATTAAAACTTTCCTTTTTCTTTAATAGGAATAAGTAATAAATTGGATTTTTATCCTTTGTAACATTTCAACAAAAATTTAGATTCTATTTAATACAACATTCTATGATATCCCCATTTTAAGAAAATAAATATATTTAATATTTAGGCATTGTTTGAAATTCTAGTTAAGCTTCCGATCTTTACCTAAATTCCTCTTCATATCCATAATCCGGACAGTAATTTCTGGAACAGGCTCATAGAGGATTCCATCAGCAGTGAGCCGAATGGAATAATTGCCCCAGTCAATGCTCTTGGCAGGACTGATAATCAGAGAACAGTTGCCTTTTCGTAGGAGAGGTGGAAACACCTTAAACCTCTTCCTAGACTTGCCGGAAGCCCGATCTTTGCTCCTAAAGAGACTGATCAGGGGGATGTAGCTTTTTCCTTCATCAATCGTTTTAATCCATTCTAAATGCAGCTGCTCATGGTTTATAGGAGAATCCGCTGTGAAGGTGCAAGGGATCATATTCCAGGAATTCACCTTCAGTTCTACATCATCTCTGTATAGTGTAACATGTTTTATCTTCATAGCTAAAGGAGAGGGAGAGAAAAAGTGTAATTATTTCATTCCATCAGCCCCTTAGCCCAAAAATCAAAGCAGCTGAAATTGAAAAGACAAAGTTCTCAATGTCTTGTTTCTCTACTGACCTGATGTTGGATGAAGGATGAGAAAGAAGAGTCCAAAGATAAACCACATTATTGTTCTACGGTGGCTCACTGGGGTCTTGTTACTTCTATTTCTGAGGGACAAAAAGAAAGAATAATGTAAGTGAAGGTACATCAGTATTTTATAGATTATCTATTTATCTGTCTCATCTGTTCATCATACTGCTACAACATTTATAATGTACCTGTTTGTAGGGAATATAATAGATGACATAGAGTAGTGCTGTTATTATTATTATTATTACTACATTCATTTATAAAGGGCAAGTATACTCCACAGCACTTTGCATAAGGCAAACAGAAGATAAACAGGTACAACTAATCACAAAAACTGCCTGAACTTCCAGAACAGATAAAACTCCTTTAAAAATATACCCTGAAATATTTCCTGAAAATTCCAAAACAAAATATCTTAAAATGCCTCTCCCCCCGCCCATAGTCTACATACAGCCCCACATTACCTTGGATTGTTTTTGTAAAATAAAATAAAAAATAAAAATGTTATTAATATTCCTTGCATGGAGAACGGTGGTGAGATGTTCATCCGACGCAGGGAATAAAGAGAATGAGCTGCGCAAACCTAACAACAAACATCTGCACCTGGGTAACTATGGTAACAGGTCAGGGTTATTATGACATCATACAGGACACCTGGGTAACTATAGCAAAAGGCATTGTCATTATGACATCACAAAAGTGAATGATTGGATGTTTTCATGTTTACACTAGGTTACTATAGCAATAGGAAAGGCTCATTATGACATCATTCAATATCTTTAGGCATCAAAGACATGCCTTTATATGGTCACAGACCCCTCAGTGACTTCTAATATCCTTATCATTTACAGTAGGGGGTACATTATCCCTTATAATACATGAGTGATACTCAGAGTTCCCTGTATAACTCAGCCTGCAGCCTTGTGCCTTTATATGGTCACACAACAACCCCTCAGTGACTTCTAATATCCTTATCATTTACAGTAGGGGGTACATTATCCCTTATAATACATGAGTGATACTCAGAGTTCCCTGTATAACTCAGCCTGCAGCCTGGTGCCTTTATATGGTCACAGAACAACCCCTCAGTGACTTCTCATATCCTTATCATTTACAGTAGGGGGTACATTATCCCTCATAATACATGAGTGATACTCAGAGTTCCCTGTATAACTCAGCCTGCAGCCTTGTGCCTTTATATGGTCACAGAACAACCCCTCAGTGACTTCTAATATCCTTATCATTTACAGTAGTTCCTGGAAGTTGATGTGCGTTTTAAGAAACTCCCATAAACTCGAACTTCGACCCTAAATAAATCAGCCTAAATAAATCTGCCCCTTAAAATGTACTTGTTTGTAGAGAATATAATAGATGACATAGAGTAGTGCTGTTATTATTATTATTATTATTATTACTACATTCATTTATAAAGGGCAAGTATACTCCACAGCACTCTGCATAAGGCAAACAGAAGATAAACAGGTACAACTAATCACTAACACCTCCAGAACAGATAAAACTCCATTAAAAATATACACCGAAATAAGTCCTGAAAATTTCAAATCATCTTAAAAAACCTATCCCCCACCTCCCCCCATAGTCTACCTACAGCCCCACATTACCTTGAATTGTTTTTGTAAAATAAAATAAAAAATAAAAATGTTATTAATATTCCTTGCATGGAGAACGGTGTTGAGATGTTCATCCGACGCAGGGAATAAAGAGAATGAGCTGCACAAACCTAACAACAAACATCTGCACCTGGGTAACTATGGTAACAGGTCAGGGTTATTATGACATCATACAGAACACCTGGGTAACTATAGCAACAGGGCATTGTCATTATGACATCACAAAAGTGAATGATTGGATGTTTTCATGTTTACACTAGGTTACTATAGCAACAGGAAAGGCTCATTATGACGTCATTCAATATCTTTAGGCATCAAAGACATGCCTTCATATGGTCACAGACCCCTCAGTGACTTCTAATATCCTTATCATTTACAGTAGGGGGTACATTATCCCTTATAATACATGAGTGATACTCAGAGTTCCCTGTATAACTCAGCCTGCAGCCTTGTGCCTTTATATGGTCACAGACCCCTCAGTGACTTCTAATATCCTTATCATTTACAGTAGGGGGTACATTATCCCTTATAATACATGAGTGATACTCAGAGTTCCCTGTATAACTCATTCGGCAGCCTTGTGCCTTTATATGGTCACAGACCCCTCAGTGACTTCTAATATCCTTATCATTTACAGTAGTTCATGGAAGTTGATGTGCGTTTTAAGAAACTACCATAAACTCGAACTTCGACCCTAAATAAATCTGCCCCTTAAAATGTACTTGTTGGTAGAGAATATAATAGATGACATAGAGTAGTGCTGTTATTATTATTATTATTACTACATTCATTTATAAAGGGCAAGTATACTCCACAGCACTCTGCATAAGGCAAACAGAAGATAAACAGATACAACTAATCACTAACACCTCCAGAACAGATAAAACTCCATTAAAAATATACACCGAAATAATTCCTGAAAATTCCAAAACATCTTAAAAAACCTATTCCCCACCTCCCCCCATGGTCTACCTACAGCCCCACATTACCTTGAATTGTTTTTGTAAAATAAAATAAAAAATAAAAATGTTGTTAATATTCCTTGCATGGAGAACGGTGGTGAGATGTTCATCCGACGCAGGAAATAAAAAGAATGAGCTGCGCAAACCTAACAACAAACATCTGCACCTGGGTAACTATGGTAACAGGTCAGGGTTATTATGACATCATACAGGACACCTGGGTAACTATAGCAACAGGGCGTTGTCATTATGATATCACAAAAGTGGATGATTGGATGTTTTCATGTTTACACTAGGTTACTATAGCAACAGGAAAGGCTCATTATGACATCATTCAGTATCTTTAGGCATCAAAGGCATGCCTTTATATGGTTACAGACCCCTCAGTGACTTCTAATATCCTTATAATTTACAGTAGGGGGTACATTATCCCTTATAATACATGAGTGATACTCAGAGTTCCCTGTATAACTCAGCCTGCAGCCTTGTGCCTTTATATGGTCACAGAACAACCCATCAGTGACTTCTAATATCCTTATCATTTACAGTAGGGGGTACATTATCCCTTATAATACATGAGTGATACTCAGAGTTCCCTGTATAACTCAGCCTGCAGCCTTGTGCCTTTATATGGTCACAGAACAACCCCTCAGTGACTTCTAATATCCTTATCATTTACAGTAGGGGGTACATTATCCCTTATAATACATGAGTGATACTCTGAGTTCCCTGTATAACTCAGCCTGCAGCCTTGTGCCTTTATATGGTCACAGAACAACCCCTCAGTGACTTCTAATATCCTTATCATTTACAGTAGGGGGTACATTATCCCTTATAATACATGAGTGATACTCAGAGTTCCCTGTATAACTCAGCCTGCAGCCTTGTGCCTTTATATGGTCACAGAACAACCCCTCAGTGACTTCTAATGTCCTTATCATTTACAGTAGGGGGTACATTATCCCTTATAATACATGAGTGATACTCAGAGTTCCCTGTATAACTCAGCCTGCAGCCTTGTGCCTTTATATGGTCACAGAACAACCCCTCAGTGACTTCTAATAGCCTTATCATTTATAGTAGGGGGTACATTATCCCTTATAATACATGAGTGATACTCAGGCCCAAATTCACTAAGATGCGAAGTTGTGCCAGACGCAACTTCGCCGCACTTCGCCAGGCGTATTTTCGCCAGCGCTCCAAAATTCACTAAAATCCGAAGTTGCGCACAGGGGTAGCGTAAGTTGCGCTAGCGTTTATTCGCCAAGCGAAGCAAAGTTTCTCTAGCGATGGTACATTTGCATAGGGCGCGAAATTCAAATTTCAATGGAGGAACACGTATCACCACTTCAAATAACCCCCCCCCACACACACACAAGTTATGAAAAGCTATTGATGATCAGGTCCCCTTTACAAAAAAAAAACTGCGGTGCCAGGGCCCCCCTTACAAGTTAAAAAAAATGGGGGCCCCAAAGAATATTTTTATAAAAAACATTGGTGGCAGGGGCCTATAGTATATTAAAATTATACATTGGTGGCCAGGGGCCTATAGAATATTAAAATTATACATTGGTGGCCAGGGGATAAAAAAAATAAAAAAACACAAATTGGTGTTCAGTAGAATTGGACTCGTGGCTTCAGGACTTCAATTTCGTCTGTTTTCGTGACTTCGGTTCTTTTCGTTGTTTCGGGACTTCGGCTGTTCAACACTTCCGCACTTCAGCTGTTCGGCCGCAGGCTTTGGTGCTGTCAAGGTTTTTATGGGAGGGTCTAGTGCATTGTCGTTATGCCCATAGGCTGAAGATTGTTTTTTGGTTTGGGGAGGCTGATTAAAGGTATGTTCTCTACTGTTGATTTCTTAGTCATAATTGCACACAAATTCAACTTAGTAGAATAAATAGAGTCATCGTAAAGCAAAATGCCTCCAAAAAACGGCATAACTGCAGTGCCAGTGTCATGCGCATCACCCCTGAAACATGTGGCACAACATATGCCGTGTCCTTGTATAATACCAACTGGCACAGCTAAAAGATACTGGGCCTTAAAGCAAAATCATATTAAAACACTTCATCTTTAGGAAGAAGATATTTTTTCTGGAAATTTCAACACAACACATATTTATTTAATATAAAAATATAGTTTTATTTTAATAGATTTAAAAAAATAAAAATAGATGGAAATAAAATAATTTAATACAGGTAGTGGGATCGTCGTTTGTGTAGCTTGAATGTGCTGGAGTATCAGGTGCAAACTGTAGCTCTGTCGTCGCAGGTTAGATATTCACTGGAAGAAAATGGAATGATATTAATCTTATGCCCTGTGTGTGGATGTGTAAAGTGGGAGCCCTTCTTAATAGATGGAGACACAGTGATACCTCCTATAAGAACATCCAGTAATCCCGATATTTTATATGTTACCAAAAATTCACAAGAATTTATATTTCCCCCCTGGGAGGCCTAAATTGGCCAGTAATGATTCTAAACTACCACTAATCATTCTAAATAGTAACAGACTGGAAAACTGCAGGTTACACACAGGGTCGACTGGGCCGACGGGGCATCGGGAAAACACCCATTGGGCCCCCGGCTCTTGTGGGCCCCGCTGGCCCAGTCCAGTTCCCTACTCTAATCTTCTTTCCACAGGTCGTGGCAAATTCAAGATGTACACGTGCGGCAGGGGGGGCAGCGGCTCAGTGGGGGAACTCGGCATCAGGGGACCCGGGCCCCCCAGTCTGACCCTGGTTACACACATACGTATGCAATAGTCCTGGTTGAAGTGATGAAGATGAAGCAAAAATCTTACCTTACTTATGAGGCTGTACAGTCTTTGCTCAGACTTTCTTAGATTGAACTTTAGATGTTTTCCCAGCCTTGGTGGGACGTTTTACTGCTGTCTTTGCTCGAGCTTTTACTGGTGGTGCCTTCTTTACTACAGCTTTTACTGGAGGTGCCTTCTTTACTACAGCTTTTACAGGAGGTGCCTTCTTTGCTGGAGCTTTTACTGGTGATGCCTTCTTTACAACAGCTTTTACTGGAGGTGCCTTCTTTACAACAGCTTTTACTGGTGGTGCCTTCTTTACTACAGCTTTTACTGGTGGTGCCTTCTTTACTACAGCTTTAACTGGAGGTGCCTTCTTTACTACAGCTTTTACTGGTGGTGCCTTCTTTACTACAGCTTTAATTGGCGGTGCCTTCTTTACTACAGCTTTTACAGAAGGTGCCTTCTTTGCTGGAGCTTTTACTGGTGATGCCTTCTTTACAACAGCTTTTACTGGTGGTGCCTTCTTTACTACAGCTTTTACTGGTGATGCCTTCTTTACAACAGCTTTTACTGGAGGTGCCTTCTTTACTACAGCTTTTACTGGTGGTGCCTTCTTTACTACAGCTTTTACTGGTTGTGCCTTCTTTACTACAGCTTTTACTGGTTGTGCCTTCTTTACTACAGCTTTTACTGGTGGTGCCTTCTTTACTAGAGCTTTTACTGGTGGTGCCTTCTTTGCACCACTGTCTGCTTTAGTCTCCTTTCCAGCCTCTGAATCATCTTTTTTGGATTGTTCCTTTGTACTTTTCACAGTTTTTGCTGGACCTTTTACTGCCAGTACCTTCTTTTCACTACTGTCCTTTTTAGGTTTACGTTTGACCAGTAATCTTTTCTTTTGGGATCCTTTCTTGTAAATTTTTCTAGTCTTTGCAGGCCCTTTTTCTGGCACAAGTGCCTTCTTTTCACTACTGCCTTCTTTAGCAATTTCCTTTTCATCCTCTAAATCGCCTTTCTTTGGATCAGCCACAATTTCCGTGGCATCTTTTTTAGTTGATGGTTTCTTTGAGGTTCTTGGCCTTACAACTTTCATAACCCTGCACACAAAAAGTTAAATATTACTGCCTTGTTAAAGGTACATTTTTTGCCAGATGTGTTTCTTGTGTTTAATAATGAAGTTGAAACAAATAAAGTTTATCAGACTCACCTTTTAGGTTTCCTAGCTGGGCGTCTTACTTTTCTCTTTATTTTCTTTTTAGTACCATCCTGCTGAGTCCTGCACAAACAAAAAGCAGAAATTACCATCCAGTTTGAATGTTGGTATGAGTACAGCACTGTGTACCAAGGAACTGATTGAACTGAGCATATTTATCATTTAACTTATTAATAGAGGGCTTAATAACCTAGGTCTCGCCTACTACCTCTGGGCTACAACTACATGATGGAAATGACTATAACTGACTGCAGGTCCCATTGTTATTCTGCATTTGTGACATTGCACTAAAATTGCAACTGCAAAGATTTTTGTGAATCTTGTATGAATCATAGCAAGTATATAACTTCAACAATGGACTAAGACTAATAAGAAAATGGCAAAAATTAAAGTTCCAACGCACTTGCTCTTCTCTGGCTTCTCTTCTTCTGCGGTATCTTTTGGCTCCTCATCTTTCGCAGGAAGCTGTTTTCTAAATAAACACAAAGTTTGCACATAATTAAAACATGTCATAATTTGGGGGGATTATTACAAATCAAGCCACCTGCACTAGAAATTCAATTCTGATCTGTTGGCCTGCGTTGCAGGCGCTGTAGAAATCATAAAAATGATTGATTGCATCTAGACACTGACCATATAAACTTATTCTAAGTCTAAAATATTATTATTATTCCTGTTAAATATATAAAGAAAGCCAAAACAATTTAGGAGTGAAGTCTAGACATCAGAGTTTGGAAACTTACAGCTTCTGTTTAAGAGCCGTAGAGGATGGTTTCTTGGGAGCTAGTTTTTTCTTAGAAGACTTTTTTGGAGGTTCTGGTACATCTTCAGCCTCCTTGTCTTCTGCTTTGTCAGTGGCCTTCAGTTTCTTTTTAGAAGACTTCTTCAGAGGCTTTGGGACATCTTCAGCCTCCTCGTCTTCTGCCTTTTTCTTCTTTGTGATCTTTTTTGGAGGTTCTGGTTCCTCCTCAGACTCCTCCTCTGTCACTACAGGTTTTGCTTTTTTAGTGTTCTTTTTAGGCACTTTCTTATGTTTAACCCTGCACAACAAGATAAGCACACACATAGTAACTCATTTGGTCCCTATATTCAATTATTTATTTATTAAAAGTCTGTGAGCCTAAAATACACCTAACTTATAAAGAATTAATTTGATTCGCCAAGGATCTTTCAGTAAGCCATATGGGCATACTTTTACAACTGCCCTACTGTGCCCATATTGGGGCCATTGGGTGACATAACTCAACAGCTGGAGAGGGGCAATGAAATATTAATGAAAGCTAATGGTTAGGGGTAGTTGAGGTCTACAGAAAATACAACATTTAAGCCCAGAAACTCACTTGATTGGCTTTTGCTGCTCTTCCTCTGGTTCCTCTTCTTCTGATACAGACTCATCTATCTGAGTAACATCGGACCTGAGCACACAAAAGGTTTAGATGATTAAAAAAAATTCTGGTTACCCCTCCAACAGCAAACAGATGAGTCAATATAGGAGCAAAGTCCTGAATTTAAAGTTAGGAAACTTACTGCTTCTTTTTCTGAGTTTTAGAAGAAGGTTTCTTGGTAGGTTTTTTCTTAGACTTTTTTGGAGGTTCTGGTTCCTCTTCAGACACCTCTTCTGCCACAACAGGTTCTGCTTTTTTAGTGGTCTTCTTTTTAGGCACTTTCTTTTGCTTAACCCTGCACAAACAAGAGTAGCACACAAGTAGTAAGTCATTGGAACACCTACTTTTTTTCTGGCATCAGTAAAACAACAGCTTCAAGTCATGAGATTGATGTCACTGATGTCACTTAAAATACTCCCATTTTATAAGGGGGATTCATTTGATTTGTTAAGGATCTTTCAGTAACCATTTAGATATATTTCTGCAATTGCCCTACTGTGCCCACATTGGGCTGTTAAGTGACCAGTAACTGAACTGAAGGAGTGGGGAACTGAAAATGTTACTGCTAATGGTTAATGGTGGTTGTAGCCCCCTGGGACCTATGAAAACATTTTAAAAAATCAAACCCAGAAACTCACTTGATTGGCTTTTCCTGCTCTTCCTCTGAAGTCTCAGGCTCTGCCTCAGAAGTCTCAGTCTCTTCCTCTGGCTGAACAATGACGGACCTGAACAAACCAAAGGTTCAGATGATGAAAAATTCTGATTTAATGGCAAATTATTGAAATAAGGTTGAAACTGCATGTACCTAGGAAATGTATTCCCTACAACTACTTCTAATTTATAATGCTGACATATTGCTTTAAAACATTCTATGTAATAAATACTCTTAAAGGAGCTCTTTATATTACTTAAAAATGATATTATCTTGAAATTATTGGAAGGGTATTTCACCACATCCATCTTATATACCCTTCTGACCCTATGAACTCTGATACTTCAGTAAAATGTTGGTATCCATGAAAAATATCAATTAAAAAAGCAATCAGATCAGACCGTTTAAGAGTGAAATCCTGAATTCAGACTTAGAAAACTTACCGCTTCTTTTTCAGAGCCTTAGAGGAAGGTTTCTTTGAAGGCAGCTTCTTCTGTGAAGACTTTTTAGGAGTTTCTGGTTCTTCTTCAGTCTCCTCCTCTTCTGACACTGCAGGTTCTGCTTTTTTAGTGATTTTCTTCTTAATCACTTTCTTTTGCTTAACCCTGCACAAACAAGAGTAGCACACAAGTAGTAAGTCATTGGAACACCTACTTTTTTCTGGCATCAGTAAAACAACAGCTTCAACAAAGTCGTGAGATTGATTTCACTTAAAATACTCCCATTTTATAAGGGGGATTCATTTGATTTGTTAAGGATCTTTCAGTAACCATTTAGATATATTTCTGCAATTGACCTACTGTGCCCACATTGGGCTGTTGAGTGACCAGTAGCTGAACTGAAGGAGTGGGGAACTGAAAATGTTACTGCTAAAGGTTAATGGTGGTTGTAGCCCCCTGGGACCTATGAAAACATTTTAAAAAATTAAACCCAGAAACTCACTTCATTGGCTTTTTCTGCTCTTCCTCAGAAGTCTCAGTCTCTTCCTCTGGCTGAACAATGTCGGACCTGAACAAACCAAAGTTTCAGATGATGAGAAATTCTGATTTAATGGCAAATTATTGAAATAAGGTGGAAACTGCATGTACCTAGGAAATGTATTCCCTACAACTACTTCAGGATCTAATTTATAATGCTGACATATTGCTTTAAAACATTCTATGCCATAAATACTTTTAAAGGAGCTCTTTATAGTACTTAAAAATTATATTATCTTGAAATTATTGGAAGGGTATTTCACCACATCCATCTTATATACCCTTCTGACCCTATGAACTCTGATACTTCAGTAAAATGTTGGTATCCATGAAAAATATCAATTAAAAAAGCAATCAGATCAGACCGTTTAAGAATGAAATCCTGAATTCAGACTTAGAAAACTTACCGCTTCTTTTTCAGAGCTTTAGAGGAAGGTTTCTTTGAAGGCAGCTTCTTCTGAGAAGACTTTTTAGGAGTTTCTGGTTCTTCTTCAGTCTCCTCGTCTTCTGACACTGCAGGTTCTGCTTTTTTAGTGGTTTCCTTCTTAATCACTTCCTTTTGTTTAACCCTGCACAAACAAGAATATAACAGTTAGTAACTGATGACGCCACTACTTTATTTCCGGCATCACAAACATTCCAACAACAATGTTATGAGTGGACTTCAACCTAAAAACTATTTAATTCTCAAAGGATCTTTCAGTAAACCACCTGGACATATATTTACAGTTCTCCTACTCTGTCCACATTGGGCCATTGGTTGATATGTATCTGAACTGCAAGAGTGGGGCTTTGAAAACATTACTGAAATCTAATGGTTGATGTCAGCTGTAGCCCTCTGGGATCTATTTAATATAAGTGGAAACTTACACAACTGCTACTGTTGCTTTTGTCCTTGGTTTTCCATGAACTATCAGCCATTCTTCATCTTCTGGTGAGGTCGTCTTCCTCAGCTTGTAATAGAGAAACCTGCAATAAAATACAGTTCCATAAGTGACTCTGAAGCAGTTTAGAGGCTGCAATAATCAAAAATGTAGAATTATTATATGTAATGGATTTTATACCAGGACTTGAACAACTACCCAACTACCTGAGTGGCACCAGTTAAATTGTCCCGAATCCCTAAGTGTAAAAAGAAATAAAAAACAAGTGACTCACCATCCAAAGGCTTCACCCGCTATAATTATCGCAAATAGAACTATAAACACAACAAATATCCATGTCTTGCTAGAAGTATTGGTGCTTTCATCTGGTGTTTCTTCAGTTCCATTAATCTCTCCAGCTCTAGCGCTTAGTAGTGTTCCGTCTACTGGGCCACGTTTCTGGGCCACTTCTGAAATACAAAAAATGATGGTTCTGTCACCAATGCGGGGTCTATTATATTTATACTAATTATCGACTAGTATCCCGGCTCCTGATACACAATTATAATCACTGAGGGGTGTCTAACATTTGCACCGCTCTGTGATTAAAACTTTCCTTTTTCTTTAATAGGAATAAGTAATGAATTGGATTTTAATCCTTTGTGAAATTTCAACAAAAATTTAGATTCTATTCAATACAACATTCTATGATATCCCCATTTTAAGAAAATAAATATATTTAATATTTAGGCATTGTTTGAAATTCTAGTTAAGCTTCCGATCTTTACCTAAATTCCTCTTCATATCCATAATCCGGACAGTAATTTCTGGAACAGGCTCATAGAGGATTCCATCAGCAGTGAGCCGAACGGAATAATTGCCCCAGTCAATGCTCTTGGCAGGACTGATAATCAGAGAACAGTTGCCTTTTCGTAGGAGAGGTGGAAACACCTTAAACCTCTTCCTAGACTTGCCGGAAGCCCGATCTTTGCTCCTAAAGAGACTGATCAGGGGGATGTAGCTTTTTCCTTCATCAATCGTTTTAATCCATTCTAAATGCAGCTGCTCATGGTTTATAGGAGAATCCGCTGTGAAGGTGCAAGGGATCATATTCCAGGAATTCACCTTCAGTTCTACATCATCTCTGTATAGTGTAACATCTTTTATCTTCATAGCTAAAGGAGAGGGAGAGAAAAAGTGTAATTATTTCATTCCATCAGCCCCTTAGCCCAAAAATCAAAGCAGCTGAAATTGAAAAGACAAAGTTCTCAATGTCTAGTTTCTCTACTGACCTGATGTTGGATGAAGGATGAGAAAGAAGAGTCCAAAGATAAACCACATTATTGTTCTATGGTGGCTCACTGGGGTCTTGTTACTTCTGTTTCTGAGGGACAAAAAGAAAGAATAATGTAAGTGAAGGTACATCAGTATTTTATAGATTATCATCTATTTATCTGTCTCATCTGTTCATCATACTGCTACAACATTTATAATGTACCTGTTTGTAGGGAATATAATAGATGACATAGAGTAGTGCTGCTGTTATTATTATTATTATTATTATTATTACTACATTCATTTATAAAGGGCAAGTATACTCCACAGCACTTTGCATAAGGCAAACAGAAGATAAACAGGTACAACTAATCACAAAAACTGCCTGAACTTCCAGAACAGATAAAACTCCATTAAAAATATACCCTGAAATATTTCCTGAAAATTCCAAAACAAAATCTCTTAAAATGCCTATCCCCCCCCCATAGTCTACATACAGCCCCACATTACCTTGGATTGTTTTTGTGAAATAAAATAAAAAATAAGAATGTTATTAATATTCCTTGCATGGAGAACGGTGGTGAGATGTTCATCCGACGCAGGGAATAAAGAGAATGAGCTGTGCAAACCTAACAACTAACATCTGCACCTGGGTAACTATGGTAACAGGTCAGGGTTATTATGACATCATACAGGATACCTGGGTAACTATAGCAAAAGGCATTGTCATTATGACATCACAAAAGTGAATGATTGGATGTTTTCATGTTTACACTAGGTTACTATAGCAACAGGAAAGGCTCATTATGACATCATTCAATATCTTTAGGCATCAAAGACATGCCTTTATATGGTCACAGACCCCTCAGTGACTTCTAATATCCTTATCATTTACAGTAAGGGGTACATTATCCCTTATAATACATGAGTGATACTCAGAGTTCCCTGTATAACTCAGCCTGCAACCTTGTGCCTTTATATGGTCACAGAACAACCCCTCAGTGACTTCTAATATCCTTATCATTTACAGTAGGGGGTACATTATCCCTTATAATACATGAGTGATACTCAGAGTTCCCTGTATAACTCAGCCTGCAGCCTTGTGCCTTTATATGGTCACAGATCCCTCAGTGACTTCTAATATCCTTATCATTTACAGTAGTTCATGGAAGTTGATGTGCGTTTTAAGAAATTCCCATAAACTCGAACTTCGACTCTAAATGAATCTGCCTTAATAAATCTGCCCCTTAAAATGTACTTGTTGGTAGAGAATATAATAGATGACATAGAGTAGTGCTGTTATTATTATTATTATTATTACTACATTCATTTATAAAGGGCAAGTATACTCCACAGCACGCTGCATAAGGCAAACAGAAGATAAACAGGTACAACTAATCACTAACACCTCCAGAACAGATAAAACTCCATTAAAAATATACACCGAAATAATTCCTGAAAATTTCAAAACATCTTAAAAAACCTATCCCCCCACCTCCCCCCATAGTCTACCTACAGCCCCACATTACCTTGAATTGTTTTTGTAAAATAAAATAAAAAATAAAAATGTTGTTAATATTCCTTGCATGGAGAACGGTGGTGAGATGTTCATCCGACGCAGGAAATAAAAAGAATGAGCTGCGCAAACCTAACAACAAACATCTGCACCTGGGTAACTATGGTAACAGGTCAGGGTTATTATGACATCATACAGGACACCTGGGTAACTATAGCAACAGGGCATTGTCATTATGACATCACAAAAGTGGATGATTGGATGTTTTCATGTTTACACTAGGTTACTATAGCAACAGGAAAGGCTCATTATGACATCATTCAGTATCTTTAGGCATCAAAGGCATGCGTTTATATGGTCACAGACCCCTCAGTGACTTCTAATATCCTTATCATTTACAGTAGGGGGTACATTATCCCTTATAATACATGAGTGATACTCAGAGTTCCCTGTATAACTCAGCCTGCAGCCTTGTGCCTTTATATGGTCACAGAACAACCCCTCAGTGACTTCTAATATCCTTATCATTTACAGTAGGGGGGACATTATCCCTTATAATACATGAGTGATACTCAGAGTTCCCTGTATAACTCAGCCTGCAGCCTTGTGCGTTTATATGGTCACAGAACAACCCCTCAGTGACTTCTAATATCCTTATCATTTACAGTAGGGGGTACATTATCCCTTATAATACATGAGTGATACTCAGAGTTCCCTGTATAACTCAGCCTGCAGCCTTGTGCCTTTATATGGTCACAGAACAACCCCTCAGTGACTTCTAATATCCTTATCATTTACAGTAGGGGGTACATTATCCCTTATAATACATGATTGATACTCAGAGTTCCCTGTATAACTCAGCCTGCAGCCTTGTGCCTTTATATGGTCACAGAACGACCCTTCAGTGACTTCTAATATCCTTATCATTTACAGTAGGGGGTACATTATCCCTTATAATACATGAGTGATACTCAGAGTTCCCTGTATATCTCACTGTCCTATTAATTTTCCAGTCTCTTATTTAAACCAGTGTATGGTTGCTAGGGTAATTTGGACCATAGCACCCATTTTGCTGAAAATGCAAACTGGAGAGCTGCTGACTAAAAAGCTAAATAACTCAAAAAACACAAATAGTAAAACATGAAAAGTAATTGCAACCCTTTAACGTTAGTGAGCATGGAGGAGGCATCTCATGTTTCTCTGGTTAGCACTATGCAGAGCAACATCACAAGACTTTCCTCTCCTCACTAACTTAACTGCGTCCTGAAATTAATGGAGGTGCGGAGGAGGCGGGGAAGAAGGCAGTCGGCGAAACTCGTTAGCAAGGACTACCAATTTTGGGAGCTGCAGAAGTGTGTGACAAACATACACAGTGGATGGTAAAAGACGTTGAGAGACCAGGAGCAGCAAATAGAGACTTTTATGTGGATTTTATATGCGGTTTTACAAAGAACGTCTGTGAGTGCATTTTAAATATTTATTAAAGTTGTAAAAGCGCTTCTGCACATGTCACTTTTTTTATGCCCAAGCAAGGAACAAAGTAGATTGGGAGAGGAGCAAATCATCTAATATATCCAACGCCTGCATTAACTCATGTTTTGTGAGTATAATATACCACCGGGAATAGTGCAGTTTTAACTTCTGGTTTTCACTAAAGTACAATACAAGCCTGTGAAGTGTGGATTCTATTCTGTCACTTTTTTCTCATTTTTTAATTTTTGAAAATTTTTGTAACTTTCCTTTTTTATTTTTTCCATTTTTCATTTTTTTTGTTCATTTACTAAAAATCACCATATGGTACTATTTTTTCACTTATGGAAGATATTTTTTAGCTGACTAAGCACAAATTAAATATATAAGAAGCACCAAGGGTGTCACAATATTTTTTTTTTTATAAATTACTACACTATGTGGCACATTTACTTTGCTCGCGTGAAGGAATAGAATAAAAAAAACTTCGAAGTTTTGAATGGTTTTTTTGGCTACTTCGACTATCGAATTGGCTACTTCGACCTTCGACTACGACTTTGAATCGAATGATTCTAACTAAAAATAGTTCGATTATTCGGCCATTCGATAGTCGAAGTACTGTCTCTTTAAAAAAAAACTTTGACCCCCTACTTCGCCACCTAAAACCTACCGAAGGTCCCCATAGGCTTTCTAACAATTTTTTGGTTGAAGAAAAATCACACGATTCGAAGGATTTAATCGTTCGATCAAATGATTTTTCGTTTGATCAAACTATTTGTGGTAAATCCTTCGACTTCGATATTCGAAGTCGAAAGATTTACATTCGGCAGTCAAATATCGAGGGTTAATTAACCCTCGATATTCGAGCATATGTAAATCTGCCCCTATATGTATTTTCTGTTTTTTCCCCTCAATAATCTTGGATATTGTCAGATGAAATTAACAACAGGTATATATATAGGTGTATATATATATATATATATATCCAACTGATATATCATAACAACCAGGAACAAATTATGTCAGAAAAATGAGTAATAAAAAGTAGCAATAACAATGAGGGGATCCATATGACAAAAACTCGAAAAATTCTAGTTTTTTTTTTACTATAAAATACAATTTTTTTGTGAAAATTTTGTTTTCGAAATTTATTATACCCAGAGAATGGAAAAAGTCTGAATCTGAAAATCTGGCATCTCAGACCTGCCAAGGTTGTGTATAAGTCAATGGGAGTGGTCCCTAATCTATTTCTGCGCTGAAATTAGCCTGAAAATCCGACTTTGTTGGACTTTTCGGAAAAAAATACGAAAAGATCTGAGGTCTCGGGTTAAAGTCCAAAAAAATTGAGTGATTTGAGAAAAAACTCACAAAAAATCATAGGATTTGGATTTTTGGTTTATATTGTTTGAGTTTGTCCCTTGATCCCATGTAATCATGCTTTTTATTAACAAATAAGGTCACATGTGGTTTCTAGTTTGGTCGGACTTTTTTAATTTAAATACTCAGAAAAATTTGGATTCTGATAAATTAAAACCGTGCCCATATGTAGCCTTTGTTTTTAGATGGGGTCAGTGACCCCCATTTGAAGGCTGGAAAGAGTCAGAAGAGGAAAGAAAAACATTTTAAAAAAACTATAACAATAAAAAAAAAAAATACAATTGAAAACTTGCTAAGAAATAGCCTTTCTAGAACATACTTAACGTTAAAGGGATGGTTCCCCCAATGACCAATCCTTAGCAACCAGTGTCGGACTGGCCCGGCGGGATACCGGGAAAAAACCCGGTGGGCCCCGACCCCTAATGGGCCCCCGTCGGGCCAGTCCTCCGTCCCGATCATACTTCAAAGAAAAAAAGGTTTTTCGATGTGCCGCGTAGCGCCATTTGCGCATGCGCGCGGCACCTTTCAGTGAGAAGCGGCGCCTACACGCAGGCGCGCCGAGCAGCGCCTTCACGCAAGCGTGTTCAGTGCATCACAGTAGGGAGGCAGGGGGGTCGAGGGGGCCCTGGACTTTAGTCCCGGTGGGCCCCGGGCCCCCCAGTCCGACCCTGTTAGCAACTTTGTACTGGTCTTCATTTTTTTCTTATAGTTTTTGAATTTTTTGTTTTCTTCTTTTGTATCTTTCCAGTTTTCACTGACCAGTGGCTTAAATAGAGTCTGCCAGGACCCCCTGCAAAAAAAAACCTTTAGAGGGGCCTGGCATGGGTGTCTGCAGAAAATTTTCCGGGGGGGAGGGCAAGGAGGCAAATTACTAGTACCAATATTTTGGTTTCAGAATCCACAAAGCTTTTATATAATATAAAAAGTAGTACAAATTGCATACGTATAGCATCTTCATTCTGTTACTGACACTTTATCATCAATTGGATAATTTCAATTTGCCGATTTTTATTAAATATTAAGGATGGCAAAGTGGTAAATTCATGTATAATCAGTGCAGTCTGGCTGAGTGACTGTGTCTGAAGCTGCTTCTGCGGCCCCCCCTTGCCCCTATTTGTGGACGCCCATCCCCATCCTACCCATGTTCCACCTATAACCCGCCCACATCCTCCCTGAACTCCACCCACATCCCGCCCCACTTGTGTCCCCTTCCTCGCCGTTCAGAGGGGGTTTTCTTATTAGCTATAAAGGAAGCAGACCCCCACAGTTTGAGCCCACCTTTAACTGCAGGATCTGTTTCTATAGTTAAGCCACTGTTACTGTAATAAATAAAGTTATTGTTACTGGAGTGATTGGGGCCCAGAGTGGTATGGATCATTGTTTTATCAGTAGAAAACCACCTCTGTGCCAACTCTAGATTTCTACTCATACCCTCTCATATTCCAGTCTTTTATTCAAATCAATGCATTGTTGCTAGGGCAATTTGGACCCTAGCAACCAGATGGCTGAATTTGCAAACTTGAGAGCTGCTGAATTAAAAGCAAAAAACACATCATAATAATAATAATAAATTGTCTCAGAATATCACTCTCTACATCATACTTAAACACTGGCGTAACTATAGAGGAAGCAGACCCCGTGGTAGTAGGTGGGCCTGAGGAAAAGGGGGGCCATTAAGTAAAGGAAAAGGGGCGCCCTTAAGTAACTCAAAGTGAACAACCCCATTGATAAGTATGGGGCTCATTTATAAACACTGGTTAAATCTGCCCCTTGGCAGAAACTCATAGCAACCGATCAGGGATGAGTTTATTTTTTCATTCAGCTGCAGGTTGATCTCTGAAAGCAATCCTCTGATTTGTTGCCTGGGTTATGGCTAGCGTTGCAACCTTTTCTGTAAAAAAAATACCGGCCTTTCTATATATTTATCTTTATAACCTATTAATAACATTGGGATCACTGACCTTCCTATATATTTATCTTTATTCCCTATTAATAACATTGGGATCACTGACCTTCCTATATATTTATCTTTATAACCTATTAATAACATTGGGATCACTGACCTTCCTATATATTTATCTTTATTCCTATTAATAACATTGGGATCACTGACCTTCCTATATATTTATCTTTATTCCCTATTAATAAAATTGGGATCACTGACCTTCCTATATATTTATCTTTATTCCCTATTAATAAAATTGGGATCACTGACCTTCCTATATATTTATCTTTATTCCCTATTAATAACATTGGGATCACTGACCTTCCTATATATTTATCTTTATTCCCTATTAATAACATTGGGATCACTGACCTTCCTATATATTTATCTTTATTCCCTATTAATAACATTGGGATCACTGACCTTCCTATATATTTATCTTTATTCCCCATTAATAACATTGGGATCACTGACCTTCCTATATATTTATCTTTATTCCCTATTAATAACATTGGGATCACTGGCCTTCCTATATATTTATCTTTATTCCCTATTAATAACATTGGGATCACTGACCTTCCTATATATTTATCTTTATTCCCTATTAATAACATTGGGATCACTGGCCTTCCTATATATTTATCTTTATTCCCTATTAATAACATTGGGATCACTGGCCTTCCTATATATTTATCTTTATTCCCTATTAATAACATTGGGATCACTGACCTTCCTATATATTTATCTTTATTCCCTATTAATAACATTGGGATCACTGACCTTCCTATATATTTATCTTTATTCCCTATTAATAACATTGGGATCACTGACCTTCCTATATATTTATCTTTATTCCCTATTAATAACATTGGGATCACTGACCTTCCTATATATTTATCTTTATTCCCTATTAATAACATTGGGATCACTGACCTTCCTATATATTTATCTTTATTCCCTATTAATAACATTGGGATCACTGACCTTCCTATATATTTATCTTTATTCCCTATTAATAACATTGGGATCACTGACCTTCCTATATATTTATCTTTATTCCCTATTAATAACATTGGGATCACTGACCTTCCTATATATTTATCTTTATTCCCTATTAATAACATTGGGATCATATCACTGACCTTCCTATATATTTATCTTTATTCCCTATTAATAACATTGGGATCACCGACCTTCCTATATATTTATCTTTATTCCTATTAATAACATTGGGATCACTGACCTTCCTATATATTTATCTTTATTCCCTATTAATAACATTGGGATCACTGACCTTCCTATATATTTATCTTTATTCCCTATTAATAACATTGGGATCACTGGCCTTCCTATATATTTATCTTTATTCCCTATTAATAACATTGGGATCACTGACCTTCCTATATATTTATCTTTATTCCCTATTAATAACATTGGGATCACTGACCTTCCTATATATTTATCTTTATTCCCTATTAATAACATTGGGATCACTGACCTTCCTATATATTTATCTTTATTCCCTATTAATAACATTGGGATCACTGACCTTCCTATATATTTATCTTTATTTCCTATTAATAACATTTGGCTGAAGTATCATTTTTACAGACCAGGCCACAACCCTAGTTATTGCCAACAAGCAAATTGGCTCCGTATTTTCCTTCTCATCGCTTCTTCACAAGAGGCCCAACAAGTTTATTTAAAAAACAGACAACTCTCACACAAAATGGAAGGAAACAATAAATGAACACACATTTGCTCCCTTTTCCAGCAAAGTTGTTAAAAACAAATGGTGGGAATTTAGCACCTCACATTAAACTAAAATAGGCGGGCACTTTGTTTTTCCCGCGCTCCCATCACCAGTATCCTCGCGAATCTCCCTGAATTTCCAACCTATCAAAACCAAGCCACACCTCCCTGCAACGCCATTGGCTAGAAGCGTCTAAAGCGGCGTGAGCTCAACAGATATGTGGGCGGGAACAATAAATGAACAAACGCGGAGACTCGTTATGTGGAAGATGTGGGTGGAGCTCTGAGTGAAATCCTGCCTCTCAGGTCTGTGTGTGGGTGAGGGCAGGTCTGTGAGTCAGGTAGTAGGAACTGAGGCGGATGTGCGGCTTTCCCCGCCTCTCTGGGTTGCCATAGAAACAGCCCCGGCTCTGTGGTGCGTCCCTTTCCTCAAGCCCTGGGCTCGGTGACTGGCCCTAGTCCCACCGTCATGGAGGACGCGCTGCCCTACGGATTGCTGGAGGTGTGCGCCCTGCTCGGAGCCCCCGCTGACAGGATCCGGGAGATAGACAAGGTAGGCAGTGTCCGCTGCTAAACAACTACAACTCCCAGCATGCCTAGCGAGCCAATTGCCAGTGACATGTAGGAGCTCCTTTATAAACCAAGAACACTTTATCTTCACTGGAGTCTTTCATGTTGCCTCTCACTGTTCATTCAGAGGTGTAACTGCCAGTAAGTTTGGGGCTGCCTGGGCCCAAGAGTTGCTTATGTCTGTTTCATAGGGACAGTTAAACAGAACACTACTAAGCTCTAACTCTGAGTTAGTCAGTGACTATAAGGGGGGGGGCACATGGTACATTTCTGTTCAGTGAGTTTGTAATTGACCCTCAGCATTCAGCTCAGATTCAAAAGAAACAGATATGACCCATGTGACCCCCTCAAGTCACTTATTGGTTACTGCCTGGTAACCAATCAGTGGAAAGCAAGAGAGCTGAAAAGCAGGAAGTAGTGTTCTGGCTTATGTTACACATCCAGTCACTCTAGCCAGGGCTGCTCTCTGTAATCACGGGGCCCCTCATGAGAAAATTATCACCCCCCAGTTACTTGGGTTAGCTGGGCCCCCCTGCAGACTTGGTGGGGATGGAGGCAGCTAGAGTGACTGCATCTTCTTTTTTAGGGCCACCCAGTGTCGGATTGGCCCGCCGGGAAAATACCCGATGGGCCTGCGCCGGGCCAGATTGGACAAAAAAAAGTTTCTATTAGGCACCGCACAGCACCATCTGCGCATGCGCGCCGCACCTACTCACACAGGAGTGTCGATCGGCACCTACACCGGGTACTCAGAGCGTAGGGGGTCGGAGGGGGGCCCTGGACAGTAGTCCCGGTGGGCCCCCCAGTCCGACCCTGGGCCCCCCAGTCAACCTGATGTCAAGAGTGAACAGCTTCATTATTACATTTTGCTAACATGTGGCAGTATCCAGAAGTACTGTGTATGTATATATATATATATATATATATATATATATATATATATATATATATATATATATATATATATATATATATATATATATATATATATATATATACACACACCAGACAGGTACTGATACACAAGTACAATCAGTGGCACACAATTCTACAGCTGGAGGACAGCAGGGGTAATTGTTTCTGTAACGCCTTTCTCCTTTGTTCTCATACTCTCTGCACCCCATGCTATTCCCTCACTCTTTCCTCTTGTTTTCCTCTTCCAACTCTCTCCTCTACTTTTCTCAAAGTCATCTTGGGGGACACAGGGACATTGGGTATAGCTAGTACCACTAGGAGGCAGGACACAACCATAAAACAAAACTGACTCCTCCTCCACTGGCTATACCCCCAGCAGGCGGAGCCTTAGTCAGTTTGAGTTGTGTCCTCAGGAGGTTAGGACGTTTGTTATTTTTGTTCTATTTAATTCAGTCAGTTAAGCTGACACCTAGGGGAAAGACAGGTCTCTTACACTGCGTATGAGCCCTTATTGTCATCCTCCAACGTGGGAATCTGTCTCCGGGGTCTTTTGGTGCTGTGTGCACAGACCACCCAGCCACTCATATCTCCTTTCCTTCACAGGAGGAGCAGCAGCTGGCCGGCAGACAAGGGGAGTATTCACTCCAGTGGGCACCAGGTAAGTTTAATCTCCCTGTAGCCCACAGCCACTAGCCTTCCTTCTTGGTTTGATGGCCTTCCCTCACACCCCAACCGCCATTCAGGTGCACTACTGGCTGCACAGAGAGCTACAAGCGCCGCAGCAGCGCTCTGCCCTACGGCACGCTAGCCTGCTCAAGGACTGCGCACTCCTCATTTCCTCCACATCTGAAACCGGCGCTATCTATTCCCCTGTATTTTATTTCAAATGCCGACATTTTAGCGCTGAGGGAGTCGCGCCAGTCCTTGTGCGCATGCGCTCGCGCACAGCACGCCTGACGTTCTGCGTGTCCCCTCCCTGTAGTGCGCGCCGCCATTTTAGGCTGTTGGCGCGGTTTTGTGCGCTCCTCCTTCATTCTGCTAGTGCAGCAGAGACAGCGTCGCAGCACACAGGGACACACAGAATAGTTTGGTTCCATCCAGCTACCAACCACACCAGACTACTCCTCCTTCCCTGCTCATCCTACAGCAGGTTAGTGTGTAGTTCTGCCCCCTAGGGGTGAGGGAGTCATTTTCCACTACTGGGTTACCTTGTTACCCATCATGTCTGACGGGCCAAGTGAGGGCCTTTTTTCCAAGGCAGCACCTACTGCGACTGTCAAGTATTTGGCCTGTGCCAAATGCCGCAAACGCTTAACAGCAGGGCACAAAGAGCCCCTCTGTGCCAAATGTAAACCACAGCAACAACAGGTTTCAGAACCCCCAGAGCCTACTCCACCTCTAGTGAACCAGGCCAGTCAGGGGGACCCTCCAGCTGCCAGCAGTCATGTTTCCCCAGTCAGAAGCCATTCTCCTCCTGAATGGGCTGCTCAATTGGCATCTGGGATTCCACAGCTAGCCCAGTCTTTGGACAAGCTACTTTCCCGGCTAGACAATCCTCGTCACAGGCCTTCCAAACGCAGAGCTCCTTCTCCTTCTGAGGAAGAAAGTGATACCCCGCCCAGACTCCATTCTCCCATTCCATCAGACTATGAGGATGAGGGCCACTCTGAGGGTGAACTACCATCTGCTTCAGACCACGACGAAGAGGAGTCACCAAAGCTCTCGTCAGAGTCAGTGGATTCCTTGATTTCCTCCTACAGGAGGCGGAGAACAGGGCTGAGTCTTCAAAATCCTTATTTAAACGACACAGCAAATCATCACCTGTTTTTCCGTCTCACTCTCAACTTGACCAAATCATCCAGCAAGAATGGGATAAACCTGAAAGACGTTTCCAAGCTAACCGTCGTTTCCTAAGACTCTATCCCTTTACATCTGACCTCACAGAAAGGTGGTCATCTCCACCTTCGGTGGATGCACCTGTGTCTCGGCTCTCTAAAAATACAGCCCTACCTGTTCCTGATGCCTCCTCCTTCAAGGACTCTATGGACAAGAAATTAGAAAGCCTATTACGCTCCGTTTTTTCAGCATCTGGGTCTGCCCTTCGCCCCGCCATAGCCATGGCATGGGTTAGCCGGGCCATCCAATCCTGGTCCGATTCTCTCATTAACGCCACGTCACGAACTTTCCCAATTGGCTTCACAAATCAAGGACGCAAACGACTATATCTGCGAGGCATCCCTGGATGCAACACAAGTAATCAGCAGGTCTTCAGCCCTTGCAGTGGCAGCACGGAGGTCCCTTTGGATGAAGTTATGGTCCGCTGACCTCTCCTCCAAGAAGTCACTTACTTCCATACCCTTCAAGGGCAAGCTTCTCTTTGGGCCCGACTTAGACAAAATCATAAGTCAAGCCACAGGAGGCAAAAGCACTCTGTTACCCCAAACGAAAACACGTCCCCCCTTCCGCAAGGGCAAGTTTTTTCGTGGCTCCCAAACCAAGAGTGCGAGATCTTCTCCTCCAAGACAGTCATTCGCAAACAGAGGTCGATTTGGAAACAAACAGAGACCTTCCTGGCAAAATCGTAAACATACCTCAAAGAACACTGACAAGTCCACCTCAGCATGACGCCATGCTCCCAGAGGCAACACCGGTGGGGGGAAGACTAAGACATTTTGCAGACAAATGGGTCACTCTCATTCAAGACTCCTGGATCCACGAGGTCATTACTCGCGGTTACCACTTAGAGTTTTCGTCTCCTCCCCCTCACCGCTTCTTTATGTCAGGACTTCCGCAAGAGCCAAACAAGCGATCAGCATTCCAAGACGTTATTTCCAGTCTTCTACTCGCCGAAGTCATTATCCCTGTACCTGCGGAAGAACGTTTCAAGGGATACTACTCCAACCTATTCGTAGTTCCCAAAAAGGACGGGTCGGTTCGTCCCATCCTCGATCTCAAGGAGCTGAACAAGTTTATCCGCCCGCGGAAGTTCAAGATGGAATCCCTCAGATCGGTCATCGCAGCTATGTCACCAGGGCACCTCCTCATGTCACTCGACATAAAGGATGCTTACCTGCACGTTCCCATTTTCCCTCCGCATCAGAGATTTTTGCGGTTTGCCTTCCAAAATCGTCACTTCCAATTCACGAGTCTGCCTTTCGGGCTCACCTCTGCCCCCCGGGTATTCACCAAAATCATGGCCGCAGCCACGGCAGAGATTCGCAGTGCTGGGATAAACATTACTCCCTACTTGGACGATCTTCTGATCAAGGCGCCATCCATTCAAGAGGCTCAGCGCTCTCTACAGGTGTCCATGACCAAACTGCAGGAATTCGGCTGGATTCTCAATCTGAACAAGTCCTCGCTGGTACCGAGCCAGTCCATGAACTTCTTAGGCATGACGTTCAACACGCAATCGCAAACGATTTCGCTTCCTCTGGAAAAGGTCACCCACCTTCAGGATCTCGTGAAGATTCTACTTCAGAAGCCACATCATTCAGCACGATTCTGCATGAAGGTGCTAGGAGTCATGGTATCCACCATAGAAGCGGGGCCGTTCGCCCAATTTCATCTCAGAGAACTCCAGTGGAACATTCTTTCCGCTTGGAAACGGAAATCCCTGCTGCAGGAGATACACCTATCTCAACAAACCAGATCATCTCTCCTCTGGTGGTTGCAGACCAACCACCTCTCCAAGGGGAAACGTCTGGGGGAACCTCATTGGCGCATCATGACGACAGATGCGAGTCTCCAGGGCTGGGGAGCAGTCTTCGAGGGCAGGTCAGCGCAGGGACGGTGGCACAAGCACGAAAGTCAATTGCAGATCAACCTACTGGAGATCCGAGCCATACGACTGGGCCTACTCCATTGGCAACAAGAATTCACGGGCCAAGCGGTGAAGGTTCAGTCGGACAATTCAACGGCGGTGGCTTACATCAACCACCAGGGCGGTACAAGAAGCAGAGGTGCGCTAAACGAGATAAAACTCATATTTCGTTGGGCCGAAGCACAACAAGTACACCTGTCAGCCATTTACATCCCAGGCATGTTAAACTGGGAAGCGGACTTCCTAAGCCGTCAGTCCCTGGACCCGGGCGAGTGGTCGCTAAAGGACGAAATCTTCCAGGAGATTGCACTACGGTGGGGTGCTCCAGAAGTAGACCTTATGGCAACCAGGCACAACAGAAAGGTGGCAACCTTCCTAGCTCGTTACAGAGATCCGCTAGCACTAGCTACCGACGCAATAACCGCTCCATGGAACTTTCGACTAGCATACGCCTTTCCGCCTCTGCCACTCATTCCCAGAACCATCAGAAAGTTACAAAGGGAACAGACCACCCTCATTCTGATAGCGCCTCGGTGGCCTCGACGAGCGTGGTTCTCAGACCTTCTCTACCTGTCCATAGCAAAGCCGTGGACTCTTCCTTCGTGTCCAGACATTCTCACTCGGGCCGATCCGTCACCCCAATCCTGCACCACTCAACTTGACGGCATGGCTCTTGAGACCCAAATCCTGACCCAAAAGGGGTTTTCCAAGGCCGTAGCGCACACCATGTGCGCAGCGCGAAAGCCGGTGTCAGCCCGGGCATATCACAGAGTCTGGTCCACCTATCGACAGTGGTGTTCTACGCACAAAGTGAAATTTAAGGTATTCTCCGTTCCATACGTTCTGGAGTTTTTACAAGAGGGACTCTCCATGGGCCTCTCCCTGGGCTCACTGAAATCGCAGATCTCAGCCCTATCAGTTCTCTTCCAAAAGCGTATAGCGCTGCTGCCCGACGTTAAGACTTTTATGCAAGGGGTGGCACACGTGGCTCCTCCTGTTAGAGCTCCACCTCCAGTTTGGGACCTCACCTTAGTTCTGCAGGCGTTACAACTTCCACCTTTTGAACCGTTGGCCTCTGTACCCCTACAGTGGCTTTCATGGAAAACTGCCTTCCTTCTGGCCATCGCCTCAGCACGACGTGTCTCCGAACTCAGTGCCTTATCCTGTAAACCACCATACCTTGTCTTCCACCATGACAGAGCGGTACTCCGAACTCTCCCTTCGTTCCTGCCGAAGGTTGTCTCTGATTTTCATATCAACCAGGAAATTGTTGTACCCTCATTTTGCCCTGCTCCAGCAAATTCCAAGGAAAGAGCCTTGCACACTCTGGATCCAGTCAGGGCTTTGAAGTTCTACTTGCATAGAGTTCAAGATATCCGGACGTCCGATTCTCTGTTGGTCCTTCCATCAGGACCTCACCATGGAAGTCCGGCTACCAAGCAGACAATATCCCGTTGGATTAAGCAAGCCATTCACCGAGCCTACACGGCACGGGGTAAAGCCCCTCCAAGCAGGGTCACCGCCCATTCCACCAGGGGTGTGAGTACCTCCTGGGCGTTCCGAAACCAGGCTTCGGCTGAACAACTCTGCAAAGCAGCGACGTGGACCTCGGTTCACTCGTTTTCCAAATTTTACCATTTTGATACCTTTGCGGCTTCTGACACTCGCTTCGGCAGGAAGGTGCTGCAGGCCGCGGTGGTATCTTCCTCATAGGCCTCTTTTATCCCGCCCGGTTCTGGGGACAGCTTTGGTACGTCCCAATGTCCCTGTGTCCCCCAAGATGACTTTGAGAAAAGGAGATTTTGTGTACTCACCGTTAAATCTTTTTCTCTTCAGTCACTTGGGGGACACAGGGCTGCCCTCCCTGGATTGAGGCCTTCACTTCTGTCAGATATGTTATGGTTAACAAAGTTTTACATGTTCTTCCAAGTTTAGTTTTACTCCTATTGACTTTGGTACAAACTGACTAAGGCTCCGCCTGCTGGGGGTATAGCCAGTGGAGGAGGAGTCAGTTTTGTTTTATGGTTGTGTCCTGCCTCCTAGTGGTACTAGCTATACCCAATGTCCCTGTGTCCCCCAAGTGACTGAAGATTTAACGGTGAGTACACAAAATCTCCTTTTTCTCCCCTTACACTCTATCTTCTGATCTCTTGTTTTGTACTTTTTCAATTCCTCTTTTCATTCCTGAATCCTCCTCCTTTTTGACCTGTGAATTCTCTTCTGATTTTATTAGGCTTCCCCTCTTCTCTAACTCTTGCCTTTTCTACTGTGCTCTCCATAATTTTTCTTTTTTCCCTTTGTCTCCACACTTCATTGTTCTGTGCTTATACATTTTTGCTTTTTTTTTTTCAAAAACCTCTTGGTGTTTTGCCTCTCCTCAAAAAAAAAAAATTGAAAATAAACTCCCTTTCCATCAGTGCACAATTGTAAGACGGTGTGCAGTGCGATTTAGCACTCTTCCCTTGTGGCTTACTTGCAGGCAAATTCGGCTGAATACGGACCTATTTGATCGAAAACTGTCCAAAGAAAAACATTGACTTCATTTCAGTTGGTCTTTTTGAATTAGAATTTTGAAGTTTTTTTAATTTGAAATTCAACCCTTGATAAATATGCCCCTAAGGGCCAGATTTATCAAAGGTCAAGGGAAATTTTCGAATGAAAAACATTCGAATTTCAAATTATTTTTTTGTGTACTTCGACTAGGGAATAGTCCAAATTCGATTTGAATTTGAAAAAAAAGTGAATATTGAAATTTATCATGTACTGTCCCTAAAAAAAAATAGATTTTGACCATTCGCCATCTAAAACCTCCCGAATTGCCGTTTTAGCCTATGGGGGACCTTCTATGACCTATTTGGAGTCAATTGGTGGACTTTGAAAAATCAAAGTTTTTTTTGTTGGGAAAAACTTAGAATTGAATTTGATCGAATGCGCTATTCCTTCGATTCGTGTGATTCGAATTTGATCAAATATGGACCTATTCGATCAATAAATACTTTGACTTAATTTCAGTTGGTCTTTTTGAATTCAAATTTCAAAGTGTTTTTCAATTTGATAAAAATGCAGGGCCTTTGCTAAGTGGAAGTTATGAAGAAATGTGTAGTTGAATTACAACTCACATAAGCTACTGTATTACTGTGGTTCTTGTAGAAACAAAACACAACAAACGTTGTTTGTCCGAGACAATCTGTGTTTGTTTGTGATAGAAAAGGAAATAATAATAATATAACCCAGTATTGGCTTTCGCTTTACAGGAAATTACTGTGTATTACCACAATTTTATCTCATCTTATACTTTCTCTTAAAAATAAAATTGTCATTAATTTTTAAGTACGGTTTTTTTTAAAACTGATCACGTGACTTTCGACTTCTTACTGGCCGAGGGCTCAGGACAGCAAGCACTTTGGGTTCTTGTATAGCGAATCCTCTATTTTAAGTCCCCTGATTTTAAGTTTTCCTGCATTTTACATTTTTTATTTGTGGTCCCACCAATTTATAGTGCATTTCAGTGGATGCAGTTCCCTGATTTTAAGTAATGTTCACTCGGATTTTTGTCCTAATGTTCCCAAAAACTGCTTGTTTTCCTCTATGAAAATTATTATTTGTGAAATAAAGAGGTATAACATACTAAGCAGATGTATATTGTGCCATGGTTCTGCCCGTAAATGGTCAATTTCAATGAGTCTGTCCCTTATACAGTCCTGCACCAATCACTTATTGCTTTAGCTTGTGTATGTGACTGACAGAGAGTCTGGCACTCGCCCCCCCATAGTGGAACATTAACTCTGCAATGTTAAACCCTTGTTATTAACACACTAAATATTGTATCTCAATGTAAAATACTTATCTCAGTAGTTGAAGAAAAAGTTATTTTAATACATTTCCTTGATTTTACATTTTCCCAGATTTTACATCATTTTTTTCCTGGTCCCCTGAAAAATGTAAAATGGGGGTTCTACTGTAATTAAAAGCACTTCTTCCTAACCGCCTCCTGAGAACCTGGGCAAAGAGTAGCCACAAGAAATACAGCCATAATTTCTACACTGGAATCCTATTTTCACAAATTTAGGGAAAGTCGGCCAACCAAGTTATTGGATAAGCCCAGGGGTGTAACTACAGAGGAAGCGGACCCTGCGGCTGCAGGGGGGCCCAGGAACTATAGGGGGGCCCCATGAGGCCCTAACTCGTATATACCATTTCAATAAATACTGGTAAAAATGGTAAAATTTTTAGGGGCCTGAAAACTAATTTGCTGTGGGGCTCAGTAATATCTAGTTACTCCACTGGATAAGCTGTATAAATCTATAAAGTCTAAGTAATCCTTAGAAGTACTTTTGTATTGAAACTCCTGCACTTTTTACTAAGGGTGACTGTACACTTTATTCCATTTCTGTAATAAAACCACAATTGTGCACATAGACCATAGAGGAAGATGTGGGTGGAGCTGTGAGTGAAATCCCGCCTCTCAGGTCTGTGAGTCAGTGAGGTGTGCGCTAGTCAGGTAGTAGGAACTGAGGCGGATGTGCGGCTTTCCCCGCCCCTAGCCTCTGGGTCGCCATAGAAACAGCCCCGGCTCTGTGTCGCGTCCCTTTCCTCAAACCGTGGGCTCGGTGACTGGCCCTAGTCCCACCGTCATGGAGGACGCGCTGCCCTACGGATTGCTGGAGGTGTGCGCCCTGCTCGGAGCCCCCGCTTTCCTTTTTTTATTTGCTCTATAATCCTAAAGGGATTATTCCTTTAAGGGGTTGTTCACCTTTAAATTAACTGTTAGTTTGATGTAGAGAGAGATATCTGAGACGATTTGTGGTTTTTGAGTTATTTAGCTTTTTACTCAGCAGCTCTCCAGTTTGCAGTTTCAGCAATCTAGTTGCTAGGGTCCAAATTACCCTAGCGACCATGCATTGATTTGTATAAGAGACTGGAATATGAATAGGAAAGGCCTGAATAGAAAGAGGAGTAATAAAAAGTAGCAATAACAATAGATTTTTGTAAGCTTTTTCGGAGCATTTGTTTTTTTACTAGATGGGGTCAGTGACCCCCATTTGCAAGCCGGAGAGAGTCACAAGAAGAAGGCAAATCATTTAAAAACTATGAAAAAGAAATAAAGGCAGAATGAAGGTTGCTTAGAATTAGCCATTCTATAACGTGTTAAAAGTAAAAAGGTGAACCACCCCTTTAAATGAGGTTCGTTTTTCTTTTCATAAAAAATTATTTGACTTTCTAGTGTATGCATGCAATTATATACTGTAGTTAGTAGAGATGCACTGAATCCAGGATTCGGTTTGGGATTCAGACTTTTTCAGCAGAATTCAGACAAATCCTTCTTCCTGGCCCGATCAAATACGAATTAGGGGCGGGGGAGGGAAATTGCGTGACTTTTTGTCACAAAATAAGGAAGTAAAAAAGGTTTTCCCCTTCCCACCCCTAATTTGCATCTGAAAATTAGGGTTTGGTATTCGGCCGAATCTTTCGAGAAGGATTCGAGGCTTTGGACAAATTCAAAATACTGGATTCCATGCATCCTTAAAGGGGAAGGAAACCTAGTCGGCGCAAACCCAACACCCCCCCACCCGTTTGTTGTCCACCCTCCCTCCTCCCCCCTGGGCAAATGCCCCTAACTTGTTACTTACCCTTCTGCGCAGGTCCAGTCCAGGGAGTTCACAGACGACATCTTCGCCCACTCAATCTTCTTCCTGCTGTGAACGGCGTTATGGTGCATGCGCAGTAGGATCATTTCGCCGGTACAGATCTACTGCGCTTGTGCCAAAAGTCACGCGCCTGTGCAGTAGATCGTACCGGCGAAATGATCCTACTGCGCATGCGCCGTTCAAAGCAGGAAGAAGATCGCGTGGAAGAAGATGTCGTCTGTGAACTCCCTGGACTGGACCTGCGCAGAAGGGTAAGTAACAAGTTAGGGGCATTTGCCCAGCGGGGAGGAGGGAGGGGGGGCAACACACGGGTGGGGGGGTTTGCGCCGACTAGGTTTCCTTCCCCTTTAATAGTTAGTGTGCTGCCCCTCCCTGGAAAACCAAGTAAAAAAGTATTGGGGCTCAGTTTTACCGGCCCCTTGTATATAGAGGGGGCAGTTAAATCTATTTTGCAGTTTGCACTTTTGGTGCAGCATTTGCTGACGGCAGCCATGTTTCTTACTTTTCATACCGGTGCATGTTGGATTTGTTTCTATCTTTAGCTGTAGACCTACAGGTTAAAGATCCCTCAATAAACTCTAAATAGACCAAATACATTTGCTGCTATAATTAAAGCTGTTACCTCTCCTCTTAGTTCTTTTTGGTGTAACTCACTTTATGGCAGTGGGAAGTGTATGGAACTCGTCAAGCATTTCTCTCGCAAACAATTTTAGTTTCTTCATCTATTTCAGTCCTTTTTTTTTTTATATTTTGATATGTATTCATTCATCCCTTATTATTTTGATCTGCTGGGCTCCTTTCTTGGGTTTTCAGACACACAATATTATGTGCCTGTGTGGCATTGATGTAATGCTTTCTTGTGTGCATTGTAACATTCACCATTGATCACTGATGCTCACCATGCCTATAACATCTTCAAGCCAAAGTAAATTTAAGCACAAGAAAGAAATGAGGCACACAAATTCCTACACGTTTCCCACATAAGTTTGTGTGTGTTTTTTCTTGCAGTCTGCTTATAAAACAGGTTGACGTTTGCCTAGCAAGAGGAATCTGTGGGGCTCATTTATAAACATAGGGCAAAACTGCACCAGGGCAGTAACCTATGGTAACCAATCAGATATTTGCTTTCACCTGCAGCTGAACTGAAAAAAGCTAATCATTGATTGGTTACTATGAGTTACTGCCCAGGTGTACATTTCCCCAGTGTTTATAAATGAGCCTATGTGTCTTATTATTTTTTTTTTTTTTTTTCTAACTAATATCAGTTTTAAATTCATTATGTCATACAGAGTAGCCATTGAGCAGCTTGTAAATCTATATATTGTGTTTCTTGGTTTTTCCGCACCTTCTAACCACCCACCACCACTGTTTAGAAGTCCTTTAATCTTGGACGTGCCGACAGCTCTTAAAAATGAACATGAAATTTGTACCAGAAAGAAAGGAACTGCAAAGAAGAGCTAACGAGGTCGCACAGCCTTGTTAATAAATATAATTTGATTGTGCGTGTAACTTGGAAACCATAGAAGGAATAATTAATGCCTTAAAACTTTTTTTTGATAAGTGCAAGTAAAAAAAAAACCGTTAACTATTAGTCAAAGATAACATAATTGAACACAAAATGCAGTTTTTAAATGAAGGTTTACGTTATTAAGGGAGAAAAAAAAACTCCAAATCTACATGGGCCTGTGTGAAAAAGTGATTGCCCCCCTTGTTAAAAAAATAACTTAACTGTGCTTTATCACACCTGAGTTCAATTTCAAAGGTTATAAAGCCATTTCTAAAGCTTTGGGACTCCAGCGAACCACAGTGAGATCCATTATCCACAAATGGCAAAAACATGGAACAGTGGTGAACCTTCCCAGGAGTGGCCGGCCGACCAAAATGAGCCCAAGAGCGCAGAGACAACTCATCCGAGAGGCCACAAAAGACCCCAGGACAACATCTAAAGAACTGCAGGCCTCACTTGCCTCAATTAAGGTCAGTGTTCACGACTCCACCATAAGAAAGAGACTGGGCAAAAACGGCCTGCATGGCACATTTCCAAGGCGCAAACCACTTTTAAGCAAAAAGAACATTAAGGCTCGTCTCAATTTTGCTAAAAAACATCTCAATGATTGTCAAGACTTTTGGGAAAATACCTTGTGGACTGACGAGACAAAAGTTGAACTTTTTGGAAGGTGCGTGTCTCGTTACATCTGGAGTAAAAGTAACACAGCATTTCAGAAAAAGAACATCATACCAACAGTAAAATATGGTGGTGGTAGTGTGATGGTCTGGGCTTGTTTTGCTGCTTCAGGACCTGGAAGACTTGCTGTGATAGATGGAACCATGAATTCTACTGTCTACCAAAAAATCCTGAAGGAGAATGTCCGGCCATCTGTTTGTCAACTCAAGCTGAAGCGATCTTGGGTGCTGCAGCAGGACAATGACCCAAAACACACCAGCAAATCCACCTCTGAATGGCTGAAGAAAAACAAAATGAAGACTTTGGAGTGGCCTAGTCAAAGTCCTGACCTGAATCCTATTGAGATGTTGTGGCATGACCTTAAAAAGGCGGTTCATGCTAGAAAACCCTCAAATAAAGCTGAATTACAACAATTCTGCAAAGATGAGTGGCCAAAATTCCTCCAGAGCGCTGTAAAAGACTCGTTGCAAGTTATCGCAAACGCTTGATTGCAGTTATTGCTGCTAAGGGTGGCCCAACCAGTTATTAGGTTCAGGGGGCAATTACTTTTTCACACATGAAAATGTAGATTTGGATTTCTTTTCTCCCTAAATAATAAAAACCCTCATTTAAAAACTGCATTTTGTGTTTACTTGTGTTATCTTTGACTAATAGTTAAATGTGTTTGATGAACAGAAACATTTTGTGTGACAAACATGCAAAAGAATAAGAAATCGGGAAGGGGGCAAATAGTTTTGCACACCACTGTATGCCCGCTAATAGTAGTATGAGTTTGGGTGGGGAGCAGGAGGGTGTCTATAGTAAAAGAAATTAGGTGGCTCCCATTGTGGGAAAAACCACAGACAAACCAAGTGTGGCCTATTCCCTATCGCTAGTGCAAATTCAACACCAAAGATTGGAAGTGGGCAAAGCCCAAAAATGAAGTCTGTGCCAGTGCTGGTAACAACATCACCGGTCTGTCCAATGCTACCTCAGTTATTGGAAGGAAATCGCTGCCACCATTCATTGTAAATCTCCTGGACATCCACGACTAGCTGTAGAATCTCCCATCCTTTTGCTAAAACTTCCTTCTCTGTTTCTCCTTCAGTATTTTGTTGGTTATTTCTTTTTTGTGCCTTCAACAGGGATAAGAAAGTCCATCTCAATTTTGAACACCAAATATTTAAAAGTGAGGAATTCTTGAAAGCCAGAGCAGTGGGAGACCAGGCATTTTATAAAAAGGTATGGGGAACACTGAGAAAAATGCACATTTATTGGCCTGCTTATATGTGAATGAGTCCAGTGCAGCGGCTGCCCATTTCTTTTCACAGACCCAAGAGACAGCTTGTCACCTTTCTAAAGCCTGAAAAGTGTGTTGTTTTTATTTTTTTAATGGTGATGGTGTGATTTTCTATATAGGGTTTTAGTAACCCTTTAAGTCCCACAGAACGTAGAATCTACGTTCTGTGGATCAAAGGACCAAAGTGCCACAGATCATAGATTCTACGTTCTGCAGCACTTCCACGCTTGCGAGCGGAGGAGCGGCTGTTAGAGCCGCTCGCTCCGTTCCTTCGCGATCCCCTGCCCCTAGGCAACGAGCAGAGCAGGGGATCGAGTGGCCCCTGGGGCGCGATCGCCCAGGGGCCCCAAACCAGCAGCAGGGATGCGTTTCCTATGCGTCCTGTTGCTGCCTGCACTTCACTTCCACCCAGCTCCGCCCCCCCGCCTGATGACTGTTGGAGCTGGAGATCTGCTGCGTGGGGCCTTTTATCGTCGATCTGATGCATCTACCCCAGGTAACATTTACACACACAAAAACACACCAACACACACTTATTACAGTAATATACACTTACATTCACACTTACACACACTCACACATAGATTTTTGGGGATTGGGGGGGTCACACACACTCACAGCACCCATGTACACGCGCACACGCGCAAATAACATGCAATTTACCCGTTGTGCACACACACGTACATATATGGCTTTGTGGCTTTTTTTTTTCTAAAAAAAATGTTTTATTGCCGTTCCGAATAGCGTGTTCGCTAACCGTACTGTTCAATAGCTTTTATATGTTATTTTGGTGGTTATATTGCAATTTTGGTGCATTTTTAGCCATTTTATTGCATTTTCAGCTCTGCATTTGTGTTGTTCACTTGTTTCTGTCCGTATAATCGATTTGGCCCAGCTAAAATATTCAAACGGTAATTCTGGCGGCCGATTACACTAGTGTGAAAAAAAAAGCATTGATTTTTGTGGTTTTATTAGATTTTAGTGATTTATTTGCATTTCACACTGTTCTGTGTTATTTTGTTTTGCCTATGTAAATTTTATCTACTATATATCCATTTGGGGGTCTCTGTGCGCCACATAGTCTGGTAAATCTATGCATATTGGGCATCAAAGTGTTCAGTAGACCCCTGTCGTTCATATTTAGGATGTTTTATGCTGATACGTTACGAAATGTGGGGCACATAATGGGGTAAAATAAAGCTTTGTGATGATTTTCAGAAATTTGATAAAAAACGTTACGTTCAGCATAGCTTTGCAGTTTGGTAGTTTGCAGTAGAAAGATGTAATTACCTGTTTTAGATTCGTCTGAATGTGTACTTTCTAAAAAATATATGGTTTTCTAGGGTCTCCCATACTGTTAGGGGGTCTCATGGTGCAAATACACATACTGGGTGCTTATATTGCAGCAGCCAGAGCGTCAGCCATAAAAATGTATATACACTACTGTCATTTGGGTGCCTCTGTATGCCACATAGTTTATGCATAAATCTATGCATATTGGGCATCAAAGTGTTCAGTAGACCCCTGAGATTCAGATTTAGGATGTTCTCTCTTGGTACCTGATTATATGTGAGACATAAGATACCAGAAAGTACCAAAAATATATGGTTTTGGGGGGTAAACCTATATTTCTGTGTTTTTACCCCACAAAAAATGCAGTCAATGTGTTGATTTTTCATTAGCTGAAGTTACCCACAGGACTATTTGTATGCGCTAATTTCATTTTGGGGCTTCTAAATGCCAGATACTTTGGTAAACCTATGAACAATGGGAACCAAACTGTTTGGAGGAACCCTGGCAATAATATTTAGGGTGCTTTTTCTTGGTACGTAATGATACATGAGTGATATGGTGCTGGGAAGTTGAAGCTTTGAGGCAATTTTCAGATATTTCACCAAAACCAATAATTTTGGGAAAGCCTTGCGACTCAGTAGTTTGGAGCAGAAAGGCATGGGTACCCATTTTAGATTCGGTAGAATGTGTACTTTCCAAAAATATATGGTTTTGGTGGGTAAACATATATTTCTGTGTTTTAACCCCATAAAAAATGCAGTCAATGTGTTGATTTTTCATTAGCTGAAGTTACCCACAGGACAATTTGTATGCGCTAACTTCATTTTGGGGCCTCTAAATGCCAGATACTTTGGTAAACCTATTAACAGTGGGCACCAAACTGTTTGGAGGAACCCTGGCAATCATATTTAGGGTGCTTTTTCTTGGTACGTAATGATACATGGGTGATATGGTGCTGGGAAGTTGAAGCTTTGAGGCGATTTTCAGATATTTCACCAAAACCGACAATTTTGGGAAAGCCTTGGCAACTCAGTAGTTTTGAGCAGAAAGGCATGGGTACCCATTTTAGATTCGGTAGAATGTGTACTTTCCAAAAATATATGGTTTTGGTGGGTAAACCTATTTTTCTGTGGTTTTTTACCCCACAAAAAAAGCAGTCAATGTGTTGATTTTTCAGTAGCTGAAGTTAAGTCCTGGACAATTTGGATGTGCTAACTACATATTTGGGTCTCTAAATGCCAGGTGCTTTGGTAAACCTATGCACAATAGGGATCAAACTGTTCAGTGGACCCCTGGCAATCATATTCAGGGTGCTTTTCTTGGTATCTTATATAGTGTGTGATATGCGGAGCAGCAAAATAAAACATTTGAAATGATTTTTCAACATTTTGAAAAATTTATATAAAAGCCGCTACGTTCAGACAAGCTTTGATGTTTGTTAGTTAGGAGTAGAGAGACATAGTTACCCATTTTGGAATCGGCAGAATGTGTACTTTCCAAAAATTTCTGGGGTAAACCCACTGTTTCAGGATTTTGTGGCCTTGGAATCCTAAAGTATGCCATTTTCTGCCTTCAGCTTTCAAAATTCTGTAATATACTGCTGGCAGTTTTTGCTGTACAGAAGTCCTAAATCTGCGTAAAACTATACATATCTGGTATTGGCACATTCGAGAGACATGAGGCTTTCCAAATCAGTTGGATTTACATGCGTAAAATGAAAGATTTTTCTGGTATAAGTTCATATATTGTGAAAAACAGTAATTTTTCTTTTTTTTTTTGTATTTAGTACTATAAATCTTTTTACAGAGCTAGAAATACATGAAAACTCAGACAGATTTAGAAAGCTCAGTTTCTCCCGAAAAAAAAACAATGTATAGTTTTCCTAGGTAAACTATAGGTTTCCCCTCAGAAAATGCCCCTAAAGTGAGAGAGCACAAAAATGTTTCAAAAACGTCTGGCATTTCGCGTAACCAAAATGGTCAATTCTTCTGGCACTTAAAGGGTTAAAGGAGGGCAGGAATCTGTGTACGCATCCTGTACAGGTATGGAATCCGTTATCCAGGTGTTGGGAATGATGTATTATATACATATATAATAGAATCAGACTTGGCAGTCTCGTGTGGCTTAATTTATCTTTTTGAAATTGCCCGAACAATACTGCTGTATCATGTCGCAGAAATATCTGTTCTGTATGACTTGAAATAAAAAGGTCTTCATAAGAAACAGAAAAAAAACACATTCCTCCATGACAATGCACAGAGGCCCAATCAGCCCCCACCAGCCCACTAAATACTGACTTTCTATGGCACCTTAAAGCAGCCCTTCTGGCATTTGCCAGAACCCACAGATATATATATATATATATAAAAGATGCTATATATAAAATACACACATGAGTACCCTCTACTAGATTTAAAGTACATGCACTATATGCTTGCAGATTTGGGCTTCTAATGTGAGTGTTTTATACTAGGCTGTACAGGTACAGGACCTGTTATCCAGAATGCTCAGGACCTGGGGTATCATTCTGTAATTTGGATCTTCATACCTTAAGGCTACTAGAAAATCATATAAACATTAAATAAACCCAATAGGCTGCTTTAGCTTCCAATAAGGATTAATTATATCTTAGTTGGGATCAAGTACAAGCTACTGTTTCCTTATTACACAGAAAAAGGAAATACATTTTTTAAAAATCTGGATTATTTGAATATAAATATAATGGAGTCTATGGGAGACGGCATTTACATAATTCGGAGCTTTTTGGATAACAGATCCCATAAATGTATAGGATGTTAATATCCAATATCTAATAGGGTTAAAGCGATACTGACACGTCCATATAAAAATCATAGGAACGTGTCAGTATCAAGTAGTTGCTGCACCCCCAATAGTTCCCCTGAAAGCCGCCCCCAGCCCCATGAACCTCCATTGACCCGACCCTCCGACACTGCTAAAAGATCTTCTGTGCAGTTTCATAGGCTAGTCATGAATAAAAACAGGACTTCAGCCAATGGATGGATCGCTCTGCCCCCAGCCCAGCATCACAGAAGATCAGTTAGCGGGGCGGCGGTTTGCGGGGCTGGGGGCGGTTTTGAGGGTGCAGCAACTACTTGATACTGACACGTTCCTATGATTTTTATAGGATCGTGTCCTTATCCCTTTAAAGGGGAAGGAAACCTAGTTGGCGCAAAAACCCTCCCGTGTGTTGCCCACCCTCCCTCCTCCCCCCTGGCCTACCTGTCCCGCTGGGCAAATGCCCCTAACTTGTTACTTACCCTTCTGCGCAGGTCCAGTCCAGCAGGGAGTTCATAGACGACATCTTCGTCCACTCAATCTTCTTCCTGCTTTGAACGGCGTTTTGGCGCATGCGCAGTAGGAGCATTTTGCCGGTACGGATCTACTGCACATGCGCCAAAAGTCACAATGTACTTTTGGCGCATGCGCAGTAGATCGTACCGGCAAAATGATCCTACTGCGCATGCGCCGGTCAAAGCAGGAAGAAGATTGAGTGGACGAAGATGTCGTCTATGAACTCCCTGCTGGACTGGACCTGCGCAGAAGGGTAAGTAACAAGTTAGGGGCATTTGCCCAGCGGGACAGGTAGGCCAGGGGGGAGGAGGGAGGGTGGGCAACACACGGGAGGGGGAGGGTTTTTGCGCCAACTAGGTTTCCTTCACCTTTAAAGGAAAAATTAAAAATGTTGTGCTTTTTGAGTTTCTTTAGACTTTTTTTTGCTTTCCATAGAGGAGTATGACTTGCAACTTACAAGCTGCTGAGTGGCTGAAAGTACTAAAACCTCACTGCTGGAATCTCCGCAGAACCATTTCAGTTGGCTGTGCACCAGAGGAGGTGAATACTAGTGATGAGAGGGCTTGTGCTAAACCTGCAGTTTGGGTAAGTTCTGGCTAAAAATTGGCAACAATGTTCAGGATAGGTGCAGGTAAGCGTGGGCCATGACTGTATATACATTACCTGTCTGGTGGGGAAGTGGTGCCCAGAGCTGGCCACTGATATCGGAAAAGGCTCGTCCAACTCAGGTTATTTTTTGCAAAATCATTGACCCAGTTATCACTACTAGTGAGTATGTAAGTAATCATTTTGACAATGTGGCTTTGTTCCTTTCCACAGAACTTGAATATCACAGAGGAAAACCATTACATGACCTTAATGAATAAGCAACTTGTGTGCCATGCTCCATTGGCCGGTGTATGACTCTCTTTATTCAGAATGCCAAACAATCTTCAGTTTACCTGTGTTGTGTCATTCTCTAATATATGGGTATAATTGCTGCGATCAACCTCCCTTATCACAGTAGCCACATGGTTATATAAACTTGAAGAACGCAGTATATCTTTACTTTCCTCTTGTGTATCCCTAAATCAGTGATCCCCAACCAGTAGCTCGTGAGCAACATGTTGCTCTTCAAACTCTTGGATGTTGCTCCCAGTGGCCTCAAAGCAGGAGCTTATTTTTGAATTCCAGGCTTGGTGGCAAGTTTTGGTTGTATAAAACCAGGTGTCCTGCCAAACAGAACCTCAATGTAGGATGACAATTCACATAGGGGCTACCAAATGGCCAATCACAGCACTTATTTGGCACCCCAAGAACATTTTTTATGTATGTGTTGCTCCCCAACTCCTTTTACTTCTGAATATTGCTCACGGGTTCAAAAGGTTGGGGATCCCTGCACTAAATAATAATTGTTGAATGTGGAAGTGGCTTGTTGCAAAGGAGACCAAAGGCATTTAGCAGAATGTACAGTTGGGTGTGTTTGTGGAAGGAATCTTCTGTAGTTGTGTAATAGGGATCTTCCACACAGCATTTCACATTGGTTGGCTTTGTATTAAGTGTAGCATGTATCCTGTGTCTTTTATGCTGCAGAACTGAATGCAGTCTTGTATTACTTATTCAATCAATATTCTTACTATTACCATACATAAGTGGCTCTTGCGACTGCACCTTCTCCCCTGTGCTTGCGACAAAGGGTGTTCTGTCTTACTAGCCCTTTAAATAGGACTCTACCGTTTTTTTTTTTTAAATACAGGAGATATGATTTCCAATCAGTTTTCATCCGTCTTTTAATTTTCGCCATGCTTGACCTAACAAGCAAAATCAGTTTTTATTGGGCCAGGTTAAAGGGAATGAAAACACCAAAACAAAACTTTGCCCAATATACATTCATACACATTAGAAATAGTTTTAAAGCTATTTATAAAGGTAATTCTTATTGAAAGCACAAACTGACTCTCTTTGCTATTCTGTGCACTGCTGTTCTGACTACATGTGCCACTGAAACAATGTTCCTTTTTCCAGCAAAGCTTTCCCACAATGCCCTGCATGCTCTGTAATTAACAGACCTGTAAAGAAGGAAAATTGTAGTAATGTGTAAAGCATTGTGGGAAATGGGCAATGAATAATATTATATGAATGATACATGTAGGCAGAACCAGCAGTGTAGGGAACATCCAAGAACAGGCATTGCTCTGAATAGCTTTCAAGTCTAGATAAAAGCATTAGCATTTTATTTTGATACTCCCGTGTCTTTGTCTAATAACCGGCCTTTTACTTTCTCTTACAGGAGTAAAACCACAAACAAACCCGTTTATACTTTCAAGCTGCCTGAAATAAGTTTCCCACTTTTGGGTCGATGTGTGCAAACCTACTACACAGAGCTAAATAACTACCTCAACAGAGAAATTGCCTGCCCCTGATAACTCTACACTGCTTGCCAGATATTATTACCTGCGTGGCCTGGTCTATTTAATGCAGGGAAGACCAGTGCATGCACTTACTGACTTTCAGAGCTTGTATAAAACGGACATTCGAATCTTCCCGGTCGAGTTGGTGAAAATGTTTGTATGGTCTTTACCGGCATCCGATCGGCAGCAGGCAGAACGCAAGCCAGAACTCAAGAGACTGATTAGTCAGGTACTGGAGAAAGAAAGGGAGGTGACCAAGATGGACGACCACGTGAAGAAGTTTTCATTGCCAAAAACACACATGCATCTGGATGATTTTGTGCGTCGCATTCAAGAATCAGGGATTGTCAAAGATGTTGATACAATTCACAGACTTTTCTTACCTACAGTTAAAACGTCGAACAAACCATGATTTAATTGGTTTCGCAGAATCCCAGGTACAACCTTAGAGAAAAAGCAAGGGGAAATATTCAGAGTGTTAAAGAACATAATGTTGAAAAGGTCAACATGACCCTTAACTTCCACTTTTACTATACTAAGTGGGGGTTTACTGGTGTATTTATATAGACCTTTCTGATGAAGCTTATTTAATGTTAGCCTTTCCTTCTCATTTAAAGGTGTGGTTCACCTTTAAGTTAACTTATAGAATGGCTAATGCTAAGCAACTTTTCAATTGGCCTTCATTTTTCTTTTCTTTTATAGTTTTTGAATTATTTGCCTTTTTCTTCTGTTTCCAGCTTTCTGTCCCTGACCCCCCCCATCTAAAAAAACAATGCTTTGTGAGGCTACAAAGAAATAGTCTTACTACTTTTTATTACTCCTCTTTCTATTCAGAGCCTCCAGTCTGTTATTCAAATCAATGCATTCCATATTACCCTAGCAACCTGATCGCTGAAATTGCAAACTGGAGAGCTGCTAAAGAAAATGCAAATTGTCTCAGAATATTGCTCTCTACAGCATACTAAAAGTAAATTTAAAGGTGAGCAACCCCTATACATTTTGTGCATCAGAATACAGTAGGCTCGTGTGTGCACACTGTAAGACGACATTAAAAAGTTTATTATTAGTAATATGTTTATATAAAGCTGCTGTTTTAGCCAGACTTGCCTTTTCTGATTATCACTATGAATCTCAGGTCACCAGAAACAAATAGACCCAGACATTTTCAGGGATTTCTAAAATTACTGGAAGGAAACTGAAGCAGAAGCTGAAGAGAGCCTGCCTCCCAAGTAACAGAGAACCTGGATAAGAACGAGTGCGTCTACAAGCTGTCCAACTCCGTCAAGACCAACTTTGGGGTTGGGAAGATTGCGATGACTCAGAAGCGCCTGTTTCTCTTGCTTGAGGGAAGATCTGGCTTTGTTGAAATCGCTCCCTTCAGAAACATAGAGGTAAATGATACTACCATAGTGTCATCTCTTAAAGTGGTATTGGAAGGATTTATCTTATTGTTTGGTACAGTTCAGTGGGGTGAATACATATATTTTGTTTTGTTTGGTTTGGGGTAAGAGGGATCAAAAACTTAATGAACTAGTTGGTGGGACTCTTATAAACAATGGGCAAATTTGCACGTGGGCAGTAACCCATTGCAACCTATCAGTGATTACTTTAGTTTGGGTTCACCTCAAGGGAATTTACGTTTAAACTGCAATACTCATAAACTGACATCTACTCCCAGAAGTAGACCCGTACAAACGTATGACCAGTAGAATACCTGTATTCCAAGTCAATTAAAGGACCAGTAACAGTAATTTAACTTAAAAAAAGTGTTTCTTTTTAACAAAACAAAAACACCAACACAGTTTAAACTTTTAATTCGCAAAGCTTTTATCAAGAAATGACTTACCGATTCTCTGCATGTGCTCCTCTTCTGAAACGGCGACAGGGCGACGATCCATCGTGCGGCACTCGATTTCTCCTCCCTGGCTATCTCCTATAGAAGGCAGGGAGGAGAAATCAAGCGCTCTGCAAATCAACAGTTTAAACTGGTGGGGTTTTTTTTGTTAAAAAGAAACAAATTAAAAAAAAAAAACTTACTAGTTTTAAAGGAAAAAAACACATTCTTTAGCACCTAGAGCCTTGTCTGTTGATGATGTTGTTGTACTCAAAGGCAACTGTATTTAAGTAGCTGCAGCACAAAGGAAAATACAATATATTCCAAGGGGTCCCAGACAGTTGAATAAATTGCTGGCATGACAAATTGTTGGTCATCTCTTCCCAGCAGTTATAAGTCTGATGTACTTAGGACAAGGGATATTTGTCCCACAGTCCCTCTTTATAATGTCAAAGGATAGAGTATTCAACAGAATGCTGTATTCTCTCTTTTCATCTCTCCAACAGTGTTTTAAACGTATTGAAATGAGTGTGGGTTTTGTTTCTTTCTTGCACTGTAGGAAGTTAAAATCACCACTGTAGCCTTCCTTGTGCTGCGGATACCAACTCTTCGAATTAAAGCCACAACCAGAAAGGAGATATTTGAAGCCAACCTGAAAACAGAATGTGATCTGTGGCCCCTAATGATCAAAGAGATGTGGGCTGGCAGGAAAATGGCCGACGACCACAAGGTATAAGTTAGAGCAGGCATGTCCAAATTCAGGCCCGGGGGCCAATTGCGGCCCTCAGCCTCCATCATGAAAATAATAATAATGTGGCCCCCCAGCACAGTGCAATCAGGAATCGCGTAGCCATATCAGTAATATTGGGGCATATTAGTGAAAAGATCTGCCACTTGGTCTATACTGTTGCCTGTGTGCTGAAGGTGTTAGTAATAGACAAGTACTGGAACGTAGTGACTGCAATAGACCTACTGATGTGCCAGTACAGTACACTAAAGACATATGCGAGAGCGGAGCATCACTGTGTGCCAGTACGTATCTATTGCTAACACCTTCAGCACACAGGCAGCAATATAGACTAATCGTGCACCAATTTCAGGATTCTGCCTTTTTCAGCAAGATTCAGCTGAATACTTCTGCCCGGCTGAACCGGCATAGTAGCGCACTCAGTGAGTTTCTTTAACAGTTAATAAAGTAATTGAAATGTTATGCTGGCCATGCCATAGGGTATAGCTCAAGGCAGCGCATATTTTCCATTTTACTTATCACTCTGCATAAACCCCACTATGGTGTAACTGGTTTCCAGGTATTGCAATACTGGGGAAAAAGCAGGTCTGGGAAAATGGTGGTATTCATAAGATTGGTGATGTATGGAAACAAGGAGAAATGATCATGTTTGATACCTCTAAGTAAGGTTTTCACCTTCCCAACAATCAATGGCTGCAATACTTACAAGTGAAGAGAAATTTAGTAACGCAGCACAAGAAACAGCCAATCCAGATATCCCAAAATCTAGAACAAGTAATGCAAGGTTCCTCTAAAGGCCTAATAACATATATATGTAGCTCTTCATAACAAACTATTCAACAAGGGGGAAATGGGAAACTGACATGGGACCTATAGACGATGAAGACTGGGAAAAACTCCTAGATTCCGCAATTATGGCTTCCCTTAATTATAGTGATAGACTGATACAATTATACTTTGTCCACAGAATATACTATACCCCTGCTAAGCTACACCAGATATTCCCACAAACTTCTTCTGAATGTCCAAGATGTTATTCAGAAAATGTCACACTTCTTTATATGGTGTGGGACTGTACTGCCCTGAGCTCATACTGGACTAAGCTCCTGGATGAGCAAGACTCAATCCTAGAAGGGCAAGTCCCAAGAACCCCCCGAGCATGTCTGCTGCATGTAGGGCTTAAAGAACTGTACACACAATATCAAAGTTTGCTAAGTCAAGGAATGTCTATTTCTAGGGAGGGAAAAAATAATAACAAAAAGGTGGAAAGAGTCACTGCCTCCCACACATGCACAATGGCTGTCCAAAGTCAACCACCTATGCATATTGGAAAATTTAATATACAAATCTAGAGGTTCCACTAAAAAGTTTCAAAAGAATTGTGCTAAATGTTTGGAACTAACAAATAGGACTCAACAGATTCATAATGACAAGGGAAAAGAAATAGATGGTCAAACCCACTTAAAGTGATACTGACACTAAACGACTTTTTAAAAATATGAATGTACATTAAAAGTTATCTATAGGTTATACTGATAGTTTTTTGCTGAGAGGTTTTGTTTTTGTAAGTGTTAGTTGAAGTTTCTAAACCTGACTTTTGCCAACCTGACTCTCTTCTCAACCTGTCAGAGTTTCTAATGCTAATGGACTCACGAAGCAGAAAATTGCTCCAACTGCGCATGCACTGACATGCTGGTCTCATTTGGAACATTTCCGAAGAGAATAAGATGGCGCCTGTGAATTCCAAAGCCTGAATCTGCACCGAGGGGTAAGTAAAACGTTAGGGGCATTTACCTAGGGTAACACTATAACAATGTTACTAATGTGATTGTATAATACAAAAGGTTATGCATTCCTGTTATTTGTACAATGTGAAACCTGTCATTGTAATACAATACTGTAAGCAAAGATGACATTTTATATGTGCTGGCACATATTATTTTATTCAATAAACTTGCCTGAATTAAAAAAAAATACTGTAATAATGTTATGCTGGCTATGCTGATATTTTGATTTGGCACTCGGGATAGAGAATTCAGCAAGCACTGTATATAAATATATCTTTATATATATCTTTAGAGGAAATAATAGAGTGTAGGAGGCCAGTTCATTAAGCCAAAAGGGCTCTTGGTTTTACATTTGTGCATTGGCCGGTGATTGGCCATTCTGTCTCTGAATTTAGTACAAGCTTTCCCAATGTACATGAGTCCACAGGGGCATTTCATTAAATAAATGTACATTTTGTAGTGCAAGTTATTCTGTCAAATTTGTATGGATTTTCCAGAATGTGGGTGGTTGAAGGAAGGACCAGATCTCATTTGTCGACATGTGATGCAATGAGTGCACCCCAATTCAATATTTTACACTATCCTGGGGGTCTTTCTAAAGACAGGTGGCAGGGTCTTGTCCTTCTGAACAGTCGAGTGGTCCTTGATGGCATTAAGTGCTTGGTATTGGGGGTAAAAGTGGGTCAGAAATTTAAGTTTATGTTTGTGGTCACCAGGTTCTTTTGATAAACCCTTATATAGTAAAGTGACTTGGGAGGACTCCGGAGCCCTATGTTTGGCTGCCCCTTTTGAGAGAAGCATGTTATAATCTCATCAAGTTGGGTGTGAAGTTGTCAGAATTGTTGTGAACCATCCGTAGCATCTGTGGCTGTGGAATGCTATTCAATAAGTCTGATGGATGACAGGATTGTAGAGCTTGCAATCTAAGCGGGTGGGTAACTTACAAAGACAAATAGAATATTAAGAGCTGCAGGTTACAGAGGGTGACCCTGCAATACAAGTGCCAGTACTCAAGAGACTGAGGAATTCTGGGATGGCATTCCCAATGTAAGCATAAGTTGTTTGCTTTATGGGAAGACATGATGAGAATTTTAGTAGGGAGGCCAGTTAGTAGCAGGTTACAGTGATCTAGTCGGGATAGCATGAGAGCATGCATGAGCACATCAGCTGATTATAACATTATTGATGTGACAGTTTTGACAGTAGTATTAATGTGGACAGTGGAGACGGGGGAACCCAAGATCACCCCCAGGCACTGTTTGGAGGTGACAGGGTTAATGAACCATCAATAGTATAGATCAGGGGTCTCCAACCGTTTTAACCCGTGAGCCACATTTAAATATAAAAAGAATTGGGGAGCAACACAGGCATGAAAAAGTCCCTTGGGGTGCCAAATAAGGGCTGTGATTGGCTATTTGGTAGTCCTTAAGTGGACTGGCAGCCTAAAGGAGGTTTTACTTGGCACTGTATTTAGTTTTTATACAATTAAAACTTGCTTTCAAGCCAGGAATCCAAAAGTAAGCACCACTAAGGCCACTAAGAGCAACATTCAAGGGGTCGGAGAGCAACATGTTACTCACAAGCTACTGGTTGGGGATCACTGGTATAGATAGTAAAGGAGGCAGTAAAAACAGACTGATTTGATGATGTTGATGATGATTTGTTAAGTGTTCGGTTGAGTTTGAGGCAAATCCAGTTGGACGTTACTGGGAGACAGAGCTTTGAATTTCCGTTTTAGCTGTTCATATTTAAAGCCAGATAAGATCGCGCAAACTGAGGTACACAGCAGCTTGTTTATATGAACTATTAATGTTTCACCAGTGCAGGGCAACACTACATGCTATTTTCATGTTACTGTTCCTTTAATGCAGAAAATTAATTTAGTGAGAAAATTAAAGTATTGTGATGCTAATTTGCACGGAAAATTAAAGGGGTGGTTCACCTTTAACTTTTAGTATGTTATAGAATTGTTAATTCTAAGCAACTTTTCAATTGGTCTTCTTTATTTGTTTTTTTCTTCTGACTTTTTCCAATTTTAGAATACGGTCTTTATTTTTGAATCATCTGAAAACAACTGAACTGGAAAAAGTGTTTGGAATCCCTTTCAGCTGGTTCCACCATACCCCACAAAGGCACTTTGTACCGAACATGTCCCTTCAGCTTTCCCTAGTGCTCTAGGCTTCCTCTGGTCCCCTTGCTTGGAGTGAACTGGATGCTGATGCCGTTAACACAGAATGTGTTTGTCGTTATTTTTGCATGATTGCCAAATCATATATTCCTGCATCACATGCACTGATGCAAAAAAAAAAACCTGCACTGTGGGTATAAATCACGACAATTTGCTTCAGAAATCGGCTTAACCGTCACTTGCAGAGTAAGTAAAAAAACCTCTAGGATCCCAAAAAGCCTTAGAAGTAAGTTGACATCAGTATTTTGCAAGGGGAATAAGGACATTGTGGATAAATAGATCACAACAAGCGCTCACTGGATCTAATACTACTCACCATACAAAGTATCTCTGGTAGAGTCAAAGAGCTACAACAAGACGTTACCTCTACTCAATAGATGATAAAGGAGCAACTGCCTCAATGGGAACTTACAGAAATGAAAGTCCACTGGAGCCCCAACTATTGCTGGTGGCAGGGGGGAATTTGTGGGTGCGTCGGATTCTTTAGTGGGACAGGTTGTAAATCTGACACTAATTACACTAATGGGCCCACGTCCACAAGATTATCCATGACCAGATGCCAAAAGAAGCAGCAGTAACAAGAGAGGCAAATACACTGGCAAATATCTTGATAAAGGTTTTAGGAGGGCGAAACGTTGGCCTATTTTTATTGTGACAAATGTAACATTTTTGTATAAAATCCCAGTGTGCACCGATTATTCAGTGAATGAATAATACAACTGCTTCATAGTAACGCCTGGGTTGTTTCAAGTGAACGGTGTGCGAAAGATTTAAGTATTGTGTGTATGTGTAGATAGTGGAGATATATCTCTCTCTCACATATATATATATATATATATATATATATATATATATATATATATATATATATATATATATATCTCTATCTATATATATATCTATCTATATATATATCTATATATATATATTATATATATATATATATATATATATATACGTGTATATATATATATATCTATATATATATATATATTATATATATATATCTATATACGTGTATATATATCTATATATATCTATATATATATATATATATATATATATATATATATATATATATATATATATATATATATACATATACATATACATATACATATACATATACATATACATATATCTTCATCCAGGTGCACAGTAAAATTATTTAAATTACTCAAAGACCAGCAACAACTAGAAATGTGTGATTAGATTTTATTTAATATAAAAATAATTTAAATAAAAGTATTAATATATTTAATATAAAATTATACTTAATTTAAATGATAAAAAATAAATAAATGAAAATTAAAAATCTGATAGATGCAGGTAGTGGAATCCTGGAATCTACTGCTTTATTGCATAATCCCTCCTCCTTTCCCGAGCAATTCTGCAAAAGAAAAAACACATGTTGAAATTGAAATATCCGATACATAAAATATATATTAATAGATTGGCCAGACTCCATTTATCAGGGGAAAATTTAAAGAATAGGAAGACCAAACTTTTGGTTGCAATTTACTTACCGTTTCCTAGGCTTTTAAATTGCTCACTGCATTTTTGACTGACGCTTTGTGTTCTATTGAGTCAGCATTATCCCAGAGTAATTCTGAACAAATAAGAGAAATGTAGGCATATAAAAGGCTGTTTTATCAGGTACATGGAATGTATTCTAAAGAGCTGATTCTAAACTACCAAGAAATCATTCTAAATAGTAACATACTGGAGAACTGCAGGTTACACACATACGTATGCAATAGTCTAAGCTGAAGTGATGAAGATGAAGCAAATATCTTACCTTACTTATTAGGCTTTACAGTCTTTGGTGAGACTTTCTTGGATTGAACTTTAGATGTTTTCCCAGGCTTGGTGGGACGTTTTACTGCTGTCTTTGCTCGAGCTTTTACTGGAGGTGCCTTCTTTACTACAGCTTTTACTGGAGGTGCCTTCTTTACTGGAGCTTTTATTGGTGATGCCTTCTTTACTGGAGCTTTTATTGGTGATGCCTTCTTTACTGGAGCTTTTACTGGAGGTGCCTTCTTTGCTGGAGCTTTTACTGGAGGTGCCTTCTTTACTACAGCTTTTACTGGTGATGCCTTCTTTACTACAGCTTTTACTGGTGATGCCTTATTTGCTGGAGCTTTTACTGGTGGTGCCTTCTTTACTACAGCTTTTACAGAAGGTGCCTTCTTTACTACAGCTTTTACAGAAGGTGCCTTCTTTACTACAGCTTTTACTGGTGGTGCCTTCTTTACTACAGCTTTTACTGGAGGTGCCTTCTTTACTACAGCTTTTACTGGTGATGCCTTCTTTGCACCACTGTCTGCTTTAGTCTCCTTTCCAGCCTCTGAATCATCTTTTTTGGATTGTTCCTTTGTACTTTTCACAGTTTTTGCTGGACCTTTTACTGCCAGTACCTTCTTTTCACTACTGCCCTTTTTAGGTTTACGTTTGACCAGTGATCTTTTCTTTTGGGATCCTTTCTTGGAAATTTTTCTAGTCTTTGCAGGCTCTTTTTCTGGCACAAGTGCCTTCTTTTCACTACTGCCTTCTTTAGTAATTTCCTTTTCATCCTCTAAATCGCCTTTCTTTGGATCAGCCACAATTTCCGTGGCATCTTTTTTAGTTGATGGTTTCTTTGAGGTTCTTGGCCTTACAACTTTCATAACCCTGCACACAAAAAGTTAAATATTACTGCCTTGTTAAAGGTACATTTTTTGCCAGATGTGTTTCTTGTGTTTAATAATGAAGTTTATCAGACTCACCTTTTAGGTTTCCTAGCTGGGCGTCTTACTTTTCTCTTTATTTTCTTTTTAGTACCATCCTGCTGAGTCCTGCACAAACAAAAAGCAGAAATTACCATCCAGTTTGAATGTTGGTATGAGTACAGCACTGTGTGCCAAGGAACTGATTGAACTGAGCATAATTATCATTTAACTTATTAATAGAGGGCTTAATAACCTAGGTCTCGCCAACTACCTCTGGGCTACAACTACATGATGGAAAGGAATGAATGACTGGAGAGATGTAGGTGTACAAGTATAAGGGGAAGGTGGGCTAAATATCAGAAGCTTTTATAAAAGGTGGTTTTGTCTTTTAAACAACCTTCTTCTGCCTTTTGTTTAATCCTAAACAAACAATAGTGGAAATGACTATAACTGACTGCAGGTCCCATTGTTATTCTGCATTTGTGACATTGCACTAAAATTGCAACTGCAAAGATTTTTGTGAATCTTGTATGAATCATAGCAAGTATATAACTTCAACAATGGACTAAGACTAATAAGAAAATGGCAAAAATTAAAGTTCCAACGCACTTGCTCTTCTCTGGCTTCTCTTCTTCTGCGGCATCTTTTGGCTCCTCATCTTTCGCAGGAAGCTGTTTTCTAAATAAACACAAAGTTTGCACATAATTAAAACATGTCATAATTTGGGGGGATTATTACAAATCAAGCCACCTGCACTAGAAATTCAATTCTGATCTGTTGGCCTGCGGTGCAGGCGCTGCAGAAATCATAAAAATGATTGATTGCATCTAGACACTGACCATATAAACTTATTCTAAGTCTAAAATATTATTATTATTCCTGTTAAATATATAAAGAAAGCCAAAACAATTTAGGAGTGAAGTCTAGACATCAGAGTTTGGAAACTTACAGCTTCTGTTTAAGAGCCGTAGAGGATGGTTTCTTGGGAGCTAGTTTTTTCTTAGAAGACTTTTTTGGAGGTTCTGGTACATCTTCAACCTCCTTGTCTTCTGCTTTGTCAATGGCCTTCAGTTTCTTTCTAGAAGACTTCTTCAGAGGCTTTGGGACATCTTCAGCCTCCTCGTCTTCTGCCTTTTTCTTCTTAGCGATCTTTTTTGGAGGTTCTGGTTCCTCCTCAGACTCCTCCTCTGTCACTACAGGTTTTGCTTTTTTAGTGATCTTCTTTTTAGGTACTTTCTTTTGTTTAACCCTGCACAACAAGATAAGCGCACACACATAGTAACTCATTTGATCCCTATATTCAATTATTTATTTATTAAAAGTCTGTGAGCCTAAAATACACCTAACTTATAAAGAATTAATTTGATTTGCCAAGGATCTTTCAGTAAGCCATATGGACATACTTTTACAACTGCCCTACTCTGCCCATATTAGGGCCATTGGGTGACATATAACTCAACAGCTGGAGAGGGGCAATGAAATATTAATGAAAGCTAATGGTTAGGGGTAGCTGAGGCCTACAGAAAATACAACATTTAAGCCCAGAAACTCACTTGATTGGGTTTTGCTGCTCTTCCTCTGGTTCCTCTTCTTCTGATACAGACTCATCTATCTGAGTAACATCGGACCTGAGCAAACAAAAGGTTTAGATGATTAAAAAAAATTCTGGTTACCCCTCCAACAGCAAACAGATGAGTCAATATAGGAGCAAAGTCCTGAATTTAGAGTTAGGAAACTTACTGCTTCTTTTTCCGAGTTTTAGAAGAAGGTTTCTTGGAAGGCTTTTTCTTAGACTTTTTTGCAGGTTCTGGTTCCTCTTCAGACACCTCTTCTGCCACAACAGGTTCTGCTTTTTTAGTGGTCTTCTTTTTGGGCACTTTCTTTTGCTTAACCCTGCACAAACAAGAGTAGCACACAAGTAGTAAGTCATTGGAACACCTACTTTTTTCTGGCATCAGTAAAACAACAGCTTCAACAAAGTCGTGAGATTGATTTCACTTAAAATACTCCCATTTTATAAGGGGGATTCATTTGATTTGTTAAGGATCTTTCAGTAACCATTTAGATATATTTCTGCAATTGCCCTACTGTGCCCACATTGGGCTGTTAAGTGACCAGTAACTGAACTGAAGGAATGGGGAAATGAAAATGTTACTGCTAATGGTTAATGGTGGTTGTAGCCCCCTGGGACCTATGAAAACATTTTAAAAAATCAAACCCAGAAACTCACTTGATTGGCTTTTCCTGCTCTTCCTCTGAAGTCTCAGGCTCTGCCTCAGAAGTCTCGGTCTCTTCCTCTGGCTGAACAATGACGGACCTGAACAAACCAAAGGTTCAGATGATGAAAAATTCAGATTTAATGGCAAATTATTGAAATAAGGTGGAAACTGCATGTACCTAGGAAATGTATTCCCTACAACTATTTCAGGATCTAATTTATAATGCTGACATATTGCTTTAAAACATTCTATGCCATAAATACTTTTAAAGGAGCTCTTTATAGTACTTAAAAATATTATCTTGAAATTATTGGAAGGGTATTTCACCACATCCATCTTATATACCCTTCTGACCCTATGAACTCTGATACTTCAGTAAAATGTTGGTATCCATGAAAAATATCAATTAAAAAAGCAATCAGATCAGACCGTTTAAGAGTGAAATCCTGAATTCAGACTTAGAAAACTTACCGCTTCTTTTTCAGAGCCTTAGAGGAAGGTTTCTTTGAAGGCAGCTTCTTCTGAGAAGACTTTTTAGGAGTTTCTGGTTCTTCTTCAGTCTCCTCCTCTTCTGACTCTGCAGGTTCTGCTTTTTTAGTGGTTTCCTTCTTAATCACTTCCTTTTGTTTAACCCTGCACAAACAAGAATATAACAGTTAGTAACTAATGACGCCACTACTTTATTTCCGGCATCACAAACATTCCAACTTACAACAATGTTATGAGTGGACTTCAACCTAAAAAAAATTTAATTCTCAAAGGATCTTTCAGTAAACCACCTGGACATATATTTACAGTTCTCCTACTCTGTCCACATTGGGGCCATTGGTTGATATGTATCTGAACTGCAGGAGTGGGGCTTTGAAAACATTACTGAAATCTAATGGTTGATGTCAGCTGTAGCCCTCTGGGATCTATTTAATATAAGTGGAAACTTACACAACTGCTACTGTTGCTTTTGTCCTTGGTTTTCCATGAACTATCAGCCATTCTTCATCTTCTGGTGAGGTCGTCTTCCTCAGCTTGTAATAGAGAAACCTGCAATAAAATACAGTTCCATAAGTGACTCTGAAGCAGTTTAGAGGCTGCAATAATCAAAAATGTAGAATTATTATATGTAATGGATTTTATACCAGGACTTGAACAACTACCCAAGTACCTGAGTGGCACCAGGTAAATTGTCCCGAATCCCTAAGTGTAAAAAGAAATAAAAAACAAGTGACTCACCATCCAAAGGCTTCACCCGCTATAATTATCGCAAATAGAAGTATAAACACAACAAATATCCATGTCTTGCTAGAAGTATTGGTGCTTTCGTCTGGTGTTTCTTCAGTTCCATTAATCTCTCCAGCTCTAGCGCTTAGTAGTGTTCCGTCTACTGGGCCACGTTTCTGGGCCACTTCTGAAATACAAAAAATGATGGTTCTGTCACCAATGCGGGGTCTATTATATTTATACTAATTATCGACTAGTACCCCGGCTCCTGATACACAATTATAATCACTGAGGGGTGTCTAACATTTGCACCGCTCTGTGATTAAAACTTTCCTTTTTCTTTAATAGGAATAAGTAATGAATTGGATTTTTATCCTTTGTAAAATTTCAACAAAAATTTAGATTCTATTTAATACAACATTCTATGATATCCCCATTTTAAGAAAATAAATATATTTAATATTTAGGCATTGTTTGAAATTCTCGTTAAGCTTCCGATCTTTACCTAAATTCCTCTTCATATCCATAATCCGGACAGTAATTTCTGGAACAGGCTCATAGAGGATTCCATCAGCAGTGAGCCGAACGGAATAATTGCCCCAGTCAATGCTCTTGGCAGGACTGATAATCAGAGAACAGTTGCCTTTTCGTAGGAGAGGTGGAAACACCTTAAACCTCTTCCTAGACTTGCCGGAAGCCTGATCTTTGCTCCTAAAGAGACTGATCAGGGGGATGTAGCTTTTTCCTTCATCAATCGTTTTAATCCATTCTAAATGCAGCTGCTCATGGTTTATAGGAGAATCCGCTGTGAAGGTGCAAGGGATCATATTCCAGGAATTCACCTTCAGTTCTACATCATCTCTGTATAGTGTAACATGTTTTATCTTCATAGCTAAAGGAGAGGGAGAGAAAAAGTGTAATTATTTCATTCCATCAGCCCCTTACCCCAAAAATCAAAGCAGCTGAAATTGAAAAGACAAAGTTCTCAATGTCTAGTTTCTCTACTGACCTGATGTTGGATGAAGGATGAGAAAGAAGAGTCCAAAGATAAACCACATTATTGTTCTACGGTGGCTCACTGGGGTCTTGTTACTTCTGTTTCTGAGGGACAAAAAGAAAGAATAATGTAAGTGAAGGTACATCAGTATTTTATAGATTATCATCTATTTATCTGTCTCATCTGTTCATCATACTGCTACAACATTTATAATGTACCTGTTTGTAGGGAATATAATAGATGACATAGAGTAGTGCTTCTGTTATTATTATTATTATTATTACTACATTCCCCCGCCCCCATAGTCTACCTACAGCCCCACATTACCTTGAATTGTTTTTGTAAAATAAAATAAAAAATAAAAATGTTATTAATATTCCTTGCATGGAGAACGTTGTTGAGATGTTCATCCGACGCAGGGAATAAAGAGAATGAGCTGCGCAAACCTAACAACTAACATCTGCACCTGGGTAACTATGGTAACAGGTCAGGGTTATTATGACATCATACAGGACACCTGGGTAACTATAGCAACAGGGCATTGTCATTATGACATCACAAAAGTGAATGATTGGATGTTTTCATGTTTACACTAGGTTACTATAGCAACAGGAAAGGCTCATTATGACGTCATTCAATATCTTTAGGCATCAAAGACATGCCTTTATATGGTCACAGACCCCTCAGTGACTTCTAATATCCTTATCATTTACAGTAGGGGGTACATTATCCCTTATAATACATGAGTGATACTCAGAGTTCCCTGTATAACACAGCCTGCAGCCTTGTGCCTTTATATGGTCACAGAACAACCCCTCAGTGACTTCTAATATCCTTATCATTTACAGTAGGGGGTACATTATCCCTTATAATACATGAGTGATACTCAGAGTTCCCTGTATAACTCAGCCTGCAGCCTTGTGCCTTTATATGGTCACAGATCCCTCAGTGACTTCTAATATCCTTATCATTTACAGTAGTTCATGGAAGTTGATGTGCGTTTTAAGAAACTCCCATAAACTCGAACTTCGACACTAAATAAATCTGCCTAAATAAATCTGCCCCTTAAAATGTACTTGTTGGTAGAGAATATAATAGATGACATAGAGTAGTGCTGTTATTATTATTATTATTATTACTACATTCATTTATAAAGGGCAAGTATACTCCACAGCACTCTGCATAAGGCAAACAGAAGATAAACAGGTACAACTAATCACTAACACCTCCAGAACAGATAAAACTCCATTAAAAATATACACCAAAATAATTCCTGAAAATTCCAAAACATCTTAAAAAACCTATCCCCCACCTCCCCCCATGGTGCCCCATATTACCTTGAATTGTTTTTGTAAAATAAAATAAAAAATAAAAATGTTGTTAATATTCCTTGCATGGAGAACGGTGTTGAGATGTTCATCCGACGCAGGGAATAAAAAGAATGAGCTGCGCAAACCTAACAACTAACATCTGCACCTGGGTAACTATGGTAACAGGTCAGGGTTATTATGACATCATACAGGACACCTATAGACCGGTGATCCCCAGCCAGTGGCTCATGAGCAGGTCCACCAATATAAATCACAGGGCCCCGTATAACTAACACCCCCCCAGCCCCCAAGCCCCACCCCAAATCTAGCCCACTCCACACAACAGTTGAAAGACCACAAAGACATCAGCGCTAAAAAAGGTAACCCCCCCACACACACTCACAAGTTATCATAAGCTACTGATGATCAGGGCCCCCCTTACAAGTTAAAAAAAATGGGGGCCTCAAAGAATATTTTTATAAAAAACATTGGTGGCAGGGGCCTATAGTAAATTAAAATTATACATTGGTGGCCAGGGGATTAAAAAAAACATAAATTGGTGTTCAGTAGAATTGGACTCGTGGCTTCAGGACTTCAATTTCGGCTGTTTTCGTGACTTCGGTTCTTTTCGCCGTTTCGGGATTTCGGCTGTTCAACACTTCCGTATTTCAGCTCTTCGGGACTTCCAAAATGGCCGCAGGCTTTGGCGCTGTCAAGGTTTTTATGGGAGGGTCTAGTGCATTGTCGTTATGCCCATAGGCTGAAGATTGTTTTTTGGTTTGGGGAGGCTGATTAAAGGTATGTTCTCTACTGTTGATTTCTTAGTCATAATTGCACACAAATTCAACTTAGTAGAATAAATAGAGTCATCGTAATGCAAAATGCCTCCGAAAAAGTGGCATAACTGCAGTGCCAGTGTCATGCGCATCACCCCTGAAACATGTGGCACAACATATGCCATGTCCTTGTATAATACCAACTGGCACAGCTAAAAGATACTGGGCCTTAAAGCAAAATCATATTAAAACACCATCTTTAGGAAGAAGATATTTTTTCTGGAAATTTCAATACAACACATATTTATTTAATATAAAAATATAGTTTTATTTTAATATATTTAAAAAAATAAAAATAAATGGAAATAAAATAATTTAATACAGGTAGTGGGATCGTCGTTTGTGTAGCTTGAATGTGCTGGAGTATCAGGTGCAAACTGTAGCTCTGTCGTCGCAGGTTAGATATTCACTGGAAGAAAATGGAATGATATTAATCTTATACCCTGTGTGTGGATGTGTAAAGTGGGAGACCTTCTTACTAGATGGAGACACAGTGATACCTCCTATAAGAACATCCAGTAATCCCGATATTTTATATGTTACCAAAAATTCACAAGAATTTATATTTCCCCCCTGGGAGGCCTAAATTGGCCAGTAATGATTCTAAACTACCACTAATCATTTTAAATAGTGACAGACTGGAAAACTGCAGGTTACACACAGGGTCGACTGGGCCGACGGGGCATCCGGCTCTTGTGGGCCCCGCTGGCCCAGTCCAGTTCCCTACTCTAATCTTCTTTCCACAGGTCATGGCAAATTCAAGATGTACACGTGGGGCAGGGGGGGGCAGCGGCTCAGTGGGGGAACTCGGCATCAGGGGACCCGGGCCCCCCAGTCTGACCCTGGTTACACACATACGTATGCAATAGTCTTGGTTGAAGTGATGAAGATGAAGCAAAAATCTTACCTTACTTATGAGGCTGTACAGTCTTTGCTCAGACTTTCTTAGATTGAACTTTAGATGTTTTCCCAGCCTTGGTGGGACGTTTTACTGCTGTCTTTGCTCGAGCTTTTACTGGTGGTGCCTTCTTTACTACAGCTTTTACTGGAGGTGCCTTCTTTACTACAGCTTTTACTGGTGGTGCCTTCTTTACTACAGCTTTTACTGGTGGTGCCTTCTTTACTACAGCTTTAACTGGAGGTGCCTTCTTTACTACAGCTTTTACAGAAGGTGCCTTCTTTGCTGGAGCTTTTACAGGAGGTGCCTTCTTTGCTGGAGCTTTTACTGGTGATGCCTTCTTTACAACAGCTTTTACTGGAGGTGCCTTCTTTACTACAGCTTTTACTGGTGGTGCCTTCTTTACTACAGCTTTTACTGGTCGTGCCTTCTTTACTACAGCTTTAACTGGAGGTGCCTTCTTTACTACAGCTTTTACAGAAGGTGCCTTCTTTGCTGGAGCTTTTACTGGTGATGCCTTCTTTACAACAGCTTTTACTGGTGGTGCCTTCTTTACTACAGCTTTTACTGGTGATGCCTTCTTTACTGCAGCTTTTACAGAAGGTGCCTTCTTTACTACAGTTTTTACTGGTGGTGCCTTCCTTACTACAGCTTTTACTGGTGGTGCCTTCTTTACTAGAGCTTTTACTGGTGATGCCTTCTTTGCACCACTGTCTGCTTTAGTCTCCTTTCCAGCCTCTGAATCATCTTTTTTGGATTGTTCCTTTGTACTTTTCACAGTTTTTGCTGGACCTTTTACTGCCAGTACCTTCTTTTCACTACTGCCCTTTTTAGGTTTACGTTTGACCAGTAATCTTTTCTTTTGGGATCCTTTCTTGGAAATTTTTCTAGTCTTTGCAGGCCCTTTTTCTGGCACAAGTGCCTTCTTTTCACTACTGCCTTCTTTAGCAATTTCCTTTTCATCCTCTAAATCGCCTTTCTTTGGATCAGCCACAATTTCCGTGGCATCTTTTTTAGTTGATGGTTTCTTTGAGGTTCTTGGCCTTACAACTTTCATAACCCTGCACACAAAAAGTTAAATATTACTGCCTTGTTAAAGGTACATTTTTTGCCAGATGTGTTTCTTGTGTTTAATAATGAAGTTGAAACAAATAAAGTTTATCAGACTCACCTTTTAGGTTTCCTAGCTGGGCGTCTTACTTTTCTCTTTATTTTCTTTTTAGTACCATCCTGCTGAGTCCTGCACAAACAAAAAGCAGAAATTACCATCCAGTTTGAATGTTGGTATGAGTACAGCACTGTGTACCAAGGAACTGATTGAACTGAGCATATTTATCATTTAACTTATTAATCGAGGGCTTAATAACCTAGGTCTCGCCAACTACCTCTGGGCTACAACTACATGATGGAAATGACTATAACTGACTGCAGGTCCCATTGTTATTCTGCATTTGTGACATTGCACTAAAATTGCAACTGCAAAGATTTTTGTTAATCTTGTATGAATCATAGCAAGTATATAACTTCAACAATGGACTAAGACTAATAAGAAAATGGCAAAAATTAAAGTTCCAACGCACTTGCTCTTCTCTGGCTTCTCTTCTTCTGCGGCATCTTTTGGCTCCTCATCTTTCGCAGGAAGCTGTTTTCTAAATAAACACAAAGTTTGCACATAATTAAAACATGTCATAATTTGGGGGGATTATTACAAATCAAGCCACCTGCACTAGAAATTCAATTCTGATCTGTTGGCCTGCGGTGCAGGCGCTGCAGAAATCATAAAAATGATTGATTGCATCTAGACACTGACCATATAAACTTATTCTAAGTCTAAAATATTATTATTATTCCTGTTAAATATATAAAGAAAGCCAAAACAATTTAGGAGTGAAGTCTAGACATCAGAGTTTGGAAACTTACAGCTTCTGTTTAAGAGCCGTAGAGGATGGTTTCTTGGGAGCTAATTTTTTCTTAGAAGACTTTTTTGGAGGTTCTGGTACATCTTCAGCCTCCTTGTCTTCTGCTTTGTCAGTGGTCTTCAGTTTCTTTTTAGAAGACTTCTTCAGAGGCTTTGGGACATCTTCAGCCTCCTCGTCTTCTGCCTTTTTCTTCTTAGTGATCTTTTTTGGAGGTTCTGGTTCCTCCTCAGACTCCTCCTCTGTCACTACAGGTTTTGCTTTTTTAGTGATCTTCTTTTTCTTTTGTTTAACCCTGCACAACAAGATAAGCGCACACACATAGTAACTCATTTGATCCCTATATTCAATTATTTATTTATTAAAGTCTGTGAGCCTAAAATACACCTAACTTATAAAGAATTAATTTGATTCGCCAAGGATCTTTCAGTAAGCCATATGGACATACTTTTACAACTGCCCTACTCTGCCCATATTGGGGCCATTGGGTGACATATAACTCAACAGCTGGAGAGGGGCAATGAAATATTAATGAAAGCTAATGGTTAGGGGTAGTTGAGGTCTACAGAAAATACAACATTTAAGCCCAGAAACTCACTTGATTGGCTTTTGCTGCTCTTCCTCTGGTTCCTCTTCTTCTGATACAGACTCATCTATCTGAGTAACATCGGACCTGAGCAAACAAAAGGTTTAGATGATTAAAAAAAATTCTGGTTACCCCTCCAACAGCAAACAGATGAGTCAATATAGGAGCAACGTCCTGAATTTAGAGTTAGGAAACTTACTGCTTCTTTTTCCGAGTTTTAGAAGAAGGTTTCTTGGAAGGCTTTTTCTTAGACTTTTTTGGAGGTTCTGGTTCCTCTTCAGACACCTCTTCTGCCACAACAGGTTCTGCTTTTTTAGTGGTCTTCTTTTTGGGCACTTTCTTTTGCTTAACCCTGCACAAACAAGAGTACCACACAAGTAGTAAGTCATTGGAACACCTACTTTTTTCTGGCATCAGTAAAACAACAGCTTCAACAAAGTCATGAGATTGATGTCACTTAAAATATTCCCATTTTATAAAGGGGGTTCATTTGATTTGTTAAGGATCTTTCAGTAACCATTTAGATATATTTCTGCAATTGCCCTACTGTGCCCACATTGGGCTGTTGAGTGACCAGTAACTGAACTGAAGGAGTGGGGAACTGAAAATGTTACTGCTAATGGTTAATGGTGGTTGCAGCCCCCTGGGACCTATGAAAACATTTTAAAAAATCAAACCCAGAAACTCACTTGATTGGCTTTTCCTGCTCTTCCTCTGAAGTCTCAGGCTCTGCCTCAGAAGTCTCAGTCTCTTCTTCTGGCTGAACAATGATGGACCTGAACAAACCAAAGGTTCAGATGATGAAAAATTCTGATTTAATGGCAAATTATTGAAATAAGGTTGAAACTGCATGTACCTAGGAAATGTATTCCCTACAACTACTTCTAATTTATAATGCTGACATATTGCTTTAAAACATTCTATGTAATAAATACTCTTAAAGAAGCTCTTTATATTACTTAAAAATTATATTATCTTGAAATTATTGGAAGGGTATTTCACCACATCCATCTTATATACCCTTCTGACCCTATGAACTCTGATACTTCAGTAAAATGTTGGTATCCATGAAAAATATCAATTAAAAAAGCAATCAGATCAGACCGTTTAAGAGTGAAATCCTGAATTCAGACTTAGAAAACTTACCGCTTCTTTTTCAGAGCCTTAGAGGAAGGTTTCTTTGAAGGCAGCTTCTTCTGAGAAGACTTTTTAGGAGTTTCTGGTTCTTCTTCAGTCTCCTCCTCTTCTGACACTGCAGGTTCTGCTTTTTTAGTGATTTTCTTCTTAATCACTTTCTTTTGCTTAACCCTGCACAAACAAGAGTAGCACACAAGTAGTAAGTCATTGGAACACCTACTTTTTTCTGGCATCAGTAAAACAACAGCTTCAACAAAGTCGTGAGATTGATTTCACTTAAAATACTCCCATTTTATAAGGGGGATTCATTTGATTTGTTAAGGATCTTTCAGTAACCATTTAGATATATTTCTGCAATTGCCCTACTGTGCCCACATTGGGCTGTTGAGTGACCAGTAACTGAACTGAAGGAGTGGGGAACTGAAAATGTTACTGCTAAAGGTTAATGGTGGTTGTAGCCCCCTGGGACCTATGAAAACTTTTTAAAAAATTAAACCCAGAAACTCACTTCATTGGCTTTTCCTGCTCTTCCTCAGAAGTCTCAGTCTCTTCCTCTGGCTGAACAATATCGGACCTGAACAAACCAAAGTTTCAGATGATGAGAAATTCTGATTTAATGGCAAATTATTGAAATAAGGTGGAAACTGCATGTACCTAGGAAATGTATTCCCTACAACTACTTCAGGATCTAATTTATAATGCTGACATATTGCTTTAAAACATTCTATGCCATAAATACTTTTAAAGGAGCTCTTTATAGTACTTAAAAATGATATTATCTTGAAATTATTGGAAGGGTATTTCACCACATCCATCTTATATACCCTTCTGACCCTATGAACTCTGGTACTTCAGTAAAATGTTGGTATCCATGAAAAATATCAATTAAAAAAGCAATCAGATCAGACCGTTTAAGAATGAACTCCTGAATTCAGACTTAGAAAACTTACCGCTTCTTTTTCAGAGCCTTAGAGGAAGGTTTCTTTGAAGGCAGCTTCTTCTGAGAAGACTTTTTAGGAGTTTCTGGTTCTTCTTCAGTCTCCTCCTCTTCTGACACTGCAGGTTCTGCTTTTTTAGTGGTTTCCTTCTTAATCACTTCCTTTTGTTTAACCCTGCACAAACAAGAATATAACAGTTAGTAACTGATGACGCCACTACTTTATTTCCGGCATCACAAACATTCCAACTTACAACAATGTTATGAGTGGACTTCAACCTAAAAACTATTTAATTCTCAAAGGATTTTCAGTAAACCACCTGGACATATATTTACAGTTCTCCTACTCTGTCCACATTGGGGCCATTGGTTGATATGTATCTGAACTGCAGGAGTGGGGCTTTGAAAACATTACTGAAATCTAATGGTTGATGTCAGCTGTAGCCCTCTGGGATCTATTTAATATAAGTGGAAACTTACACAACTGCTACTGTTGCTTTTGTCCTTGGTTTTCCATGAACTATCAGCCATTCTTCATCTTCTGGTGAGGTCGTCTTCCTCAGCTTGTAATAGAGAAACCTGCAATAAAATACAGTTCCATAAGTGACTCTGAAGCAGTTTAGAGGCTGCAATAATCAAAAATGTAGAATTATTATATGTAATGGATTTAATACCAGGACTTGAACAACTACCCAAGTACCTGAGTGGCACCAGGTAAATTGTCCCGAATCCCTAAGTGTAAAAAGAAATAAAAAACAAGTGACTCACCATCCAAAGGCTTCACCCGCTATAATTATCGCAAATAGAACTATAAACACAACAAATATCCATGTCTTGCTAGAAGTATTGGTGCTTTCGTCTGGTGTTTCTTCAGTTCCATTAATCTCTCCAGCTCTAGCGCTTAGTAGTGTTCCGTCTACTGGGCCACGTTTCTGGGCCACTTCTGAAATACAAAAAATGATGGTTCTGTCACCAATGCGGGGTCTATTATATTTATACTAATTATCGACTAGTACCCGGCTCCTGATACACAATTATAATCACTGAGGGGTGTCTAACATTTGCACCGCTCTGTGATTAAAACTTTCCTTTTTCTTTAATAGGCATAAGTAATGAATTGGATTTTAATCCTTTGTGAAATTTCAACAAAAATTTTGATTCTATTTAATACAACATTCTATGATATCCCCATTTTAAGAAAATAAATATATTTAATATTTAGGCATTGTTTGAAATTCTAGTTAAGCTTCCGATCTTTACCTAAATTCCTCTTCATATCCATAATCCGGACAGTAATTTCTGGAACAGGCTCATAGAGGATTCCATCAGCAGTGAGCCGAACGGAATAATTGCCCCAGTCAATGCTCTTGGCAGGACTGATAATCAGAGAACAGTTGCCTTTTCGTAGGAGAGGTGGAAACACCTTAAACCTCTTCCTAGACTTGCCGGAAGCCTGATCTTTGCTCCTAAAGAGACTGATCAGGGGGATGTAGCTTTTTCCTTCATCAATCGTTTTAATCCATTCTAAATGCAGCTGCTCATGGTTTATAGGAGAATCCGCTGTGAAGGTGCAAGGGATCATATTCCAGGAATTCACCTTCAGTTCTACATCATCTCTGTATAGTGTAACATGTTTTATCTTCATAGCTAAAGGAGAGGGAGAGAAATAGTGTAATTATTTCATTCCATCAGCCCCTTACCCCAAAAATCAAAGCAGCTGAAATTGAAAAGTTCTCTATGTCTAGTTTCTCTACTGACCTGATGTTGGATGAAGGATGAGAAAGAAGAGTCCAAAGATAAACCACATCATTGTTCTACGGTGGCTCACTGGGGTCTTGTTACTTCTGTTTCTGAGGGACAAAAAGAAAGAATAATGTAAGTGAAGGTACATCAGTATTGTAATTTATTTATCTACCTCATCTGTTCAGCATACTGTTACAACATTTATAATGTACCTGTTTGTAGAGAATATAATAGATGACATAGAGTAGTGCTGTTATTATTATTATTACTACATTCATTTATAAAGGGCAAGTATATTCCACAGCACTTTGCATAAGGCAAACAGAATATAAACAGGTACAACTAATCACTAACACCTCCTGAACTTCCAGAACAAGCAAAAAGCCATTAAAAATCAGCCCACGATTTCCTAAAAATTACAAAACAAAACATCTTAAAATGCCTATCCCCCCCCCCCATAGTCTACCTACAGTCCCACATTACCTTGGATTGTTTTTGTAAAATAAAATAAAAAATAAAAATGTTATTAATATTCCTTGCATGGAGAACGGTGGTGAGATGTTCATCCGACGCAGGGAATATAGAGAATGAGCTGCGCAAACCTAACAACTAACATCTGTACCTGGGTAACTATGGTAACAGGATAGGGTGATTATGACATCATACAGGACACCTGGGTAACTATAGCAACAGGGCATTGTCATTATGACATCACAAAGGGTGGATGATTGGATCTTTTTGTGTTTACATTCAGTTACTATAGCAACAGGATGGTCATTATGACATCATATGGGACACCTTGGTAACTATAGCAACAGGGCATTGTCATTATGATATCACAAGTGTGGATGATTGGGCTTTTTATGTGTACATTAGGTTTCTATAGCAACAGGACAGGGTCATTGTGACATCATAAACTGGATTTAACTGGTTACCATTTCCTTCAAAAGCTGCTTATGCCAGCCAATAGAACCTCTCAATGGCAACCTAAAAATGATCAGAAAGTGTCTTCTATCTACCAGAAGCCACTTACTACCAAATGTGCAACCACTTTGAGCTGCAGGAACCAACATTGTCCCATTAATAAAGAATTAGTAAGGTTTTGTCGCAATGATACATTCTCTATAGCCATTATAATAGGGACATTTTTATGGTACAGATTAGTGATGTGCGGGCCGACCTGACACTTGCGGGTCGGGCAGGTTCAGGCAACCGACTTACGATTTTATAGTCTCACATCTGCTCGCCCCGCCCCTTGTGTGACGCCATTGTGACGTTAGTGGCGGTGCGGGTCTATAAAAGGACCCCGGAGGGGCGGGTCAGGAAAACCCTGTTATAAGAACAGGACAGAGACATCATTCAGTATATTCATCATACAAAACAAGTCACAAAAGTAAAAAATTATACCTAATGGCAACGTGTCTGTAAATAAAAAATCCAGTAAACTTCTCATCTGTGTAAAAGAGTTGATAGATACCCACCCCCTTGTACCTATTTTTACCCGTTCAATTGCTTGTACCGAAAAATATGTGTAAAAAATGCTAATCTATATTTATCTGAATGTTTTTGCATGTTTAGGGTTAAATTTAAATTTGAAGTTTCTGCTTAATTAATACCCTCCTTTATTGTTTTCTCTCTTGAGTTGTGTATATGATGTATAAAGATAATATGCTGTTTTTACATTGGGTATTTTGTATCTGTATGTATGTGTGTTTTCTGAGATTGTACCTCTTTTAGAGATATTGAAAGGCACATTTATCAAGGGTCGAATGTCAAATTCACGTGAGTTTTTTTAAACTCCCTTAAATTCGACTGGGGAAATTTCTTTTAAAAATCGTGTTTTTAAACTTGAGAGAATTTAAACGACCTGAAAACTTTGAAAATTTTTCTCCCAAAAAAACTTGAATGTCAAGAAGTCAACAAACCTCTCCAAATTTATCCCTGGACTTCTCCCATTGACTTTTACAGTAATTCGCAGGTTTTAGGTGGTGAATAGTCAAATTCTAATTCTTAAAGGGCTAAATCACAAAATTTAAATTCGATTTAAAAAAAAAAAAAAATTTGAATTGAGTTTGGATAAGTCCCTAGTCAAATTTGACAGTTTTGACTAAAAAAAAATTCCATATCGACCCTTAATAAATCTACCCCTAAGAGTTTGATTATCTTTTCAGAGACATTTTCCTTTCTTTGCTTTAATATAAATGTTTTGTATCTTGTTTCCTATTGGTCATGTCTCTCTATAAATACCTACTTCCTGCGAGGTAAAGATAGCCCATGAATAAGTGCCCTGGGGTGCTCAAAACCCATAGGGCCAATTGAGATACTGTTCCTTTTTTAATGAATCTACAATAAATATTATATTTTTAACTTTAATTTTGGTGTCCTTGTGGAATCTTTCTGAGTGCCCAATACCCGTCTTTTTGTATGCTGCTGGCTTATCCTATCCCTAAGCTGAGGGTCTGAGGCACCTGGACCACCTATTCAATGTGGTGAGTGATCAACATATTCCGTGTCCAGTGCCCTTCATTTTTGTTATGGTCACAGAACAACCCCTCAGTGACTTCTAATATCCTTATCATTTACAGTAGGGGGTACATTATCCCTTATAATACATGAGTGATACTCAGAGTTCCCTGTATAACTCAGCCTGCAGACTTGTGCCTTTATATGGTCACAGAACAACCCCTCAGTGACTTCTAATATCCTTATCATTTACAGTAGGGGGTACATTATCCCTTATAATACATGAGTGATACTCAGAGTTCCCTGTATAACTCAGCCTGCAGCCTTGTGCCTTTATATGGTCACAGAACAACCCCTCAGTGACTTCTAATATCCTTATCATTTACAGTAGGGGGTACATTATCCCTTATAATACATGAGTGATACTCAGAGTTCCCTGTATAACTCAGCCTGCAGCCTTGTGCCTTTATATGGTCACAGAACAACCCCTCAGTGACTTCTAATATCCTTATCATTTATAGTAGGGGGTACATTATCCCTTATAATACATGAGTGATACTCAGAGTTCTCTGTATAACTCAGCCTGCAGCCTTGTGCCTTTATATGGTCACAGAACAACCCCTCAGTGACTTCTAATATCCTTATCATTTACAGTAGGGAGTACATTATCCCTTATAATACATGAGTGATACTCAGAGTTCCCTGTATAACTCAGCCTGCAGCCTTGTGCCTTTATATGGTCACAGAACAACCCCTCAGTGACTTCTAATATCCTTATCATTTATAGTAGGGGGTACATTATCCCTTATAATACATGAGTGATACTCAGAGTTCTCTGTATAACTCAGCCTGCAGCCTTGTGCCTTTATATGGTCACAGAACAACCCCTCAGTGACTTCTAATATCCTTATCATTTACAGTAGGGGGTACATTATCCCTTATAATACATGAGTGATACTCAGAGTTCCCTGTATAACTCAGCCTGTAGACTTGTGCCTTCATATGGTCACAGTCCTAATAAATTGTAATGTTTAAAAGTCATTGGTGCCAATTAATATTTTGTGTATATTTGCCCTGTTTTTGCTGTTCTGTATATATATATATATATACTGTACTGCCTGTGGCAGCTCCCACACACATGTATAAATACAGATATACAGAGAGGGAATGCTCTGGGCACACAATAATCTGCACACTCATACTGTACTCCTTTTAAATAGACAGCACCAGACCAATGGAAATTTTCTTAAAAAGCTTTTTTTTAAAGGGCTTTATTCAGACGCAATACAGCAAAGTTTCAGGCTTAGATTAGCCTTTCCTCAAGCTGATAATGTAAGCCTGAAACGCTGCTGTATTGCATCTGAATAAAGCCCTTTAAATAAAGGCTTTTTAAGAAAATTTCCATTGGTCTGGTTTTCTATTTGAAAAGTGTTCCTGGGACGCACACCTAACAAGACTAACTATGGATGGTGAGTGCTGACTTCTTGTCCTGCACACTCATACTGTACTGTCTAAGGCAGTGATCCCCAACCAGTAGCTCGTGAGTAACATGTTGCTCTTCAACCTTTTGGATGTTGCTCTCAGTGTCCTCAAAGCAGGAGCTTATTTTTGAATTTCAGGCTTCAAAGCCAGTTTTAATTGCATAAAAACTAAGTACAGTGCCAAATAGAGCCTCCTGTAGGCTTCCAGTCCATATAGGGGCTACCAAACAGCCAATAACAGCCCTTATTTGGCACCCAAGGGACTTTTTCATGCTTGTGTTGCTCCCCAACTCTTTTTACATTTGAATGTGGCACACGAGTAAAAAAGGTTGGAGACCCCTGGTCTATGGGAAACAATATGGCAGCTCCATCCATATATAGTGGATGCCGCATTCTATTACTGTAGGCACCTGGGAGGCATTACTGGTTAATACGGAAGAAGTTATTTGCTCTAATGCAAAGGTAACAGGACAGACTCAAATTCTTTTCAAATTCTAGTAGGTAATTCATGCAGGATTTAACAGAGAATTAATGCAGTGGGTGTAGTTAAAGCCCAGGCAAGATTGGCATGAAGTCCCAGTGCCCCCTAGTGGCCATAGGTGGGTATTGGCACAGAAACCTTTGGCTGAGGAACATAAAAGTAAAATTCAGGCAATGAGATGTGATTGGGGGAAATGATAGAAACAGAAAACAGCAGGGAATTGTGCCACAGGGATGGGTCTATACATGGCAGGACTGGGCAGTGGCACAAAAGAGAAATATGGGAGCAGTGAATGTAGTTCAGCCTAAAGACTTGTATAATGAAAACAGCAGTTTATAAGAAATAGATGGGATTGGCACCACATTATATCCCACGGCTGATTACTGACACTATCTCTGCTACTAGACTGGCACATGAGCATCACAGAAACTGCACTTCATATGCAGAGCTGTTCTGCAGGGCACAACTGTAACTCACAGTCACTGCTCCAATAACATTATCACATGGACTTTGTGTTTCTCCTGCACATCAGCTTTATGCCCTGATCCTCCCGGGCTCCTCTGTGCTTGGGGTGTCCTACTCCTTACCACTCCCACTAGGGGGCACAATATGTCTGTGAGTAAAAATACAGGAGCTGTGTCATATATGTATTTATTTATATAGTGGTGCTTATATACACAGCACTGTACAACAGGACAATACATTCATAGAACAAACAGGGGTCAATGAAGTAATAAATACAAATAAATATAGTTACATTAAAGGAATTTTTCAGTATAATAATAAAAACTGGGCAAATATATAGGCTTTCAGAAATAAAAAAATCTTTAATATAGTTAGTTAGTCAAAAATGTAATGTATAAAGGCTGGAGTGACTGGAAGTGTAACATAATAGCCAGAACACTACTTCCTGCTTTTCAGCTCTCTTGCTTTCCACTGATTGGTTACCAGGCATTAACCAATCAGTGACTTGAGGGGGGCACATGGGTCATATCTGTTGCTTTTGAATCTGAGCTGAATGCTGAGGATCAATTGCAAACTATGCTATATTGAAATAAAAGCGGTTGTAATGAAAAAACTGGAGTGCTGCAATCTATATACACTTAGATCAATTGCAAACTCACTGAACAGTTATGTCCCATGTGGCCCCCCTTATAGTCACTGACTAACTCAGAGTTAGAGCTGAAAAGCAGGAAGTAGTGTTCTGGCTATTATGTTACACATCCAGTCACTCCAGCCTTTATACATTACATTTTTGCCTAACTAACTATATTAGATACATTTTTTATTTTGCACAGCCTATCTATTAATCCAGTTTTTATTTTCATACTGAACTGTTCCTTTAAAGATTTAGATCTTATTTTTATAGAGACAAGTGGAAACATGGTGTTGCCCTGTAGAGCTTGCAATCTAAGTGGGTGGGTAAGTGCAATACAAGTGCCAGTACTGGGTCACATGTTCTGAAAAGAAAGCGGAAGGAATCTCTCCAGAGGAATTCTGGGATGGCAATGGCATTCCCAATGTATGGAGCAGCAAGGCAGAAAGGGTTAAAAGTAGTAATAGTGGGGAGTGAAACCAAGAGGAGGAGACGGCCAGGAATGTAAAGAGACACAAGAGTAGAGATGGACTGGGGTGCAGAGGAATAAAGGGTAACATTATTGATGTGACAGGTTTTGACAGTAGTATTAATGTGGGCAGAGGAGAGGAGGGAACCCAAGTTCGCAGGCACTGTTTGGAGGTGACAGGGTTAATGAGTGATCAATAGTAGAGATAATATAGGAGGGAGGAAGAACAGACTGATTTGATGATGATGATTTGTTCAGTGTTAAGGCCCCCATACACAGACAGATAGAAGCTGCCGACAGATTAAGTCCGCAGTTTATTGGGAGTGTATAGGGGCCCTCCGACAGGCTTCCCTGATCGATATCTGTCCGAAAGTAATTGCAGATTGTCTCAGAATATCACTCTTTACATCATACTTAAAGTTAATTCAAAGGTGAACAACCTTCAGGGGCAGATTTATCAAGGGTCGAATTGAAAATTTGAATTTTCTATTTTTTTTTTTAATTCCAAAACTGGCAAATGCGAATAGGTTATTGTTAAAATTTGATTTTTTTTTTTTTTTTTAAAAATTCAAATTCGATTTTTCAGATTTATCATACACTGGCCCTTTAAGAACTCGAATTTGCCACCTAAAACCTGCCAAATTGCTGTTTTAGTCAATGGGAGATGTCCTGGGATCAATTTGGAGTTGTTTGCTGTTTTTGTCAAGTTTTTTTTCAGAGAAAAAACTTGAATCAAGCTGCCCCAGTCATGTTACTTGTGCTGTGATAATCTTCAGTCACTCTTTACTGCTGTACTGCAAGTTGGAGTGATATCACCCCTCCCCCCCCAGCAGCCTAACAACAGAACAATGGGAATGTAACCAGATAGCAGCTCCCTAACACAAGATAACAGCTGCCTGGTAGATCTAAGAACAACACTCAATAGTAAAATCCAGGTCCCACTGAGACACATTCAGTTACATTGAGCAGGAGAAACAACAGGCTGCCAGAAAGCAGTTCCATCCTAAAGTGCAGGCTCTTTCTGAAAGCACATGACCAGACAAAATGAGCTGAGATGCACCTACACACCAATATTACAACTAAATACATTTGCTGGTTCAGGAATGACATTTTATATTGTACAGTGAATTATTTGCAGTGTAAACAGTGTAATGTAGAAATAAAAACTACATCATAAAAATCATGACAGAATCCCATTAAGCTGCTGTTTTCTGATAAACTCACACATTCATCTCGCCGTCACTACACGGAAACAATGTAACATATACTGGAAATGGACTTTGAGTTTCCCACTGTTAAAATGCAAGCAGACCTTCCTGGTGAATTGTCTTTAGTACAAAGTAATACTTATCCTATCATAGTTTTATGGGATCTCTCTGTACAGACTATGAGTAAACTTAGGGGCTGTTCCTGCTGAATTGTGCTTAGTACAGGGAATACCTATGCTGCCATAGGTTTATAGGATATCTCTGTACAGACTATGAGCAAACTTAGGGGGCTGTTCCTGCTGAATTGTGCTTAGTACAGGGAATACCTATGCTGCCATAGTTTTATGGGATCTCTCTGTACAGACTATGAGCAAACTTAGGGGACTGTTCCTGCTGAATTGTGCTTAGTACAGGGAATACCTATGCTGCCATAGGTTTATGGGATCTCTCTGTACAGACTATGAGCAAACTTAGGGACTGTTCCTGCTGAATTGTGCTTAGTACAGGAAATACCTATAATACCTCCCATTTCAAAGCTGGAAAGAGTCAGAAGAAAAAAGCAAATAATGAAAAACCTATAAAAAAAATAAAATAATGAAAACCAATTGAAAAGTTGCTTAGAAATGGCCTTTCTATAACATATTTAAAGGTGACCCACCCTGTAACGCAGCACAGGCACAAGACTCCTGTGGGAACCAGAAATACAGGTTTCTGAGATCATGAGTGAGCTTCTCTCTGAATTAGTTCTGCCTCTCTCAGGGCAGCACAGGAATGCTCTTCTACTCGCAGATGTCTGATAAGAAGAACAGTTAAGTCTCTGAGAGCAACATGTTAAATGACTGTAAAGTTGGCCATACATGTATCAATTACTATCTGAAAATTCAGCATTAAGATGTTCAGCCACCTTCAAAGGCTTCCAATAAAATGTTTCCATCCTGTCTGATTGGTGAGATGATCAGGCTTTTGCTGATATCGCTTCATCTCCCACCATACATGCACCGAATATCTTACAAAACGTTGTTTCATACAATAATATTGGTGTGTGTATGGCCACCTTAAGGATAACGCCACAATTCCAACTTTCTTTTCTGCTCGGTTGGCAGTGACACATTGGAAATGGGCTGCACCCATGGGTGCTCCTGTGATTGGAGAGGAAATGTAAAAGGCAAAGAAGTAGAGCTTTTATGGCAACAGAGAATATAGGTCAACTGGCTGGAACAAATCGAGGCCCTTCTCGAGCCTGGGATAGCTCCTGGTAACCTGTTCGACCAGCCTTGTGAAAGATACTTGGATTGCCCTATCTAATTATCCCCCACTATATATTGAATAGAAGGTTGTGCTTCAGCTGTGCTGTAATGATGGTAAATCATGTTACGAGGTTAGGCACCATCTGCTGTTATGGTTAAAGTGCACCCGGCCTTATTTCCAGTTCTGCTTGTTGTACAGAACAGTAAATACCCAAAAACCCCTTTGATGACATGTGCAGTTTCAGTGATTACCTAAAGAGGGGTATTTTCAAGCCCCATGTGCCACTGCCCTAAAGGTGTAGTCTCATACACAAACACATTTTTCAAATACCAGAAATGCAAGTGAAACTTCTCATGTGTTGAAATCTCAGTGCATTATGCAAACTGAATTTTATCCTTCCAAGAACCAGTACATGAAGCTGTAATCTCTTTCTACACTTACCTAGTTAAGCTGGCCATACAAGCTACAATTACGATGTTTCCTGGGAAGATGGTTCGTTCAATACACACGTGTAGAGCTGAATTGTCAGATATACAGATAGAAACAATAGAATTCTACCTGTATCTAACAATTCAGCTCTAACAATGGCCGATGTTCGAGTGTCTTCAAAGGCACCCGATCCAACACTTCTGCCGATATCGGTCGTCTTGTCTCCCACCATACACACACCGAATATAAGAGTGAGAAAATTAGTTTATTATGATATTATCTGTGCGCCTATGGCCTCCTTTAGACAAACTATAAGGGTATAATGCATACTTCTATACAAAGACAACCAAAAAAACGCACCAGTATAACCTGCTCTACTAATAACAATAACCTAAACCAATGATTAAGTATCTAACATCAGGTGTATATTGTTATAAAGGACACAGTAAAGGATTATTTTGAATAAAATCCATTGATTGAGTTCCTGGTCTGGATTAATTTGACAAAGACAACTGATCTTCAGTTAAAAGATTAGTCTATAAACATTTAAATTTGTACATGAGGGACCCACCCTTGTGTATCAATACAGACATAAAGAGAAGTATGTGTTATTGGAAGGATGAAATACAATTAGCATAATGCCTTTCTTTTTCCACAGTATCATGTACACAAGCGTTTTCCTTTTCTGTTTTCCTTTATACATATAGTGGGGATCTGAAATATTATTACTTACAGTACAGTGTGAGGGTATAGTCCAAATAGAACACCCCCTTATTGCAAATTTCTATGTATACATATGTGTGGGAGCTGCCATATTGTTGCAAAAGATGCTGGAACTTTATAAATACGTTTTAATAAATATAATAATAGTTGTTGGGTGTGAGAACTATGAAAAAAAAAACAATACTGGCCCCTAACAGCTGACAACTATGCAAAGAATTATTTGGATGTAATTCACCTCTGGCTTTCATTATGTTTTATGTCAGAGCTATTCTGGAAGATAATTTCAAGTCAACTGCTCCTTTAAGAGGAAACAAACTATACCCTATTTAAAAATACAAGTTATTTCCCTGTAGCATTAAAACTGTAGGACTTCCCAAAGTAGAGCTTTATGTCCAAACAGCTGAAAATACCTTGTGTTTGAAAAACAAACATATTATGGAACAACACATTCTTTGGCCTATTTAGCAAAATTCAAATTTGTGTAGTTTTAGAAGTTTCTTCAACTACGACTAAACTCACATTTAAAAAAAAAAAAAGAATGAATGTCTACTTATTTATTAAAAGATCTGACTATAAAAAGCATGAACAAATTAAAAACGCGGAAGGAATCCAAATGAGAGTATGAAAACCTTACAATCCTAGTTTACACCGAATTTATTGTTTGTACAAGCAAAAGTAACTTCAAAAACTTTAAAACCGTAACATTTTTTTTTTCTTCTACAACGACCTTGACAGCTTTTTAGCCGGTGGAGTTTTACATAACAGTATTTTGTGTGTATTACACTTAGGGGTTTATTAATCAAAGGTTGAGTTTTAGAGCTTTGTGAGGTTTTTTTTTATACATCGAATGAACTCACAACTCAAATGTTTACGAATTTATGAAAGAACTCGAATGTAAAAAACTAGAATCAGTGAATTTGGGGTGAAAACCTCAAATACTCGAATTGATCGAGTTTTCAGCAAAAAAAAAAAATCCTCAAACTGCTCGAATTGATCAAGTTTTCGAGTAAAAAACATTGAAAAAGAAAGACTCTCGAACGTTATTAAGGCTACGAACATCTTCAGTTGGTTCAATGGACCTCTGCCATTGACTTCTATATGACCTAGACAGATTTTAGCTGGAATATTTTCGGATTTTAGCTATTTCCAGCTTTGAGGGAAAATAAATCTTGACTGAGAAATACCTTTGTAAACTCGAATTTTTCAAGTGAAAATAAAATCAACCCATAAAAAATCCCCATAATATTAAAAATATAATGTTTAAAATCCCTTCTTTACATGCAAGATTTTTAGTCCTACAAAGTTCGAATTGAAAAAATAAAAAGTAAAAAAATTGAATAAATCATCCTCATAAACTCTGGCAGGGAAAACACTGATTCAGTCCCTATTGAGAGGTGGATTTCAGTCCTGTCAATTTGCACAAATATGGGGCAGAGAGTGGACAAATCATGGGGTTCTCTGCTATACTATGTGTCATATGCCTAAATGTCATATATTTACATTGCCCATTTCCCATCATGTTCTGAAACAGAAGTTACTTAGATATAACCACAATATCCCTGGGGGCCCCACACTCCTACCACAGTTTTGTATTGTTAAGAAAAATGACAGGGGAAATGTTAACATGCAAAGCAGCAGTAGCTGGGCAATAATACAGAGATATTTAGGGGCTTCCTTCCTGAATTACACTATAACATTGTTTTGATTCAACACTAGAGAGGGAAATGAAAAACAAACTAAGATAAGTTCTCTGACAAATCCTACTGTAACAGGGCCACTGGGTGTGGGATCAGAGAAAGGCTCAGCCTTATAGAGACCAGCAATGGTGTTGCTCTTCCGTCAGCTCCAAAGGACAGCAAAGTGCAAGAAATGCGTCCAGTATATTCTTGAGATTCTATAACCAAAGACTTAACTGTGTTCTTGACATTCCAGAAGCAGCTTTAGATGTTTGAGTTTGTTTTCGGAGGGTTTTGGCTGAAAACTCAAATCAAAAATCGATTTGTGGGTTTTTTTCTGCGGAAAACTTGATCAATTTAAGTTTTTGGGTTGCAGGACCCGAACTCGCACATTCGTGTTTTTTGCCATTCAAGTTTTTTTCTTAAATAAGGTACCATTCGAGTTTTGAGGTCATTTGAGGTAGAAAAAAACTCTAAATTACCCCCTATGACTTTTAAAGTGTTTTCTTTTGAGTTAACTTTTAGTATGATATGAAATGCCCTATTCCTAGCAACTTTGCACTTGGTTTTCAGTATGTATTTTCTTTCATGTTTTTTTAAATCAAAATACAATTAATGATCAGCACCACAGGCTATGGAAAAAACCCCCCAGAACCTAGTGCAAAATTGTTAATATTCAGTGCAATCACCAAAGTGTTACAACACTAATTTGTGTGTGTCTTGAACCATAGAAAGTCTATGCACAGATTTTTTGTTTGTGTGTTTTAAAGTGCTATATTGATTTCTGCAAGGTGCTATCTTCAATTTAAATTATAATTAAGTCAAATGAAGTGCTTTTGGTGCTTGCTTCAAAATGTAAAATGGATTAAAATAAGGTGCAATAGTGTTTTCTTTAATTAGTAAAAAACAGCATGTGGCTTCTCCACTCTCTGGTGGTATTGGCAACTTACAAGATTCCTGATTTCTAAACAGCATATCAATATCAACTCCAGGGTATTCCTTTTTCTGTAAAGACATTAAAGAGCATGTTTTTTTTTAATTATTTGCCATTCTCTTCTGACTCGTTCCAGTTTTCAAACGGAGGTCATTGACCCCAGCAGCCAAAACTTATTCCCAGGGGCTTTTTTGACTTGGGGCAGGAAATTTACCTCAGGTGGCATTTTACCGTAGAAATCCTGTTCTCTGACACCTGCTGAGAGTTCACTTTCCCTTCAAATGTATTTACCCTCTCTGTGTCCTCTCCGTTGGGGCAGTTTGCATAGTTCAGCAGCCACGTTTCCCGTTGAGTCAGTGTATAGGGTGGTGTAACGGGGTAAAATATAGAGCCGAGTGCAACACTGAATACAGTCTATGCAAGTGCAACTGTCGGTTCTACCAAAAATGAAAATGCAAATTGTGTCAGAATATCACTCTCTACCTCATACTAGTCAACTCAAAGGTGAACAAACTCTTTAATAAGTATGGGGCTCATTTATAAACACTGGACAAAGGTGACCCTGGGCCAGGGGTGCAACTACAGAGGAAACAGACCCTGCAGCTGCAGGGGGGCCCCAGGAGCTATGGGGGGCCCCATGAGGCCCTAATTAATGTGCCATTTCAATATATATTGTTAAAATCAAAAAAATATGGATATTTGGGGGGTGGCTAAAATTAATTTGCTGTGGGCCCAACACATCTTGTAACGCCACTGCCCTGGGCAGTATAGTAACCCATAGCAACCTATCAGGGCTTAGCTTTTTTTGTCAGCTGCAGATTGAACACTTGGAAGCAATCCTCTGATTGGTTGCCTGGGTTATGGTTACGGTTGCCACCTTTTCTGGAAAAAAAAATACCTGGTCTTCCTATATATTTCTTTTTTTCCCTATTAATAACATTGGGATAAGCCATGGCCAGGTGGCAACCGTATTGTGGGCCCAGTGTTTATAAATGACGCCTACAGGCAAATTCCTTCTCAGCTGTCCCTATCACAAGTCCAACAAGCTTATTAAAGTAAAACAGACTGCTCGCTGAATAGAAACAGTGGGAAACTTCATGCCTCAGGTTAAATTAAAATGGGCGGGGACTGTTTTTCCCGCGCTCCGATCACAAGGAGCCACGTGATTCTCACTAAGCGGCCAAGCTATCCGAGCCAAGCCACGTTCCTGCAAAGCTATTGGCTAGAAGCGTCTCAAGCGGCGTTACCAGAATCACATAGAGGGCGTGGCCAATTGTTTTGGAGACACAATGCCAGACTAGTCAGCAGGTATCTGGGTGGGCGGGAAGAATGAATAAACGAACGAACGCGGAGACTTGTTATGTGGAAGATGTGGGTGGAGCTCTGAGTGAAATCCCGCCTCTCAGGTCTGTGAGTCAGTGAGGTGTGCGCTCGTCAGGGAGTAGGAACTGAGGCGGATGCGCGGCTTTCCCCGCCTCTCTGGGTTGCCATAGAAACAACCCGGCTCTGTGGTGCGTCCCTTTCCTCAAGCCCTGGGCTCGGTGACTGGCCCTAGTCCCACCGTCATGGAGGACGCGCTGCCCTACGGATTGCTGGAGGTGTGCGCCCTGCTCGGAGCCCCCGCTGACAGGATCCGGGAGATAGACAAGGTAGGCAGTGTCCGCTGCTAAACAACTACAACTCCCAGCATGCCTAGCGAGCCAGTTATTGGAGTGCAGCTTATTCCTCTCTTACACTTCTAGCAACTCCCAGTGAGCCTGTGTGACGTTGTGCTGCTGGGAGTTGTAGTTGGGCTCCAGCTGTACTAGTGCCAGTACTTGTGAAGTGGTGACATGTAAGAAGCTGCTTCATAAAGTGACAGCTACAGCAGCCCCAGCTTACACTGACTGTTCATTAAGAACTGGAACTCCCAGCATGCCTGGCAGGGTGCATGGGAGTTGTAGCGGTAGTGCCAGGAGGTCCTTATGCCTGGGGCCCTGGTACAGAGGGGCAGTAGCAGCTGCACAATCCAACACTTGCTTTATGGTTGTCTTTTGGGAATGACAAAGCCCTGCATGCCTAGCTGGGGGCTACATAACAAGGAAAAAGCAGTTGAGCATCAGCCAAAGTAGCTAAAGGCGTGTGGGATCTCCTGGATAAGGGCAGAAACAGCACATAAAGCACTAGCACATAAAGCACTAACACATAAGGCACTAACACATAAGACACTAACACATAAGGCACTAACACATAAAGCACTAACACATAAGGCACTAGCACATAAAGCACTAACACATAAGGCACTAACACATAAAGCACTAACACATAAAGCACTAACACATAAGGCACTAACACATAAGGCACTAACACATAAAGCACTAACACATAAGGCACTAACACATAAGGCACTAACACATAAAGCACTAACACATGACATAGTACCATGGTTGGGGGCAGATCCTTTGTACCTCTGGTATACAGCAGTCTATAGCACCCTACAGCATTGGCTCCTTATCTGTGAGCTGAGTGGGTAACACCGAGTTATTCCAGTTGTTTGTTAGTTACATCTCCCAGCGTGAAAGCCAGGGATATTGGGGCTTGGTGCTGTAATTCTGTCGTTTCTCGGTGCAATGGAACTGACGGGCTTGGGGTTCTCCTATACAGAGCAGCAGCTACAGAACCACCCTTTCCCATAAGTCTTTTGTGATTGTTATTCTTTATTTACAAAGTGGCACCATATGCTGCAGTAGGTTTGCTTCATGTGACTCTCATGCCCTGTGCTGGGTGGGGGCACTTTGTACGACCAACATTCCGCAGCCTATGCCTGCCACTCGTACCACCCATATGGATGTCACGTTTTCTTTTGTTTGTTGTTAAAGGAACAGTAACACCAAAAAATTCAAGTGTTTTAAAGTAATGAAAATATAATGTTGCCCTGCACTGGTACAACTAGTGTGTTTTCTTCAGAAACGCTACTATAGTTTATATACTACAGCCATTCAAGCACAGGATACACAGTAGGTAACAGATAAGTATCTACTGTGTATCCTGTGCTTGAATGGCTGCCCCCATGGCTACACAGCAGCTTGTTTATATAAACTATAGTAGTACGTATCTGTTATCTACTGTATATCCTGTGCTTGAATGGCTGCCCCCATGGCTACACAGCAGCTTGTTTATATAAACTATAGTAGTACTTATCTGTTATCTACTGTATACCCTGTGCTTGAATGGCTGCCCCCATGGCTACACAGCAGCTTGTTTATATAAACTATAGTAGTACTTATCTGTTATCTACTGTATATCCTGTGCTTGACTGGCTGCCCCCATGGCTACACAGCAGCTTGTTTATATAAACTATAGTAGTACTTATCTGTTATCTACTGTATATCCTGTGCTTGAATGGCTGCCCCCATGGCTACACAGCAGCTTGTTTATATAAACTATAGTAGTACTTATCTGTTATCTACTGTGTGTCCTGTGCTTGAATGACTGCCCCCATGGCTACACAGCAGCTTGTTTATATAAACTATAGTAGTACTTATCTGTTATCTACTGTGTATCCTGTGCTTGAATGGCTGCCCCCATGGCTACACAGCAGCTTGTTTATATAAACTATAGTAGTACTTATCTGTTATCTACTGTGTATCCTGTGCTTGAATGGCTGCCCCCATGGCTACACAGCAGCTTGTTTATATAAACTATAGTAGTACTTATCTGTTATCTACTGTGTATCCTGTGCTTGAATGGCTGCCCCCATGGCTACACAGCAGCTTGTTTATATAAACTATAGTAGTACTTATCTGTTATCTACTGTGTATCCTGTGCTTGAATGGCTGCCCCCATGGCTACACAGCATCTTATTAATATAAACTGTACTTGTGTTTCTATAGCAAACACACCAGTTTTACTAGTGGAGGGCAGCAGTAAATTTTATTCTTATTCCTTTAAAATACTTTAATTTGCTACTGTTCCTTTAAGGTAATGTGAGTGTTGTAGTTCAACGTTGCAGATATGCCCTGTTCCCAGTTGTTGATCGGTAGCTTCCAGATTTCCAGTAGCTGTTACATTCAACTTGCATTCTCCATCTGTTGTTACACGATAGTGACGATACAGAATCATACTGACGATACAGAATCACACTGACAATGGTGGGTGGGGGGCAGGTACAAGTTTCCTCCTTTGTTCAGTAGTTACATTAAAATGCTTTTTTTGTCTATATAGGTAATAAAAACACCCCCTATTATATAACATATATTTCCCCTGCTACAAAACATAAGAACTTCAACGTAACACTTAATATGTTCATCTTAGGATGTTATAGTATTCCTTGTAATACACACTCAGTGGATCATGTGACATCAGCAAGCTCTAATTTTAATTTATGACATCACAGAGGCCCATTTACAAGGCATTTTACAGGATTCTCGTGGCTCTTGTGTATTATAAGGTGATTTATCACATCCTGCAGAAGGTCCTGTTTGGATGAAGTTGCACATTAACATTTGTGTCTTCGCCTTGCACGCTGTTTAGAGATCAGTCGAAATTTCCGGAGCATACGGCGCTGGGATCCCTTGTTTATAAGAAGGAAGCAGATACAAGATGCAGAAATAGCATTTGTGTGAAGGAACTAACAAACGGCCCGGGAAATCTGTCTGCCAGCGAGTGATTAATGAGTTGATTAAAGGGGTGATTCATCATCCTTTATACATTACATTTTGGGCTAAATAACTGTATTGAAAAGATTTTTCATTGTGCACAGACAATCTATTTACCCAGTTTTTATACTGAATAATTCCCTTAAAGGGGATCTCAACCCCAAAAATTAGGATGTGTATTTATAAGTGACATGTGAACATAATTGTCAATTTTGTAGGTTCTTAGAATTGCAGGAAACTTCGAAAGAGGCTGGCACAGGCCTGGAACCATGAAGTAGTAAAGCCGGAGTCAGTTTTGTAAAAGGCTTTCATTTTATTGTCCATAATCAAGAACCACGGCCTGACGTGTTTTGTGTTTACCAGGGACACTTAGTCATAGGCTTAGTGTCCCTGGTAGACACGAAATGCACCAAGTCCTATTTTATCACATTATTCAAGCAAAATGAACTTTAATTACGCTGTATAAATTATTTGAATCTTGTTTTCTTCAGTCTGGGAATTCATAATTATAACAAGCAGGCAGGAGCCATTTTGAGGACACTGTTATTGAGACAAGACTTGTATCATCTCAGAATCTTCTTTGTGCACCAGAATGGGGGACTTGATGTCCATCCCCATGTCCTGGCTACACAATTAAATGGTGAAGAGATTGGGGGGAACCAAGTCCTATTTTATCACATTATTCAAGCAAAATGAACTTTAATTACGCTGTATAAATTATTTGAATCTTGTTTTCTTCAGTCTGGGAATTCATAATTATAACAAGCAGGCAGGAGCCATTTTGAGGACACTGTTATTGAGACAAGACTTGTATCATCTCAGAATCTTCTTTGTGCACCAGAATGGGGGACTTGATGTCCATCCCCATGTCCTGGCTACACAATTAAATGGTGAAGAGATTGGGGGGAATGTGGGGAGAGCAGTGACATGTAGAAAGTGCTGAATGGAAAGTGAAAGTAATTGTCTGCCCCGCCTCTATGCCACGGGCATAGAGGAGGGGCATACAATATTTGATTGACAGCTGAGATGTTTAAATGAGCTTACAACAGCTATGAATGCTTTAATAAAAGTAGAAATTGAATTTTATGTTTAATTTGAAAAAGGACTTTTATCATACAGATTATTGTGTCTGGGTGACAGGTCCACTTTAATTATGGAAAATAAAATGTAAGCTTTAAACCCTTTTACAAATCTGACCTTTACTACTTCGTGGGTCTAGGCCTGTGCCAGCCTCTTTAGACGTTTCCTGGTATTTGCTCCCCTTGCTGAAGTTCTGGGGCATGTGCACCCGGGCCCAAAGTATACAGCCGGAAACGCAAATAACGCATTTAAACTTCGCATATACTGGTTACATAAATTTGTAGTTAGTGTCTTAGAATTGCACCTTGATAGCGAACCTAAAGCTGGCCATACATAGCTCAAGCGGATCTCTCCCCAATGTGCTCACTTTGAGGTGGCGATATGGTGCTGATCCGATTGTGGGCCTTAGGGCTTTCAGGGCTTGTAGCCAGATACCAATCAGGGAAGGCCATGGGGACCTTTATGTACCGAGGAAACCTGTCTCTTATGCTGGACATCTTCCTAGGATGTTTTGGGCGCATTTAGATCTGTGTTTCTGTACCATTTTGTTGTCACTACTGTAAGCTGGATCTGGTTGTGGAACGTGCTCCCATCTACTGTTTGGTGCAAGGTCCAAGTGTTTAATCCAATTATCCATCCAGCCAAATTGCACTGGATTGGCTGCATTCTGGGCTTGAACTCAGGCCTGAACAAGTCTTAAAGCACATATGGCTGGATGGTTTGAGTTAATTAGTGAATTACTTGCTGCAAAGTCCTGATCAAAACAAATAATTGCTACTTTGGGGCTGATTTTAGAATGCTTGAGCCTTCGGGTACTAAAGCCACGCAAGAGTCTTCTGCATCAAATATTCCTGCCCACTTTTTTTTTTTCCCCCGAATAGGTTTTTTCAAAAAAAATAAAAAACTCAGCACCTAAAACCTGACAAGCTTTTTATTTTTTTATGTCGGGAGAATTTGCAGGAAGCTGAGGTATTAAAATTTTAGGAACTCGCTTGTGGTTTTAGTACACAAGTGCTTGAGCCCAAAGGCCCGTCGGAAACTCTGTGCAAGTTTACTAATCATGTGGGGTTTTGTGCTAAAAAAAAACCTTGTCAATCTGCATATTTTACCTTAAAGGGCCTTTTAAATGAAGAAGAACTGCAACTTGTAGGTGCCCATTCGGGTAAAATAATAAAGATTGCCATGGTTTTTTCATCACAAACTCCAAGTGATTAGTGAACACGGAGTTTCGTTAAAGGGATTCTGTCATGACTTTTATGATGTATTTTTTATTTCTATATTACACTGCAACTAATTCACTCTATAATATCAACAATTTTTTTAGTTGTAATATTGGTGTGTAGGTGCATCTCAGGTCATTTTGCCTGTTCATGTGCTTTCAGAAAGAGCCAGCACTTTAGGATGGAACTGCTTTCTGGCAGGCTGTTGTTTCTCCTACTCAATGTAACTGAATGTGTCTCAGTGGGACCTGGATTTTACTATTGAGTGCTGTTCTTAGATCTACCAGGGAGCTGTTATCTTGTGTTAGGGAGCTGCTATCTGGTTACCTTCCTGTTTTTCTTTTGTTAGGCTGCTGCGGAGGGGGGGGGGTAAGGGGTGATATCGCTCCAACTTGCAGTAAAGAGTGACTAAAGTTTTTCAGAGCACAAGTCACATGACTTGCTGGGAAACTGACAATATGTCTAGCCCCATGTCAGATCTTTAAAGATTGTTTTTGCCAAAGGGCCTTTGGGGGAACAAGGGTCCAGACCAGGGGTAGGCAAAAGAAGAGGTACGTGCTTGGCACCCCCACTTTGTTGTGCCCTAGGCATGTGCCTACCCCTAGTTCCTGCCCTGCTTCTGGGCGTGGGTTTTGAACCACTTACTTATTTGACACTTTGACCACTTTGCTATTTTCTATGGGATTTTCTTTGATGAGCATAATATATTTTGAAGCAGTTTCTGAGTAAAACTCCATTAGCAGAGCTCACGTTTAATTATGCTACTTGCCCACAGATCCTGCTTGGCACTGGTATCTTAATAAGTACATTCTAGTGTAGTTTATATGCCAGTCTCTCCCAGACGTCACTCTGTGGATTGGCACGGTGGCATCAGTGCTACCTTTGAAGTCTATAAAAAGGGAAATGTTTTATTGTGCTTGTTATGTTTCACTTGATAATTCTCTTTATTCCGGGTTGGTTAAATGCCAGCAGTAATATTACAGTGCTTGCCATAAAGGACCACAGACAAGTGTTAGACTGTTTTGTTTAATGGGTGCAGATATGTTGTGCCAGTATTTTGGGCTGAAGTTGAACAGAGGTAAGAGAAGGTATTGTGGAAGCTTAGGGCAATATCTAAGTCTCCCAGCTGTCCATAGGGCATAAGGTTAAGATCTTGGCTCTCGATCCATCCGGAAGGGAAACGATTGTTTTATAAATCAACAATTAAGTGGTATCAGAAAAGTTTATTCAGTGGGTTAGAGGAAGTGTTAAACAATGCAGAGCATATGACTTGTGTTATGGCCTCAGGCACAGAATGTGGAACAGTGTCCTGCTGAGTCTGGTTTTGGAGCCTTGTGTGAAACACGAAGACGCCTTATATGTGACACCTGAATCTGACCTGCTCTGGGTGCAAGATTAGATCAGTTTCATTCCTCAGAGGCCTTTTGGATTCTGAAAGCTGTCCCATTGCAGTGCAGACCAGAGAGACCTGGAGACAAGCATAGTATAGGTGTGTGTGGGGAGGGGCTCGCTGTGATTTATAGCTGTATATAAGGACAGTGCTATCTAACTCTGGTTTTAGCAATACTCTTTGAAACTACATTGGCAATAGTGATGTGCGGGCCAGCCCAATACCCACGGTTCGGGTCGACCTCAAACTCTTCCTCGCGGGTTGAGCCCTTCTTATGCTCTCCCCGCCCTCCATCATCAAATGCCGGCTTCCAACTTTCGGAGTTTATAGATGCTCCGCCTTCTTACCCCACCCCTTTTGTGACGTCATCAGCAGGGCAGGACGGCACAGGTCTATAAAAGCAACGCAGAAGTCGAATGCGGGCCAAGGGAGGTCGGGTGCGGGTCGGGGAAATCCCGACCTGCGCATCACTAATTGGCAGGCTCTAGTCTATAGAGTATTATGCAAAAATACATAGGAGCTATTATATATAGTGAATCAAGTACCCCCTCTTGTAAAATATAAGGATATTATAAGTTACCGAGGAGTTTCATGACCATATAAAAACACGAGGCAGAAGGCCAAGTGTTTTTATACAGGTCATGGAACTCCGAGGTAACTTATAATATCCTCATATTTTACAACTGGGGGTACTTTATTTATTATAGTACACACATTTCAGTGAGTCATGTGACAGAAATGACATCAGAACTCACCGTTTATAAGAATATAATTTACAGGATATTCATGGCTTTTGTGTATTATATAGTGAATAAAGTAACGTCTCTTGTAAAATATAAGGATATAAGTTCCCGAGGAGTTCCATGACCATATAAAATAACGAGACACAAGTATCAGTGAGGCATGTGACACTAAGCTCCAATTATAACCGATTACATCATAAAGCTCTGTTAATAAAGATATCATTTACAGGATACTCATGGCTCTCTTAAATGTAATCTATGCATTTAACTGCAAGTAACTACCATGCGCACATTAATAACTTTTATTTAAATGAAATTATTTTAGCAGTGTGCCGTTTCCTGTTCATTAGTCATGTGCGGGCCTGCATAAAATATTCGAGTCGTGGGCGGGTCCGAGTTGAGCTCTTCTCCTGCTCCCCGTGCCCAGGACTTAGAACTGCTGGTTTCGGTCCCCTAAATTTATGGACTCGTTGGTCTATAAATAGGGGGGGAACGGCAGGCTGGACGTGGGTTGGGAACGGGCAGATTAGGGTTGGGTGTGGGTTGACCCACACGCCACTACTGTTCATGTTTCATAAAATCACATTTTATAACTGTTCAGATGTATACTGTACTTTGCTAAGTTTATCAGTATTATTATTGGCAGCCATCCTGCTAATTTATAAGGGGACGTAGATCCCTAAATAAAAAAAAAAAAGTCATTATAAACAACTTAAGGGGATCCTGTCATGGATTTTTATGGTGCAGTTTTATTTCTAAATTACCCTGTTTACCTGTGTACAATTTAATTCCTGAACCAGCAAGTGTATTTTTTAGTTGTAATATTGGTGTGTACGTCGGGTCATTTTGCCTGGTCATGTGATTTCAGAAAGAGCCAGCACTTTAGGATGGAACTGCTTTCTGGCAGGCTGTTGTTTCTCCTACTGGGGGGAAAGGTAGGGGTAATATAACTCCAACTTTTAGTGCAGAAGTAAAGAGCGACTGAAGTTTACCAGAACACAAGTCACATGACTGGGGGCACCTCGGAAGCTGAAAATATGTCTAGCCCCATAGCAGTTTTCAAAATTAAATATAAAAAAAAATCAGTTTGTTCTTTTGAAAAGCGGATTTGAGACCAGACGTCTGCTAAAGCAGCAATATTAACTAATGCATTTTGAAAAAAACATGTTTTCTCATAACAGTATCCCTTTAAACAACCCAATATACATTCATAAACAATTTTCAGTGATTTCAAAGTTATTTATCATTGAAGATGAAAGCAGTATTGTCTATCCATTTTGACACTGCGTATTCTGACTCTTGAAACAATGTAGCAAAAGTCAGCCTTCCGTGCTTCTTCACAGATCCATTAATTGGTTGACTTCTGCTACACTGTAGTCAGAACTAGCAGGGCGTAGAACGGAAAGGGACACACAGATAAAGCACTTAGTAGCAGGTATATTTACTGATAACTAAAACTACTGAAGAAATGTCACTTATAAATATTGGAAAGTTACTTAGAATTATTTTTTTCATTAGGTAATATTTTATAAAAGAATCCTCGTATTTCACGTAGGTTTAGAACCAACAGCATTGCCCTTTTGGGGTGCGTCAGCTTACGCATGATAGTACAAACAATGTAGCTGAATGGATTTCTTTATGAATTATTGCAAGTTTTTCCTCTGTTGCTTGTAAAGTATGTAATTCTTTTTTTCTGTTGAAAAACTAGCTGCCTATACTTCCTTGACCAAGCACAAATTTGGCTATCATTTTTTAAAAATTGTTTTCCTAGAAAAAAGTTCCCCAAATGTTACCTTTTATACGCAGAAATACAGATTTTATTTTTGGATGATATTGTCACTTTAAGGGGCAGATTTATCAAAGGTCGAAGTGAAAATTCGAATTTCGAGGTCATTTTTGTGTACTTTGACTAGGGAATAGTCCAAATTAGATTTGAATTTGAAAAAAATTCGAAATTTCCCATGTACTGTCTCTTCAAAAATTCATCTTCGACCATTCACCATCTAAAACCTGCAGAATTACTGTTTTAGCCTATGGGGGACCTCCTAGAACCTATTTGGCATCAATTGGTGGAGTTTTTTGTTTTTTTTGGGAAAAACTTTGAATTGAATGTGCTATTACTTCAATTAGTACGATTTAAATTTGACCTATTCATTCGACTACGGACCTATTCAACCAAAAAACCTTCGATTTAATACCGTTGGTCTTTTTGAATTCGAATTTAGAAGTTTTTCAAATTTTAAATTTGACCCTTGATAAATCTGCCCGTAATTGTTGTCTTTAAGGCAATTCTTTTTGCTTATTTTATTTGTCTTGCTTGGTAATTAATTGCTCCAAAATTCTTTTGAACTACCCTATTTTTAGAATGCCCATAAATTGTCATAACATAGGCAAACATCCTTTTTTTGGAATTAATTTATATTAATAAATGTGCATTTTGTGTTATTAGATTGAGATTGATATTTGATGAGAAAAATGCAGAATAGGTTTAAAATTACAGAAAAGGTTCAAACTTTCTGTCAAGAGAAAAGTCCCCAAAGTTTCTCTAATAAAACAATAAAACAATAACTCTAATAAAACAGTGGTAAATTGGGGTAAAGGACTATTTCTTTAGCAGTAAAAAAAGGTGGTGGGTGGGAAGAAGGCACAAAAGACTACTATGTATAGTTCCTTTTTCTTTTACAGCATTAATTTGTACAAAATATAAGAGTTACAGTAAAGTCTGAAAACTGTGTGAAAAATAAGTAAGCTGCAGGCCCAAAATAGTTACTGTTCCCATAGATGAAAAGTGTAGAAGGGGCCACGCAGAATTTGGTCACCTTTCTGTTTTTTTAAGCATTCATAAAAATAGTTCCTCTTCATTTTGTTAATTGCAGAGGCACCATGCACTGGCTTATGTGCTGCATCTACAGATGCCAAACTGACCGTTATCCATAGTACAGGTATGGGACCTGTTATCCACAATGATCACACCACACACTACACACACACACCATGTATGGGGACCAACTGATAACTTGCCTAACTGAAATCTGCCTGAATAGTTGTTCTTTGGTCACAGTTAAAAAAAACCCATTGGGTGAGGCTCACACCTGCCTGCTGAGGTCGATACTATACTGACTGGTCACTAAAAACCAGTGATCCTCAACCAGTGGCTTGTGAACAACATGTTACTCATTGACCCCTTGGATGTTGCTCCCAGTGGCCTCAAAGCAGGTGATTATTTTTGAATTTCAGGCTTGTAGGCAAGTTTTGGTTGTATAAAAACCAGATGTACTGCCAAACAGAGTCTCCTGTAGGCTGCCAGGCCACATAGGGGCTACCAAATGGCCAATCACAGCCCTTATTTTGCAACACCCAGGAATATTTTTCATGCTTGTGCTGCTCCCCAACATTTTTTACATCTGAATATTGCTTACGGGTAAAAAAAGGTTGGGGATCCCTGCTATAAACCCTATTGTTATCTGTTTGTTAGCCAGGGAGCCAAACTATCAGACCATGTTGACTTGGGTGTCCTGGGCCCCCTGTCCCAGCTGCAACCCCTTCTTGACACAACTCAGGGTCCAATAGGGGAGGTCATGGATTATCTTGGGGAGCAGGTCTGTCATGACTGGGCCCACTGGCCTAGTCCAACCCTGCTGTCAGACCAGCCTGATTGGCCGACGTAGATAGCTAACAAGTTTAGGGGGCTGTTTGCTTCATCACAGTCCTAAGCCCCCAATTATTTCAGACCATGCTGCCCCCACATTGGTATTAAATGGCAGCCTATGGATGGATGAAACTGCACCTTCCTAGAACACTGTGGCAAAGCAAGAGCAAGCAGATTATATATTTTTAAATATATATATATATATATATATATATATATATATACTTGAAGAAATGCTGTTGCACTCTAGGGTCTTTTGAATTTAATTTACAAAAGACCCTAGCGTGCAACAGCATTTCTTCAAACTTTATGTAGCACCAGGGCATTATCTTCCTTAAAGTGTGTGCAGCAGTCTTACGGACTTATATATATTTCAATCTCACAGTGTCTTCAACGTTTCGCCCAACTTTGGGGCCTTTATCAAGTGGGCCGAAACGTTGGAGACACTGTGAGATTGAAATAAATTATTGAATTATTTGGAAAACGGAGTGCTGGTCCTTTCTACAATTTTTTATATACCTCTTTTGACCAAGCAACCGGCAAAACGAGATGTTGTGAAGGAGTGCAGGTATCATCTGCAATTTCGTGTATATATATATATATATATATATATATATATATATATATATATATATATATATATATATATAAACAAATACAAGATTCCTCTGCACTCAACCCATTATCAATATATTTAAGACAGAGACATTTTGTGCATACTGCTACTGAAAAAAAACAGGGATTGTTTGTCCATATATTGCAATATATTTAAGCTGACCAACTACGTCACAGTCATCCCATATCTGGCCAGTCCTACGCTTAATTTTCATCTGATTCATTAAGAATTCTATGGTTTAATTATACATTTTATAAAAGGGACGAATACGTTTTACCTGCAACTTACTAGCTGCTTTCGAAAGTAAAACTCCCAACTTTGGCTGCCCTTTTATTAGACACCAGTGGGATATATATATATATATATATATATACACACACACACGTGTCACGATCGGTTATATATAATATAGCCGTCACAATTGGCTCCCTAAATCCAGAACAGGTGCGAAGCTCCCTGGTCACCGGCTCAGGAGGAGCCCTCAGCTACTTAGATGCAGCCAGGTCTTAATAAGCGAGGAGCCAAGCAAGAGGCAAAGGGGCACGATCATTAACCGAGGTTTTGGACGGAAGGCAACCATTTAGGGAATAGAAGAAAAGCGTAGTTAGGCAGGCTGGGGTCGGTACAGGCTGGGATTGGTACAGGCAGCGTTCAAGGATAGTCAGGCAGGCAACGGTAAATACCGGTAGAATTCAGAGTAGTCATGCAGGCAAGGGTCAGATTTAGCATGGTTCAGAGTAGTCAGGCAGGCAAGGGTCAAAAAAGGAATCAAACAAGACAAGAACCGCATCCAGGATACTAACAACGGGCAAAAGTTTGAGCCCAAAGCCCCTTTAAATTTTTTAATTTCGTACCACTCTGCGTGATGGGGTCACGACGCATAAAACCCAGAAGTGTGCGCCATGTGCGCCCTTGTGATTACCGGAATTTGGAAGGAGAAGTACCACACGGCGGGCGTTCCCGCGGCCAAATAAAGAAATGGTGGTATGAGCCTGGAATAGCACATTTTGCTACGTCCGTGCTTATAGGATTGGAATGTGCATTGTTTTACTTTATATGACGTAGATGCCATGACAGAACTATAGAACTCGCCCCACTGAAGCAGTGTCGGAGCCTTAGCTAAATGAATGCCTTTTGGTTACATGTCTCACCAAAAACTAAATATAGATGCCATTTATTCCAGTGGAGCAGTCTACACTATTGTTGTTTGCACCTCCCTTGGGAACAATGAAGCGGGTGTTTATCCTGACGTTGGCCGTTCAGCTGCAGCTTTCTGTATTTAACTGCTGTTTGTTTTCTTGTCTCATGTTAACTGAATAATCTCATGCACTTCATATATATGTGTCTGTGTATCACAGCGATGCTTCATATTATTTGGGGTCAGGACCCTAATTTGATCCTTCTAGGATGAGGCACCTCCCAATATTCCTTTACTCCACAAAGGTGGAAAGAAATTACCTATAGGATAATGGGCAATTGGGAGATTCTGTCGCCCCATGATAAATTGGCGCTACTGTGGGTGACAAATCTCCCATAAATGCTTTTCCACCGGCGATAAATGAATTTACCTGCATGTTGGCTGAAGTTTCCTCATGAGACAACTTCAGAAAAATGAAGTGATGCGTAGGTTTTGTAACCGGTGATTTTAATTGCTGGCGGTGGAGAAGAATTTTAGATTAAATATCCCTGTGGCTAGGGTTGCCACCTGGCCGGTAAAAATGATAGCTGATCCCAATGTTATTAATAGGGAATAAAGATAAATATATAGGAAGGCAAGTGATCCCAATGTTATTAATGGGGAATAAAGATAAATATATAGGAAGGTCAGTGATCCCAATGTTATTAATAGGGAATAAAGATAAATATATAGGAAGGCAAGTGATCCCAATGTTATTAATAGGGAATAAAGATAAATATATAGGAAGGTCAGTGATCCCAATGTTATTAATAGGGAATAAAGATAAATATATAGGAAGGTCAGTGATCCCAATGTTATTAATAGGGAATAAAGATAAATATATAGGAAGGTCAGTGATCCTAATGTTATTAATAGGGAATAAAGATAAATATATAGGAAGGTCAGTGATCCCAATGTTATTAATAGGGAATAAAGATAAATATATAGGAAGTCCGGTAGTCTTTTGCAGAAAAGGTGGCAACTCTACCTGTGGCCCATTAGCTGATTTCTGCTTCATTGTTTCCAAAGACAGAACCAGCAGTAATATTCACAATTAAAACTATTGAACATTTTTACTACATGTATAATGGAAAGTTGCTCACAGCAATATCCGCAAAAATGTATCTGTGGTGAAAGTAGGGGAAAGCAGCTTGTCTTGGAGCTTGTTTGGAGAAACTTTGTGGGAGTCCAATGACTTGCTTCTAGAGAGAACTTGCTTTGAATTGGACGGTGCCAAGATAGGAAAGCTACTGTTTACACAATATGTTGGAATTCAGTCATATATAATCGGCCCGTGTTCTCATATTTCTGTCTGTTTCTGCATGCTCACCTTGTTAAATATGACCTTTCAGCGTGCCGCATTACATTACAAGATAAGACAACATGAATAGAACGGCGTGGGTTCTAATCACCAATCGTTCATTCTATCAATGCGTCTGACACTAACGTAAACCATAACGGCCAGAGAAAAGCTTTCATTTATATCTTTCTGTCTGTATATATTTGTGTTTATAAATAAGGGAGAGACTCCAAGGTATATCCATTATATATATATATATATATATATATATATATATATATATATATATATATATATATATATATATATATATATATATATAAAATCACGGTTGGTTCTTTATTGAAGACTCAATATTTTGTTCCCATACAAGGATCTTCGTCAGGAGAATACAAAAAAATAATACAATAAAAAAAAAAAAAAAAAAATATATATATATATATATATATATATTTTTTTTTTATTGTATTATTATTATTTTTTTTTGTATTCTCCTGACGAAGATCCTTGTATGGGAACAAAATATTGAGTCTTCAATAAAGAACCATTTTTGTCAGCACAAGAGTCCCGTGATTTTATATATATATATATATATATATATATATATATATATATATATATATATATATATATATATATATATATATATATATATATATATATATATATATATATAATGGATATACCTTGGAGTCTCTACCTTATTTATAAACACAAATATATACAGACAGAAAGATAGAAATCAAAGCTATATATATATATACGTATCAGGGATGCAACAAATTCTGGCGAATCCTTGAATCCTTCATGAAAGATTTAGTCGAATACCAAACCAAATCCTAATTTGCATATACAAATTATGGACAGGAAGGAAAAAGGTGGGAAAAAATTTTTTTACTTCCTTGTATGCGTCAAAAATTACGTGATTCTCCTTCCTTCCCGTAATTTGCATATGCAAATTTGGATTTAGTTCATCCAGGCATGAGGATTCGCCCAAATCTGTATCCTGCTGAAAAAGGCTGAATTATATGTATGTGCGTGTGTGTGTGTGTGTGTGTGTGTGTATATATATATATATATATATATATATATATACATATATATATATATATATATATATATATATATATATATATATATATATATATATATATATATATATATATATATATATATATATATATATATATATATATATATAGAGACACATGTTGTATATCCTCACGAAAGTACTTAGCTCTTTATAATGGATTATTTCTGCAGTCGTAATGACCTCTATAGAGCTTTATGAATACAGCATTTATTTTAAATAATTTTAATGGTGTGAAATCTGTCATCTTCTGCATAACTACCTCCAGTTTGTTCCATCCAGTGCAGAGATGTAATAGTCATATGTCCTAGTCACTGTGCAATTCTGTACTAATACATGTGATTTATGGAAATATTGTTGCCATGCCCAAAGCCAATGAATATGCCAACCCGCAATCAAGGGACTTTCCTTTCTGTCGTGCTGAATCTAGGGAACAAGTAATTGAATTGCTGCCATCTTGATTTTAATTGTTCTGAAAAATGCCTGAAATGTAATCATTTGTTAATTAGGCTATTGATATATTCTGTAGACATAATACATGTTCAAGCTTTGCTGTGTTTTATTTTAGTGATCATATACAGGTATGGGATCCGTTATCTAGAAGCCCTTTATCCAGAAAGCTTTGGATTATGGAAAACCTGTCTCCCGTAGACTCCATTTTATCCAGATAATGCAAACTTTTAAAAATGATTTCCTTTTTCTGTGTTATAATAAAACAGTAGTTTGTACTTGATCCCAACTAAGATATAATTAATCCTTATTGGAGGCAAAACCAGCCTATTGGTTTTATTCAATGTTTATAGGTTTTTCTAGTGGACTTGAGGTATGAAGATCCAAATTACAGAAAGATCCTTTATACGGAAAACCCCAGGTCCCGAGCATTCTGGATAAAAGGTCTCATACCTGTATATTTAAAATAATCGAATTTGAATGATCTGAATTTCCGGGTTTTAACCTGCAAATTCGGGATCCGCATCCATTCGACCTGCCTAGTGCCGGCATTAAACACACACAGACCTGTCCAACAAATACGTTTAATGCAGGTGCAGTACAACGACCACAATTTGATTTTAGAGGCCAAATGAATACTCAAACCTATGAATCTTTGTACAGCTATTGGACCCATTATTCAGAATGCTCTAGACTTGGGGCTTTCTGGATAACAGGTCTTTCCTTAATTCGAATCTTCATACCTTAAGTCTACTAGAAAATCATTTAAACATTAAATAAAGCCAATAGTCTGATTTTGCCTCCAATAAGGATTAATTATATCTTAGTTGGGATCAAGTACAAGCTACTGTTTTATTATTACACAGAAAAAGGAAATCATTTTTAAACTTTAGATTGCCAATTTCAATGTGCCTGAATATGTCCCATTGGCTTTAAGGGGTTATGCAATGTAAGACTTTGTATTCAAGGAAAACTATACCCCCAAAATGAATACTTAAGCAACAGTTTAAGTATTCAACAGTTTATATCAAATTGGATGACATATTAACCCTTTAAGTGCCACAGAACGTAGAATCTACGTTCTGTGGATCAAAGGACCAAAGTGCCACAGATCGTAGATTCTACGTTCTGCAGCACTTCCGGGTTTGCGAGCGGAGGAGCGGCTGTTAGAGCCGCTCGCTCCGTTCCTTCACGATCCCCTGCCCCTAGACAACGAGCAGAGCAGGGGATCGTGTGGCCCCTGGGGCGCGATCGCCCAGGGGCCCCAAAGCAGCAGCAGGGACGCGTTTCCTATGCGTCCTGCTGCTGCCTGCGCTGCACTTACGCCCAGCTCCGCCCCCCCATGCCTGCTGACCGTTGGAGCTGGAGATCTGCTGCGTGGGACCCATTATCAACGATCTGAAGCATCTACCCCAGGTAAGTGTAACATTTACACACACAAAAACACACAAACACACCAACACACACTTATTACAGTAATATACACTTACATTCACACTTACACACACTCACACATAGATTTTTTGGGATTGGGGGGGTCACACACACTCACAGCACCCATGTACACTTGCACACGCGCAAATAACATGCAATTTACCCGTTGTGCACACGCATATGTACCTATATGGCTTTGTGGCTTTTTTTTTTTTTTTTTTCTTATCGCATCGTCTCTTTTTTGGCTAAAAAAAATGTTTTATTGCCGTTCCGAATAGCGTATTCGCTAACCGTACTGTGCAATAGCTTTTGTATGTTATTTTGGTGGTAATATATTAATTTTGGGTATTTTGGTGCATTTTTAGCCATTTTATTGAATTTTTAGCCATTTTATTGCATTTTCAGCTCTGCATTTGTGTTGTTCACTTGTTTCTGTCCGTATAATCGATTTGGCCCAGCTAAAATATTCAAACGGTAATTCTGGTGGCACATTACACTAGTGTGAAAAAAAAAGCATTGATTTTTGTGGTTTTATTGGTTTTTGGTGATTTATTTGCATTTCACACTGTTTTGTGTTATTTTGTTTTGCCTATATAAATTTTATCTACTATATATCCATTTGTGGGTCTCTGTGCGCCACATAGTTTGGTATATCTATGCATATTGGGCATCAAAGTGTTTAGTAGACCCCTGTCGTTCATATTTAGGATGTTTTATGCTGATACGTTACGAAATGTGGGGCACATAATGGGGTAAAATTCAAGCTTTGTGACGATTTTCATAAATTTGATAAAAACCGTTATGTTCAGCATTGCTTTGCAGTTTGGCAGTTTGCAGTAGAAACACTTATTTACCCATATTGGATTCGTCAGAATATGTACTTTCTGAAAATATATGGTTTTCTGGGGTCTCTGTACTGTTAGGTGGTCTAATGTCGCATAATACACACACCGGGTGGTTATATTGCAGCAGCCAGTGCGTCAGCGGTGAAAATGTCTATACATGTTGTCATTTGGGGGTCTCTGTGCGCCACATAGTTTGGTATATCTATGCACATTGGGCATCAAACTGTTTAGTAGACCCCTATGTTTATTTTTAGGATGCTTTATGCTGGTAATGATACATGGACAATACGATGCTGGGAAGTTGAAGCTTTGAGGCAATTTCCAGATATTTCACCAAAACCGCCAAATTTGGCAAAGCCTTGCGACTCAGTAGTTTGGAGCAGAAAGGCATGGGTACCCATTTTAGATTCTGTAGAATGTGTACTTTCCAAAAATATATGGGGTTGGGGGGTAAACATATATTTCTGTGTTTTTACCCCACAAAAATGCAGTCAATGTGTTGATTTTTCATTAGCTGAAGTTACCCATGGGACTGTTTGTATGCGCTAACTTCATTTTGGGGCCTCTAAATGCCAGATACTTTGGTAAACTTATGAACAATGGCCACCAAAATGTTCAGAGGAACCCTGGCAATCATATTTAGGGTGCTTTTTCTTAGTACGTAATGATACATGGGTGATATGGTGCTGGGAAGTTGAAGCTTTGAGGCAATTTTCAGATATTTCACCAAAACAGACAACTTTGGGAAAGCCTTGCGACTCAGTAGTTTGGAGCAGAAAGGCATGGGTACCCATTTTAGATTCAGTAGAATGTGTACTTTCCAAAAATATATGGGTTTGGGGGGTAAACATATATTTCTGTGTTTTTACCCCACAAAAAATGCAGTCAATGTGTTGATTTCTCAGTAGCTGAAGTAAAGTCCTGAACAATTTGGATGCGCTAACTTCATATTGGTGTCTCTAAATGCCAGATACTTTGGTAAACCTATGCATAATGGGTATCAAACTGTTCAGTGGACCCCTGGCAATCATATTTCAGGTGCTTTTTCTTGGTACCTAATATAGTTTGGGATATGCAGAGCAGCAAAATAAAACCTTTGAAATGATTTTTCAGAATTTTGAATTTTTTTATGAAAAACCGCTATGTTCAGACAAGCTTTTATGTTTGGTAGTTGGGAGTAGAGAGACATAGTTACCCATTTTGTAATCGGCAGAATGTGTACTTTTCAAAAATGTATGGTTTTCTGGGGTAAACCTACGGTTTCAGGATTTTTTGCCATGGAATCTAAAGCATGCCATTTTCTGCCTTAGTGCTTTCAAAATTCGGTAATATACTGCCGGGAGTTTTTGAGGTACAGAAGTCCTAAATCTCCCTAAAACTATACATATCTGGTATTGGCACGTTCGAGAGACATAAGGCTTTCCAAATCAGTTGGATTTTCCTCCGTAAAATGAAATATTTTTCTGGTATAAATTGATATACAATGAAATTTTTTGAAAAATGGTAATTTTTCATTTTTTTTTGGTATTTAGCACTATAAATTTTTTTGCACAGGTGGAAATACATGAAAACTCAGGCAGATTTAGAAAGCTCAGTTTCTACCGAAAAAAACAATGTATAGTTTTCCTAGGTAAACTATAGGTTTCCCCTCAGAAAATGCCCCTAAAGTGAAAGAGCACAAAATGTTTCAAAAACTGCTGGCATTTCGCGTAACCAAAATGTGAAATTCTGCTGGCACTTAAAGGGTTAAAGAATCTTACCAAACAGGAATATATATTTACATAAATATTGCCCTTTTACATCTCTTGCCTTGAACCACCATTTCGTGACTGTATCTGTGCTGCCTCAGAGATCACCTGACCAGAAATACTACAACACTCAGGGGCCGATTCACCAATGGTCGAATATCGAGGGCTAATTAACCCTCGATATTCGACTAGGAATTGAAATCCTTTGAATTCAAATATCGAATTCGAAGGATTTAGCGCAGGAAATTCGATCGATCGATCGAAGGATTATTCATTTGATCGAATGATTAAATCCTTCGAATCGAACGATTCGAAGGATTTTAATCCAACGATCGAAGGAATATCCTTCGATCAAAAAAACTTAGGCAAGCCTATGGGGACCTTCCCCATAGGCTAACATTGACTTCGGTAGCTTTTATCTGCCGAACTAGGGGGTCGAATATTTTTTTAAAGAGACAGTACTTCGACTATCGAATGGTCGAATAGTCCAACGATTTTTAGTTCGAATCCTTCGATAGTCGTAGTCGAAGGTCGAAGTAGCCCATTCGATGGTCGAAGTAGCCCAAAAAACACTTCGAAATTCGAAGTTTCTTTAATTCGAATCATTCACTCGAATTCACTCGAATTTAGTGAATCGGCCCCTCACTGTAACAGGAAGAAGTGAGGAAGCAAAAGACACAACTCTGTCTGTTAATTGGCTCATGTGACCTTACATGTGGTTTCTATGTGTGCACAGTGAATCGTACGATCTCCGGGGGCGGCCCTTATTTTTTAAAATGGAAATTTTCTATTTATGATTACCCAATGGCACATACTACTAAAAAAGTATATTATTATGATAATGGTTCATTTACATGAAGCAGGGTTTTACACATGAGCTGTTTTACTAAGTATCTTTTAATAGAGACCTACATTGTTTGGGGGGTATAGTTTTCCTTTAAGTACAAAAAAACAAAAAAACTATACTTTTTTTTATTTTTTATAATGGATTTATTTCCACTATCACTATGCATTCATTCACATGAAAGACCAATTAATATTTCTATATACACCACTTGTTTAGGTGACCCTTTGTTTTTTGTTTTCAAAATAAAAGGAATTCTGGGATGTCCTTAAAGGGATACTGTTATGGGAATGCATCGGTTAATAGTGCTGCTCCAGCAGAATTCTGCACTGAAATCTGTTTCTCAAAAGAGCAAACAGATTTTTTTTATATATTTAATTGAAATTTGACATGGAGCTAGACATATTCTCAGTTTCCCAGATGCCCCCAGTCTTGTGACTTGTGCTCTGAAAAACTTCAGTTACTCTTTACTGCTGTACTGCAAGTTGGAGTGATATCTCCCCTCCCCCTTCCCCTCCCCCAGCAGCCTAACAACAGAACAATGGGAAGGTAAACAGATAGCAGCTCCCTAACACAAGATAACAGCTGCCTGGTAGATCTAAGAACAGCACTCAATAGTAAAATCCAGGTCCCACTGAGACACATTCAGTTACATCAAGTAGGAGAAACAACAGCCTGCCAGAAAGCAGTTCCATCCTAAAGTGCTGGCTCTTTCTGAAAGCCCATGACCAGGCAAAATGACCTGAGATGCACCTACACACCAATATTACAACTAAATAAAATACACTTGCTGGTTCAGGAATGAAATTTTATATTGTAGAGTGAATTATGACAGAATCCCTTTAACTCCAATCCACAGAATCCTCTAAGGCTAGGAACACATTGGCAAGTTGTTGCAATAGGATGAATGACATTTGTACAATATTGCAATTCCCTACCAACCAATCATAAAGCTATTTATTTAAAAAAAAAATCAAACAAATGACAATGCTATGCAAGCTGAGCGTTTGTATCCGTTCACAATCAAGAATACATAACAGAGATCACTATGGTCAATGGGGGTTTTCACTAAAATGATTTCTGGTAGGTATTTTTTGTGTGATGCATGATTAGTTGTTGCGTTAAAGGGGTGGTTCACCTTTAAGTTAACCTTTTAGTATGTTCAGGAATGGATAATTCTAAGCAATTTTTCAATTGGTCTTCATTTTTTTAAAATAGTTTTTGAGTTATTTACTCTTTCCACTTTTCAAATGGGCTCCAATCTAAAAAAAACACATGATCTGTAAGGCTATAAATTCATTGCTTTTGCTGTTTTATTATTGATATTTCTATTCAGGCCCTCCGCTATTTATATTCCAGTCCATCATTCAAATTAATGAATGGTTTCTAGGCTAATTTGGACCCTAGCAACCAGACTGCTTAAATTGCAAACCGGAAAGCTGCTGAATAAAAAGCTAAATAACTAAAAAAAAAACCACACAAATAATAAATGAAAACCAAATGCAAATTGCCTCAGAAAATCACTCTTTACACCATATTAAAAGTTAATTTAAAAGTCAACAACCAATTTAAGGGCAAGGAGATTTTCAAGGGGAAGTAAAAGTCAATGTAAGCAGTCACATGTCAAGATTAAAAGATGAACGATTACTAGACTCTGTAGCAGGAAAAAAAAAAACAGGACAAACACCCATATGATGGATTAACACACAGCAACCAGCCCAATGTTTTAAGTTATCTTGAAATTAAAGCTTTAAAACACTACAAATCGGCATTAAAATCCTTACTGTGCAGGTGCCATACGTGTCTAAGCAGCTGCTAAATACGGGTATGGGATCCATTATCCGGAAAGCTCAGAATTATAGAAAGGCTGTATCCCATAGGCTCCATTTTATCCAAATAATCCAAATTTTTAAAAAATCATTTCCTTTTTCTGTGTAATAATAAAACAGTAGCTTGTACTTGATCCCAGCTAAAATATAATTAATCCTTATTGGAAGCAGAACCAGCCTATTGGGTTTATTTAATGTTTACAGGATTTTCTAGTGGACTTACGTATGATCCAAATTACAGAAATCTCCTTTATACGGAAAGCCCCAGGTCCTGAGCATTCTGGATAACAGGTCCCATACCTGTATCTGAATTGCAGGTACCTGGTTCCAAGTGCAGCCCATAGAACACAGAAAAAAGTTAAATTATATTAACTTCAGCAATCCTGGAACACCCTTTTAAATCTGTTTGGGGTTGAACAATTTTAAGAAGGCAGCACTGGTAGCATTTTATCAAGTAAAGGAGCCTGTATGTAAAAAGGGATGAACTCCAAGAAACATTTCTAATATAATTGCTGGGTGCAGATGAAGGTTATTGCTGTGTTGCCTCTTCACGTCATCCATACTCATGCAAAATAATTAACTTTATGCCTTCAGGCTGTTTTTCCTCTTTTCAGCTCTGGACCAAAGCATTAATGGCACAGCATTGCAATCCGCATTACTGAAAAACAAATATTTTAATCCATTTTCATTAATTCAAAATGTGAACTTCATTCCTACTGCAGGGGGTCAGAATGACTAGATCCAATGGATTCTTGGTAAATACGTTCTTGGTAAATACGCTCTTGGTAAATATGTGCGCTTTAAAGGGAGTAAATAGCCTGCGTAACCGGTATGCATTGCTGTATTCAAAGCAAAGTCAAAGAATTCGTTCTACCCCTTCAATCCACAAACAACACCAACCCTTTCACCCACAAAGCATCCCCTCCCGGAGACTGGTAGTCTAAATGGTTAGCTATGAAGTCCGGTAACCTGCCTAACTGATCCTTGTGCTTCGCTTCAATCTGAAGCCCCTTTCGGTAGCTGGTAAAAATCATTTAATTCTACCCATTCTTGTAGCACCAAGTACCAACCCCTTCACCCACATAGCAACCCCTCCCGGTTTCCGTGGAGATATCAAAGCCCTTAAAGGTGGCCATAGACCTAGAGATTTGCTCATTTGACGATGTCACCAAACGAGCGCATCTCTCTCCGATATGCCCACATATAGGGCTGATCTGATCATAATGGATATGGTCAGATCGCAGGACCACATAAACACATAGATGCGGCCACGATCCAACGGGATTTTTAAACCTGCCCGGTCGAAATCTGGTTGACTTTCGAACAGATATCGATCAGGGAAGCCCATCAGATGGCCTCACACACAGGCCAATAAGATGCCGACTCGGTCTCTCAGCAGCTTTTATTGGCCCGTGTATGGGGCCGTTATTCAAATAGAATGCTTTCACCCTGCCTAACCGTTATTACAAAAATGTGCACCTGATGCGCGTTTCGCACAATTTGATTCAGGCTTTCTTTTTTACGTGACACTAGGGGGGTTAGTTTACTAAAACCCGAGTTTATCTAAATTTTTCTAGAATCAAAGTCGACCTAACTCCCATCCACGAATTGAACTCGTTTATCAATAACACTTGTTGAAAAAGTTGGAGCGGAAAAAACGTTTTTCATGCGTCAATTCAAATAGTACGAATGACATCCCCAAAAACTTGACTTTATCGAATTGACGCCGCAAAAACTCGCATTTATCGCATTATTGGTAGAAAACCAGCACGGATCACAATGTCAGAGTCATCTGCCATTGACTTCTACATGACCTCCAGAGATTTGAGTATTTTAAAAGTCTGATTTTTAGCAGCTTTGATAATAAATTCTTTTTAATCTTTCCCCCTATAAAAATTCAAGTTTAGCCCTTTAAAAACCCAACCAGAATAATTTGACGTTTAAAAAAAAAAAAAAAAAAATGGGCCCCTAAATCTTCAAGGATTTAAACCATTTTAAGTGCAGAGAATCTCTTTTTCCAGCATTGTATTCAAATTTCACTCAAAACTATGTACAAATTTTTTTTTAAAGAAATTCACAAAATGACTGTCAATGTGAAAGTCTCTTTGGTTTTCAGAATTTCTTTCTGAATGTTAGAAATCCACCCCTAAATATTTCAGTGAATTTGGAATGAATGCATATTTTTTTGTAGTTCTACCTGATTCATTGTATCTGGGTTAAAGGGTTTGATATTCTGTAACTAATGAAGGAGATTTAATACAAAGTGTAAGATCTCTGTTCCGTATTTCACTTCTGCTGTCAGATGATCACTTCCACCTCCTGCTGCCAGTTCTGTTACCATTGGACAACAGACTGAGTGGAATGAAGCAGTTCAGGTGCCATTGCCCCTATATACTGTATATCTGATTTTATAGGTTTTAGACAAGTAAGACCAGAACTGTATCCCTTATCTAATACACAAAAGCCATGAATATCTTCTAAATTACATCCTTAACATAAACGGTGAGTTCTGATGTCATCAGTTATAAACGGTGAGTAGTGATGTCATTTCTGTCACAAGATTCACTGAAACTTGTGTATTATAATAAATAAAGTACCCCCAGTTGCAAAATATGAGGATATTAGAAGTTACCTCCGAGTTCCATGACCTGTATAAAAGCACTCGGCCTTTGGCCTCGTACTTTTATATGGTCATGAAACTCCTTGGTAACTTATAATATCCTTATATATTACTAGAGGGGGTACTTCACTATATTCACTATATACTGCTGCCCATACATTCCTTTTTAAAACCAATATGGTTCTCCAGCAAAAATTCTGATTTTAGCAAACAGACGAAGAAGAATCCGATAATGCACTAATAAAGCTCTGATTTACTTATCAAAGGTTGAATTTTCGAATTCTTGTGAGTTTTTAAAAACTCCTCTAAACTCAAATTCGAAATTCAACCAATTGGAATTTATTTAAAAAAAAATCTAATTTTTTTAACTCGTATGCATGGATTCGACCTGAAAACTCAAATCGAATTAGATTTGGATTTTAAAAACTTGATTCGAGTTTTTTTTGTCCAAAAAAACTCTGTCTGGAAGGCTGCAAACAGCTCAAAATTGATCCCTGGCCTCTCCCATTAACTTAAACAGCAATTTGGCAGGTTTTAGGTGACCAATAATTGAAATTCGAGTTCTTAAAGGGCCAGAGTATGATAAATCTTTATAAACTCCTTAGTCAAATTTAACCGTTTTGACCATAACATTTTTTTAAAAAAATTCAAATTCAATTCGACCCTTGATAAATCTGCCCCTAAGACTTGGCTGAAAATGGCCTGTATCTCATGCCGACCTTTTAGAATGGTGAGCTTTTTTGCTGATGACATTTTGGTTATTGAAACAACATTGCACAATCAGCACCCAGGGCTTGAGATCTTCTAAGACATTTTTCATAAAAGGGATCCTCCACCTGCATTCAGCTGCTTTGCCTAGGAACACTGAAGGGGTGCCATGACTGCTGGATCATTGCTTGGCTTTTGGGAATCTAAAGGTCACATTGCAAAGGTTGTAAATCTTTTTCATTCTACTGTGTGTAAGTTTTTGCTATTACATCTAGAGACCTGCAGTGAGCCAGGTACCTGTGGGTTACCCCAAAAGTGGTCTGGTTTTGGGAAGAAAGTTCCCGATTCACCAACTATGTGGGTGGTCACCAACCAGGCAGGTTACCTCATTGATTCGTATCCGAAGTGACAGCACTTCCAGCCTGCAGTGATGTCACTTCCGGTTAGTAAGTAAACACTTGCGGGTGTGTGTCATGTAGCTGGTCTGGTTAGAGGGTATAATGGGGTGGTGGGTGCAGGTCAGCGACCTCTGGGTTGGGTCTACCCAACCAGATTTGTGCATGATTCTACATCAGTAGGATTAATCACTGTTCTGACATTTTTCAAAAATTTTTTATAAGATTTTATTTTTCATATTACAAACCGTTTTTGAACATTTTTCATAATTTAAAGAGTTGTCTCTTTAATTTCAGAGGCAGTAACACTAATACTATGACTTATCACTTGTCTCTCTAGTCTAGTAGGAGAATGTCAGACGGATTACACACTGGCCTCTTATACAGAATAAGTCTGGGGCAAAGTATGAGGGACGGGCACCCTCTCAGATTCACTAGAAGCTAAAAGGTTCCGGTGCACATGACTGAATGCAAGCAAGGGTAATCCCTGTGTGTTTAATCTAACGTAATGTTTCAGTGGGCCCACCCCTTCATCAAACATTACAGAATTGGCTGTTTAGTTTATCGTCAGTGGTATTTTCTCTGTCTTTTATACAAATAGCGACATACATTAGTTTAAAAAGCTAAATATTTATCAAAAGCCTTAATGGAATCTAAATGGTATACTTGCCCACTACTTCTAATACTATTCTCCTTGATATAATCTTCAATGTGATCGCTTAACAAACATTCAAATAATCTCTCTGCTACAAATGGAAAATTTATAGACCTACCGTATAATCATTCTGTGCTATTACAGTTCATTTTCACATACCACTGGCTCTTCCCTTTTTGTATACATTGAGGAAAAGCCATTATTTTTATTTTTGCCTTTCCTATTGCTGCTTTGCCACACTTGTAATATTTTTAGCTCACAAATGATGTGTCACATCTGTAGGTAGATTGTTCTTCTGTGTCATTATGGAAAACAGTACAGTAATGCTTGAAAGCTGTATCATGTTATGACACATAAATCTTGTGTAATATCCCTTTTATTGTTTTAAGATTTCTGGAGAACTTATGGGTGCTTGTTGCAGAGGCAGCACATGTGTGTTTTACTTTAAAGGAGAACTACAGAGTAACTAAAGAGAAGTAGCTAGAAATGTTGTACATGATGTTTTGTGCTTCTGTACCAGCCCAAGGCAACCACAGCCCTTTAGCAGTAAAGATCTGTGTCTCCAAAGATGCCCCAGTAGCTCCCCATCTTCTTTTCTGCTCATTCACTGCACATGCTCTGTGCTGCTGTCACTTACTGAGCTTAGGGAGCCACTCACAATATACAGTACACATAGAATAGAAATGTCACAATATAAGGCTGATTAGTAATTAATACACATAATTACTACATGGCAGCACAGAATCCAGTGCAATTAGCATCAGAATTTAATAATCAGCAAACCTGTAGCATCAGCTTATATTACAGCCAGGGAAGCTCATTTTCTGCTGGATAATTAGTGACAAGCCCTAAGCTTAGCTTCTCAACAGCCAATCAGAGCCCACTGAGCATGTGCAGGGCCGGTCTTACCAACTGCGGGGCCCAATTGGAATTATTTTGGCGGGGCCGCCTAGACAGAGTTTTGTTGTCTGGCAAAGGGTTCCAGTGTGGGTGCAAATAGTCACTGCCTTTCCCTCTATCCCATAAGTGCTGCCAGTTGGGGACTGTGTTCCTTCTAATTTGTTTTAGGTTATGTGCACAAAAAAATATTTTCTGCATCTTTTAGCGATCACTGTACAGATGTGTGTGCAGAACCATGGATTATAAAAAAAATTACTCATTTTTATTTTTATGGAGTTCAAATAAAAAACACACAGCACAGATATTGATTTTCATTGTATATGTAACCAGTTTTATGGGATCTCTCTGTACAGACTATGAGCAAACTTAGGGGCTGTTCCTGCTGAATTGTGCTTAGTACAGGGAATACCTATGCTGCCATAGTTTTATGGGATCTCTCTGTACAGACTATGAGCAAACTTAGGGACTGTTCCTGCTGAATTGTGCTTAGTACAGGGGAATACCTATGTACCATAGTTTTATGGGATCTCTCTGTACAGACTATGAGCAAACTTAGGGACTGTTCCTGCTGAATTGTGCTTAGTACAGGGAATACATATGCTGCCATAGTTTTATGGGATCACTCTGTACAGACTATGAGCAAACTTAGGGGACTGTTCCTGCTGAATTGTGCTTAGTACAGGGGAATACCTATGTACCATAGTTTTATGTGATCTCTCTGTACAGACTATGAGCAAACTTAGGGGCTGTTCCTGCTGAATTGTGCTTAGTACAGGGAATACCTATGCTGCCATAGTTTACTCTTGCCTGACGCAGCCAAGTCTGGAGACAGGAAGATCACATTCACAGGTAGCAGGGGGCTTCACACAGCATGTGAAGTAACCAGAACGGAGCCAGCTGTACGGAAAGCATTTTAGGACATCTGTACAGCTGATCTGTCAAGTGCGCAAGTGATCATTGGTGGGGACGAGGAAGTAAAAGCATTTCCTAGTTCCTCTTGCCTAGTTGCCATGGTGCGGAACTGCGGGGCCCCCACAGGCGCGGGGCCCAATTGGTCCAATTGGCCTAAGACCGGCACTGAGCATGTGAGTGTCACAGACACTTTCCAAGATGGTGACCCCCTGTGACAAGTTTGAAGTCCTGGATCATTGCTGCTATTGACAAGCTCAAACTTTAGCCTCGTGCAATGAGTTCACTATATAAAATGTGGCATGTTTAGCCGCATTCATTTTTAGGGTTTAGTTCTCCTTTAAGCACCAAAGTGGCTTGGGCCATGTAAACACTGATGTTATCATTTTGGGTGCATTAACGACATGTTTTATTGACTACACATCTACAGATACACTATGGGGTTTATTTATCAAAGGTCGAGTTTGTGAGGTTTTTACTACGTCTAAGAAACTCACAACTCGAATGTTTGCTTATTTATGAAAAAAATCAAATGTAAAAAAAAACTCGAATGAATGCAGTCAGATGGAAATACGCGAATTGATCGAGGTGTCGGTAAAAAAACTGGAATAGCTTTAAATGATCGAGTTTTCAATGCAAACCACCTAAAACAACCCGAAAATCATGAAGGCTAAAAACATCTTCAAATGGTGCTAGAGACCTCTGCCATTGACTTCTTAGTTGGAGTAATTTTGGATTTAAAGGGATACTGTCATGGGAAAAAAATTTTGTTTCAAAATGAATCAGTTAATAGTGCTGCTCCAGCAGTATTCTGCACTGAAATCCATTTCTCAAAATAGCAAACAGATTTTTTTATATTCAATTTTGAAATCTTACATGGGGCTAGACATTTTGTCAATTTCCCAGCTGCCCCATGTCATGTGACTTATGATAAACTTCAATCACTCTTTACTGCTGTCACGGTCGGCAACCAACACCAGAACAAACACCAGGCACCCTGGTCACGGCTCGTGCTTCACCAGTAGTGTGACCGCCTTTGGGCCTCGGGAGGAGCCCTCGGCTTACTTGGATGCCACCTGGACTTAAACGAGAGGTGCAAGATGAGGGTTCTGGATAGGCAGAGGGGCACGACAGTAAAGCAAAGACTTTGGACAGAAGATCGCAGTATAAGGTGTTTAGGCAAAGGAGTAGTCAGATCAGGCCGGGTCGAGGCAGGCAGGCAGAGAGTAAACGTTTATCAGAGGTGCAAAGGTCAAACCAGGGAGTCAATCAGAGGGTTAATCAGAAGCGGTAGTCAGTAATCAGGTAAGGGTCAGAATCCAGAAATCAGAATAGTGAAATAGCCAGGCAGGGGTCAAAAACATGGATCAAACAGGTTCAGAATATAGCAAAAGCTCAAAGCACCAGGAACAAAATCCTATCACGGGCAAAGTCCCACAGCCAAAGTCCCACAGCCTAAATAGTGTTTGAATTGCGCACCCTTGCGCGCTGACGTCACAACGTCAGCGCGCCTTTAAGAAAAACCAGAGCGCGCCGCGCCTACAGGAAGCCACTCGTCGAGGCGGGCAGCAGGCGTCCCTGTCGTCCCCCCCCCTAGACCACCAGGTATGTTTGTTACAACTGCAAGTTGGACTGATATCACCCCCTCCCTTCCCCCCCCCCAGCAGCCAAAGAAAAGAACAATGGGGTATATTTATCAAAGAGTGAAGTTAATAGTGAAGTTCCGCCACTAGAGTGAAATTCCGCCACTTCCCATTCATGTCTATGGGGTTTTTAAAGGCGTATTTATCAAAGGGTGAACTTTCACTTTCACCCATTGATAAATACGCCTTTCAAAATCCCATAGAAATGAATGGAGGGCTGCAGAATTTCACTCTAGTGGCGGAACTTCACTCTTTGATAAATTTACCCCAATGTGAAGGTAACCAGATAGCAGCTCCCTAACACAAGATAACAGCTGCCTGGTAGATCTAAGAACAACACTCAATAGTAAAAACCCATGTCTCACTGAGACACATTCAGTTACATTGAGAAGGAAAAACAGCAGCCTGCCAGAAAGCATTTCTCTCCTAAAGTGCAGGCACAAGTCACATGACCAGGGGCAGCTGGGAAATTAACAGAATGTATAGCCCCATGTCAGATTTCAAAATTGAATAGAAAAAAATCAGGTTGCTCTTTTGAGAAAGGGATTTCAGTGCAGAATTCTGCTGGAGCAGCACTATTAACTGATTTATTTTGAACATTTTTTTTTCCCATGACCGTATCCCTTTAAGCTTTTTGCAACTTCGGGCATAACAAATTTGAGTTTTTTCTTATCCTGAAAAATTAAATTTTTTCATGAAGCTACTGTCGAAAACTCACATTTTTCAGGAAAAAAACACAATTCGACCTTTGATGAATAACCCCCTATGAATTTTTGGCCGGTGCCCTGTTAATTTCTTGTATCTGCTGTATTTTTGTGTGTAATCTATGTATTCACTGTATGCACCTATTTATTATACAGTGCTGCAGAATGTTGCTGCTTCAGAAATACGTAATTATTATAATAACTGTGAATGCAACAATTATTTTTTTTTGGATGATTTAAGCTTTGTCTCTACATGAATGAAAGATAGTAATATTCTGCATGTATACATGTGCTTGTGTGTTCTAAACTCTGCTCTAATATTGGTATTATTTTTCTCAGGTTGCTCAGAAAGGAATAAGAAGCTCTCAAATTCTAGAGCCGGAAATTCTCTCCATTTTTGTCCCACCTTTTACATCAAAAGAGGAAACAACAATTTCCCCTTCTGCTCAGAATAACTATCAAAGGTTAGCGAAGAGGCGTTCCTTCCGGAAAAAGAAAGATAAGCCTAAGTCTGAGCATGGGACCGATAAAACGGACAAGAAAGACGTGCCTGCGGAGGACATCACCGTTCCTAAGGATATAGATCTCGATGGCTTGCCACAACTCTGCTTTCCAGGTACTTTTAAACAAACTCACATATTGATAATCAATATGACCCTGTGGTTCCTGAATGCACATAGGAGTATATTTATCAAAGAGTGAAGTTAGAGATCGCCACAGTCCGCTAGAGTGAAATTCCGATGTCTCCATTCATTTCTATGGGATTTCAAGGCATATTTATCAAAAGATGAACTTTCACTTTTACCAACTGATAAAAACTCTTTTAAAAATCCCATAGAAATTTATGGAAAGTGGCGGAATTTCACTCTACAGAACTTTGGCGATCTCTAACATCACCCTTTGATAAATATACCCCTTATGTATTATCAGTTAGCGGCCTGTTTACTAACGTTTGAAGAGAATTTTGTTGCAGCTGAAATTTGAACCTTACGTTTCCAGTGTTACTTTTTTTTCTTGTTTTCTTTAGGTTAACTTTTATATGTTATAGAATTACCAATTCTAAGCAACTTTTCAATTTGGTCTTCATTTACAGTATTTATTTTTAATTATTTGCCGCCTTCTTGTGACTCTTTCCAGCATTCAAATGGGGGCACTGACCCCCGTCTAAAACCAAATGCTCTGTGAGGTCACAAATGTACTGCTACTTTTTATTACTCGTGTTTATATTCAATTCCTCTCCTATTCATATTCCAGTCTACTATAAGTATTATTATAAGAATACAGGTATGGGATCCTTTATCCAAAAACCCAATATCCGGAAAGACTCCATTTTATCCAAACAATCCAAATTTTTAAAATTGATTTCCTTTTTCTGTGTAATAATAAAACAGTCGCTTGTACTTGATCCCAACTAAGATATAATTAATCCTTATTGGAGGCAAAACCAGCCTATTGGGTTTATTTAATGTTTATATGATTTTCTAGTAGACTCAAGGTATGAAGATCCAAATTATGGAAAGATCTGTTATCCGGACACCCCCAGTTTTCGAGCATTCTTGATAACAGGTCATGTACCTGTATTAGGTTATGGATTTATGCTGTTTTCTGTGTAATAATAAAACAGTAGCTTGTACTTGATCCCAACTAAGATATAATTAATCCTTATTGGAGGCAAAACCAGCCAATTGGGTTTATTTAATGTTTACATGATTTTCTAGTGGACTTCCGGTATGAAGATCCAAATTACAGAAAGATCCATTATCCAGAAAGCCTCAGGTCCCAAGTATTCTGACTAACAGGTCCCATATCTGTACTATTATTAGTGCATGCTTCCTAGGGTAAATTGAACCCTAGCAACCAGATGGCTGAAATTGCAAACTGGAGAGCTGCTGAATAAAAAGCTAAATAACTATAAAAACACAAATAATAAAAAATGAAAACCAATTGAAAATTGTGACATAATATCACTCTCTACATCATACTAAAAGGTAAACTACCCCTTTAAATACAGGTATGGAATCCAGAATGCTCAGGACCTGGGGTTTCCCAGATAAGCTAATTTAAGTACCTTAAGTACTTACTTACTTAAATACCTTAAGTCTACTAATTAGACTCAATAAGATTGCCTTAAATAAGTATGAAATATATATATATATATATATATATATATATATATATAATTTTTTTTTTTTTATTTCATTGTTAAAATCTGTAATTAGGAGCTTTCTGGATAACGGCTTTCCAGATAATAGATAAAAAGAAATAGGTACCTGCACCCAGGGGACAAGTCCCTTTTATGTTTATTATGTGATGAATCCACCCAGTTTGGCCCATATCTTGTTTGGTTCTTTTCTGTATTGGACAGTTTAAAAGTTCTGGGCATCCAAGTCCTAAAGCCTTAAAATGTGTCCTCTCTGCTGAATATTATGTATATGTGTCACACCATTGCTTTCAATGTTCTCCATGTGCTGCTTTTTGTCTAATTTTAATACAATTTTGTTTTTTTTGACAGGAGGCCTTCAACCTTCCTCAGATCCTAAAGAACACTGTTTCCATTTCTTAGTTTTTACAGATGTTATGGGGAAGAGGACGTATGGAGTGGTCATGCAATACTATAGATCTGTGCAGGTATTTCTTCTGTGCTGTGTATCATGCAATAATTGATCAGCGGAGGGTTAAGATTTTTTTTTTATACATAGGCATCCTTGGGCTGCTTCCTACCTTGGGCATGGGTCCACAGGTGCCTATATAGATAATACATCCCACTAGATAACTACAGTTGGAGCTTTAGGCACAGGGGGGATTAGTATCATAGTTACATAGTTAAATCGGGTTGAAAAAAGACAAAGTCCATCAAGTTCAACCCCTCCAAATGAAAACCCAGCATCCATACCACACCCCTCCATACACTCACATAAATTATATATACATCCATATCTATACTAACTATAGAGTTTAGTATCACAATAGCCTTTGATATTATGTCTGTCCAAGAAATCTTCCAAGTCCCTCTTATAGTCATTAACTGAATCAGCATCACAACATCACCCGGCAGTGCATTCCCCAACCTCACTGTCCTCACTGTGATGAACCCCCTACGTTGCTTCAAATGAAAGTTCTTTTCTTCTAGTCTAAAGGGGAGGCCTCTGGTACGGTGATCCACTTTATGGGTAAAAAGGTCCCCTGCTATTTGTCTATAATGTCCTCTAATGTACTTGTAAAGTGTAATCATGTCCCCTCACAGGCGCCTTTTTTCCAGAGAAAACAACCCCAACCTTGTCAGTCTCCCCTCATAATTTAACTCTTCCCTCCCTCTAACCAGTTTAGTTGCACTTAGTCTCTGCACTCTCTCCAGCTCATTTATATCCCTCTTAAGGACTGGAGTCCAAAACTGCCCCCATACTCCAGATGAGGCCTCACCAGGGACCTATAAAGAGGCATAATTATGTTTTCATCCCTTGAGTTAATGCCCTTTTTTATACAAGACAGAACTTTATTTGCTTTAGTAGCCACAGAATGACACTGCCCAGAATTCGGGTATCAGGTAAATTCAGTAATTGCAATGCTCAATGCTCTGTTAGTAGTACAGATTCTAGTAAACCTACTGAGTACTGTGGCCTGATTCAGATATCGTCTGTTCTAATGTGAAACAGAACTTTTTGCCCTTATTTGGAGAAATTAAAAGCAAACTCTATTATTGTGCCTTTTTAAGGATGCAACAAGCCTTCATAATGGACAGATCTACTGGGATTATAACGCGAGTCACACAAAGGCCGGTGGAACCTTTATTCCTTATGCGTTGTGTGTCATATCAAGATTTCCCTACTACAGTGCACTAAAAGATTGTCTTTCGTGGTAAGTTCTTTGTCTGTTCTACACTTTTAATGAGGTTTATTATAATCCGAAAATCATATCTAACCTTGTTGTATTCTTCTCCAGCAACCTCCAGGACAGTAGTTGTCATTTCAAGCCTCTTTATTTACATCTCACATTTGGTTGGGGCCCCTTTTAGCTCATAACAAGGTTACAGATAAGTGAAACCTTTGCTTTGTATTGCTATCAGCCATAGTTCTCCCTAAGACCAATGGCAAACAACGTTTTTCAGTTGGTGTATCTCAGCCTGCTGAAAAATCACCTCTGCCTGCCTCTTGCACCTCCTATTTGCTCAAATTTGTGGAAATGCAGGTGCGAGCAGTGTGAAAATGTTTTGGTCTTAAAAAGCATTTCTCATTCAAGTAAATAGGAGACAGTCATTAACTTAAAAGGGTTGTTCACCTTTGCATTAACTGTTAGTATGATGCCCATGAGACAATTTGCAATTAGTTTTCATTATTTAATATTTGTGGTTTTTGACTTACCGGTATTTAGCTTTTTATTCAGCATCTCTCCAGTTTGCAATTTCAGCCATCTGGTTGCTAGGGTCTAAATTACCCTAGGAACCATGCATTGAATTTAATAAGAGACTGGAATATGAATAGCAGAGAACCTGAATAAAAAGATGAGCAATAAAAAGTAGCAATACAGGAATGGGACCTGTTATCCAGAATGCTCGGGACCTGGGGTTTTCCGGACTACGGATCTTTCCATAGTTTGGATCTGCTAGAAAATCATGTAAACATTAAATAAACCCAATAGTTTTTTTTTTGCCTATAATAAGGATTAGTTATATCTTAGTTGGGATCAAGTAATGGTATTGTATCTATTATCCAGAATGCTTGGGACCTGGGGCTTTCCGGATAACTTTCCGTAATTTGGATCTTCATACCTTAAGTCTACTAGAAAATCATTTAAACATTAAATCAAATAGGCTGGTTTTGCCTCCAATAAAGTTTAATTATATCGAAGTTTGGATGAAGTACAAGGTACTATTTTATTATAACAGAGAAAAAGGAAATCATTTTTTAATATTTGGATAAAATGAAGTCTACGAGAGACAACCTTTCCGTAATTCGGAGCTTTCTGGATAACGGGTTTCCGAATAATTGGTCCCATACCTGTACAAGCTACTGTTTTATTATTACGGAGTAAAAGGAAATCATTTTTAAAAATGTGCATTATTTGATTATAATGGAGTCTATGGGAGATGGCCTTTCCGTAATTCTGAGCTTTCTGGATAACAGAGCATTTGTTTTTAGATGGGGTCAGTGACCTCCATTTAAAAGCTGGAAAGAGTCACAAGAAGAGGGCAAACATTTTTAAAACTATAAAAAATAAATAATGTAAACCAACTGAAAAGTTGCTTAGAATTAGCAATAATTACATACTGAAAGTTAACGATAAGTTAAAGTTAAAGATGAACTATCCCATAAAAAGTATGGCAGCTGTGCCATTGATCTGGTTTTTATTAGGGATGCACTGAATCCAGGATTCGGTTCGGGATTCGGCCAGGATTCTGCCTTTTTCAGCAGGATTCAATTGAATCCTTCTGTTCGGCCGAACTGAACCCGAATACTAATTTTCATATGCAAATTAGGGGCGGGGAGGTAAATCACATGACTTTTTGTCACAAAACTAGGAAGTAAAAAATGTTTTCCCCCTCCCACTGATAATTTGCATATTTAAAATCGGATTCTGTATTCGGCCAAATCTCTTGTGAAGGATTCGGGGGTTTGGCTGAACCAAAATAGTGTATTCGGTGCATCCCTAGTTTTCATCTTAACCGACACTCAGTCTGGGCCCCTCAGCCACTGCTGCAGGCCCTCCCAGGGTCGCCATCCCCATAGTTTTGGAACCACTGCTCTATGTTTTGTTTGTTTTTTTTAATGTTCAAGGAAACATTTAGCTGCCCCTTGACAATTTCTCTGAGGCTTCCTATCTTATCAGTGTATGTAACGATATGAGAATAATATGTAATATTCTTTGGGGATTCTATCAGTCAAGCAGACCATTGGGAGGCCTATACACGGGACTATATGCTGGCTAGTTTTTCTACGGCATTTTTAAGAATTAAAATCAAATAAGCACTTGAGTTTGTCATTTGTTATGTCTGTGTCTCTTTTAGCTTATTGATGCAGCTGAAATCTTGCAAGGATTCAGATACGGATAATCGTATCAAGGAATTTGCAGCAAAACTGTGCCTGATACCAAGCCCCCCACCCGGACCCCTCAACTTGGTAACTATAGCACTATATTATATATACTATAGTATAACGAAAAGCTCTATACTGCCTCTTAGTCTTTATTATATAAACCTTGACTATCCTGTGTGGGAGACTTCCTTGTGTGCTTTCTCAGCTCCTGGCTTAAAGGGGAACTTTCATGAAAATGTAATATAAGCTTCATCATACTGAAATAAGAAACTTTCTAAGTGCAATCAATAAAAAAATCTGTACCGTTTCTGAAATAATAAGTTTATCTTCACTATCCCTCAGCATCTGTTTCTCTTCATTCTGTCTTCATGCAGCAGTTGGGTTTCAGATATTCATTGACAGTTAGATCCAATATATCTTATAGGGGGGCTCCTTTTGGGTAGAAGATGTATTAGAACTCACTCTATTAAACTCACCAGACATCATGTCTCTCTACATGCAGAATTTGTGCAAAAGGCAGTTATTTTGTTAGATTTTGTTTGTACTGGAATCAGTTATTTGAGTGAGCTCTAATACATCTGCTAGGCAAAAGCAGCCCCCCCTATAAGATATATTGGATCTGACTGTCAATGAATATCTGACACCCAACTGCTGCATGAAGACAGAATGAAGAGAAACAGATGCTGAGAGAGGAATAGTGAAGATAAACTTGATTATTTCAGAAGATAAACTTGATTATTTCAGAAGAATTATGAAAAATATTTAATTGATTGTATTGTATTAAATTTTCATTTTCACAATAGATCCCCTTTAAAGGAATAGTAACACCAAAAATGTAAACTGTTTTAAAGTAACTGATATATAATGTACTGTTCCCCGGGACAACTACAATTGGTGTGGCTGCTTTAGAAAAACTACTATACTTTATATAAACAAGCTTCTGTTTAGCCATGGGGGGTGCCATTCAAAGCACAGGTTTCATAGCAGATACCAGATGCACTCTGCAGAATACCATTATATTCTTTTACAGAGCTTATCTGTTATCTGCTCAGTAACCTGTACCTTTTCTCTTTCTTCTGGTTAAACGGCTGCCCCCATTGCTACACAGCTGCATATTTATATAAATTATAGTAATTATTCTAAAGCAAACACATAACTTTTACCAATCCAGGACAATAGTACATTATATTTTAGTTACTTTACACTTTTATTTTTTGTTGTTACTGTTCCTTTAAGTTTAAAAACATAATCAGTTGGCATTAACCCTTTTTTTGTTGCCAGTCCACTGTCCAATCTATAAGGCAAGGCATCTTTGGTCAGTCCACAGCTGCAGATGCACAGCTGGGCCTTAAAGGGGTGGTTCACCTTTAAGTTCTCACTTTTAGTATGTTATAGAATGGCTTATTCTAAGCAACTGTCAATTGGTCTTCATTATTTACTTTTTTGTAGTTTATTGTTTATGTGCTTTCTCCTTTTGACACTTTTCAGCTTTCAAATGGGGGTCACTGACCCCATTTAAAAACAATTGCTTTGTAATGCTACACATTTATTGTTATTGCTACTTTTTATTACTCATCTTTCTATTCAGGCCTCTCCTGTTCATATTCCAGTCTCCTATGCACATCGATGCATGGTTGCTAGGGTAATTTGGACCCTAACAACCAGATTACTGAAATTGCAAACTGGAGAGCAGCTGAATAAAAAGCTAAATAACTCAAAACCCACAAATCAGAAAAAATGAGAACCAGTTGTAAATTGTCTCAGAATATCACTTTCTTCATCATGCTAAAAGTAAATTTAAAGGCAAACAACTCTTTTTAATACCAGATATAAACTTGAAGCAGAGCAGGACTTTGACCATTTGTGAGGTTCCAGGGTTCCCATCACTCGTGGGATTTTGTATTGGCTTCCTTCTGTTTTAGTGCTTTTTCCTATGAATTTGAATACCAGGAACCAACAACTCGTTATAAAACAATAGAAAAAAACTTTCCACTTAAGATTATTGAGTGCAGTATAACCGTAAATTGCAGATTGTAAAAACATCCTCTGTCTGTGTATCCTGCAGTAAAAAACAGAAAACCCAATAATAACATTTACCTTTTGTTTCTGTGCTTATTTCATACCTTCTACTAATAATATAAAAACAAATGTGGTGGTGGCATGCTGTGGGTACACAACCTCCTTTTCAGGCTGGGCATACTATAGATATCATAGGACAATCATACTGGGGATACTATAGATATCATAGGAGAGTCATACTGGGGATACTATAGATATCATAGGAGAGTCATAATGTGGATACTATAGATACCATAGGAGAATCATACTGGGGATACTAAAGATAGTATAGGAGAGTCATACTGGAGATACTATAGATATCATAGGAGAGTCATACTGGGGATACTATAGATACCATAGGAGAGTCATACTGGGGATACTATAGATATTATAGGAGAGTCATACTGGAGATACTATAGATTTCATAGGAGAATCATACAGGGGGTACTATAGATATCCTAGGAGAGTCGTAGTGGGGATACTATAGATACTATAGGAGAGTCATACTGGGCATACTATAGATATGGGAGAGTCATACTGGAGATACTATAGATATCATAGGAGAATCATACTGGAGATACTATAGTTATCATAGGAGAGTCATACTGGGGATACTATAGATATCATAGGAGAGTCATACTGTGGATACTATAGATACCACAGGAGAATCATACTGGTGATACTATAGATACCACAGGAGAATCATACTGGGGATACTATAGATATAGGAGAGTCATACTGGGGATACTATAGATACCATAGGAGAGTCATACTGGGGATACTATAGATACCATAGGAGAGTCATACTGGGGATACTATAGATATTATAGGAGAGTCATACTGGAGATACTATAGATTTCATAGGAGAATCATACAGGGGATACTATAGATATCCTAGGAGAGTCATACTGGGGATACTATAGATACCATAGCAGAGTCATACTGGGGATACTATAGATACCATAGGAGAGTCATACTGGGGATACTATAGATATAGGAGAATCATACTGGAGATACTATAGATATAGGAGAGTCATATTGGGGAAACTATAGATATCATAGGAGAGTCATACTGGAGATACTATAGATCTCATAGGAGAGTCATACTGGAGATACTATAGATATCATAGGAGAGTCATACTGGGGAAACTATAGATATAGGAGTGTCGTCCTGGGGATACTATAGATATCATAGGAGAGTTGTACTGGGGATACTATAGATATCATAGGAGAGTCGTCCTGGGGATACTATAGATATAGGAGAGTCATACTGGGGATACTATAGATATCATAGGAGAGTCGTCCTGGGGATACTATAGATATCATAGGAGAGTCGTCCTGGGGATACTATAGATATCATAGGAGAGTCGACCTGGGGATACTATAGATATAGGAGAGTCATACTGGGGATACTATAGATATCATAGGAGAGTCATACTGGGGGAACTGTAGATGGATTCTCTGTTTAGGAGTGTGTTGCATCCACTTGTTATTTATCTCTCTGTCTTGTATATGAACTTCAGCCACAAACTCGGCTACATGTCCTGTGTGGAGCAGGCATGGATTGTGTAGATTCTGGCAAATGCCAAAGGGGCTTCTGGAAGATGCCATAGACACTCACTCACTTATTGTGCACATGAGAGGCTTTTTGTGTGGGTCTATACCTAATATATCAGGGCCTCTGAAACCCTAATTGCCTCAGAGGTTGTGCTGAGGCAGGAACAATTGCACAAATATACACAAATAACAGCTACGGATAATGATATACCAATTAATCCACACAGTTTTACAGCCATACCTAAACACCCGGAGGAGGCTTTATTAAATTAAACAATTAACGCCCTTACCAAGGTGCAATATTCCTTAATCACACACTTTTTTACAGCTATTAAACAGGTTATAGCAAAAGCATGGTTAACCCCACAATTGGCCTTTTCGGAAGTCAATTCTAAAATGGATAGGGTATTCATTATGGAACATTGGACAGACAGCAACAATTCACGAAGGTGTGGGAACCATGGATCCAGTATCGCTACCCAAGCGAATTTGACCGGTCTACATTATTGAGAAGGGGACAAAGCTGACCTTAGCAGAAAAAACAGCAAACATAATGTTTATCAGATTTATTTTGCCCCAGAGCAAGTACCTGTGGTTATTTCTTTGTTAGTTATCTCCCCTTTTTATTTTCAATACCCCAGTTGTATTTGCTATTTTTTAAATATGTACATCATACAACCACCCCAATTATAGTGATCTCACATAAGCATCTTTGATTTGAAAAATGATACAAAATAATACATTGTGTGTTCAACAACTAATGCCATATCTGAAAATAAGCTGTAATTACAATAATGTAATAATTCGTAACAGCAATAAGGTACATTATATTCGCCAAACAATGTATTTTAAATATATAAGCCCTACTTATGAACAGGGTATATTTGTTCTGAACGTTATTTATTCTGTAGGAATATTATTCCTTTAAACACAATTTATACTATGGTGCCCATGGAGTTATTAAATTAGGAGACCTTGTACAGCACAGTGTGCCAACTTGGATGTGATGTAGCAGATCTCTGCCACTCTGTGCTGGACTCTGAGGCTGTTTCTCACAATACTTTCCCTTTATACATGTAGTTATTCACTATGGGTTGGGTTAGGCAAGTTTCCTGTGGCCTCCACCCAGTGGCTTCAAAACATCGACAATTCAGTACAAAAACATTCCCATAGCCAACTGACCAAACAGATAAACACTTTTTTTTTTATAGAATGGTATTAAATAATTTTTTCCTTCTCTCCCCACTGCCAGAAAAAACTGTGTTAATGTCGGTGCAATTAATATCCAGCGCCTCATGTCCATGACTAACACAGTTGCCGCTACACTCATGCACACAGCATGCTATTTATAAACTCATGGACAGAATTGCTTAAATTTGGTCAAAGTCTCCCATTTTTCCCTACTTTAACTATTTATAAACACTGTTCGAGACAAAAGCACTGAATTGGCTCTCCTGGCAATCCAGCATTTTTGTCTACTTGCTTACTTACATGCTTAGAAGAAAATATCTGCCTCAAAGGAACAGTAACACGAAAAACGTTATGCTTTTAAGGAATGATATAGTGTACTGTTGTTCTGCACTGGTAAACCATGTGTGTTTGCATTAGAAATCTAACTATAGTTTGTATAAAGAAGCTGCTGTGTAGCCATGGGGGCAGCCATTCAAGCACAGGATGCACAGTAGATAAGATAAGTACTACAATAGTTTATATAAAGAAGCTGCTGTGTAGCCATGGGGGCAGCCATTCAAGCACAGGATACACAGTAGATAACAGATAAGTACTACTATAGTTCACATAAACAAGCTGCTGTGTAGCCATGGGGGCAGCCATTCAAGCACAGGATACACAGTAGATAACAGATAAGTACTACTATAGTTTATATAAACAAGCTGCTGTGTAGCCATGGGGGCAGCCATTCAAGCACAGGATGCACAGTAGATAACAGATAAGTACTACAATAGTTTATATAAAGAAGCTGCTGTGTAGCCATGGGGGCAGCCATTCAAGCACAGGATACACAGTAGATAATAGATAAGTACTACTATAGTTCACATAAACAAGCTGCTGTGTAGCCATGGGGGCAGCCATTCAAGCACAGGATACACAGTAGATAACAGCTAAGTACTACTATAGTTTATATAAACAAGCTGCTGTGTAGCCATGGGGGCAGCCATTTGAGCACAGGGTACACAGTAGATAACAGATAAGTACTACAGTTTATAAAAAGAAGCTGCTGTGTAGCCATGGGGGCAGCCATTCAAGCACAGCAATGCATTATGGTTCTGTATGTTCCACCACACTGCAACTAATGGGTTAACAGATCATCTTTCTATTATTTTTTTTTATCTCCATTTTAGGTGCTCAACATGAAACCTCTTCAGGTCGTTTTCCCATCAAGAGAAGACTTAGACAGTCCGTTAATCGACTTGGATCTTCACCTTCCTTTTCTGTGCTTTAGTCCAAAACAGGTGTTAGAGGTAATTATTGTCCCATGTATGTATGACAATATTATGTGTGTGCTTTATTTCCACGAGGCACATTACTACTTTTCATGTTATTTCATGCATGGTTTTAGAATTGAACAGGTGAAAAAAATAATGGAACGAGGAATTAAAAATGTAAAAACAGTTTAAAGGGATGCTGTGGTGGTAAAAAATATATGATCCAAACGCATCAGTTATGTATAGCGCTGCTCCAGCAGACTTTTTACACTGAAATCTGTTTTTCAAAAAAGCAAACTGATTTTTTAGTTTTTAATTTTTAAATATGACATGGGGCTAATACCTCCTTAGCGAAAAATTTGGCCGAATACCGAACCGAATCCAAACCCTAATTTACATATGCAAATTAGGGGTGGGAAGGGGAAACCGCTTTTTTACTTCCTTGTTTGTGACAAAAAGTCATGTGATTTCTTTCCCCACCCCTAATATGCAAATTAGGATTTGGATTCAGTTTGGCCAGGGAGAAGGATTCGGCGGAATCTGAATCCTGCTGAAAAAGTCGGAATCCCCAACCGAATCCGGGATTCAGTGCATCCCTGTATAAAAATATAATGTAGTGTTGCCCTACACTGGTAAAACTGCTGTGTTAGCCTTTTTTCAACTTCCACCATTGCTACACAGCAGCTTGTTTATATAAACTATAGTAGTGTTCTGAAGCAAACATCAGTTTTACTAGTTCAAGGCAACACTACATGTTAAGGTATGAAGATCCAAATTACAGAGAGTTCCATTATCCGGAAAAACCCCAGGTCCCGGGCATTCTGGATAAAAGGCCCTATACCTGTATAAGAGGGGACTTCTTATTAACCTATAATGTTATTATGGTGTAGGTTGCACTCATTTTAGCAGCTTTGCAATTGCTCTTTATTGCTTTTTTTTTATTATTAATTATTAAAACTTCCCTAAGTCATCACTTCTGCCTGAGTGGCTTTATTTCATTACCAGAAATTGTTCCACTTCCGATTCTGCACATTTAATTTTGTCTTCATAAATTCCACATGTCCACAAATATTCTCCTTGTGCCTTTTCCCTTTAAAGCTGAATTTGGGCTCCTAAAGTTCTTTTGTTTTGGTATCTGTCTTAAATTCATAAATTTTATGTTGATTTATAAAAGCTGCCATCCCTAGCTGGTAAAGTGATGCCCTGTGTGTGGGTGCCAGGTACTAAACTCTTCCTTATGGCCTTGTCTCTTCTCTCTTGTCAGATCATGTCGTGCATCCTCACTGAGCAGAAAATTGTCTTCTTCTCCTCTGACTGGGCTCTTCTTACTCTCATTGCCGAATGCTTTATGGTTTACCTGCACCCCATGCAGTGGCAGCATACATTTGTGCCCATTTTATCACGTCAGATGTTGGATTTTATCATGGCACCAACGTCCTTTTTAATGGGGTGCCATCTGGATCACTTTGAAGAGGTTAAGAAGGTGAGTAACTGGAATGAATGTCTTGGCTGCGGACTCACAGAAACATTTATCCCCTTCACGTCATTTATCCTGACTCTGCCTTTTGGGTCTTCGTTTATAGGAACAGTGACATCAAAAAATAAACGTTTTTTTAAAGTAATAAAATTTAATGCAGTGTTGTCTGGCACTTGGTTAAACTGATGTGTTTACTTCAGAAACACTAATATAGTTTATATAAATAAGCTGCTTTGTAGCCATGTGGGCAGCCATTCAAGCACAGGATATACAGTAGATAACAGATAAATACTACTATAGTTTATATAAATAAGCTGCTTTGTAGCCATGTGGGCAGCCATTCAAGCACAGGATACACAGTAGATAACAGATAAGTACTACTATAGTTTATATAAATAAACTGCTGTGTAGCCATGGGGGCAGCCATTCAAGCACAGGATACACAGTAGATAACAGATAAGTACTACTATAGTTTATATAAACACACTGCTGTGTAGCCATGGGGGCAGCCATTCAAGCACAGGATACACAGTAGATAACAGATAAGTACTACTATAGTTTATATAAATAAACTGCTGTGTAGCCATGGGGGCAGCCATTCAAGCACAGGATACACAGTAGATAACAGATAAGTACTACTATAGTTCACATAAACAAGCTGCTGTGTAGCCATGGGGGCAGCCATTCAAGCACAGGATACACAGTAGATAACAGATAAGTACTACTATAGTTTATATAAACAAGCTGCTGTGTAGCCATGGGGGCAGCCATTCAAGCACAGGATGCACAGTAGATAACAGATAAGTACTACTATAGTTTATATAAATAAGCTGCTGTGTAGCCATGGGGGCAGCCATTCAAGCACAGGATACACAGTAGATAACATATAAGTACTACTATAGTTTATATAAACAAGCTGCTGTGTAGCCATGGGGGCAGCCATTCAAGCACAGGATACACAGTAGATAACAGATAAGTACTACTATAGTTTATATAAATAAGCTGCTGTGTAGCCATGGGGGCAGCCATTCAAGCACAGGATACACAGTAGATAACAGATAAGTACTACTATAGTTTATATAAACAAGCTGCTGTGTAGCCATGGGGGCAGCCATTCAAGCACAGGATACACAGTAGATAACAGATAAGTACTACTATAGTTTATATAAATAAGCTGCTGTGTAGCCATGGGGGCAGCCATTCAAGCACAGGATACACAGTAGATAACAGATAAGTACTACTATAGTTTATATAAATAAGCTGCTGTGTAGCCATGGGGGCAGCCATTCAAAGGAGAAAAGGCTCAGGTTACATAGCAAATAAGCTCTGTAGAACATAATGGTGTTATCTGTTATCCACTATTTAACCTGTGCCATATAGCCTTTTTTCAATTTCCACCATTGCTACACAGCAGCTTGTTTATATGAACTATAGTAGTGTTTCTGAAGCAAACACATCAGTTTTACCAGTGCACGGCAACAGCACATGATATTTTCATTAATTTAAAACAATTGAATTTTTTTTTTGTTTACTGTTCCTTTAACTGTAGTGACAGATTTCAGAATTGTATAAAAGTTAGGAGATCTGTGTTCGATAGTGGCAATAAAGAAATGAATCTATTTACTTTCATTTTTAAGGAGATGTCTCTATTACCATAATTTTACCTTATCTTCTAATTCAATTTTTTTTTAACTAGAGATTTTTCTTTACTGATCACATGACTTGTACCCAGTTGTTAAAAAGATGTATAAATGTGTAAAGCCTAAGTAAGCCTTTGAAGTACAGTTGTCTTAAAAAAAATAATGACTGCACTTTTTATTGAGGGCGAGTGTACACTTCATTCAATCTTTGTACACCGTAATACCTATGTAGCACTACTTATGCACGGAGCACTGTACAACAGAACAATAAATCAATAGAAAAAACATGGATCAATACAATAAAAACAAATAAATACAAAATACAGTTACATTAAACATTAAGAGCTATGTGGAGATTAGATCTCACAATAGAAAAATTCATACACTTTCTATTCATTCCTATAGGATTTTTTAGAATTGTATTTATCAAATGGTGAACTCTTCTTTTTACCTTCACCTTTTCACTTATTTAAAAACGATTCTAAAAATCCCATAGGAATAAATAGAAATGGAGTGATTTTTTCTGTGGTGAGCTCTAATCAAACATTTTACCCCTAAGCTCTGTAGAGCTTACAATCTAATGAGACACTTTTATAGGCATCTTTTGCAGTCTGGTTAACCCAGACTGTGGGTGTCAAAAGCTCTTTACTAGCTCTAGACAGATTTGCACTATGGCAGGAGCCCGTGAACGGGAAAGCAACAATTTGATTAGTTGCCATGGGTTTCTGCAATAGTGCAAAATTGAATATTCCTTCTTATAAGTGCAATGTGCTGCTTGCCTCTCTGTATTGTTTGTGTCCCTGACCTTCATTCCTGTGGTTTAGGAAGCGGAGGATTTGGTACTAATCAGCATTGATGGCGGGACTATATCTTACCCTCTGTCTAGTGAAGAGGAGACAGAGGTTCCGGATGTCCCTGTAGAAGCTGCAGAATCCTTCATACAGAGGTAACAGGCTTCCGAATGGGATGTATAGATAGATATAGATATAGATATATATGTATATGTATGTATGTGTGTATATATATATATATATATATATATATATATATATATATATATATATATATATATATATAATCATGTTGTAGAACCGGCACTCACCCTCAAAAAATCAGGCCCCAGGTGCTTCTTCAGGGAAAAGCATATTGAATCATTTAAAGGAATAGTTCAGTGTGAAAATAAAAACTGTGTAAATAGATAGGCTGTGCAAAATAAAAAATGTTTCTAATATAGTTAGTTAGCCAAAAATGTAATATATAAAGGCTGGAGTGAACAGATGTCTAATAAAACAGCCAGAATCCAACTTCCTGCTTTTCAGCTCTATAACTCTGAGTTAGTCAGCGACTTGAAGGGGGGCCACATGGGACATTTCTGTTCAGTGAGTTTGTAATTGATCCTCAGCATTCAGCTCAGATTCAAAAGCAACAGAAATGACCCATGTGGCCCCCCCTCAAGTCTCTGATTGGTTACTGTCTGGTAGCCAGGGCAACCAGTCAGTGTAAACAAAGAGAGTTGAAAAGCAGGAAGTAGTGATCTGACTGACTTGTTATACATGAAATCACTCCAGCCTTTATACATTACATTTTTGGCTAACTAACTATATTAGAAACATTTTTTATATTGCACAGCCTATCTATTTACCCAGTTTTTATTTTTACACTGAACAATTCCTTTAAGAGCACTCACGGGTATTGTGAAAAATAGTTTTTATTGGAGTATTACAATCTAGATTGTAATACTCCAATAAAAACTATTTTTCACAATACCCGTGAGTGCTCTTAAACGATTCAAAAAAAAAAAAAAAAAAATATATATATATATATATATATATATATATATATATATATATATATGTATATGTATGTGTATATATATATATATCCATTTCACTCTGATACCGGCACTCTCGATAAATGCATTAAATGTGCCTGGGTGCAGAAACAGCAAAATAAACTAAATGTATCCAGAAGAATCCGCACTCACGGGTCTTACTAATTAAAATTTAAGTTTCATTTTTAAAACACAGTCTGACATTTCGGCGACCCACGGCCTTTCTCACTTTGATCAGCCAAAACGTCAGACAGTGTTTTAAAAATAAAACGTAAATTTTAATTAGTAAGACCCGTGAGTGCGGATTCTTCTGGATACATATCTATCTATCTATCTATCTATCTATCTATCTATCTATCTATCTATCTATCTATCTATCTATCTATCTATCTATCTATCTATCTATCTACCTATCTACCTATCTACCTATCTACCTATCTACCTATCTACCTATCTACCTATCTACCTATCTACCTATCTATCTAATCTATCTAATCTATCTAATCTAATCTATCTCTCTCTCTCTATATATATATATATATATATATATCTATATATATATATATATATCTATATATATATATATCTATATATATAGATATATATATATATATATATATATATATATAGAGATATAGATATATAGATATATATATATATATAGGCGTATTATTCTTCCCAATGGGATTATTCTTCCCAATAATCCTTTTAGAGAACATTTTTGCATTAATGTCCTCAATGCAATTATTGCCGATGGGTTATAATTGGATTGAGGAGTTGCCAAACCAAGAAGACCGTGTGACGGTGTGTCCCTCATACAGGATAGAGAGCCTTCAGATGCACTATGACTTGGAGATGGCCCACCTTGGCTCTTTCATGGAGCTTGGCGAGTTACGAATGCGTAAGAGACTCTGGCAGCACAATCTCAATAATGAAGTGCAGAAAATCACCCTGCAGCTTATTGTGGACATATTCAGGTAGTGCAAAATCTATGTGCGTGTACAGATGGGCTTTTCTACTCATGTGGGAGGTCTGATATCTTCCTAAATGAGAGGGTCAAACTGTGGGGCTAACAGGGGATGTGTTCCTACAAGGGTAAACAGATTATGGCAGAATTGTTGTCTTATTTCGGAGTACCTGGTGTGTGCGAAACTTAATATAGGTACAGATGCTTTTGATGTGACACAGAAAAACCTAATAAAAAAAGTAGTAGTGCTCAGTTTTACATGCCCCTATTTAGACTTGATGTAAATTGTAGTGTGCAAAACGTGCCCTTTATTTAACCCACCAAGAGGAATCTATGTGCCTTCTTCTTTTTTCTGCTTTCTAAACGGCATCTGTATTAAAATCATTGTCATTAGTCTATTGAGTCCTCTGAGCAGCCTGTAAAATCTCCTGGATAACTATATCTGCCGCAGTCACTCCATCTAGTCATCTGGGCTATGTAGCATCTCCCATCCTTTATGTTCAAGCTTCCTTCTCTGTCTCTCCTTCAGTATTTTGTTGTTTATTCAATTTCTCTGACTTTAACAGGGATGTGAAAGCCCATCTCAATTTTGAACACCGAGTATTTAACAGTGAGGAATTCCTGAAATCCAGAACAGTAGGAGACCAGCCATTTTATAAAAAGGTATGAGGAATGCAGAGAGGAAGTAACTTATTTACTGGAACATTTATATGTGAATGGGTCTATTGCAGCAGCTGCATCTTTTCCTTTGTCCCACAACATATACTGACCCCTTATTACAGCCTACAGGTATCCTGTAGACAGATTTACAACTGCAGTTTGTAGCCAGAGCAGAGCAGGCAGACAACCTTTTGCAGCACTTAAAACAATTTTTAATTGTGTTTACAGACTATTACTGACTCTAGTATGGACGGTCTGTTTCCACCATTACATGTATGTGCATGTTCTATTCAGCAGACACATGTCTTTCTTGGTGCAGAAGGCTGCTCTAGCAATGCCTGTGATTGTGAATAGGGTATTTCTCTGCATAAAATAAGTGTGATTGCTGTGACATAATTGGGGAATTTGAAAGGTTAATTACTTGTCATTTTCTGTTCTTACTCAGCATGCAAATATATATATTTTTTTGTAGGTCTTAGACACATACATGTTCCATTCATTTTTAAAAGCTCGTCTGAATAAAAGAATGGATGCTTTCTGCCAGATGGAGTGGAACACCTCTTCTGAAACAAATGGGTAACACTGTCATATTTCATTTACTAAACTATCTGTTTCTGGGCTTTATATAGACTCCCCTTTCAGATCTAAAATGTGGTCATGGATCCCCTTAGCTTTTATTATAAGACTCATATATTACATTAAGGTTGGGCTTCCTGGACTATCTAGGACAAGATGTTTTTAATTTTGACCATGTCACTTGAAATCTGTTAAAGCTTCTTACTTTGCAAAAAAAAGCAAGGATTCCGTGGCCATAGGATCTATAGCAGTGATCCCCAACCAGTAGCTCGTGAGCAACATGTTGCACCCCAAACCCTTGGATGTTGCTCCCAGTGACCTCAAAGTAGGTGCTTATTTTTTAATTTCTGGCTTGGAGGCAAGTTTTGATTGCGTAAAACCAGATGTACTGCCAAACAGAGCTTCCTGTAGGCTGCCAGTCCACATAGGGACTACCAATAGCCAATCACAGCCCTTATTTGGCACCATCCAGGAACATTTTTCACGCTTGTGTTGCTCCCCAACTTTTTTTACATCTGAATGTTGTTCATGGGTGAAAAAGGTTGGGGATCCCTGATTTATAGTATATCCCATACATGCTTGGCTACCCTCAAATACATCTACTTTATGTCAGCACCTTGCTGGATGAGGAAGCAATCTAAAGGCCGCCAGGACTGATATCCGTTTTAGCAAAAATTGCAAACTAATTATTCAAATCTAAAGTCTTTAGGAGTGTTTTTTATCTTCATGTCAGTGTACTATTTATTTCCTTAGACGATTTAGTATGCTGTTTGACAGCCCAAGAAGGGCCACCACAAAAATGAGACGCTTTCGCCCAGAGCACATGTTCAGTAAGAAGCTTGTCATAAGTATGCCGAATCTGCTAGAAGCTAAGGAGACTGAGGTTCCTAGGCAGTGGTCTCTCAGGAAGCCAGACCCTACTAATGGTAAGGATGATTGTTTATCTTGAAATGTGTCTATAGAGGAAGCATGTACACTTCTATCTATGCTAGCAGTTGAAGTCTAACAAAACATTGCTGTTCCCAGTATACCAGTAAATAAACCTTCTATAAACATCTGGACTTAATTACAAAAACAAATGCAAAGTCCAAAACTGCATACAAAAGTATTTATGTCCCCACAAATTCTCTCTACCTCCTTAAAAACGCTGGTTCATTCTGCACTGTTTAATAATGTATAGGTTGCACAGATGTAGAAGGGCCCTGAAATTTATTCCTAACTACAGGAGGTGTTGAGGTGGCCATACACTGGGCGATAAAAGCTGCCAAGTGTATGGGGCCTTCGGACAGGCTTGCCTGACCGATATCTAGCCACAAATTGACTACTTATAATCCTGGCATAATGATCCAACCATTGGGCCCTAGATTGGATTAGCCCAATATCGCCCACTCAAGGTGGACACATCTGGGCAAGATCTGCACATGTATGGCCCCTTACTTGCAAGGTTACCGTTGCATGTTTCACTGTATGGTGGGGATTCAAATTCCAGTTACACGTTCAGGATCTTATCTGTAGTTTCAAGAGGCACAAATCAGTATTAATTACATTTTATCTAGACTGCTACTACTTTATCTCCAGTACTACTGCCTGACACTAGTGTGACTGATTAGCGACGAGAGTGAAAGAGATAAGTAAACGAAGAGCTAGGGTACAAAAAACACTTCCTCTGAACATTTTAAATACATAACTAGGATTATAATGAAATACTAATGCACAGAAAATGGCATACGGTAGATGTAGCTCACTTTATATGCTATTAAAAACAAAGGGTCTGGGAATAATGCATTACACACATATAAAAAAAATCTGTGACTTTCATGGCAAACTTGTGTGGCTGCATTTTTCTTTTGAAAATGACTGAACTTTAACAATACTGCTGTGTCATAAATAGCAGAAATATCTGTTCTGCATGACTTGAAATACAAACATATTGGTATGAAACAGGAAAAAGAACACATTCCTCATTAAAACAAATGCATATATAAATAGGGGCATGAGTACCCTGCACCAGGTATTAAATGAACAATTCAATGTCAAAATAAAAACTGGGTAAATAGATAGGCTGTGCAAAATAAAAAATGTATCTAATACAGTTAGTTAGCCAAAAATGTAATGTATAAAGGCTGCAGTGACTGGATGTGTAACATAATAGCCAGAACACTACTTCCTGCTTTTCAGCTCTCTAACTCTGTGTTAGTCAGTGACTATAAGGGGGGCCACAAGGGACATAATTGATCATTAGCATTCAGCTCAGATTCAAAAGCAACAGCTAATGACCCATGTGCCCCCCCACCTCAAATCACTGATTCGTTACTGCCTGGTAACCAATCAGTGGAAAGCAAGAAGTAGTGTTCTGGCTATTATGTTACACATCCAGTCACTCCAGCATTTATATATTACATTTTATCTAACTAACTGTATTGAAAACATCGGTTCAGTATACAGCTGAATCTTTCATGAAGGATTCGGGGGTTCAGCCGAATCCAAAATAGTAGAGTCGGTGCATCCCTACTGTTTACCCAGTTTTTATTTAAATACTGAACTATTCCTTTAAGCACCTGCACTAAATGTTTGATGCCTTGACATACATTTATAGATTTGGGCTACTAAAGCGCGAGCTTTATACTAGGTTGTATATGATGATAATAAATATACTTAAGGTAAATGCTGTACTGAGTATTATAAATGTTGTGCTATTTGGGTTTCTTCAGACGTTTCTCTCATAAGTCTCATAAGTAATCCAGTATCTATGCAAGTGCATGTATTTACAAAAACAGGGGTTATTAGTTAAAAAGTTATGATCATAAAATTGGTAAGACCCCAAACCACATCAAGGTAACCCCCATATGGAGGTCCCTAACTATTTGCCTCTGATCATAGTATCCTAAGTCTGGCACCTTCCTGCATGGTGGCATTTTTTGGGATTTGTCTCCTGACCTGGGCATTTGTTTCAGTCAGAGGGCTTAGTCCTCACCGCTATTTGCTTTTATAAGAGAGAAATTGCCTAGACCACAGCATTGGTTCTACAGGCTTGATTCTCACTAGCTTGTGGCTTTTAAGAGAGAGAGAGAGACTACCCAAACCAACACCTATTTTTAAAGGCATGGGACCATCATTTAAAGGGACGGGTGTGGGGTGATACAACCACATGGAAGCTTGGCCTGCAGCATAATGGCTAGACTTCAGGCAGAATACTGTAACTTTGCTACAATGCAAAAAAGGTGTTTTGTGGGAGCACTCCAGGGCTAAGTAAAAATATATTTAAATACAATGGAAGTGCTACTGATCTGGCCAAATGAATTACAAACATAGAGAAAATGGGCAACCATGTTCAGGATAGGTGCAGTTTGGCATGGGCCAGGATGACTGTATAAATGACCTGTCTAGTGTGGAAGTGTTGCCCAGTGCTGGCCACATCAGACAGGGCAGGTCCAGCTGGAACATTTCTGACCCAGTTACCACTACTAGTGAGAATGGAATTGATAAATCTCACAATGGGGCTTTAGAAAAAACTCAAACTCTGTGACCTTGATGAATACGTGGATTTGTGTGCCTTGCCCCATCGGCCGGTGTATGAATCTCTTTATTCAGAATGCCAAGCATTCTTCAGTTTACTTATTCAGGGCTTGCGTGATTGGTGTCCATCTCTAATATGTAGGTAAAATTTCAGCGAGCAATCTCCCTTATCACAGTAGCCATGGGACTTGAAGAACGCAGTATATCTTTACTTTCCTCTTGTGATTTCCTTAAATAATAACTGTTGGAATGTGGAAGTGGAAGGAGACGAAAGGCATTTAGCAGAATGTACAGTTGGGTTTAGTGTGTTTGTGGAAGTAATCTTCTGTAGTTGTGTAATAGGGATCTTCCCCAGATAATTGAAAGCACTAACTGACTCTCGTTTGCTATTCTGTGCACTGCTGTTCTGACTACATGTACCACTGAAACAATGTTCCTGTAATCATCTCTCTTTTTCCAGCAAAGCTTTCCCACAATGCCCTGCATGTTCTGTAATTAACAGACCTGTAAAGAAGGAAAATTGTAGAAATGTGTAAAGCATTGTGGGAAATTGAGTGTAGGGCTATGACTAATGATACATGTAGGCAGAACCAGCAGTGTAGGGAACATCCAAGAACAGACATTGCTCTGAATAGCTTTCAAGTCTAGATAAAAGCACTAGCATTTTATTTTGATACTCCCGTGTCTTTAAGTTTAATAACCGGCCTTTTACTTTCTCTTACAGGAGTAAAACCACAAACTAAACCTGTTTATACTTTCAAGCTGCCGGAAATAAATTTCCCACTTTTGGGTCGATGTGTGCAAACCTACTACACAGAGCTAAATAACTACCTCAACAGAGAAATTGCCTGCCTGCCCCCTGATAACTCTACACTGCTTGCCAGATATTATTACCTGCGTGGCCTGGTCTATTTAATGCAGGGAAGACCAGTGAATGCACTTACTGACTTTCAGAGCTTGTATAAAACGGACATTCGAATCTTCCCGGTTGAGTTGGTGAAAAAGGTTGTATTGTCTTTACCGGCGTCCGATCGGCAGCAGGCAGAACGCAAGCCGGAACTCAAGAGACTGATTAGTCAGGTACTGGAGACGGAAAGGGAGGTGACCAAGATGGACGACCACGTGAAGAAGTTTTCATTGCCAAAAACACACATGCATCTGGATGATTTTGTGCGTCGCATTCAAGAATCAGGGATTGTCAAAGATGTTGATACAATTCACAGACTGTTCGATGCTTTAACTGTAGGTAAGAATACACCTGATTTAATTGGTTTCGCTGAACAGCAGGTACAACCGGAGAGAAAAAGCAAGGGGAAATATTCAGAGTGTTAACGAAAATAATATTGAAAGGCTCAGTATGACTTTTAATAACTTTCACTTTTACTGTGATAAATGTGAAAGATGACGGCACACGCCACACACGATCCAAAAATCGTACGAATCCTCGATTCGTACAATAGGATCTGTGTGTCTATGGCCAGCTTAAGACTCCATTAAAAAGTGCATTATTAGTAATATCTTCCTGTAAAGCTGTTGTTTTAGCTGAACTTACCTTTGCTAATAATCACTATGAATCTCAGGTCACCAGAAACAGATAGACCCAGAAATTTTCAGGGATTTCTACAATTACTGGAAGGAAACTGAAGCAGAAGCTGAAGAGAGCCTGCCTCCCCATGTAACAGAGAACCTGGATAAGAACGAGTGCGTCTACAAGCTGTCCAACTCCGTCAAGACCAACTTTGGGGTTGGGAAGATTGCGATGACTCAGAAGCGCCTGTTTCTCTTGCTTGAGGGAAGATCTGGCTTTGTTGAAATTGCTCCATTCCGTAACATAGAGGTGAGTGATACTTCCATAGTGTCATCTCTCATAGTGGGATTCTAAGGATTTATCTTATTGTTTGGTATAGTTCAGTTGTAAATACGTATACAGGTATGGGATCCGTTATCCAGAAAATTCCAAATTACTAAGGGCCGTCTCCCATAGATTCATCTCTTCCCAGCAGTTATATAGTCTTATTTAGTCAGGATAAGGGATATTTTCTCCAACACTCCTTTATAATGCCTAAGGTATAGAGCAGTGATCCCCAACCAGTAGCTCGCGAGCAACATGTTGCTCTCCAACCACTTGGATGTTGCTCTCAGGGTCCTCAAAGGAGGTGCTTATTTTTGAATTCCGAGCTTGAAAGCAAGTTTTAATTGCATAAAAACTAAGTATAGAGCCAAGTAAAGCCTCTTGTAGGCTGCCAGTCCGCATAGGGGCTACCAAATAGCCAATCACAGCCCTTATTTGACACCCTAAGGGACTTTTTCACGCTTGTGTTGCTCCCCAACTCTTTTTACATTTGAAAGTGGCTCACAGGTAAAAAAGGTTGGAGACCCCTGGTATAGAGTATGCAACAGAATGCGGTCTACTCCTACATTTCTCCAACATCATTTTAAAACTATTACGAGTGTGGGTTTTGTTTCTTTCTTGCACTGTAGGAAGTTAAAATCACCACTGTAGCCTTCCTTGTGCTGCGGATACCAACTCTTCGAATTAAAGCCACAACCAGAAAGGAGATATTTGAAGCCAACCTGAAAACAGAATGTGATCTGTGGCACCTAATGATCAAAGAGATGTGGGCTGGCAGGAAAATGGCCGACGACCACAAGGTATGAGTTATAGAGTTCTTAGGTCAGTTATTTCCTACATTTTTGGGAGCTGAATTTATAAACCAATGATGTCGTACACAGAGATCTATGCAGATCTTGGGCATCGCAGGGGCCATAAAAATCTCAGGTGGCGTGTCTGGCCTATAACAAGAACAAATATGCACATTACTCTATATAAATAAGTATGTAACCCCTTCATAGACATGTGCAATCACTGTGATTCCTTGTAGGACAATCAAGGGAATATTTCACTGCAGGGTTCCATTATGTTTTTTGTCACAGGCCCGGTGTCAGCCATTAGTCCACAATCTGCTTTAGATCAAAGGAAAACTATCGTGGGAAAACATGTTTTTTTCAAAACACATCAGTTAATAGTGCTGCTCCAGTTGACTTCTGCACTGAAATCCATTTCTCAAAAGAGCAAACAGATTTTTTTTATATTCAATTTTGAAATCTGACATGGGGCTAGACATATTGTCAATTTACTGCCTCCAGTCATGTGACTTGTGCCTGCACTTTAGGATGGAACTACTTTCTGGCAGGCTGTTATTTCACCTACTTAATGTAACTGAATGTGTCTCAGTGGGATTTTACTATTGAGTGCTGTTGTTATATCTACCAGGCAGCTGTTATCTTGTGTTAGGGAGCTGCTATCTGGTTACCTTCCCATTGTTCTCTTGTTAGGCTGCTGGAGGGGAAAGGGAGGGGGTGATATCACTCCAACTTGCAGTACAGCAGTAAACAGTGACTGAAGTTTATCAGAGCACAAGTCACATGACTGGGGGCAGCTGGGAAACTGACAATATGTCTAGCCCCATGTCAGATTTCAAAATTGAATATAAAAAAAACTGTTTGCTCTTTTGAAAAATGGATTTCAGTGCAAAATTCTGCTGGAGAAGCACTATTAACTGATGTGTTTTGAAAAACATGTTTTCCCATGACAGTATCCCTTTAAGATCAGGCTTTGTGAGAAAATAAGGAGGATTTTAATATTAACATTAGGGTCAAATGAAATTGTCGAATTATCAGTCGAAACTGACCCGGTGGCCAAGTATTACGGCTGGAACTGACCTATGAGATCATTGCATACATGTCCATCTTACCTCACTTGCGCCATCTCTGTTGTTAAATATCGCTTGTAAATCTTGGTAAACACATAAATCCTCTGTATATAAAAATGTGTCTTTTAGTCCATTTCATAACATCACTGAGAAAAGGAACCGGCTTGTCATGGAAGTTCATTAATCGTAACTGAGACTAGCAGAGATAAGGAAGTGTAGCTGAGACAGAGCAACCAAAACACTGAATTTAATTCATAAATGAATCAATAAATAAAACCGGCCTAGTGTCGGAGAAAACACCCCCGTGCACTGTCATTGTTTCTGTATTACAAAATCAGTGGAATTGTTACAACTAGCTAATGACTGTAAAATGTTTTGCCTTTTTATTGGATAGGATCCACAGTACATCCAGGAGGCTCTGACGAATGTGCTGCTGATGGATGCCGTTGTTGGCTCGCTGCAGACCACAAAAGCCATTTATGCCGCTTCTAAACTCTCCCACTTTGATAAGATGAGGAACGAAGGTATTGGCTTTGCAACACATCCTCTTTCTCTGGAAATTATGAAATTTTCTTGCACTCTATGCAATTTATTTGTAACTGTTCGTGCCTCTTAGCCCACTGAAGTATTCACATGAGATTAGGAATACATCCGACCGATGGATCATCACCACAGCCAAACATTCAGTTCATATTAGTATAAAAGTCAGTTTAAGGTTATATAAATCCAAATAGAGATGCTGATTCATTCAGTATTCACTTTGTTGAACCTTCATGCCACACAATGGGGAACATTTATTAACATGAGCCAAATTGCACAGCACCCATCAGCCATTTCATTATTCTTGCGGTCAACTTATTTGCTGATTGATTGGTTGCTATGGGTTACTTAACTGGGGTAAAATGAATGAGCAAAAATGTTTCTAAAATGCTTCCCAACATTAATAAAGCACTAACATTTTTAGACTTAAAATGTGATTTTAGAAAGCGTAAAAGAAGATGGTTCAGCACACCAGCGTTTTTAAAAATCCAAAGCTTTATTCATCCATTGGTAAAACAGGCACGTTGCAGAACGTTGCTTGATGCATTTCGGACACGTGCACCCGTAGTCATCAGCATAATGATTATGATTAAGGGCGCACGCACCCAAAACGCATCAAACAACGTTCTGCAATGTGCCTGTTTTACCAATGGATGAATAAAGCTTTGGATTTTTAAAAACTCTGGTGTGCCGAACCATCTTCTTTTCTGCTTTCTAAAATTATGCGGCTTTGGACGCCGAAGGATTCCAGCAACCAACCAGCTACAAGCCACAAGTCTACTCTAATTGATGCATGCGGTGAGTCGGCAACACTTTACTTTTCTCCCTTAAAATGTGATTTGTCTGTTTGCTCACAGTGCCCATGATGGTCCCAAAAACAACTGCTGAAACCCTAAAGCACAGAATTAACCCTTCCGTTGGTGAGACTGTCCCGCAGTCGGTTGATGTGCTGCTGTATACACCAGGTAATACGTCTCTTTATTGTTTTTGGAGCTAATGAACCCATTCACTTGCATGATAAGCATTCTTTACAAATACACAGTAGTTTTTACTCCTTTTCTGGGTCCTTTTATACATTTTTAAATGATAAGTGAATGTAAAATTGATGAGAGTGCTATTCTAAGAACGTTTGCAATGTACTAGGGATGCACCAAATCCACTATTTTGGATTCGGGACAAACCCCCGAATCCTTTGGGTAAGATCCGTCCGAATACCAATCTGAATCCTAATTTGCATTTGCAAATTAGGGGTGGGAAGGGGAAAACATTTCTTACTTTCTTGTCTGTGACAAAAAGTCACGTGATTTCCCTTCCCAAATTAGGATTCAGCTTTGGTTTGGCTGGGCAGAAGGACTCAGCGGAATCCGAATCTTGCTGATAAAGGCTGAATCCTGGATTCAGCGAATCCCTGCATGTACACTTATTATTTATTTTATTTTAATTGCAAGTGACCCCCATTTGAAAGCTGGAATAAGACTGCCAAAAAGGCAAATCATTTAAAAAAACTATATAAAAAAAAAATTAAAAAATTAAAAAAAAAAAAAAAGAAAACCAACTGAAAAGTTTCTTAGAACTGGCCATTCTATAACATACTAAAAGTTAACTGAAAAGTGAACCACCCCTTTAAGTAAATGCCTCATTATATCTATAGAAGGGGAGGGGGGAACGCATTGCGATTGTACTAGGGATGCACCGAATTCACTATTTTGGATTTTGCCAAACCCCTGAATCCTTTGCGAAAGATTCGGTCGAATACTGAACCGAATCCAAATCCTAATTTTCATATGCAAATTAGGGGTGGGAAGGGGAAAACATTTTTTACTTCCTTGTTTAGTGACAAAAAGTCACGCGATTTCCCTCCCCGCATATGCAAATTAGGATTTGGATTCAGTTTTGGCCAGGCAGAAGGATTTGGCAAAATTATGCTGAAAAAGGCTGAATCCTGGCTGAATCCCGAACCGAATCCTGGATTTGGTACACTCCTAACATATACTGTTAATATGAATGAATTTTGTTACAACAGCGCCACCTGCTGGTCATTTTCCCCACCAGTCTGACCACCAAGTAGTCAAGGAAGTTGTCAGGAGAAAGAAAGAGGCTGCTCTGATGTTCTTCTGCTTAGTAAAGATTTGAGAAAGGTTTTTAATTATTTAAAAAAAAAAAAAAAACACACAGTAGCACCACAGTATTCTATGAGCAGTTTCAAGTGTAATCGCCATGTTTTTTCCCATGTTTTGTCCAATGGATTAAAACTGATGCAACTGAGCTTGCACTTCAACACAAATCCAACGCAATTGTGCTGAAAATGTTCCGGTTGGTATCATTATTGCCATTAGAGTGCCAAGTGTGCTTGATTGGTGTTGTGCAGGTCACTCTGGGTACCCACAGCGGCCTACATTAATAGGCGCAACAGCAAATGCGAGGCAGGCAGTGCTGCAACTATACACACACGTATCTATCTATGTGTGTATGTGTTTATATATATGTGTATATAATACACAAAAGCCATGAATATCTTGTAAATGATATCCTTATAAACGGTGACTAGTGATGTCATCAGTAATAAACTGTGAGTTCTGATGTCATTTCTGTCACATGGCTCACTGAAACTTGTGTATTATAATAAATAAAGTACCCCCAGTTGCAAAATATGAGGATATTAGAAGTTACCTCGGAGTTCCATGACCTGTATAAAAACACTCAGCCTTCAACCTTTTGTTTTTATATGGTTATGGAACTCCTCTGTAATTTATAATATCCTTATAATTTACAAAAGGGGGTACTTTATTCACTATATATATCATTGTGGGTATGGGATATAGCAGGGCACTGTGGGTATGGGTTATAATGTAGCAGGGCACTGTAGTGTTGTACTCTAACAGGAATGGTTCTTCAGGCCAACTAGACGCTTCAGGAAGAGATGATACCTCCAAACTCTGGTGTGCTCTAGGGGAAGGAAAAGTGGTTGTCTTCAATGCTTCTACTTGGTCTGTCCAGCAACACAACGTTAAAGTAGGAAATTCTAAACTGGTAAGTACAAAGCTAATGCGCCATGTAAGCGTTGGTTTAAAGAGCTACTGACACCAGAAATTAAACTCATTTTTACATTTATCATAATATTGCCTTTGAAAGCAACTTAGAAGTAACTTGAAGTATTTGCACAAAGCTTTTACATTACCTATCTGACTCCCCATGTTCCTGTATGAGGGGGCTGCCATATTTGTGCAGCAGGAGGCCGTTAGCATTAGAAACTCTTACTGACAGGCTGAGATGGGACAGTCGGGTTGGCAAAACTGTCAGGTTTAGGAACTTCAACTAGCAATTACTTACAAAAAGAGAACTATCAGCAAAAAACAATCAACATGACCTATAGGTAACTTTTAATGGACATTCATATTTTAAGAAGTAGTTTATTAGTGTCAGTATCACTTTAATTTAGCTGAAATCATGCTAATAACAGAGCATCCTCCATAAAAAAATCTCTAGTTAATCTCTACAGCACCCAGCGCATGTGCACCCCTTTCCTTATCACTGCATTTCCCTTTGCAGAAGTGCATGGTGGGAGTGGAGCAAAGTCAGGTTTGGATTGGATCATGCGACTCTTCCATTTATATCATAAACACTCACAGTATGGTGTGTAACAAGCAGCTGACTGCCCATCGCTCAGAAGTAGTCGATATAATCACAGATGAGACCAGGACTCAGGGCAGGTAAGGCAGACGCATCACTGTTTAACAGTTGCACTTAAAGTGGACCTGTCACCCAGACACAAAAATCTGTGTAATAAAAGTCCTTTTCAAATTAAACATGAAATCCCATTTCTATTTTGTATTAAAGCATTCATAGCTGTTGTAAGCTCATTTAAACATCTCAGCTGTCAATCAAATAGTGTCTGCCCCTCTGGGCATAGAGGCGGGGCAGAAAATTACTTTCACTTTCCATTCAGCACTTCCTACATGTCACTGCTCTCCCCACATTCCCCCCAATCTCTTCACCATTTAATTGTGTAGCCAGGACATGGGGATGGACATCGCGTCCCCCATTCTGGTGCACAAACAAGATTCTGAGATGATACAAGACTTGTCTTAATAACAGTGTCCACAAAATGGCTCCTGCCTGCTTGTTATAATTATGAATTCCCAGACTGAAGGAAACAAGATTCAAATAATTAATATAGTGTAATTAAAGTTCATTTTGCTTGACTAATGTGATAAAATAGGATTTTGAATAATGTTATTGGGTGATCGAATTTTGTTCCCAAATACTAGGGGACTGATTTATTAAATCTCTAATTTATCTGTTTTTTATAAGTTGACCAAACTCCCTTCCATAAATTGAACTCCTTTATCAATAATTTGTCTTGAAAAGATATAAAATTGGTAAAACAAAACTAAGCGTTGACTGGTATCGTACGATTGACGCCCTGAAAACTCAACCAATTCAAACTTGAATTTTTAGAGATTTATTATACCCCAAAGCTGCTAAAAATCCGAAAATACTCCATCTCAAACCTGTTGAGGTCATGTAGAAGTCAATGGCAGATGTCCCTGAAGTTGTTTCTTGACATCGTGATCTGCGCTGGATCCGATTAAAGCCGAGTTTTCGAAGTGACAATTCGATAAAGTTGAGTTTTCAGAGCATCAATTGTACTATTCGAATAGACGCACACATTTGTTGAGATGTTCTTTTTCTCCGACTTTTTCAAGAAGAATTATTGATAAATGAGTTCAATCCGTGGGTAGGAGTTAGGTTGACTTTGTTTTAATTAAAAAAAATGAGATTAGAGTTTTAGAAAATAACCCCCTAACTATGATCATCCCTGATCTGTCTTACACTAATCATTCTGACTTTGTTGCATGGGAAGACTCTCCTACTCCTGCAGTGTGGATGGGAATATTTTGGCCTGGGACATCAGTACCCTGAAGCTACATCACAAATTCCAGCTGGCGAGCAACACAATCAACTCCATGAGGCTGTACAAGGATCTCCTCCTGTTTTGTAAGTTATTACATTCACCATGTTGTACACACTTCTTGCCAGTCTTCTATTGGTTGGCAGTATTCCTTCCTGTTCCTTTGATCTCTTGAGGTTGTGAATCAGGGGGTGCTAAGGCAAAACAAGTGCAAATGGCATAGGGCTTTTGTACTCCCAGTAACCTTGCCCTGGCACATCACTCTAGCTGTGACTAGTGCTAGGGCTCAAGTATCCCCTGCAAATCTGAACAGATGTATGTGCAGTAGCTTTGCACACTTCATTATACCATACAATGTATGTGCCTGCCCAGAGAGGCACAGGGTAGAATTGGGAAATGGAAACAACATGGTGGCGTGGCACCCTAGAAGAAAGACACACACTGGTCCAGGCTACAAAATTATCAACTTGCCTCACTAAGCAGTGTTTTAAAGTATAAGTAAACCTTTAAAATAAGTGAATGTAAAATTGATAAGGGTGCTATTCGAAGCACTTTTGCAATGTACATTCATTATTTGTTTATTTTTTAATTCCAGGATATTAAAGAATACATGTACTGTTACTATGAATGAATTTTGTTACAACAGTGCCACCTGCTGGTCATTTTCCCACCAGTCTGACCACCAAGTAGTCAAGAAAGTTGTCAGGAGAAAGGAAGAGGCTGCTCCGATGTTCTTCTGCTTAGGAAAGATTTGAGAAGGGTTTCTAATTTTTTCCTAAGCAGAAGAACCTCAGAGCAGCCTCTTTCCTTCTCCTGACAACTTTCTTGACTACTTGCTGGTCAGACTGTTCAGAAAATGACCAGCAGGTCAACAAAATTGTAACAAAATTTGTTCATATTAACATGCATCCTTTAATACATTGGAATTATAGAATAAATAATGAATGAATGTACATGGCAAAAGTGCTTATAATAGCACCATCATCAATTTTACATTCACCTATTTTTAAGGTTTACTTATCCTTTAACCTCAAGGTCTTCTTTAATAAATACAGATGTTGTTGATCAAGGGATAGGTCTAATTGCTGCTGGTATCCCCCCCCCCACACCACCCGTAAATAAGTCTCTGCTAAAATTGGAGTTTTCTCCTTCCTCTGGATCAGCAGCAGGGAATTATTTAAAAAAAAATGTGGAAAATGATGAATCCATGTCTTTTATCGCCACCTTATTTGTATCTCTGTTCAGTAAACTAACCTCTTTTCATTCCTTTAGGCACGAGAGAGTGCATTCTTGTCACTAAAAAATCAGGAGTGGTATTCCAGAAGGTGGAAATTGCTGAAAATTTCAGGAAATTGGGCTCGTCTTTTTCTGGCATACAGTTATTTTCAGAGGTAGGTAATGGACTCACTGTTGATTATTTGCTTTGCACGCACTCTGTTACTGATCCCACTGTCTCCTTCTTTGTATTTGACTTGTCCTCTCTTGTAGAAGGGTCAGCTGTGGGTGTCTTATGCTGCCAATAATGAAATCTCCATCTTTGATATGAACAACTTATTCAAGCCTGCGCACAAGGTCATCCTCCAGGACTGTACTCAGATCACTTGTATGCTGAGAGTCAAACAGCAGGTAATGAGCCCAAACAGCGCTTTCTGTAAAGTGTTTGCTAAGTGATGCCACCCTCTCTTTGCAGTGTATTCCCTTTCTTCTTTTGATTATAATATATTTATTGTACCAAGGGCTCAGCTTTTAAACGTTGTGCTGCTGGTTAAGTAAGAGTATTGACTCTTTGTTGATTGAATACATTTTCCCTCTCTGTACTGCTGTGCAGGAGAATCCTCACCATCTCAGAAGCAGCCAAGAACTGTCAGGTTATTGCTGCCATATTGATAAATGTCCATTCAACTGTCTCATTATATTACAGTGACACCTAGTGGCAAATTGGGAAACGTTGAGCATTACAAAGTCGTTCTGTAAAAATAAGTCAAATCAACTGGACTTTTCTTGAAGACGTTTTAACAGTCATCCAACTGGCTTTCTCAATTCAGAATAACTTGTAAATAAGATCTTTCTGGAATAAATACCCTGGAATGTTGCTCCAATCAATATAACCTGTTTATCATAATCAGCAAGGATGTCATGCAGTTAGGTGTTGATTGTATTAGCATGATTGGAGATTTGAGGTGTTATTAAAGGAGAACTAAACCCCCTAAAAATCCCTACCCTCCATAGTCCCTGCTCCCCCGGCACAGGTGTTCACACCAGTAAATGCCCCTAAGCAGGTAAAAAAAAACACTCATTGCAGACTCAGAGTGGAGCTCACGGGGGCCATCTTCAGCGCTTTGGGAATCTTCAGAAAGTACGTGATGTATCGGCTCATGCGCAGTTGTAGCAATATACAGGCCCCGAACAACTGCGCATGCCACGAAAGCCACATAAATTGCCGAAGGGACCCAAAGATACCCAAAGAGCCGGAAGATGGCGCCCGTGAGCTCTGCTGCGCTGACTCTGCAATGAGGGGTAATTACCATTTTATTACCATTTACCAGGGGCATTTATTTGTGTGAACACATGTGCAGGGGGGGGGGACTATGGAGGGTAGGTGTTTTTATTAGAAAGAGGGTTTAGTTCTCCTTTAAACCTTCCAGGGAGGGGTGCCAAAACAGCATTGTATGTGGCAGACAACAGAGAATACAGAGTAGGCTCAGACACCAAACCTGGCTTCTAATAGAAAGGCATGAAAAGATTTTCTTAACTCTGTGTTAACCTTTTAAAGAGGAATTTGATCCCTCCCCCAACTAATAAAAACCCCTAGACAAATACAAGAGGGTCTCTGCACTCAACCCATTATCAATATATTTAAGACAGAGACATTTTGTGCTACTGCTACTGAAAAATGCCTTACCCTTTAAACAAAACAGGGATTGTTTGTCCATATATTGCAATATATTTAAGATGAACAACTACGTCACAGTCATCCCATATCTGGCCAGTCCTACACTCAATTTTCATCTGATTCATTAAGAATTCAATTGCTTCATTATACATTTTACAAAGGGACTAAGTTTTACCTGCAACTTACTTGCTGCTTTCAAAGTAAAACTCCCAAACTTGGCTGCCCTTTTATTAGACACCAGTGGGATCACCTGACTATAGTTGGGAAGGGTGGGAGCTACACCACTAATTTAAAAATTTGTTATAGTTAATAAAACCCCCTACCCTCCATAGTCTCCCCTCCCTGCTTCCCTGCGCACAGGTGTTAGCACCTGTAAATGCCCCAAAGCCTGTAATTACCCCTCGTTGTAGAGTCAGCGGAGCTCACGGGCCATCTTCAGCACTGCGGTAATCTTCAGTAAGTAAGCGGCCTATCAGCGCTTAAGCAGTTGAAGTCTTCCGCTTCGTGATAAAGAAAGTGACGAAATTAACAAATGGCCGGAAGATTACTGAATTGCCGGAAGATGGCGCCCGTGAGCTCCGCTGCGCAGGGAATAGGGGTTTTTATTAGTTGGGGGGGGGGTTGAATTCTCCTTTAAAGACTGTTATATAGACCAGTTGGTTTCCAGTTTTTACAGACGACTCTGCCTATGTTCACAGAGATGCAGTATGTGCTAAATGCCATAGAAACAGAATCCGACAGCCAAAAAGTACCAGTTGGGCTGACCATTAAGTGCTTAATTCTTGCTATATTCTTTTATTACCTTTTCTGTCAATTAAGTTCTCCCTTTCCCAGTTCTAGCCATGTTTTACTGATGAACCTGATAATCCTCTGGAAATATTTAAATAATTCTGTTATTACATCTCTCTACTGCGATGTACTTATTCAGGTCTTGGACCCTTTGCTGATCGTCGGCTTCTTAATACCGTTAATCACCTTGGTTACCCTCCTGTGGGCGGTTTTTGTTTTATTTATTTCTTTCTCTCTCTCTCTCTGTAGACTGGGCCTTCAAAACCGAAACTAATATTTAATATTCAAGGGGAAGGCTTTGCTTGTTTTTTCAGTTGTCCCTGACTAAATTGATTTTACAGATGTGTATTCTACATTTAAAGGATAGATAAAACTTTAAAATAAGAGCATATAAATTTGATGAGGATGCTATTCAAAGCACTTTTGTCATTTACATACTTAGGAAAAAAATTACAAACCTCACACTTTCCTAAGCAGAAGAACATCAGCCTCTTTCTTTCTCCTGACAACTTCCTTGACTACTTGCTGGTCAGACTGGTGGGAAAATGACCAGCAGGTGGCGCTGTTGTAACAAAATTCATTCACATTAAAGGGATACTGTCATGGGAAAACATGTTTTTTCAAAACACATCAGTTAATAGTGCTGCTCCAGCAGAATTCTGCACTGAAATCCATTTCTCAAAAGAACAAACAGATTTTTTTAT